>CM032336.1:17165925-17786499 GCA_019022515.1 Quercus aquifolioides | reverse complement strand
ACATAACCTTTTGTCAACATTTGTAGACACTGCATTTTGTATCCATTAATGAATTTTGGTCCCCGGCCCCAATGATGAGCTTGACATATGCCAACCAAGGGTAATTAAAGAGTTCACAATAGTTTGGAAGTAATCACAACTCAAAAGTGCTCAAATCGTTTTGAAATCGATACTAAAAAATGACCTTTGCTTGCTTTTTGACCATAACTTTTGATCCACAAAGAATTTTTAAGTGAAGTTTGTTTCATTGAAAAGTAGACATCTTGGGCTTCAATTTAAATATAACTTTTTCCTAATTTAGACTTATATCAAGTAAGTTATGACCATTTGAAATTGGGCCAACTAGGGAGTTCGTTTTTCTAGGATTTAAAACTTCATTTTAAGAGCTCAAAACATCATGCTTTGATGTGGGCCGACCCATTGACCATTGGAACGTCCAAAGTCAATTAAAAAGCCCCAAAACCCTAATTTTAACTTATAAATACTTATCTTATGTCTCCAATCAAAACCCTAGCAAGGGTGAGTTATTTTTTAGCCTTCATCTTCTCTAAAACCCTAATTCTCTTTTCTAAAACACACACACAGCCCCTGCATGATTTTTTTTTTTTTTTTTACAAATTAAAAACCACTATTTAGTTAGTTCTAAGGTAGAAACTATTTTCCAAAATTGATTTCTCAAAAACCTTTTTCAATTAATGTTTGTTCTTGAGTTGTGATTATCTAAACTATTGTGTTCTTTTGATTATTTTTTTCCTCAATCTAATCTTTGTGATGTAGCCACTGAGGGGTCGGTTAAACAACTTCAAATCTGTGATTCTAAAGCGAGGTGAGCTTCTTTTCCATGGTTTCCCACTTTGTTTAATATGATTCACATGATTTTCTTGATATAGTTTCTCCATTCATTATATTTGTTTGTTTTATGTTTTTAATTATGTTTGATATGTTTTAATATGCATTTTTAGTTTAGGTTTATGTAGTTTTCATGTTTTAAAGCATGTTTGGTTGTTTGTTTCCTTAGTTTTTGTTTTTGCTTTGTTTTTGTGTTTTTGAGTTTCTTCTAGGTTAGGGTTTCAGGGGCATGTCTACGCACGCATAATTTTGTATTAGCATGTAGGCTTGAAGTATGCGTACGCATACAACTAGCCCGTGTATGCAGGCTCATGTATGCGCATGCATAATTCTACCCAAAAACCCTAATCTAAGTTTTTTAGCCTCTTTTTCTTTATTTCCCTGTGTCATATACCTCTGTTTTGGCTCCCTTTTATGTTTTTGAGTCTTTGTCCCTCTTTTTAATTGTTTGTTTGCCTTTAACATGCTAGATTAGGGTTTCTCTTTTCTTTTCTTTTCTTTCTTTAATACCATGAACATGCATTCATATGTGAATTCATTGATGCATGTGCTGAGATGCAGTAAGGAAGTCATGCATCCACATGAACATGCATTGGATATACTTAATGATGAGTTGAACATGCTTGGTTGGATGATGTGTTCTTGATGTCTAGATTGCAATCACATGTTTCTTTGATGTTGCCATGTTTATTTTTTTGCCCTATGATATCTTGTTGTTTGCTGCCTTGGATGAGATGATATGATATGCATGATAGATGTATGCTAAGCTTGATGTGAGCTGCCATGATAGATGTATGTTAGGGTTTTGGGATGATTGATTGCTAGATGTATGCTAGTGTGTGTATGAGTATAAATAAAAATATTGAATGAGCCTTTAATGAGTTTAAGACATAAGACATAATGACTTGAAGTCGACCCACGGGACGGGTGGGGTTGGGTGCCTAACAGCTTCCCATCCCCATACCTAAACTCCCAACCCATACTCTGGTAGTAAGATCAGTCATTCTATGTAAGGGCACTATATTTTTGATTCCTAAACCTAATCTAGGTGGCAAATCCATCCTTTCTCCGCCCCGGTCCACTCGGACGAGGCATACTCCCCTTTCTTTAAGTAGAAAACTGCTGCGCCCACAAACTTGAGTTCAACCACCAACGTTTTCTGGAATCTAGAGGTCCAAACTCCTTGGATGGCTTGCCTAACTTCCAATTCGAAACCATTCCAAATAGTCTCCCTCCATCGGATTCCAACACCACCCAAGACATTGCTTCTCTTTGTGCTTCCATTATGAAAAACTTCTTGGCTCCTTTTTATGAACTCCTTTTAAGACTCAACAGTGCAACTTCAAACGTTCCTCTAGTGACTTACATTATCTCAGATATTTTAATGCAATTCACCATTATTGGTGCTCAAGAACTCGGAACCCTAATTATAATGTTCTCCTATATCTCTGGGCCAAATTGGTCATTTACCACTTTTTGCGGAAATTATTAGCAACATACCACTATTTGCAAAATAAGTAGTAATATAGCACTTTTTTGAAACTCGAGTTCATGGAACTCGAGTTTGCTGTGTAAAACGAGTTTTAATAACTCGAGTTTCATAAAAAACATGTGTTGACATGGATTTTTTTTATTGAAAAATGCCACTTGAGTTCCATGCAACACAATACTCGAGCTTACCAAGCTCGAGTTCTTTGTAAATACAAAACTCGAGCGTAATGCTCTTTTTTTTTTTCTTTTTTTTTCCCCCTTCTATGGTACTTGAGCTTACCAAGCTTGAGTTCCTTGTAATATGGAACTGGAGTTTGGAAAGCTCGAGTTCCTTATACTTTTTTTCCGATAATCAACAAATAAACATAAACATAACAATAAGTAATTTTTTTTTTTTTTTTAATTTGAACACACAAACATATGTTTTTATTTATTTAAATAGAAGCATTGTAAAATATAGAAATTTTAATTTCAAACTATTAATTTTTAGGCCACTCATACCCCTTGTTCATTCATTTTTAATACACTCATCAATTTCTAATTTCTCGGAAGCGTTATGGTCAAATTGGTTAAAATATTGGGGGTTACTTATCAATCATTTGACCATAGAGTAATTTGGAACAGGATTGATAAAGTAACAATATGTAGCTTAAACTTCTTTCGGTGTGCCCATGGCTAAAATTGGAGTGAGATTTTTCTTTTACATGTTGTTCTAATTTCTCATTGTAACCCCCAATATTTTAACCAATTTGACCATAACGCTTCCAGGAAGTTCGAAATTGATGAGTGTGTTAAAAATGAATGAACAAGGGGTATGAGTGTTCTAAAAACAAATATTTTGAAATTAAAATTTCTATATTTTACAATGCTTCTATTTAAATAAATAAAAACATATGTTTGTGCATTCAAATGAAAAAAATTTCTTATTTTTATGTTTATGTTTATTTGTTGATTATCCAAAAAAAAAAAAAAAAGTATAATGAACTCATGCTTACCAAACTCGAGTTCCATATTACAAGGAACTCGAACTTGGTAAGCTTGAGTACCATAGAAGAAGAAGAAGAAAAAAAAAAAAAAAAAAAGAGCATTACGCTCGAGTTTTGTATTTACAAATAAATCGAGCTTGGTAAGCTCGAGTATTGTGTTGCATGGAACTCGAGTTTACCAAGCTCGAGTTCCATGTGACATTTTTTCAATACAAAAATCCACGTCAGCACAAGTTTTTTTATGAAACTTGAGTGTTTAAAACTCGATTTACACAGCGAACTCGAGTTTCATAAACTCGAGTTTCAAAAAAGTGGTATATTGCTACTTATTTTGTAAATAGTGGTATGTTGCTAATAATTTCTGCGAAAAGTGGTAAATGGCCAATTTGGCCTCTATCTCTGCCTATAGGTTAATGGCTATCATGAATTTTCCTTCTCTTATGGATAAAGGCCTCATACCACTTAAAGGTATAACAAAAAATGCAAAAGCCCTGAAATCTATTATCATTTATGATTAAAACAAGTCTTTAAGTTAATAGCACTATTTTTTGTTTTTTGGTTTTGTAGATGAAAACTATTTAACTAATGGGTATTTGGACATAGTTATAGATTGGATTCTAGGTATGAGAGGCATTCATTTGAAAGATCTCCCAAGCTTTATTCGAATTATAAATCCAAATAATATTTTCTATAAATATTTGATTGAAATGGCAAATAGAGCTCCCATGGCCTCAGGAATTGTTATTCACACATTTGGCTCATTAGAGCAAGAGGTTTGGATGCTCTTTCCACCATATTTTGTCGTGTGTATGCCATTGGCCCTCTCCAACAACTACTCAATCGCTTACCCAATGATCCTTTGAAATCAATTGGGTATAGTTTATGGGAGGAAGAAACTGAGTGCCTCCATTGACTTAACTCTAAGGCACCCAACTCAGTGATTTATGTGAATTTTGGTAGCATAGCTATCATGACACCACCGCAATTGGTTGAGTTTGGTTGGGGACTTGCAAATAGTAAGCACATGTTTTTGTGGATTATTAGGCTTGATTTAGTTGTTGGTGAATCAATGATATTGCCACCTGAGTTCAAGTTAGAAACTAAAGAAAGAGGTCTAATAGTTAGTTGGTGCCCTCAAGAGGAATTGCTGAACCACCCCTTGATTGGAGGCTTCTTAACACATTGTGGGTGGAATTTAACCATTGAAAGTGTGTGTGCAGGAGTGCCTATGCTTTGTAGGCCATTCTTTGGGGATCAACAAACAAATTGCAAGCATACTTGCAACAAATGAGGCATTGGCATGGAGATTTATTACAATTTCAAGAGAGAGGAATTAAAGAAGATTGTGAAAGAGTTGATGGAAGGAGTTTTGGGAAAGAAAATGAAGAAAAAGGTTATGGAGTGGAAAAAATTAGCCGAAGTGGCCACTAGCCCATTTGGTTCTTCGTCCATTAACTTGAATGATTTGGTTACTGAAGTGCTCTTGAAGAATAAATGTTTAAAAAAAAAGTGACTTCAAAATTAAATCTTGCTTAATTTGACAGGTAGGATAAAATATATAAAAAGGTGGAAAAGTAAATAAATTGAAAAGGTATTAGTTTTTTATCAAGCGTATTTGGTAGAATGGATATAAAAACTATAACATAGGAAATGTTTTACTATTTATTTATTTATTGTTAAGAATAAAAATGAGATGATAGAAATTATAATTTTTGTCTATTTATATTATAACCTTGTTAAATAAATTTATTTTTTATTTTTTATTTTTTTATCTTAGTTTTTATATTTGTTGAAGATTTATGATTGTTAAATTACCAATTCTTCCTAAAGTTCAAAATGAATTTATTCATTCAATCTAACACTCTTCCTTCATGAGTGGGCCACCTGAGCTGCTATTGAGTAGGCTTTACCAATTCTTCCAAAGGGATTTAATTTAACTCTCCCCCTTCATTCATGGGCCACTTGAAGTGCTATTAAGTGAGAGCCCAATAAGTGAAAATTTAAATGAGAAGTGAGGTGGTAATAAGTATTACTTTGATACCATGTTAAATCATTGATTCTCTTAAAAACTTAAATTGTTAAGAAATGATGAATTTATTCATTTAATCTAATCATTACAATAAAATGAATATGCAAATTTTGCATTACATTATTACATTGAGTCTTAATAAGCTAAGATTTATTATGGCTTATTTAATGAATCAAATTGAAGTTTTACTTCTTCTCAATAAAACAGAGAGTGTTGCGTGCAATGATGTTGGATATAAAATTTCCAAATTGAAAATGTCAAAAGGCCGGCTTCATAGCCAAGAGTGTCACGAAAGAGTTAGATTTTAGAAATGACAGTTTTAGCAACTTCTTAATATTTTAAACGCTTTTTAATATTTCAAATCGCGATGTTTAGGTTTCAATACTCCATTCTTAAAAAAATCTCCCTTCTAATGAAAATGATTGGATTCTCTCACTTTACCTCAAAAAAAAAAGAAAATAATTGGATTAAAAAAAATTATATTTATAAGATGTAAAGAAAATGAGTAACGATGTGCCATATTAATTTAAGAATGTTATGAAAATTTTGTGATTTTTGTTGTTTCTAGCATTGCTCAATGAAAATGCATATGCACGCATACACAATGTCAGGAGAAGAGAATTTTATGTTGCCTTAAATGTGATACTACCACTACAAAGTTCCATTTGTTTGCCGCCCTCACTGGAAGACTGAATCCAATTATTGGAAAGGCCAGAAAAATGTTAAATTCTTTCCCTTTCTGGATTGTTTGAAGTGTTTACAGAATCTAATTTTGTGATCCAAAAACTATGCTAAATGCTAAATGGGCTGGCCCTTAATCTTTGTTTCTTACTCGTCTCATTTACCATTCAAACATTGACTTTGTAGCCAAAATTGTCTCAACATAGCAAGATTGAAAAACTAGGTCACATTATAAGACACAATCAAAGTGCAAACGCACATACACACACAAGTAGCAGAAAGGAAGAAATGGATTCTGAGAAGTTTGTAGCTGATAAGCCTCTTGCCGTTTGTATTCCATATCCAATTCAGAGCCACATAAAGGCAATGCTAAAGTTTTCAAAGCTTCTCCACCAGAAAGGTTTTCACATAACCTTTGTGTTAAAATTGAAGAAGGAAAGAACAGTGGCACGTGCAACGTAAAGAAGAAAGTAACAGAAAAGGGTCAAGGCAGTCCACGTGTCAAAGAAAGAAGAAAAGGGAAGTTGGAAACAGCTGTCAAGCAATGAAGAAGCCTGTCAAAATTTGATTTTTTGTATTGATAAATCTTTTAGTTAGTTATTTTAGGCGGGAAAAGCTAGTCTCTATTTTGTGTATATATAAAGAGTAGTTGCTAATTATTTGTGTAAGGTTGAATTTAATCAACCATCTTATTGGATTTATTCCGTACCAAATTTGCTTGTAATTTAGCAATTAGTAACCCTGTATTTAGGTGGAAATCATGTAAGGGTAGTGAGTGAGAGAGTGTGAAGAAATGCTCAAGATTGTGCAGAAATGCTCAAGATTGTGCAAGGATGTAGAGATTCGCGGATGGGACTCATGGGTGACTCGCAACTGGCAAGCCGCCAACTGCAGCACATGAGTGAAGTGTGCGAGAAGATGAACAGTCGCGCTAGCTGGAGCACTACAGGACAAAAAGTCTAGCCTGGTTGTTTTGTTATTTCGCGACTTGAACTCGCAACTTAGTCAAGTCATGAGGCCAAGCTGCCAACCAGCTCTGTTTTGAAAAACTTGACTCTTCGCATTTCATTCTCACCCTAGTATAAATACCCCTTATACCTAAGAAATGTAGAGAGTTTCCAGCGAGAATTTTGAGAGAGAAACCCTAGAGAAAAACAAGATTGATTTATCAACAATCTTCACATAAAGATTCTTCAAATTCCTCTACTCTCACCCTCTTTATTGTTACATTCTTGAGAGGTTCTTACCCAAATCATTTTCTCACCATACCCATATCTGTGAGAAGGCTTTTTGGTGCTTTGGGAAACAGTTAGGAAGGGACCAATGGTTATTGGTTGATGCTATGGGCTATAGCGGAATCCAGTAAGGTAAAGAAGAAATAGGTTTGGCGTAACCTCGTTGGAGCAAGAACTTTGGAGGGCTTAGGTACATTGGGTAGATTAGGCTTGAAGGGTCTTCTGTTGTTCATGTATCCCAACTACATTCTTTATTGGATTATTTATCGCTTGAAGGGTGGCGGAGAGGTTTTACGCCGAGGGCTTTGGTTTCCTCTTCAATAACACATCGTTGTGTTGTCCTTGTGTTTGCATCTCTCTTTCCTTAATCTTTGCCATTTAATTTCTGCTGTGGATGTGATTTTATTTGGTTTAGATTGTTTATCAATTCTGTTTTTAGCTTATGTTCATGTTTCACACATTATTGTTTGATAATAAGCTTGAATTGGTAATTTGTATTTGGGGGTCTAAATGTTCATAGTATTTTCAACGCTATTTGAACATTCAATTTGTAACCACTTTTACACATTTGAATAACAATTTCAGTTTCTTCAATTCCTTTCTCTTTGTTTTTACATGGTATCAGAGCAAGTTTTTCTGTTTTGAGAATTTCTTTCGTTTTCTCAGTTCCCAAACAGAGTTTAGTTTTTGTTTTCATTCTCATTCATGGCTTCCAATTCCACAACTAATACTTAATCTCAAACTACGCACTCAGTGCCTTCTTTAAGTGCAGCAATGGCAGATGAATCTGCGAATAATCCTTTCTTTCTTCTAGTGAATGAGAATCCTGGTCTTATTCTTACTTTGCAACCTCTCACTGGTCCAGAGAATTACATGAGTTGGGCAAGATCTGTGTTTTTGGCCTTAAGTTCCAGAAACAAGTTTGGTTTTTTGGATGGATCAATTCCTGAGCCTGATTAATCTTCTCCATTGTATAATTCTTGGAGCAGGTGCAATACCTACAATGCTTTCTTGGTTAACAAATTCACTTAGCCTGGATTTGAAGGCAAGTGTTATGTATATCAACAATGCAAAAGATCTGTGGATTGATCTTAAGGACAGGCTGTCTCAGGGCAACACTCTAAGGCTTTTTGAGCTTGGGAAGGAGATATCACATCTTTCACAAGGATCACTATCGATGAGTTCTTATTTCATAAAATTTAAAACTTTGTGGGATGAATATGCTAATGACCAGCTTTTCACAGTCTGTACTTGTGCTTGTACTTGTGGTTCTAAGTCTTCTCAACTTGATGCTCAGCATAAGGAGCATGTTTTTTGTTTTTTGACAGGACTAAATGATAGTTATGGACATATAATTAGTCAGATTTTGTTGATTGAGCCTTTTCCTTCTCTTAGCAAAGTATGTTCCTTGATTTTGCAAGAAGAGAAAAGAAGGAATATTGGTCAAGGTTTTAATATGATTCAATTAGGAGATGCTGTTGCTATGTATGTTTATAACAACAAGGGCTTTCTTGGTCATCAAGGTCACAAGAATGGTGGTAAAGGGAGTAATGGCAAGAAAGATAGGTCTGTCTGCACTTACTGTGGTCTTACTGGACATATAGCAAATAAATGCTATAAACTCCATGGCTATCCTCCAGGTTACAAACCAAAAGGAGGCAATAAGGCTATGGCAAATTAGGTTGCTTCAATGCAGACCTCTGGAAATTTTGGATTGGATGTCCTTTCCCCAATTGTGCATTCTGGTTTTATGCCTACTAGAGTTTTACCAAACGTTGGTGTTCAATGTTCTAGTGCCTTGCCAAATGCTTGTAGTCAATTAGACATTGCTTCACAGAACCATGTTGGTCACTCTTTTGGAGGTTCTTATGTGCAAGCTAGTCCACAGGTTCCACTATCATAGGCTCAATGTGAGCAATTTCTGAATTTTCTGAAGAATTATATGGCTTCTAGATCGGGTAATGATGCTCAGACTACTCACTAAGCTGCTTCTGTTATGGCACCTTATCCTTCCATTCCACAACCTTCACCTTCCGCATCCTCTTCACCCTCCTGTCCATCTAAGTTCTCAGGTAATCCATATTGGATTTCACCTAATCTTTCTCCTTCTATATTTGCTGCTCAAGTTGTTGATAGGCATGCTTACAAGTCTAATACTTGGATCATTGATACTGGAGCAACAGATCATATGGTTCATTCTATTGCTCAATTGACCACAATCACTTCAATAGTCCATACTTGTATCTATTTGCCAAATGGGGAACAAGCTTTAGTCACACATGTAGGCATAGTGCAAGTTTCTTCTACATTAATTCTTACTAATGTTTTGTGTGTGCCATATTTTACTTTCAATTTGATATCAATTAGCAAACTCACTAAAACTCTTTGATGTTGCCTCATTTTTCTTGGTGATTGTTGTTTTATTCAAGACCTTGCTCAATAGAGCATGATTGGTCTGGGTAAAGCACATAATGGCTTATTTCTGCTACAAGATTCAGATTATAGACCTCATGCATCTACTCTTGCTACTACTGTTAGTTTTGTCTCTTCATTAGACTTATGGCATAGTAGATTAGGACATCCCTCTCATTCTAAACTTCTCTTGTTAAAACAATTTGTACATTTTGATGTTACCAATAAAACAGCTTGTTGTGACATTTGTCATTTTTCAAAACAAAAGAAGCTTCCCTTTGCTTCTAGTAATCATGTATCCATTAAACCTTTTGATTTGATCCATTGTGACCTCTGGGGTCCCTTTGCTACTAGTACCATTGATGGTTTTAAGTTTTTTTTTTTTGGACAATTATGGATGGTTTTACTAGATGTACTTGGGTGTATCTGTTTAATCATAAGTCTAAAACTCAACATTATCTTCCACAGTTTGCTTCTATGGTGAATACTTAGTTTAATTGCAAAATCAAATCTATTAGAAGTGATAATGGCACTGAGTTTTATCTTAAGGATTTCTTTCAGTCTCATGGCATCTTGCATCAGTTGTCATGTGTTGATACCCCTCAACAAAATGCTGTTGTTGAGAGGAAGCATCGACATATTCTCAATGTAGCAAGGGCTTTAAGGTTTCAATCACAGATTCCCTTATGTTTTTGGGGAGATTGTATTTTAACTACTATTCACTTTATCAATAGACTTCCTTCAAGGTCCTTAGGTAACAAAAGTCCATATGAACTTCTTTTCAACTCTCCACCCTCTTATAATCATCTCAAATGCTTTGGTTGTTTGTGTTTTATCTCTACTTTACCTCATAATAGGGACAAATTTGCACCTAGGGCTAGGAAGTGTGTGTTCTTAGGCTATCCCTATGGCATAAAAGGTTACAAAGTTTTGGACCTTACTTCAAATTCTATTCATATTTCTAGAAATATTATTTTCTATGAGCATATATTTCCCTATGTTCTTTCTTCCCAACCTTCATCTTCATATCTGGATGACACGATTTTTCCTCATTGTACTTCAGACCATACTTCCCATTCTATTAAAGTTGCATCCCCTTCACCTCTTCCTACATCTAATCCTCATTTGTTAGACACCACTTCTACTCCTGCTACAGATCCTACTACAGAATTTGCTACAATTCCTACTGCTATTCCTCCTATAGAAACCACTGACATATTACCCTCTTCCATTTCACAATCTGACCCTATTTCCACTTCCTCTTCCTTGCCTACTGCTCCTTTACCCACTCTTAGAAGATCCACTAGATCTCATAAACCTCCATCTTATCTCTCTAAGTATTCTTGCAAGTCTGTTAGCACTAAGCCTAATTCTGGTTTGCCATATGATCTTTCAAATCATTTAGACTATTCTCACCTTGGCACTACCTTTCATTCCTTTGTAATGATAGTCAATTCACTCCTTCAGAACCTACCTCTTTTCATCAGGCGGTATAGTATCTTGAATGGAGGGCTGCTATGGATAAGGAAATAGAGGCTTTTGAGGTTAATAACACTTGGACTTAGGTTCCTTTACCTCCTGGAAAGTGCCCTATTGGTTGTAAATGGGTTTATAGAGTTAATTACCTTCTTGATGGCTCCATTGAAAGGTACAAGGCTCGTTTAGTTGCTAAGGGTTTCACTTAAAAGTTTGGTTTGGACTATTCTGAAATGTTTTCCCCTGTGGCTAAATCTGTCTTTATCAGAATTATGCTTTCTTTGGCTGCTGTGAAAGTTTGGTTTCTTCATCAAATTGATGTTAATAATACTTTCTTGCATGGTGATTTGGTTAAGGATGTCTATATGTGCTTACCACTTGGTTTTCACAGCAAGGGGGAGAACATTGTTTGCAAATTAAACAAGAGTTTTTATGGTCTTAAACAGGCATCAAGGTAATGGTTTGACAAATTCTCAAAGACTATTCTTCAAATGGGATTTGTTCAATCAAAATCTGATTATTCATTATTTACTCACACTCAAGGGTCTTCTTTTACAGTGCTCTTAGTATATGTTGATGACATATTACTCACAGGAAACAATCCTGCCTGTGTTGACAGTTTGAAGAAGGTGCTTAATGACAGGTTTGGGTTGAAAGACCTTGGTTCCTTAAGGTATTTTTTAGGTCTTGAAGTAGCAAGAACTGATGAGGGTATAAGCTTGAACCAAAGGAAGTATGCTCTTGAAATTTTGAAGGATACTGGTTTTATTGGTTCTAAACCAGTCAAATTTCCTATTGAGCAGAACTTAAGGCTTTCAAAGTATGAAGGGAAGTTACTTGTAGGCCCTGGGCAATTCAGAAGGCTAATTGGAAGATTATTATACTTAACCTTGACAAGACTTGACATTACCTATGTTGTGCATAGGCTAAGTCAGTTTGTTTCAAAGCCAAGGGAGCCTCATTTGCTTGCACCTCATAGAATTCTTTAGTATATCAAAGGGTCACTAGGAAAGGGACTCTTCTTCTCAAGCAATTTTGATTTGCACATTAAGTCATTCTGTGATGATGCAGACTGGGTTGGATGCCCTGATACAAGAAGATCTCTGACAGGTTATGCAGTTTGTTTGGGAGAATCTTTAATATCATGGAGATCAAAGAAACAAGGGGTAGTCTCAAGATCCTCGACAGAAGCTAAATATGGAGCAATGGCTAGTGTAGCATGTGAAATTACTTGGGTGCTTCAATTACTCAAGGATTTGAAGATTAAACATCCTAAACCAGCTATGCTTTTCTGTAAAAATCAAGCAGCATTATACATAGCTGCTAATCCAGTCTTCCATGAGAGGACTAAAAATATTGAAGTGGAGTGCCATCTGGTTCGAGACAAGATTTTGGAAGGAATGATTAAGATTTTTCATGTGGCAACAAATGCTTAAGTAGCTGATGTTTTTACTAAAGCTTTAGGCTTTAATTCTTTCACAAGACTAACAGGGAAATTGGGCTTAAAGGATATTTTTATGCCAAAACAATTGCAGACTAATGCTCCACTTCAAGTCACTGATCTTACAGCTTAGGACTTGAGGGGGAGTATTAAAATTGAAGAAGGAAAGAACAGTGGCACGTGCAAGGTAAAGAAGAAAGTAACAAAAAAGGGTCAAGGCAGTCCACATGTCAAAGAAAGAAGAAAAGGGAAGTTGGAAACAATTGTCAAGCAATGAAGAAGCCAAGTGTCAAAATTTAATTTGTTGTATTGATAAATCTATTAGTTAGTTATTTTAGGCGGGAAAAGCTAGTCTCTATTTTGTGTATATATAAAGAGTAGTTGCTAATTATTTGTAACAACTTTTACACATCTGAATAATAATTTTAGTTTCTTCAATTCCTTTCTCTCTGTTTAAACTGTTAACACTGAGTTTAACCACCAACGTTTTCTGAAATCTAGAGGTCCCAACTCCTTAGATGGTTTGTCTGACTTTCGATTCGAAACCGTTCCTGACAGCCTCCTTCCATCTGATCTCAATGTCACTCAAGACATCACTTCTCTTTGTGTTTCCATTTTGCAAAACTTCTTGGCTCCCTTTTTTGACCTCCTTTGAAAACTCAATAGTGCAACTTCAAACATTCCTCCAGTGACTTGCATTATCTCAGATGGTTTCATGCCATTCACCATTACCGTTGCTCGAGAACTCAGAATCCCAATTGTAATGTTCTTCATTGTTTCTGCTTGTAGCTTAATGGACGATATGCAGCTTCCTACTCTTAAGGACAAAGGCATCATGCCACTTAAAGGTATAACAAATCATAAAAAGACCCTATTAAAGTTTTGCATTATTTTATAATCTCATCAATCACAATTTGTAAGCTAAAAATATTTTGTTTTTGTAGATGAGAGTTATTTAACAAATGGGTATTTGGACACGGTAGTAGATTGGATTCTGGGTATGAGAAGCATTAGACTAAGAGATCTCCCAAGCTTTATTCAAACTACAAATCCAACAATGTTATCTTTAATTTTGTGATTGAAGCAATAGAGAGAGCTCCCAAAGCTTCAGGACTTGTTATCCAAACATTCAATGTGTTAGAGCAAGAAGTTTTGGATACTCTCTCTAACATGTTTCCTTGTGTATATGCAATTGGTCCTCTCTAATCACTACTCAATTGCTTACCCAACGACCCTTTAGAGTAACTTTTGTCAATATTACTTCACTTAATAACTTTATATAATTTTAATTTTTTTTTTGATAATCATATAATTCTATTGTTGAATTACATTGTCACTTTATACTTGCTTGCAAAAGATCAAAATGATCAGCAATTAATACTCTTTTATATATACATATTTAAATTTCTAGTTTTTTTTTTTTTTTTTTTGAAATAATACACAAAGGAAAAGTTTAGCTCCAATATGGTTTGGAGCTATCTTTCTCTAACCTATTATGTAGCGACTGAAGAGACTGTTTATGTGTAATTTTAATTACATGACATTTTTAATGAGTCATATAATTTATTTAAATAATATATTTGGATGAAGAAAGTTTTTCTCCAAACCTATTTGAAGAAAACTTACTCCAACTAAGTGTTGGTTAAAAAGAGCATCCATGTGGAGCTTTAGTTGTATTACATTTTAAAAAAATTGTATAAGTTTTTTTTAGAGGACTAAAAGGTTGTATAACTTGTTTAAATAATACATGTAGATAGTTTTAGAAATCATCATGTGTTGGGTTAGAAGAGATTCCTCTAAATTAGTTTGGAGAAAACACTTGTCTTGCATGAATGGTCTTATAAATTACCATGTATAGGGTTAGAGAAGATTTCTCCAAATTGGTTTGGAATTGATTACACAAAACATGAATTTATGGATTGAAGGACAATTATTATTTTTATTTTTATTGAATTGTGTTAGAACATATGTGATTTGATGTTATGAACATAAGTCAACATTTTATGTAATTGGCTAATCCTTTGACAAAACGCACTTTACTTGTAATTGGGTAGATCTAGGATGTGTTTAATGCTTCAAGGAACAATGTTTCAAGTTCAAGTGTTAAAACTATGCAAGTCTATCCAAGAATCAAGTGAAGAAGTGCTGTTCATTAAAACTCAACAGCTAGCTCGACAGCTAGTATCTATTGAGGTTTAATAGAGCTGTTTTAGCCTGAGGCTCGATAGCTGCTCGATAGATAGGGAATCTATCGAGATTTATGAAGTTCAGTTTTTCAAGTTGATTTTCATCCAATCCGTGAATGAATGTTTGGGCTTTCTTTTCTCACAACCCTAAACATATATAAGGATTGTTTTAAGGGCTGTCATAGCTGATGCAACTCAATGCAAAAGTTTTTCACAAGCATATTGTGAATCGGAGACATATGCCCTAGTTCATCTTTCTCTTGAAGAAGCTGCTGTGTTTGTACACCATAGGGTTTTGTGACCAAGCAACTTTATGATCTTCATCATGTGATAAATTGAAGAACTTTGCAGCCAACATCCTTTTCAAGTTGGTGATCAAGTCACGTACTGGGATCTGTGCAATTAGTTAGTCACGTATTGAGAGCCGTGCATTGAAAAGGAGAGATTGTCACTACAGAACAAGTCCAATTAGGTATTGGGATAAGGGTTCAACTGTAGGTTGGTATAAGGTACTGAGATTCCTTTACTCGTAATCGCTTGTTTTGATAATAATGGATTCTTGGGAGTGGTGGCCTTAAAATTATTCGGTGGGGTTTTTGCCGTGTAGGTTTTTCCCATTCGTAAACAAATCACCGTGTCAACTTAATTTCCACTGCATACTTAGTTTAATTGGTGATTTGTTTATGCTATCACATATCTTGCATGTTAATTTGATTAATTAATAAACTTGGCTAATTAATCAATTAATTCATCACAAGGGGTCAATACATTTTTGGCCTATCAAATTGAATGATTTTGAGCTGTTTGAGATGATGATGAGGATGACAAATAGTCTATAAAGAGAGGAGGCTAAGGAGTTATAGGTGATTGTTGGAAAAATACATGTTTGTATCGTATACAAGACATAAGCAGTGAAAAATTAACAGATCTACTTCATTCGCAATTAATAATATGTACTATGTAAATTTCAAAATATAAGAACAAGAGAGTGTACCTTGGTGTGTTGAAATTCAAAACCAAAGATTAGAAGTACTTGGGAATGCTTTTAATCTTCACTCCAATTCCATTTGTACTCAAGAAGTGTGGTTTCTCAATCAGTTTGTATGTATGTGTTCAAGGGAGAATTAGAGAGTATTTAACACTTACATACATCATTTCAAATTCTGTATATTTCCCTCCTTATAATTGATTATCTAATTGGGCTAGCCTTTTGGGCCATTCCAATTGGGCTTTTGTATGTGGCTTGGAGTGGGACCAAAAGGGAACAAATAAGACTCTAGCTCCAATGGGTCTTGGGCTTTTCTGTCAACTCTTGGCAAGTTCAAAGTTACTATTAATTATATTTAATACCACTATATAAATATAATTGCACTCTAGACCTTATTAGTAAATTATATTCCAAGACTTTATTATACATGCAACCCCTTCATAAAATATTCGTAGTAATACAAAGTCATGAATGTAGACTGTCACTTTGAAGATTACTACATCTTAATCCTTGAGTACCTGATTTAATCCTTTAAGTTATTCATCATATATTTATGAAATCCAATTTTATAGATATGTACTTTAGTAACTCCATACTAAAGTAGTTAGGCCTAACATTCTGAATAATCAAACTCATTAAACTTATCTCAAGAGAATATTTTATATTTCCGTTAAGAGATTATGAATTCCATCTTGAGAATATATGTTCCATCAACACTAAATGTGGCTGCTCAACATACTGAGGTTTTAATCGTGACTTTAGATCTCACTCCTGATATATCAAAGCAACCTACACATCAGGATCATGTCCATTATTCTCTCAAGATTAAGAGTTCATGTAAATAGAAGTTGTGAGATTTATTATTCATTTGACAGTCGTTAAGAGAATAATAAATCTCACTACGGTCCAGTTCAATATGTTTTAACTCTTAAAACATATCAACATATCAACTAGAAGTCTCCACTTCCATGATCAAGACAAATCATCTTAGTTGATATATTATAGTCTTCGCAGGTGAAACGCCCAATTTCATCACCGACTACGAACTAAAATTCTGAGTTTATAAAGAACTTGTGATTTATATCTTTTGTGACTAAATCACATGCTATGCATCTCATGGGCTATATGATAATCACTATGACTTTTTAAGCTTTTTTTAAAAAAAAAATTTTAATCTAGAATATGCTCTTTCCAACACATGCTAAAAGGAGTACATCACGAATATACTCTAAGGAGGCGTTGGGTATGGGGAATATTTTAAGATTCTCAAGAATGTTGGAAGGCCATATATCATTCTCATATTTGGTTGCAAATTGCACAAGGAAATCAATGTTTGGGGGAATATGGATTCTCACTTAACCCCATTTTTATAGAAATGTGGATTCCCTTCAAAACATATAGATATTTGCATTCCCACGTAAGAAAAAAAAAGTTATATTAATTTTTTCTAAACTGACAATTTTACTCATTTCCCCTTACCCTTTAACCAATAGAAATAACACTAAAGAATAATAATTATAAAATTGACAATTTAAATAATTATTTTTGTATTATACATGCTATTCAAACAATGTTATACTATAGTTTCATTGAATTTGCCATTAATTATAGTGTATATTTTATTTCTCATTATTTATTTGGAGGGAAAAAAAAACTTGATATTGTGTTTACAAACCATAGGATATTTTGTGAAAAATAAATAATTTTTATAAGATTCTTAGGAATAAATCAAATATAAAATCTTAAATTTCTAATAAAACCAAACATACATAGAAAAAGTTACATTTTTAAGCATCCAAATTGTGGTATATATCACATTTTGAGAAATCTAGAGGCTAAGAATAATATCGATTCCACCAAACCAAATGCCCCTTAAAGTTTTTCATTTGTTAAGTGGATAATTTGAGAAGGAAAAGAGGGAATGAATGATGCTCGCAAGCATAAGCCTCAAGTTCATTTCAATAGGATTGCTCTAACAACTTCCAAAGTTGCTTGGACACTTATAATTCAATATCTTTGAGACTCATTCATAGTGGTTGAAGCTTTTATTTTTTGTTTGTAAATTAATATTTGAGAAGGAGAAAAGGAAAGGATTTTATTATTATTATTTTTTGTTTACTTTAACTATGTCCTTATTTTTTAAACTTAGATTTTCCTTTTTTTTTTTTTTGAGTAAATACTATCTTTGAGTAGAGAAGTTTGAACTCTGATTTACAAAACAAATTATTTTGATGAGATGATAAATTTGTTCTTAATTTTCTCTTGAAACGTGGACATATATATATATATATATTGCTTCCAAAAGGCAAAAATACAAAATTGGAGATGCAACACACATAATTTCCAAGTGAAACATACAAATATTCTCAGCTTGTTTCATTACCATCGGAAATATTAAAGCTAAACAAGAAGGGATTGATTATTTCATTGGCCAAGTGGCCTATTCTTTGAAGAAGCATCTGTTGGTGACATGCATTTGTCTTTTGTCACGCGTTCACTATCAAGGGAAAGAGAAATGAGAATGCTTGAAGGTAAGGTCGGCCTTGCAGCCAAAATTGTCAAAAATGGCTAGATTCAAAACACGTTTTATTCTGTAATGAAAGTGAAAGTGCATTTACACATACCCAAATAAAAGGTCGGATTTGTAGCCAAATCTAAAGCAATTTACAAGTGAAAAAGGACAGATAATTATTGCTTCCAAAAAGAAAAAAAATGGGGGTAGGGGGAGGAAGATTTACGACAGATCAATATTGTTTGCAAATTGCAATGATGTGTGGAATGATTATTCACAAAAATGGGATAGTTTAAAAAGGCTTCTACTAAGCGGTGAAAGAGGTAGTAGAATATTGGTGACTACACGTGAGGAGAAGGTTGCAAAGATTTCAAAAACTATTGAACCATACTTTTTAAGGGGTTTAGATGAAGAGGAGTCGTGGTCTTTATTTAAGTAAATGGCATTTGAAAAAGGACAAGAACCAGAAAATTTAAGAATTAAGGAAATTGGAATGGAAATTGTTAGAAAGTGCAAAGGAATTCCACTCGCCATAAAGACTATAGGAAGCTTATTGTACTTTAAAGACTCAGAACAAGAATGGTTGTCCTTCAAGAATAAGGATTTTTCAAAAGTAAATCAAAAAGAAACAGATATCCTACCAACACTTAAGTTGAGTTATGATCATCTCCCATCACATTTGAAACAATGCTTTGCTTATTGCAGTTTATTTCCAAAGGATTACCAGATTGAAAAGGAGATACTGATTAAGCTATGGATGGCACAAGGATTCATTAAGCTATCAAGTCAAAACCAATGTTTAGAAGATGTTGGTCATGAGTATTTTATGGAATTATTTTGGAGATCATTCTTTCAAGAAGTTGAAAAAAATTGGTGGGACAATGTACCTAAATTCAAAATACATGATCTCATGCATGATTTGGCAATATCAGTAGTTGGACTAGAGAACATCACTTTTGGTATAAATGGGGAAAACATTGGTGAAAAAACCCATCACGTCTCATTTGGTTTTAATTTAGGCTCATCATTGAAAATTCCAACCATGTTGTTTAAAGCAAATAGGATGAGAACATTTCTTTTGCCAAGTCAAGCTTGGCATCCACGTCAAGTGGTATGGAACCAATCACAAGTATGGAACCAATCAACTTTTGATACATTTGTTTCAAGTTTTAAGTTCTTGCGCCTGTTAGATTTGAATGGCACTGGCATTAGTAGTGTGCCACATTCTATTGGAAAGTTGAAACTTTTAAGATATCTCGATCTTTCAGGGAACGATTACATAAAGATGCTTCCTAATTCCATTACAAGGTTGCAGAATTTGGAGACATTAAATCTCTCTTGTTGTAGAGGATTAATAGAATTGCCGAGAAATTTTACTAAATTAGTCAATCTTAGGCATCTTAACATTGATGGGTGCTGGAGTTTGACTCATATGCCACGTGGACTGGGGCAATTGACTAATCTCCAGTCACTAGCTGAGTATGTGCTGAGTACAGACTCTAGGTGTGGTGGTAAATTGAAGGAACTTCATGGATTAAACCATCTAAGAGAAAATATTAGGATTAAAAATCTGAGACATGATAAAGATACTGAATTAGAATGTCAGGCTGCAAGTTTGAAAGAGAAGCAACACCTTGAAGGCTTAGCGTTAGAGTGGATAAAAGGAGATGTCGATGAAGTGGATGTTGGGTACGATGAGAAGTCAATCGAAGCTTTGGAACCACCACTAAATCTTAAACATTTGGAATTAAAAGGGTACATGGGAGTGAGATATCCAAGTTGGCTTTCGTCACTAAAATATCTTGTACACCTAATGTTAATTTCAATTAAGAAATGCCAAATTGTGCCACCATTGCATCAATTTCCTTCTCTCAAAACTCCTGAATTGATCGACTTTTCTTCTCTTAAGTATGTATCACTGATATCCAAGAGTGTTAACCTGCCATCCCTAGAGTTCCTTCAAATTAGGTATTGTCCTAATCTAAAGGGATGGTGGAAGAGGAGGAGGGACTCCAACGAGGTGGATGATGATGATGATGATGATAATTATGGGGGAATATCAATGATAGCAATCTTGAAGGCAAAGAATTCTCCGCCTTCATTTACTCGTCTTTCTTCTCTAAGTATTTATCATTGCCCTAAACTTTATTCCATGCCTTTATTTCCCTATCTTGAAGAACTATATTTGGGGAACTCTAATTTAAGGCCATTGGAGCAAACAATATCAATGGGAATGATAAGTATGGCATCTTCGGAAAACCCAACAACAACAACAAAAACAATAGCAGAGTCAATCTCTTTTGCTTGTAGTTGTTGTTGTTGTTCTTCTTCAACACTTACCGCTTCATTCGCCCCTCTCTCCAAATTAAAATCTTTGCGTATTAGTCTAATGGAAGGCAATGATGGTCTTCTCCTTCAAACTATAAAACATCTCACTGCACTTGAGGAACTTGTGTTATTTAATTATAATGGGGATGATATGGAATTGGAATGGCAATGCCTAAGGAAGCTTCAAAATCTAAGATTGTATGATCATCCAAAATTGGCCTTTCTTCCAGTGGGATTTCAACAGGCCACCTCTCTGCGAAATCTCAAAATTTCAAATTGTTCGAGTTTGAAGACTTTGCCGAAGTGGATTTGCAACATCATATCTCTTCAAGCACTAGAGATTTGGGATTGCCCCAATTTGACATCATTGCTTGGCATTACGTATTTGAAGACACTAACAATTTGGAATTGTCCCATCTTAGTGGAAAGTTGAAAGAGTGATGATTGGCTTGCCTAAATCTAAAACTTTGTTGGAGATCTAGCTCGACCAAAAGAAGACGATTCAAGTATTGAATTTCATTATGCGAAAAAAAAAAAAAAAAAAAAAAAAAAAAAAAAAAAAAAAATCTTCTTCTGCACCCACTTTAAATTTATAGCTAATTTTTTCCTTGGTTATTGATTTTCATTATGCAGAACAAACTGAAAAAAAAAAAGAAAAAAAAAAAAAAGGAGGAATATGAACTTAAAAATCAATTCTTTACCAAAATATTTGGGCGTTGAATTTGTTTAACAAGTCAATAACTCAATGGTAATTAATTATCGAGCAGTGGTTTCTTGTTTTCTTTGTCAGCTAATAGAACTTTCATTCCTCCCATGCTTTCTTCACATATTAGGAGAAAGAATATGGCAAATCATTCATATGTTTCTTCATTCAAATATACGTCCTTGTTTCTCAAACCAAGTTGATGTGGTGATGCATTTTGGATGTTTTACTTCTCATCTTGTTAGAGTGAAAATCAACACTTGGTGGTATTGCGATAATACTTGTGGGAGAAGTATATCTGGTAACAACATTGCAGAATTAGCTTATGCAGGTATGTTTTTGGTTTGAATTCTCTGTTACACATAAAATCAAATGTGTTTTTATATCCATAAAAGAAAAATGTATCTTTTTTTTCTAATATAAGTGATGGATTTACTTATATCCGGTTCCTTTTTAGGTCATTCAAGATGGATGAATCATTTGTAGGTAACACTAGAAACAAATTGTAACCACATATTACATTATTTACAAAATATCTCGCCTTATATAATAATTGAATGTAAAATACTTTATGCTTCCTTAAAAAAAACTTATAAAATTTAAAACACTTTCAAATAATAAATATAAATAGTTTAATTTAGAAAATCTAATATATTTTATCAATTATAATTTGTCATATTTAAGAAGATCTTGGGGATTAACATTTATAAGTCTCATCTATTATTTTTTATTTTCACTTAACAAAAAAAAAAAAAAAAGTCGTTGAAGGATTTGGGACTAGTGGTTGTGAACTTACCACCTTCGATTAAATCATTTGTACTTCATTTTATTATTATTTCTCCTGTATTTTATTAAATCCAATGATTAGTACGTGTTATTTATTTATTTATTTATTATTATCAAATCGTGACGTGAGGAGTGTTGGGAATAATATCTGTACAATTTTAAATTCGTACCTAGTCAATGTTAACAATATGACTACGGATAAGGTAGCTTTTGCCTTTTGCGATATTTCTTGGACAGATTATATGTACAGTGGGCTTCGGACGAATGGATACATAGGGACTATTTGGCCTTTTGTCCTTAATTTTTTAAAAAATTAGCAATATACCCCTATTTCGAAACTATATAGGGATATGTCCCTGTTTCGATACTCGATTACCTTAAAATCGAGTTTCAATGAAATACTCGATTCGTAGAAAATCGAGTTATGCTTGATCAAACTTTAAATAAAAAATAAAAAAAAAAATTGCATGGAACTCGAGTTTCAGAAAATCGAGTTCCATGCAAATTTTTTTTTATAAGTATGATCCCAGGTTCAGGGAGCCCTATAGTGGCGTTTTTAAGCCCTATAGTGACGTTTTAAAGCCCTATTACGGCGTTTTCCTGCAAAAAAAAATTTTAGTACGATACCAAGTTTAGAGAGCCCTACAGTGGCGTTTTTAAGCCCTATAGTGACGTTTTAATGCTTTATAGCGGTGTTTTCTTGCAATTTTTTTTTTTTTTTTTTTTTTTTTTTTTTTTTTTTTTTTTTTTTTTTTTTTTTTTTTATGTGTGATCACCCCATCAGTGAGCCCTATAGTGACGTTTTAAAGCCCTATAGTGGCGTTTTTGAACTCGATTTCCATAAACTCAAGTTCCATGCATTTTTTTTTTTTAAAATTTGATCGGGCATAACTCGATTTTCTACGAATCAAGCATTTCATTGAAACTCAATTTTAAGGTAATCGAGTATTGAAACAGGGGCATATCCCTATATAGTTTCGAAATAGGGGCATATTGCTAATTTTTTAAAAATTAAGGGCAAAAGACCAGATAGTCCGGATACATAGAGAGGTTTTGGTATTGTCATGGGCCTATGGCAGCTTGGGCTTTATAAATGGGCCTTCACGACACAGTTGCACTACCTCTTCAGTAAGCAATTGAGCTTTAGTTGAGTAATTTGAATGCAAGCATTTTGAAAATGGTGCTAAGTAGGAAACACCGAAAGCAGATCAACTTGAATAGGTTATTTGCATATGGTTGTTCAGGGCCTCCAAGCACAAGATTCACATTTCTGCAACACCTGGAAATCATAGGCTATTTTTAAAGTGATGAGTAGTATGAGATTGTAGACCATTTCCAAGTAACCTGAAAAAGATACAAATAATTAATTAAAGGTTTTTGTTAATGGGTGTACTATTGTACTCGTTAAGGAAGAATCGAACAAGTCCAACTATATTGAAAAGTAATAAAAACTTATCAACAAATACTTTTTTTTTGTTGAGATAATTACAATATATTAAATCACGTAGCTTGAATCATTTTTCCACTAGACTCTAAGCATTTTGTGCATGAAAAGTTGCTAATTTAGCAACAAGGCTCATCCTTTAACTAAAAGCCAGAACATCCACATAGAGGAGTATCTATATCATTCATGCTTCTCCACCGATCTTTAATTTGCTTAGAAAGAAGACCCTGTCTTTTTTTCTTTTTCTTTTTAATTAAAATGTTGTGCAACTCCTTAGAAAAACAAGTCAATTTCTACCCAAAAAAAAATCAACCTTAACCAATACACTAACACTCACTATTTGAGGGCTACCACCTAGGTTCGGTGGTGGTTTTTTTTTATTTTTATTGTGAATCCTATATTCGTTATTTAAATGAGATTTACACCAAACCAAAAGCCAGCAACCACATCCCACCTGTAGCTTAATTTCCACATATAATCTTCAATCATTTTAATACCTCACTTGGTTATGAGCTCTAGAAGTTTCTAGGTTCGTTTTCATTAATAATTTCAATAGTTCTTATTATAGGTAACTTTAATAGTTTTATTGCTTATATCAATTATTGCAGGGAATTTCACACTGAATGATAGCTCTCAAATAGTTAATAGATAATTTGTGAACTTATATACCTCATATTGACACAATAAACTACTTAAGGATAATGCACAAAGTGTAGGGAGAAAATTGGCCTTTGCCCATTTTGCCCCGTTTCCCAAACTAATTAGGGAAATGCCCCTGTTTTGAAACTCGATTTTCTCAAAATCAAGTTTTAACGTCACCATAAGCTCCTTAAAATGCCACTATAGGTATGGGGCGATCAAAAAAAAAAAAAAAAACTTGCATGGAACTCGGTTCATGGAGCTTGAGTTCCAAAACGCCACTATAGGGTCCTTAAAATGCCACTATAGGGCTCCTGAATTTTTTTTTTTTTTTTTATTTATATTTATTTTTCAGTTTGTTATAACTTGATTGTCCAAAAATCGAGTTTTAAATTGAAACTCGATTTTTAGAAAATTGAGTTTCAAAACAGGGGCATCTCCCTAATTAGTTTGAAAAAAGGGACAAAATGCTGGATTTAAAAAAAAAAAAAAAAGGGCAAAAGCCCATTTTCTCCCAAAGTGTAGCCATCCCATAATGCAAGTGGTACTTTTTTTAAATGAAAATTAACGGAAAGTCGTTAGGGCATTTCCTCTATATCAATCATATTCCTAGAGTTGGTCATCTACTTGTTTGTCGAATTCGAAAAAAAAAATATTAAAAACCTAAAATGTCAAATCTTGTATCTTTGAGTGTTTTTTCTTGCTATTATTTTATATTTCCCTTACTAATTGAAATTTGAATGATAATCCTAGATAGCGATGCTTTTGTTATTTTGGCCACAGTCATACATGGCACACAGTCATCTAACCTTTATTTATGTCCAAAAAAAACTATTGTTTGTTTATTATTATAAGAACAGAACCGGGCAGGTTCAACCTCCAAGCAATATGGCGAGGAATCTAACATGGGGAAATAAAATACTGGTGTTTGGTAAACCATAGCTTTGTATGTGTTTGACACAAGGATATAAAAGTAGAGATAAAAATAAAATATATTGTATTTCTTATTATATTCTTCTATTGGATTACATGTTTATCTTTCTTGCGACGATTGATTCACTCACATCTTCACGACTCCATTGATTTTTTTGTCGATTTCAGTTTCTACTCAACAAATTGGACCAGATGATAATAATAAACTTCAAACAAGAGCAAACCAAATCAAGATATCATAAAATAATCAAGTGTATCTAGATACAAAATCAAGCTTATTTCTAGATTATGTTCATTTAACTACAAAATAGGAAGAGATATATAGCAACCCAAATGTTATCTTCATTGTATTCTTTAACTATACAATTTCCCTGTTCAATATTATGAGAGTGAGATCATTCATTAATCAAACACTTTGGCTTGAAACATTTTCTCCCTACTTTCCTCCAATTTTGGGATGATAAAAGGTAGCAAGTCCAAATAGAATAATCATCCTTCCATTTTTTTTTTTTCCCTTTCTTCCGTCTTTTACTCTAGAAAATAAGAGAAAATAGCTATTCATCTTTCATTTTCTTTCCACCATCTTCTATTCTCTTACTTTTACACCCTACAAAACACACACTAAATTTATCTAGTTTGTTTTTAAACCAAGTGTTAAAAGTTTTTAAGAAAAACTCAAACATAATTTTTCTTTTTTAGGAAAATTTTGATAGACACTCTTTATAGCACCCTCCATATATTGAAATCTTTATTTTATTTTATTTTTAAACACTATTTCAATTAAAAATGTGAAATTGTGTTTTAAGATAAAATTGAAATAGTGTTTTAAGATAAAACTTTATAATCATGCTTTTATCATTGCTCTTTTGTTTTTATATGGTTTGTTTGAACCACAAGAACAATCATTATTTAGATTTCTATGAAAATATTATATTCTATTTTAATGAACAAAAATAAAATATGAAGAACAAGTCTTGTATTTTACAAATTTATCAAACTAAGTAAATTTTTTGTTTTAAGAAAAACTATATATTATTTCAGCAGCCTCAAATTTGTTGTAGTCGTTTGTCAAGAGAGAGCATCATGCTTTTATCATTGCTCTTTTGTTTTTATATAGTGTTAAGGACTCTTTTTTCGGCTCACATGGCATTATTTCATTGGCAACCCATACCACATCAACATATTATTGTTTTTTTTTGGGTAAATTTCTTTAAAACCTAAAATAAGCTCATATCTCATTAAACTACATGAATTGGGCTCACATGGCCTGCGAGATCCTTACTTCAAGAGGCGGATCCATGGTCCACATTTCTTCTTCATAAATTGGGATCATAACCCCACAACATCATCAATATCAACATATGGATCGGGCTTAAGCAATGAATCAAAGCCCACAGCCCATATTAGCTCTCTTACACTCATGGCAAGCGGCTTCTTCAACAAGAGCCCATATTTCCACAAAATGACAACAAAACCCAAGGTACGTCATCTCATCTTCGGCTTATGATCCAAGCTCATAAGTCTCTTTGGGGAAACTTTGGGAGTCGTGGTTTGGAGGGCCAAGAGGTATGTTTAGTAAAGCTCCAGTGGTTTAAAGTTGATAAAAGAGACATGTTGCTTGGCGTGTCTTCTCCAACTCCCTAAACTCTGGCGAGTTCGTGTATAGTGGGTAACATATGGTAAGCATCTCTTATCACATAGCACTTTAGATGATAAAATTCCCCGTTGCACTTTTCCTAAAACTTAATATTCATCATATGACAAATACTCAATATCTCTAGTCATCTAACTGTTGAGAAAATAATTGTTCATTCAATCTCCAACTGTTGCTATACAAATTTAGAAACTTCATTATATTATTCTACATAAACTACATTACTACTTTCAGCTAAAATCCAACTCAAACACATGGCCTAATCTGGTTGGCTATCTTTAATCTCCAACTATATGCAAAATATTCATGATATCTCTAATACCTAGCTGCTGTTTGCCACAATCAGACCATATATTTCTTTGCTAGCTGCCAGAGCAGGGCATTAAATACTCTTCTTGCTCACCAAGATTATGTCACAACCCAATGAGACCTTGACTAAATCTCTAAAACTTCATTAACTTTCAACCAACCATTCTATGCTAGCTGCCAGAGCAGGGCATTAAATACTCTTCTTGCTCACCAAGATTATGTCACAACCCAATGAGACCTTGACTAAATCCCTAAAACTTCATTAACTTTCAACCAACCATTCTATGCTAGCTGCCAGAGCAGGGCATTAAATACTCTTCTTGCTCACCAAGATTATGTCACAACCCAATGAGACCTTGACTAAATCTCTAAAACTTCATTAACTTTCAACCAACCATTCTATTATTTATTAGAAATGTGTTGTAATGGAACCTTGCACCAAAAACACAAACACCTGAAAAAGGAAGCATTTCCTACAGAACCCCAGCAGTGTACACAGCACTTGACACCTGGCTAGAAGTGATATCATTAGCCATTTAATGTTGAAATCCCAGCAACCAACTGGTATACCCAAAATAGCAAGATACCCTTGAAAGAGATCTTACCATTTTTAGCAAAATCCATGAAATGACCTTTTCAGCAGTCTGAAATCACCTAGCTGACCTCATCTGCTTTCTGCCTAAAGTAACAACTGTCTTATGACAGCTGTGACAGCTATCTTATGAAAGCTGTGACAGCTGTCTCATGATAGCTATTACAGCTTTTCTTGACAACCAGGACAGCTTTTTCAGAACAGTTGTGACAGCTGACCTTGCAGCTTGAGCATTACTTTTTTTCCACATTTGGTTAAAACCAAAACCAACAAAAGAAACTACCTTTCTCTTGCTAAAATACTTTCTTTTTCTGCTACTCTTTCCCCAGCAGCTCTTACCCGAAATAGCAAGAACACCTTAAACCTAAACATACCATTTTTGGCCAAATCTTAGGATGGATTCTCTAAAGATTCATTGCTAGTTGGGACAGATTTTGGCTGAGATTATTTTTTTAATTCTCAAAGTTGAATTCCATCATAGAGTTGAAAAATATCACCAAGTGCTAGGGCTAATTTCTCTAAGTGCATTTGTTTCAATCTTCTTAGAGCTTCTTAATTTAAATGAAGCTGAAAACTGTCTGAATTTCAGCATTGAGAGATTTAACATAAACAATATAATACTTTTGGTTCAATTCAAATACAACTTCTAATTTTCAATCGAATTTACCAATTACTCTAATAGCTCAAGCTAAGAGACAAGAGTGCAAGCTACTTATTCACAAGTTCTAATAACCTCATTGCCTAATTATGCACCAAGTTTGATTCTTATTGATGAATTAAAAATAAAGCATTCACTTAATTTTATTGCATAAAATTCGAACAACCTCTCCTAAGAGAGGCAAAATTTTAAGCTCTCCATTTGTTTACTTAAGAATAGGAAAGAAAGAAAATTTTTGAGCAATTCATTCTTTTTCTTCTATTGGGATTTTCATATTTTAACTCTGACCTTAGCTTCCTAAATTCATAACTTTGACAAGAAAAGTAATAAGCTCAGCTTCTTTTTCGTTTTTTCTCTTACTAAAAGACCCAAAATCCAAAATGACACAACTTGGACTTTTTTTTTTCTTTTCTTTTTTCACCCTTCTTAAGTTTCTCATAATTGAACTCACATCAGCTCAACTAAGCTTATAGCTTCAACAAGAGAAATAATAAGCTCACTTTCTTTTCCATTTTTCTCTTAACAAAAGACATCCTTAAATAACAAAACTTGTACCAATTCAGTAGTTCATACTTTTGTCACCTTCTGGATTTATTACAATTTAATTCTTACATAAGCTAATAGCTTTAACATGACAAGTAAAAAGCTCACTTTCGTTCTATTTTTTATTTTCTAAAAAGCCAAAATTACAATAAAACACACACACACTTATTGATGTGATATATAAAAGACCATGAAACAAACATTAGAAAAAAATGATATTCGGCCAAAGGAAACAAACACAACCTTATGAATCATTATGTGATGTGCCATAAATCAAAATTATCCATTCCTTTGGCTTCCTAATTACTATTTACGATTCTTGAGGCTTGGCAAGCAAGAAAGGAGCTTTAACTCCCAGAAGCACATTTTTCTAAAGAAGTCTCATTCACAAAATTTCTTGCTTTAACAAAGAAGGCATAATTTCAACAAACCATGTAAGTCAAATTTCATTTCTCTATTTATCTTGGTGGCAAGAAATAAAAAGAGAGTCAAAATTATGGTTGAACTGAGTTTAAATTGCAAAGAGAAATCTCATTTAAACATCTACTATATCATTTGTCTTAAGGACAATTGTGAACCATGAAATTGCAATATTCCAAAGCCAAAATAGGCTTAAACCACAAGCAAGTATTATGCAGTTTCCTATAAAATGTAACGAATGAGGAAAAACCACACATTTGCACAACTATTAACAAAAACATATTTATTCGATATTCTTATATTAAACAAAAATTTAATTACAAATTGAAAAAAGTATAAAAATAAATAAATAAGTGAAAAATGATAAGGCAAATAGAAACAAAAAGGGGAAAGATAATATTTGAACTCCAAAAAAGAAACTTATAACCCAAAATATCTAAGAATTGTAAAATTCAAATCGCTAATACTTTTCTTCTTATCCTTTCTGAGTTACCAATAGACTTCCAACTCATTTTACAAACTTCATTTGCTTACATAAGAAAATGTCAGAAAACAAAAGAAATCAAATCCAAATTTTAATACTCACCCTTCACTATCCCCATATCTGAACAGACACACACACACACACACACATACACACAACCAAAAAGATCTAAGAATTTCGAAATTTATATCTCTATACTTTTCTTCTTATCCATTTTCAGTAACCAACAACCTTCCAATTGATTACACAAACTTCAATTGGCTAAATTAGACAATGCCCGAATATTAAAAGAAAACAAATCCAAATCTTGCTCTTAACCATTCTCATCTCAAAAGACACACATGCAACATTTTCAAAGCAAAGAAAAGAAGCATGGATATAACTATATTCGAACGAAAATGTGAAATCTTACATGAGGAAAACTTTGGGCAGAATCAAGAACATCTTCTCTATCTGCGATGTACATAAATGGTGATTCTAGAAGCATAACCACAAAAAATAACCTTGGAATCAGAATATGCATTAGGACGGAAGAGAGATGAGATATGATTGAACCTATTCTACCATGGTTAGGGTTTGCCTAGATTAATAGAATCTGATCCTTGATAATTTGGATAAATTGCCACTTTGGTTTGGTCAAGCTCTTTTTAGTTATGCTAACTTGATTTAATGCAAATAATTTTCCAAGCCAAATTTGTAAAAAAGACCTAGGATAAGAATTGGGATTAGCAACTCAAAAATCTCACAAACGAAAAGGCAAAGAAATTAGGGATGAAACATATTAACAGAATTCTGATGATGTTGTTCAAAATTAATAGTCATAGATGGGGTAAAAAATTTAGTCATACACACCGATTTAATATACAAATATGCTTTTGAAGTTCAGATTACATAGTGTAAGATTTCCCATTTAAAATGTAAGATACACACACACACACACATATATAAAGATTAGATCAACAGCCAAACTAAGCTTAAAATAAATAATAAAAGAACAAAATTGATCATCGTCCCAAAATTCCAAGAACTATGAAACTAACATTCCAGAATAACAGAAATATAGAGTTAAATAAGAGAGAGTGACAGAAGCGCAATTTTGGAAAGAAGAAAGATGAGATGAAATCCAAAACCCATGCTGAAAATGAATTAAACAAGAAGAAATGAGATTAATTTGAGTGAAAATTAATTTGATTATAGATCACTGATCATGTTATGCCTAGAATCAATATATCAAATATTTACAAATATATAATATATATATATATATATTCAAAGACCTAACATTTTTACCAAAATCACAAAGCATACCTTACCTTTGTGAGGAAGATATCCAAAAGATTAGTCCCTACTTTTGAATCAAATAGCTCAGCTTGGTGGCTGCAAATCGAATATAACAAATTAGCACTTCAAAAAAAATTGTTTAAACCAAAAAAAAAAAAGAAAAAAAAGAAAAAAAAGAGAGAGGAAGATTACAAACCCCATGACCAACCACATCACCACCACCATTACCGGAAACAAAAACAACAACAATTGATATATTCTTCTAGAACATTATAATTTGTATGGTTCTTTTAATTCTTTCTACAGGTAGGATCATTCATTTATGTGTATAGAGAGAAATATAAAGTACAAATTTTGCTATGAAATTGATGGAAAAACAGCAACTTTACAATCGAATGGAATAGGTAGCTTTTCATCAGTCCAGTTTTTCCCGTTGTTAAAAAATAGAGAGAATGACATGGGATTAGGCAAAAATGGAACCAAATTATGATTAGTGAAACTTCAAAGTGGAAATATTAGAGAGAGAGAGAGCACTTACCTATAGTGTGTTAGCCGAAAATACCAAAAATGGAACCAAGTCCCCTTTCTTTATGATCAGTTTCTCTCTCCCTCTTTCAATATCTTCTCACCTTAGAAAGGAGAAACCCACGCACACACAACTCCATACCCAGCAGCTAAAAGTTTAGAAGAAAAGAAACCCAAAATACCCATATTAGCAAATGAAAATAAGAAATCAAGGAAATCATAAAGAAGATAAATTTAGAGAATGTAAATACCAGTAGTATGAGTTGAGAGAAAAACCAAAGGCACAAACCAGACCTTTGATTCGTATAATAGTTGAAAACCCCTCCCCATCCAAGTAGGCAAAGCCCTCTCTGCTCTTTCAGCAAATAGAGTGCGGAATCGGTGAGAGAAACTCAAAGTTCTTTCAGCTCTGCTATCACTAATGAGGTCTCTCGTCTTTCACCCCTCTCTGTTTGTCGCTCTCACCCACTCCCATCTCTATTTCCCGAAATGGAACCAAATCTCCTTTCTTTATCATAAACCTACTTAAGAAGCCAATGACACCCAAAATACCAACTTAAGATCAATATCATAAACCTAAAAGACTCGTATTAGCAAACTGTGCGCGCCCAAAAGTGAAGCCTGTTGGGCTGGGCCTCGCTTGGGCTCACAATTTACTTGTATGATGGGTTTGAGTTTCCTACAATGGGTCGTCCTTTACACTGAGACTCAATGAGACCCCTTTCTTCCTCTCAAGGGCCCGAATTGCTCTGTTCTCGCCCTGCTCACTATCTCTATTCCCTCTTTTACAGTAAATTTTCCAACCCTTGTCTTCCCCAAATTTCTCATATTTATAGTCAAAAAACAGTGGAGAGGTCATGATTAATTTCCAGTTAGTGCAACAAGCGGTCCAGTATTATCAATCATAGGTGGGTGGTTAGGTGGGAGTGGGAAGCGGTGAAAATGGCTTTGGAACTTGGTTCCCACCTCCGCGTCAGTTCTCGGCAGTGTGCCCCCCAAGGCACTGCCGGGTAAGTAAAGGACGGTGCGTTCTGAACGTCTTCACTACATCATTGCTCGGGAAAAGCTTGGGCCCGTAGCACGTGTGGCTCTGGGATGGGTCGCAAGGTAGAGAGAGGTTGGCTTCATGGGCCATACGCCTAGGCCAAGGTCCAAGGCCCAGATGGGCCCTAGCTCGGGGACCGTACAATAGCCCCCCCTTGATTCGCTCCCCACTCTTGGGGATGAATCAAGGATCACAAGGGGCAGAAATCTACCTGGTCAGTCGAAGAGTTAGTACCCGGCCACTGGATGAGCGCGCGCCTCAAAAGACGCGTTAAAACTTGATTGATGGCTCATCCGTTATCATTGTCTGATGGTTCATGAATCGAGGCGTCATACTTGTGGTAGTTGAGGCGGCGATCCGCGAGCTCCCTTGCCAGCGGAACAATCAATGCTACTTATCTCGTTCCTACACCTATAAATAATCGCTCATGCCATTCATCCCCACTTTCGCATTTCTCACTTTTCTTTCTTTTACTCTGCCGAGCATCCTTCCTTCGTGGTTCATCTCCTTGCCCAGAATACTCTTCCTCCTTTAGAGCCCACAGTAAGTTTCTTTTCTTCTTCTTCTTCTTCTTCTTTTTGTTTGCCCATTTCGTTCTATTCTTCAATAAACTTAGCATTTCTTCTCTTTCTTTTAAAAACACTTACTCATAGAATGGGTTATTCTTACCTCCTTGATTCGCCAAACGCTTTGGCTAGTTTTAGGGATGCTTATAATGTCCCTAGGGACGTAGATATTGCCTATTGTAATATGGATGATATTGACATCCAGAGGCGTCGAGGTGTAAACACAGAGTTCTTCCCCTTGATGGCTATTCTAGAGGGTGGGCTTAGGTTCTTGGTTGACCCTCTGATTCTAAGCGCCCTTAGATTTTACGGCCTTTGCCCCGACCAACTCCCTCCCAATTTTTACCGGGTAGTGAGTTGCGTGAGTAGGTTGAACCAGTTGTACGGGTTACAACTAAATCATTATGACATCAATCACATGTATAGTCTGTGCGGCAACATTGAGTCTGACTACTATTTAAAGACTAGGGATGTAAGGGTACGGCTTATTTCGTGCCTGCCAAATTCAAACCGAAATTCCGCTAGAGATTTTGTTCGGGTGAGTGGCAATTGGTTTGCCGAGGAGCTCCCCTGCGCATTTTCGCCGCGCGATGTTGGTCGGTGACAAACATTCATTTATTTTGGTCCCTTTTGATTCTGGTCCGGGTATGTCATCACTAACTAACTCTTATTCTCTTTGTGCAGAGAGCAAAAGATTCAGACCGGATCTCAGAGTGGTACACGTTCGAGACCTAAATTTCGTGCTCAAGTCAGAAATTTTCGTGCACTCGGACGGATGACTCCAAGCGTCCCATCTTATTCTCCGTGTACAACCCGTTTACTCAACCTGGCAGGCGTTCAGCCAAGCCTTGTTAGTCGACAGCCCTCTCCTCTCCTGTATAGACGTTCGGCACGCGAACTTCTTCCCACCAAAGCTAACTGTGGGTGAGGCCCGTGATCTTGGCCCCCGGTTCATTTGTTCGGACGAGCGACAGCCCGTGCGCGACGAGTCAGCCGAGCGCGTGTCGCAGGAGCGCCGAAAACGCGCCCACAAGCAACTTCAGTCAGAAAATCCCGCTCACCCCGAGAACCCTATAGAGTTCGAGGCTCCTGTTCGGGAAGCAGAAGGTGTAGCCGCAAAACCAGCTGACTCCTCTGAAACAGGATTCGATCAAGGCAACGCCATGGTGGCCAGGAGGAAAATGACGATCGACCGCTTTGTCCCGAGTGCCCAACTTGCCGCGCAGCAGCAACAAACCCCTGGCCAAGATGCTTCGCCTCCCGCTGTCCCAGCAACCCGAGTTCAAAAGAGGCCGCGTACAACTGATCAGACTCAAACGAGCTCGGGCAACGTGCCCCTCCGGCCCTCGGTGGGTATTGTTATTCGGGAGCTGGTAGCACAAACCGGGGTAGACCTGGCGTCTACTTCCCGGGCTCCGGCGGCATGGTGACCCTCCTTCCAACTTGACGGCAAGCCTCTTCCATCGACGGCCAGTGCCCGAGTATGGGAAAAAGGTTATGGGGACCGTGTGGCACAGAGTCTGGCGCGCGGCATTCTCTTGCCTGAGGATTTGCATGCTTTTACAAAATCGACAGATGAGTCTTTGGGGAGGCGTTTGCAGTGGCACACCATAGTGGTAACTGTTTCATTTTTCTTTACCATTCTCGGTTTCCCATTTGCTCATGTACGTGTACTTTCCATTTTACCTTACAAAGTGAATATTGTGTGGTCAGGCTGCGCAAATGTCGTACGTTGTGGACGGGAGGATGAAGGAGCTGGCCGAGGACGTTGAGCGGGAGAAGGCTCTGAAGGATGTCGCCGAGGCCACAGCGAAGGAGAAGTCGAAAATTGCCAAGGAGGCAGAGAATAAAATTGCTACAGCCGTGAAGGCCCAGGCTCTTGTCGAAAGGAAGTCCGAGGAGCTGGAACTGGAACTGGGAGGCACCGAGCTTAAATTGGCGAAGGCTCAGAGCTTAAATACCATGTTGGACAGACAGTTGGCCAATTCGAAGGCGACGCTGGAGGCTTGCGAAAGCAAGTGGTATGATGAGGGGTTCGTAGATGCCGAGAATTCGGCGGAGCAGGTCATTCACCAGGCCTACAGGCTCGGATACGAGGAGGGTTGGTTCACCGCTCTTCAAGCCTTGGGGATTCCCGAAGATTCTTCGTTGAGGGATCGCGACAAAATCCCTTTCCCAAGTATCCCACACACCGAGAAGCCTGCACCCTTTGTCATAGATGAAGAAGAGACCTCCAGCATGAGGGATCTGGTGAATGCTATTAACTCTCACGCGGTGCCGACCGATATGGAGGAGACCAGCCACCCCTGTGTTGGGGATCAAACCGAGGAGGACATCCAGTTGCCAACTTCCTTCGCCGATCAGCGGCCTCCAGGGGATGCACCCTCCGCTCATGCCGCGGATATCTAAAGCTGAAAGCCGATCCTGCTTTATTTTTCCTTCTTTTTGAGAATTTTTGAGAACTGAATTGCCTATGTCACCAGGCTGTGGTGACGGAACAATTTATTTTCGTTGTATTTTCTATATTTTAAGTTGCCAGGTTTTGGCAACCAAATGTTAGTTTGAATTTTATGTCTTACCATGAATGCCTTATCGTGATGTGTTTTTTGCTTTGACCGAGTAATGAATCCTCGTTGGTCGCCTCTTTATTGTGATGTGTCTTACTATGGCTAAGGTTTCGACCTGCTCGGTGATAGGGATTGAACCGAGGGCCAGGCTTCTGTCCTTAGAATAGAGAGGCTAAGGTTTTCACCTGCTCGGTGATAAGGATCGAACCGAGGGACAGGCTTCTGTCCTTAGAATAGAAAGATTAAGGTTTCTACCTGCTCGGTGATAAGGATCAAACCCAGGACCAGGCTTCTGTCCTTAGAATGAAAAGGCTGAGGTTTCCACCTGCTCGGTGATAGGATTGAACCGAGGGCCAGGCTTCTGTCCTCAGAATGAAACGGCTAAGGTTTTCACCTGCTCGGTGATAGGGATTGAACTGAGGGCCAGGCTTCTGTCCTTAGAATAGAAAGATTAAGGTTTCCACCTGCTCGGTGATAGGGCTCGAACTGAGGATCAGGCTTCTGTCCTTAGAATGAAAAGGCTAAGGTTTCCACCTGCTCGGTGATAGGGATCGAACCGAGGGCCAAGCTTCCGTCCTCAGAATGAAACGGCTAAGGTTTTCACCTGCTCGGTGATAGGGATCGAACCGAGGGCCAGACTTCTGTCCTTAGAATAAAAAGGCTAAGGTTTTAACCTGCTCGGTGATAGCGATCGAACCGAGGACCAGGCTTCTGTCCTTAAAATGAAAATGGCTAAGGTAGATCGGTGCAAATCTGCGTGAGAAACATCATTGCTATTATTAACAAAACATATACAAGAAGTTGCACTTAACTTTATGTTCGGCGTATTGCCAATCAGTGATAGTACTTCTTCAGGTTATGGACATTCCATGGTCGGGGAAGCTATCTCTCGTCTAGGTCTTCCAAGAAGTAAGCCCCGGTGCTGGCTATCGCAGTGACTCTGTAGGGTCCCTCCCACGTCTATGCCAATTTCCCAGCATTAGTATCCCGCATGTTGCCCACGGCTCTTCTGAGAACCAGATCTCCGGCGACAAACTCCCTCCTCCTTACGCCTCGGTTGTATCTTCGGGCGAGCTTCTGCTGATATTCCGCAAGCCGTATAGTCACCCTTTCGCGGCACTCTTCCACCCTGTCCAAACATCCCACCATCATCTCGTCGTTTTGGGTGGGATCGAACCCTACTACCCGCGCACTGCAGAGATTCACCTCAGTGGGTATCACGGCTTCCGCCCCATATGTGAGAGAGAACAGGGTCTCCTCGGTGGACCTTCTCGGAGTCGTGCGGTATGCCCACAAGACATTGGGCAGATCCTCGACCCAGTTTCCCCTTGCACCCTGCAGCCTTTTCTTCAGCCCATTCACAATCACTTTATTTACGGCCTTGGCTTGGCCATTGCCCTGGGGATATGCTGGAGTTGAGTACCTGTTTTTGATACCGAGACCACTACAGAATTCTCGGAATGCCCGGCTGTCGAATTGTAGCCCATTGTCCGATATAAGTGAGTTCGGCGCCCCAAACCTTGGGATTATATTCTTCCACACGAATTTCTTCACGTCCACATCTCGTATATTGGCCAAAGCTTCCACCTCCGTCCACTTGGTAAAATAGTCCACAGCCACTAGGACGAACTTTCGACCACCTGTCGCCCGAGGGAATGGGCCGATGATGTCTAGCCCCCACTGTGCAAAAGGCCAGGGACTGCTGATCGGGTTCAGATGTCCCGCGGGTTGATGGATTAGAGGGGCATGCTTCTGGCACTGTTCGCACTTCAGCACGTACTCGCCGCGTCCTTCTGCATTTGAGGCCACCAGAACCCTTGAGTCATTACCCGGTGTACCAATGAACGTCCCCCCACATGACCGCCGCACACTCCATCGTGAAGCTTGGCCAAGAGCTCTCCAACCTTCTCTGGGCGCAAGCACAAAAGGTATGGCCCTCCGAAGGACCTTCGATACAACTCCCGGTCTTCCGACAGCCAATACCGGGGAGCCATTCTCCGTATTCTGCTGCCCTCCCTTTCGTCGCTCGGTAGTCGGTCGTCTGCCAGAAAATTGATGATGGGGTCGATCCAGCACGGTGTAGGGGCTGTGACGGCTGCGACGTTGATCCCTGCAGTTCCCGAATCACTCAGTACCCTGATGCTCGACTCTGAAACAAGCTCAACTCTGATTAGCCGTGGTATCTCTTCGGCTACTGACGATGCCAACGTGGTGAGGGAGTCCGTGTGTCTGTTCTGCGTTCGGGCCACCTGGAAAACCTTCACTGTGCCAAACCCGGCCATAACATGCTTCACCTGTTCTAGGTACGTTTTCATCCGCAGATCTTGGGCTTCAAAACTGCCCTGCACCTGATTAACCACTAGACGCGAATCTGAATACACCTCAACTTCCCAAGCCCCTAAGCTTGAAGCTGTCCTCAATCCTGCCAGAAAAGCCTCGTACTCTGCCTCATTGTTGGATGCTTTGAAACCCAACCTGAACGAGTGCTCCAGCTGTATTCCTTCTGGGGTGATTATGACTACCCCGGCACCGGCCCCCGTGGAGCTCGACACGCCGTCCACGAATACCTTCCACGGGCAAACCTCAAGGCGGCAAACCATCTCCCCCTCCCCTTTAGGCGAAAACTCCGCGATGAAATCTACAAGGACCTGGCCCTTCACCGAGCTTCGGGGTCTGTACCAGATGCGAAAGACCCAAGTCGAGTTCCCCATTTTGCTATTCGGCCCGTGAAATCAGACCTTTTCAATAGTGACTGCAGGGGATACTCGGTCAGTACATACACTGTATGAGCCTAAAAGTAGTGCGGTAACTTCCTGGTGGTGTGTATTAGGGCCAACACAAGCTTCTCCAAGGGTAAGTATCTCGTCTCGGCGTCAACTAGAATTTTGCTGATGTAGTACACGGGTTGTTGGATTCCTTTGTCTCTCAGTAGCACTGCGCTCACGGCGTGCTCGGATACTGCCAAATACATGAATAGCTCATCACCTGGTTCTGGTGCCGTAAGCATGGGCGCCCGTGCCAAATAGTCCTTCAGATCCGCAAAGGCTTCATCGCATTCCTCACTCCACCGAAATCCAGTCCATTTCTTCAACAGTTGGTAGAATGGTCGGCAGCAATCCGCGAACTTTGAGATGAACCGATTAAGGGCGGCTAGCATCCCGGTTAATACTTGCACTTCCTTTGGGTTGCTCGGTGGCTTCAGTCTTTTCACCGCTTCAATTTGGTCGAGGTTGACCTCAATTCCCCGCATAGTGATCAGGTACCCCAGGAACTTTCCGGCCCCCACGCCAAACGCACACTTCTCCGCATTAAGGCGCAGCTTGTGCTGTCGGAGAACCTCGAAAACCACCCCAAGGTCCCCCATGTGCAGCGCCTCCTACTTGCTCTTCACCACCATGTCATCGATGTATACTTCGACTGTACGCCCTATCTTGTCTCGAAACATCCTTGTCATCATATGTTGATATGTGGCCCCGACGTTCTTTAGCCCGAAGGGCATCCTCGTGTAGTGGTAATTGGCCTCCGGGGAGATGAACGCCGTTTTCTCCTGATCCTCGGGCGCCAGGGTGATTTGGTGATACCCTTGGAAAGCATCCAGAAAGCTCATCCTCGGGTGCCCACACGTGGCGTCAACCAGCTGATCATTCTTTGGCACGGGAAAAGGATCCTTCGGGTAGGCCCGGTTCAGATCTGTGAAATCCACGCAAACCCTCCACGTGCCGTTCTTCTTCTTCACCACCACGGTGTTTGCCAGCTAATCCGGGAAAAAGATTTCCCTAATCACCCCGGCATCCTTCAATCTTCGAACTTCCGCTTTCACAGCCTCGGCGTGCTCCCAGGCCGATCTCCTCGGTCTCCGCTTCTTAGGAGCGAATGAGGGGTCGACCCCAAGTCTGTGGACGATAAACTCGGGATCTACTCCGGGCACCTCATATGGACTCCATGCAAACACATCTACATTTTGCACGAGGAGTAGCAACATTTCTACTTTTTTCCGGTCCTCTATGCTCTCCCCTATTTGGAAGTACTTGTCTATATCCGGCAACACCTTTACCTTGAGCATACTCTCGGCTCGCGCGACCCCCTTCTCCTCTGGCGGGCTCTGTAATTGCTATAAAGGAGTCCCCGACGACGAACATTTGGGGCCGGCCTGATCCTTCTGGTCGGTCTGCTCCTTCTTCCAATCGACCATGGCGATCAAACATTGCCTGGCCGCCCGCTGACTTCCTTGTATCACCGCGATACCATAATCGGTATGAAACTTGACCTTCATGTGCAGAGTGGACGGGACAGCCCCCATTGCATGTATCCATGGTCTTCCTAGTATTGCCGTGTAGGTGGAGTATGAGGCAACTATGATGAAGCTTACCATTACCTCCTTGCCCCCCATGTTCACGGGCAGAGAGATTTGCCCCTAGGGAACCACCATTTTCCAGTCGAACCCAACCAGGGGAGTGCTGTACTTCGACAGAACCTCATTCCTCAACCCGAGCCCCCTGAATAGGTCCGGGTACATAACCTCCGCCCCGCTTCCCTGGTCTATCATTATTCTCTTCACAACGAAGCCGCCTACCCTTGTCGTGACTATCAACGCGTCGTCGTGCGGCTGAATGGTTCCTTCCAAATCACTGTTGTCGAAAGTGATCGGCTCTCGGGTAGGTCTGATCTTCTTCGCGGGAGGCGGCATGCCCGTACTTCCCTCCACCGATATTACTGTCAACACCTCCTTCCCCTTCGCCGTTGAAAGGCCCCTCGGGGCGACGTGAATAACATCAATTACCCCAAGAGGGGGCGGAAGGGGATTCCCTCTCGGTGGGGCGCCCTGCCCTACTCCTCGATTCCCGGCATCCGACACGAACTCCTTCAGGTGCCCAGCCTTGGCCAGCTGCCCGAGATGATCCCTCAATACTCGGCACTGCTCGGTCGTATGTCCCCTGTCTTTATGGTAGGTGCAGTACAGGCTCTGATTCCTCCTAGAGGGGTCGCCGGCCATCCGATTCGGCCACCTGAAATACGGTTCATGTTTGATCTTGTCCACAATTTTATGCACGGGCTCCTTGAAGTTCACGTTCACCTCCCCTACTCGTGCTTCTGGTTCTTGAACCCTCAAATTCATTCGTGCCCTCGGTTGAAAACCGCTCTGCCGAGGACAATCCGTCATCTGCGCCTTGCCTTTGCTCTGTATTCTGTCATCTTCCAGCCGCTTGTATTCTTCAATGCGCCTCATTAACTGCCGCATATCCTCGGGAGGTTTCTTAGTTAACGATTCCCTCAGCCCTGAATCCTCGGGCAATCCCATTCTGAAAGTTCTTGCGGCGATCTTCTCGTTCCCTCCGCCGATCTCGTTGTAGAGCTCCCAGTATCGGCTAGCATAGTCACGGAGGGTTTCCCCCACCCTCATCTTCATAGACAGCAACGCATCCACCGGTTGCTGCTCTCGGCTGCATGTTACGAATCGGGTCCCGAACTCTTGTATCAGCTCGGCGAAACTGTGGATGGAGCCCTTGTTCAACCCATTAAACCACCTTAAAGCTGTGGGGCCGAGGCTGGAGGGAAAAACTTTGCACATCAGAGCGCCATTGCGGGTGTGCAGAGACATCATTTGGATATAGTGGCTGACGTGCTCCACCGGGTCCGTCTTCCCACCATATGAATTGAAAGGTAGGCACGTAAATCTGTCCGGCATTGGCGCCCGTTCAATGTCGGCTGAGAACGGGGACCGGGCTGCCCTGCGCAGTGCACGGCTCATCGCATCCATGGCCGCATTCTTCGGCCGTCTTTCCTCTGGGGACCCCGACCCTCGATTTTCATACTCCCGCGAACGAGAGCGATTTTGTCGTCGGCGAGATTCCCTTGAATGGGAACGTTCTCGGCGCCGACGGTACTCCCTCGATTGTGAACGGTCTCGGTGCCGACTTGACTCCCCCGAGTGTGAACGCTCTCAGCGATGGTGGGATCCTGATTGATTCGACCCCACTCCGTGTCGTTCTTCCCCGGCATCGGGCCCCCTCCCCTGGTTGCCTTGATCCATTCTGCGGCGCTCGTTTCTTGCTTCCAACTCCAAGTCTTGTACTAACCTGTGCAGTAGTTCAAGCTCCTCGTCCCTGGCGTCGAGCTGCCTGTGCCGGGAAGCATGGGATACCGTTCTCTCCGTTTGATACGACCCTTCTCCAAGGCCGGACCGCTCTTCCAGTTGCTCGTAAGCCGGATCCTCGCGTCTCTTCTGCCTCAGTTCCCGCCAGGTGGAGCCTCGAGAAGACCCTGCCGAGCCACTCTCGGCGTTACCTCCAAACATCTTCCTGCACACGAGTCTCGGTGGAACCACTGCTTAGTAGGACGTTCCCACAGACGGCGCCAATTGTGCACGCCCAAAAGTGAAGCCTGTTGGGCTGGGCCTCGCTTGGGCTCACAATTTACTTGTATGATGAGTTTGAGTTTCCTACAATGGGTCGTCCTTTACACTGAGACTCAATGAGACCCCTTTCTTCCTCTCAAGGGCCCGAATTGCTCTGTTCTCGCCCTGCTCACTATCTCTATTCCCTCTTTTACAGTAAATTTTCCAACCCTTGTCTTCCCCAAATTTCTCATATTTATAGTCAAAAAACAGTGGAGAGGTCATGATTAATTTCCAGTTAGTGCAACAAGCGGTCTAGTATTATCAATCATAGGTGGGTGGTTAGGTGGGAGTGGGAAGTGGGAAGTGGTGAAAATGGCTTTGGAACTTGGTTCCCACCTCCGCGTCAGTTCTCGGCAGTGTGCCCCTCGAGGCACTACCGGGTAAGTAAAGGACGGTGCATTCTAAACGTCTCCACTACATTATTGCTCGGGAAAAGCTTGGGCCCGCAGCACGTGTGGCTCTGGGAGGGGCCGCAAGGTAGAGAGAGGTTGGCTTCATGGGCCATACGCCCAAGCCAAGGTCCAAGGCCCAGATGGGCCCTGGCTCGGGGACCGTACACAAACAATCAAAGATTGAAACCCACAAGGAAATAAATACAAACACAAATCTTAAGAACAAAAAAAAAAAAAAAAAAAAAAAAAAAAAAAAAAAAATTGAAGAAACAGAGAAAAAAAATAAAAAAGAGATAATGGAAAAATTATTCGGTCTTTCTTCCCTTTTTTTTTTTTTTTTTTTTTTTCCTGATAGAAATTTGACTTGTGCTTGAGCCGATCTAGTCCTGATATGATAGAGAGAAAAGAGAGAGAGAAGAGATACGAAGAGAGTTCTAGACCCTTTCACCTCTCTCCCTTTAATTGTTATTGTTTTATTTAGCCAAACGCATCGTTTAGCCTTCCACAAACGGACAAAAACTTGACTAAATGAAAGTTACTGTTCATAGAGTATTCGCTCTTTTTATATAGTTAGTAGATAGTATATAGTAGAATTGAATGTTAAGTAGGAAACACCAAAAGCAGATCAACTTGAATAGGTTATTTGTACATGGTTGTCCATTGCACAAACTTCACATTTTTGCAAGGTCCGGAAATCATAGACAATTTCTAAAGTGATGACTAGTATGAAATCATAGGCCATTTTCCAAGTAACCCCAAAAAAATAACAAATAATTAATTGAAGGCTTTTGATTATAGATGTTTAATTGCACTCCTTAAAGGAAGAATCGAACGAGTCCAACTATATTGGAAAGTAATAAAAGCTAATCAATAAATACATCCTTTTAATTGAAAGCTAGAACATCCATATAAATCAGAAGTATCTATATCAAACATGCTTCTCTGCAGATCTTTAAACTGCTTCGAAAGAAGACCTTGCCTCTTCTTTCTTTTTTTATTTATTTTCTTTTAATTTTTTTTATTTTTTTTAATGTTGTGCAACATCCTTATAAAAAAAAATGATTGCCAAAAAAAAATCTCAACTTTAACCACATTTACTAATTGGACCTCTAATTAAATTGAATGAGTCAAGCATGCACATATCAGTATATCACCTAGTTCGATTTTTTTATTTTTTGGGTGAGAATCCTATATTCTTTATTTAAATGAGATTTACACCAAACAAAGTTGGACAAACAAGCAGCCACCACACCTCCCACCTGTAGCTTAATTCCCACATATAATCTTCAATCGTTTTAATACCTCACTTGGTTAGGAGTTCAAGAAATTAACTAGGTTCGTTTTCCTTATGTGCGCGCCAGAAGCGAGATTACAAGACTGGAACTAACTTAGGCTCACAACTTATTTGTGTAGTGGGCTTGGATTTCCTACACTAGGTCGTTCTCGGCGCAGAGACTCAATGAGATCACTTTTCTCTTCTCCACTGCCTGAATCTCCCTCCTCTTTGTTCCCTCTCTCTCCCTTGCTCTGTCACTCTTTCTACCTCTACTCTCAGTGAATTTCAACCAACCCCCCTTTTTCCCCAAACTTCTCATATTTATAGCTTCAAGTTAGTGGTGAGGCTATGATTACTTCCCTAGTTAGTGCAACGTGCAGTTCAGTATTATCAGCTCTAAGTGGGTGGTTAGGTGGGAGTGGGAAGTGGTCAAGGTGGCTTTGGAACTTGGTTCCCATTTCTGTAAATATGCTCGGTAGAGATGTTTACCGAGACATTACCGGGCATGTAAAGGACGGTAAGGCCCAACCAGTGCAACCTTTCTTCGGGGACGACTTGCTGAGCAGAATCCATGCCGGCAAGGCAAGGTGCGAGCATCGGATGGTTGATCCTCGGGCGTCAGAGTCACACTCATCCTTAGGTTCATAGCTTTCGTGGGCTTGGGCCGAGGTCTTGGGTAGGGTGATGGCTGGGCCTTTGGGCCATGTTGTTGACTCTAGCTCATGGCCCAAAAAGGGAGCATGGACATCCCGGGACCGTACATTAGCCCCCCCTTGATTCGTGCTCGGTTCCTGGGAGCGAATCAAGGAGCCAGAGTGGCAGCGGTTACTTAAGGGACTCAACAGGCGCATTCTGGGCAGTTTCAGAAGCCCATTAATGCTTTCCTCAAAAGGCGCGTCACGTTCACCCCTCTGGTTCCTCTGTCATTATTACCTATCGGTTCGCGTATCGAGGCATGCGCGTGTCGGCTGTCCTTGGTATCTATAGGGTTTCCTGCTAATTAACCCCCCCATTATTGCACATTAATCCCCCATTATTGCTCGTTGGTTAATGCCCACTCTTCCTTGGCCTCTATAAATAGCCCATTTCAATCCATCCTTCACTTTCTCATTCTCTGTTTATTGAAATTTCTCTCTGCCGAGCATTTATACGCGCCTTTGCTCATCGACCCAGAATCTACTCCTCCCTTAGAGCCAAAAGTAAGTCTCCCTCCCTCTTTTCTCCAGTTTATTTTCTTTTCTACAAAGTCCTCTCTAATTCTGAGCCTTTAAGATGGGTTTTGCTCACCTCCTGAACACTAGGGTGTCCTTAGTGACTTTTAGGCGAGATTATAATGTTCCCGAGGATGTGGAGGTCACGTATTGCCATGAAAGCGAAATTGTACTCCATAGAGGGGTGAATATCGCCTTTTTCCCCTTGATGTCGATCCTAGAGGGTGGGGTTAGGTTTCCCATAGACCCCCTTTGCTTAACACCCTTAGGTACTACGGATTATGTCCCGACCAACTTCCCCTCAACTTTTACCGGGTAGTGAGTTGTGTAAGTAGGTTAAATCATACATTTGGTCTGCAATTGGGCCATCACGACATAAACCACATGTACAGCTTATGTGGAAAGAAGAAATCCAATTACTATTTAAAGGTTAGAGACAACACGGTACGGCTAATTTCATGTTTGCCGGACTCTAATAGAAATTCAGCCGGGGAATTCATCCGGGTACGCGGCAATTGGTTTGCCGGTGGTATCCCCCCTCCCCTCTCACGACGCGAAGTTGGTTCGTTCTAGTCTTACTCCTTTTCTTCCGCAGACGGTTCAGTGTTTACATAAGATGTCAGGACAGTTCATGTGCAGAACCTGAATTTTGTGCTCAGGTTCGAGATTTTTGTCCATTGGGATGGGCAACTCCGGGCGTCCCACCTCATTCTCGGCGTTCACCCAGTATACTCCACCTGGTAGCCCTTCGCCCAAGCTCTTTTGGTAGATAGCCCCCTTCTCTCCTATATTGATGTTTGGTACGTAGACTTTTTGCCTCCAAATTTCAGAGTAGGTGAAGCTCGGGACCTTGGTCGCCGCTATACTTGTTTGGACGAGCTCACGCCTATAAGGGACGAATCAGCCGAGCTAGCGTCCCGACGTCCCCGAGAACGAGCTCTCGAGGCTATACAAGAAGCCCCCGCCTGAACAATTACACATAGAAGAACAACAGAATCCCATCGAAGAAGCCGAACACGCAGCCGCAGAATCCAGTAACTCCTCCAGAACGCAGTCCGTTGCAGTTGAAGAAATGGTGACTCGTAAGACTCTAACAGTTAGGATCTTCATCCCCAGCGCACGCCAGATTGAGTAGCAGCAGCTAGTTCAAGGTCGTGGCCAGACTCCTCCCGCTCATCCTCCTCCTCACCCTCCACCCGTGAGACCCCGCAAAAGACAAAGGACCGTAGTGCTGACCTTTGCCAGCCCGGGTGAAGCTAAAACCAGAACTCCTCCCTAATCATCGCGGGATGTGGTTGTCCAGGAGGCCACGGCCTAGGTGGGGACCAACGTGGCATCCTCATCCCGGCCTGTACTGGCATGGCAGCCATCCTTTGAGCTGGACGAGAAGCCTCTGCATGCTGATGCCAGCGTTTGGGTATGGGAGAAGGGAGAAAGGGGTCATGTAGCCCAATGATTGGCGCATGGCCTATTTCTTCCTGAGGATGTGAGGGCCTTTGCAGAGGGGACTGACGACTTAATGGGTAGGAGGCTTCAGTGGCACACTATTGCAGGTAACCCATCTTCCCTTGTATTTTCATTCTTGCCTGCATTCCTATTATTGCCGTGCATATTTCCCTCTTTTTACCATGCTGATTATTGCCTTTCATCAGGCTGCTCAGCTAGCTCACATCCTGAACGAACGAGTGAAGGACCTTGCTCAGGATGTTGACCGGGAGGGAGGCGACTATTAGGTCGGCGAAAGACAAAGCGAAAGCCGCCGCTGCCGCCGAGAAGAGGGTTGCTGATGCAGAGAAGGCCAGGGCCTTGGTGGAGAAGAGGTCGGCAGATCTGGAGTCGCAGTGGAACGAAGGGGAATTAAGGCTAGCTAAAGTAGAGAGCAAGAATATCGCTTTAGCCAAGGAAATAGCCGACCTGCGAGCGGCCTTGAAGGCTAGCGAAAATAAATGGTATGATAAAGGATTTGCAGATGCTGAGAGGGGTGTGGAACCGGCTGTTAAGGAAGCCCGGCAGTTGTCCTTCAGAGATGGCTGGATGGCTGCCCTACTTGCTCTAGGAGTGCCTGAGGATTCGCCTTTTAGGGATCTTGGCAAGATTCCTTTATCGGACTCCATCCCAGCTCCGCAGAACCCTACAAGACCTACTGATGACAAGGAGACTGACAGTTTGAGGGAATTGGTGGAGCAAATTGACGCCCACGTGGAGCTGATCGGGATTGAGGCTTCCAATAACCCCCTATACCGAAGACCAGCCTGGAGAAAACGCCAAGTCTCAGAACCCTGTGTCCGAGCGACAGCTTCTGAAACGACCGCCGAGGGCGATCCTGTGGACCTTACCGAATGATTACTGGATTTATTTTATCTTTTACTTTATTCCAAATGACTTATTTAAAATGGTTTGCCTACGTTGCCGGGTTGTGGCAATTGAACAATCTTTTAGCTTCCGGTTTTAATCTTTGTGTCATCGAGTTTTGGAGACAAAACAATTATCTAGTTTATTATTATATGAATGTTTATTATTCGATTGTGGTTTATTCGGCGATTGGGGTTCGAGCCGGGATGGACTAGATTGAGAAGTAGGTTTTTGTTCTTTGAGGCTCTAGAATAAGGTCTCTACCTGCTCTTTGATTGTAATTGAATCGGGTAGTAGATTCTATCCTTTAGATATTTCTGGGCATGAGGTTTCCGCATGCTCGGCGATTGTGATCGGACCGGGCATCAGGCTTCTATCCTTTGGGAATTTAGACTAAGGTTTTCACCTGTTTGGTGATGAATATCGAACCAGAGACAGGTATCTGTCCTTAGGGTATTGGGACTAAGGTTTCCACCTGTCCGATGATGAATATCGAAGCGGGGACAGGTATCTTTCCTTAGGAAATTTAAACTAAGGTTTCCACTTGTCCGGTGATAAATATCGAACCGGGGACAAGTATCTATCCTTAGGGTATTGAGACTAAGGTTTCCACCTGTCCGGTGATGAATATCGAACCGGGGGCAGGTATCTGTCCTTAGGAAATTTAAACTAAGGTTTCCACCTGTCCGGTGATGAATATCGAACCGGGGACAGGTATTTCTCCTTAGGGTATTGAGACTAAGGTTTCCACCTGTCTGGTGATGAATATCGAACTGGGGGCAGGTTTCTGTCCGAGTATTGAGACCAAGGTTTCCACCTGTCCGCAAAGTCTCCACTTGCTCGGCAGTAGTGATCGATCAAGGGCTAACGTTAGGATCAAGTACACGTGTGTGGGCAATTTTTATATTCGTCATTAATAGTACATATTCACGGCATTACATCCAACTTACATCCTAGTTTACAGACGATCAGTGATAAAATTTTTAAGATTATGGACATTCCAGGGCCGAGGTAATGGCCTCTCATCTAGGTCCTCCAAGTAATATGCTCCAGCGCCAGCAATTGCAGTAACTCGGTAGGGTCCTTCCCAAGTCTGGGCTAACTTTCCAGAGTTTGTATCCCGCATATTCCCCACTGCTTTTTGCAGCACCAAATCTCCAGCGCCAAATTCCCTTGTCCTTACTCCTCAGTTATAACGGCAGGCAAGTTTTTGCTGATATTTGGCCAGTCGAATAGTCGCTGCTTCCCGGCACTCCTCCAACTTCCGTCATTAGCTCTTTATTTTAGGCGGGGTTGAAACTTTCTACTTGTGCGCTGCAAAGGTCTACCTCGGTTGGTATGACTGCTTCAGCTCCGTACGTCAAAGAAAACGGGGTCTCACCGGTGGATCTTCTGGGGGTTGTTCGGTACGCCCATAAAACATTTGGTAGCTCTTCGGCCCATCTGTCTTTTGCATCGTCCAGTCTCTTCTTAAGCCCGTTCAGGATCGCCTTGTTGGTGGCCTCAGCTTGACCGTTGCTTTGCGGATAAGCTGGTGTGGAGTACCTGTTTTTGATGCTGAGATCACTACAAAATGTACGGAAAGCTTTACTGTCAAATTACAGCCCTTTATTGGATATCAGCGAGTTCGGTACCCCAAACCTGGTGACTATGTTTCTCCATATAAACTTTTTGACATCCGCGTCACGAATGTTGGCTAAAGCCTCTGCCTCTACCCATTTGGTGAAGTAATCCCCGACCACCAACACAAATCTTCGGTTGTCGTTTGCTCGGGGAAATAGGCCGAGAATATCCAGCCCCCATTGTGCGAAGGGCCAGGGACTGCTGACCGGATTTAGGTGGCCTGCGGGCTGATGGATCAATGGCGCATGCTTCTGACACTGTTCGCATTTTCGTACGTACTCGGCAGCGTCCTTCTGCATCTGCGGCCACAAAAATCCCTGCGTCATTGCTCGATGGGCCAACGAGCATCCCCCTACATAACTGCCATACACCCCCCCATGGAGTTCGGCCAGTAGTTCGCCCACCCTGCTCAGGTGTAGATATAAAAGATACGACCCACTGGAAGACCTTCGGTACAGCTGGCGTTCTGTTGATAACCAGTACCTGCTAGTCGGCGAACCCTACTGGCTTCCTTCTCGTCACTCGGGAGCCGATCCTCTGCTAGGAACTCGATGATTAGGTCCATCCAGCTTGGCTCGGTTGCTGCAATCACGGCTACCTCGACCCTTTCTGTGCCGGGGCTATCCATCACACAAATGCTTGGTTCCGGTATTAGTTCTACCCTGATCAGCCGAGGGACCCCCTCTGCCATTGATGACGCTAGTATGGCCAAAGAATCGGCATGCCTGTTTTGCGTCCGGCCTATTGGGGACACCTTCGTCGTGCTGTACTTGTTCATAATCTGCTTCACCGATTGCAAGTATGCCCTTATCCGGGGATCTCGGGCTTCGAAGGTTCCCTGAATCTGGTTAACAACCAGCCGAGAATGAGAATCCGAATATATCTCCACATCCCAAGCTCCCATTTCTAGCACAACCCTCAAACTGGCAAGTAAGGCCTCATACTCGGCCTCGTCATTGGAGGCTTGGAATCCCAACCTAAAGGAATGCTCCAAGCGTATTCCTTCAGGGCTGATAATGACGATCCCGGCGCCGGACCCTTGGGCACTTGAAGCGCCATCCACAAACACTTTCCACGGGCGAGTTTCCATATGATAAATCATTTCCCCGCCGTTCTTGGGAGAAAATTCAGCGACAAAATCGGCGAGGACCTGCCCCTTTACTGCGTTTCGTGGCTTGTACCATATGTTTAAGGACCCCAGTCTGGTCCCCACTTAGATATTCGGCCCGTGAAATCTGACCACTTCAGTAATGACTGCAAGGGATATTCGGTCAGACGTACACTGTATGGGCTTGGAAATAATGCGGCAACTTCCTCGTAGCGTGGATTAGGGCTAGCACCAGCTTTTCTAAAGGTAAGTACCTTGTCTCGGCATCAACCAAAGTCTTACTGATGTAATATACGGGTTGCTGCACTCCCTTGTCCCTGAGTAGTACGACACTCACTGCATGGTCGGACACTGATAGGTACATGAACAAATCCTCCCTGGACTCCAGGGCTGTCAACATGGGCGCTTGCACTAAATACTCCTTCAAATCTCAAAAAGCTCTATCACATTTCTCATCCCACTGGAATCCTTTCCACTTCTTCAGAAGCTGATAGAATGGTCGGCAGCGGTCAGCGAATTTGGAGACAAATCGGTTAAGGGCAGCCAGCATCCCGGTTAATACTTGCACTTTTTTCGGATTGCTTGGTGGCTTTAGACATTTCATGGCTTCTATCTGGTCCGGGTTTACCTCTATTCCCCAATTGGTGATTAGATATCCCAGGAATTTACCAGCTCCTACCCCGAAAGCACACTTCTCGGCATTAAGGTGTAACTTATGCTGCCGAAGAACTTCAACCATCCCCTGGAGGTCCTCTATGTGCTGCACCTTTCGCCTACTTTTCACTACCATGTCATCAATGTACACTTCGATCGTCCGTCCTATTTTTTCCCGGAACATCCTCGTCATCATCCGATGGTAAGCGGCTCTGACATTTTTCAACCCAAAGGGCATCACCATATAATGATAATTGGCTTCTGGGGAGATAAATGTCGTCTTCTCTCGATCCTCGGCGGCCAAGGCGATTTGGTGATACCCTTGAAAGGCGTCCAGAAAGCTCATTCACGGGTGTCCGTACGTGTTGTCTACCGACTGGTCAATCTTAGGCATGGGAAACGGATCTTTTGGACACACTCTGTTTAGATCCTTGAAATCCACGCAAACCCTCCATTTGCCGCTCTTCTTCTTCACCACCATGGTATTGCTAACCATTCCGGGAAGTAGATCTCTCTTATCGCCTCGGCCTCTTTCAGCCATCGGACCTCTGCCTTCACCGCCTCCACATGCTCCCTGGCTGACCTTCTCGGCCTCTGCTTCTTAGGAGGGAAGGAGGTATCTACGTTAAGCCTATGAACAATAAACTCCGGATCTATTCCGGGCACCTCATATGGACTCCATGCAAACACATCCACATTCTGTATAAGGAATAACAACATCTCTACCTTATCCTGGCCCCTTAGCCCTTCTCCTACTTGGAAGTACCTACCTTCATCCGGGAGTATCCTTACCTTCACTATCTCCTCGGCCGCTCTGTCCCCTTTTCTCTCCTGCAAATCCTGTAATTGCTATAAAGGGGTACCCTGCGATGGTTCCTTTTGCTCGGCAAGATCCCCCTGTCCGGTTCGCCCTTTTTCCCAATTAACTATGGTAACTAAGCATTTTCTGGCCGTTTGCTGGCTTCCCCGTACTATGGCAATGCCATGCTTGGTAGGAAATTTGACCTTCACGTGTAGTGTGTATGGTACGGCCCCCATCGCGTGGATCCACGGTCTTCCTAGTATTGTCGTGTATGGGGAGAACGAAGCGACCACTATAAACGTTACCACCACCTCTCTGCCTTCCATGTTTACGAGCAGGGAAACTTGCCCTTCGGGAATTACCAATCTACCGTCGAACCCGACCAAAGGTGTCGTATACTTGGAAAGATCCTCGTTCTTTAACCCAAGCCCCCTAAATAAATTCGGATACATCACGTCAGTCCCGCTTCCCTGGTCTATCATCACTCTCTTCACCAGGCTGCCACTTATCCGGGCGGTAACTATTAAAGCGTCATCATGTGGCTAGATCATTCCTTCCAAATCATAATCACCAAAAGCAATAGGTTTCCGAGCGAGTTTTATCCTTTTCCCAGATGGCCGCGTATCCGAGTTACCTTCGATCGGCACTACTGTTAACACCCCTTTCTTTTTCGCCGCCGCGAGATTCCTTGGAGAAGCATGGATAACCTCAATTATCCCTAAAGGGGGTGGGAGAAGGTTGCCCCTCTGTGTAGCGTCCTGCCCCGTTCCTCGATCTCTTGCGTTTACTACAAATTCCTTTAAGTGACCCGCCTTGGCCAGCTGTCTGAGGTGGTCTTTCAACACTCGGCACTGCTTAGTAGTGTGGCCCTTATCTTTATGGTAAGTGCAGTACAAGTTCTGATTCCTCCTAGAGGGGTTACCACCCATCCGGTTCGGCCACCTAAAGTATAGCTCGTGTTTGATCTTGTCATGATCCTATGTACTGGCTCCTTAAACGTCACGTTTACTTCCCCGGCTGATGCTTCTAGCTCGTGAATCCTCAAATCCCCTTGGGCTCTTGGTTGAAATCCACCCTGTCGAGGACGATTTACCATTGGTGCTTTGCCTTTGTTTTGCAGCCGGTTATCTTTCAGCCGTTTGTACTCTTCAATGTGCCTAATCAGCTGCCTCATATCCTCAGGAGGCTTTTTGGTTAGTGATTCCCTCAACCCTGGAATCCTAGAGCAATCCCATTTTAAAAGTGCCCGCAGCAATCTTCTCGTTCCCTCCACTGATCTCGTTGTAAAGCTCCCAGTACCGGCTAGCATAACTACGAAGGGTTTCTCCTACCCTCATTTTCATGGACAGCAATGCGCCTACCGGTTGCGGCACCCTGCTACAAGTTACAAACCGAATTCCGAATTCCTGTATCAGCTCGGCGAAATTGTGAACGGAGTCTTTCCGCAACCCATTGAACCATCTCAAAGCGGTGGGGCCAAGGCTTGAGGGAAAAACCTTGCACATCAATGCATCATTGTGGGTGTGCAGTGACATCATCTGGATATTGTGGCTGACGTGCTCCACCGGGTCCGTTTTCCCATCATAGGAGTTGAACGGAGGGCGCCTGAATCTGTCCGGCATAGGGGCCCGCTCAATGTCAGCCGAGAATGGAGACCAAGCAGCTCTGCGTAGTGCACGACTCATTACATCCATGGCCGCATTTCGAGGCCGTTGTTCTTCGGGGGAATCCGAACCTCATTCCGCGTAATCCCGTGACCGTGAATGATCTCGGTGTTGGTGGGATTCCTGCGAACGCGAACGTTCCTTTCGCCGACGAGATTCCCGTGAACAGGAACGTTCTCGGCAGTGATGGGATCTGGATTGATTTGATCCTGTCTCATGACGATCTTCCTCGGTATTTAGTCTTTTTTCTCGGTTGTCTCCGCCCCTTCTACGGTGCCTTTTCTTTGCTTCCAACTCTAGATCTCTCACCAACTTGTGCAGCCGCTCAAGCTATTCATCCCTTTCGTCGAGTTGTCTATGCCCTGAAGCGACGGATACTGTTCGCTGTGTTTGGTACGACCCTTCCCCGAGGCCGGACCTCTCTTCCTCCCGTTCGCAATCCCTATATTCGCGCCTCTTTTGCCTCCGTTCTCGCCAGGAGGATCCTCAAGAGGATCCCATTGAATCACTCCCAGCATCACTCCCGGAACGCCTCCCGGACATCTTCCCGTGTGTGAGTCTCGGCTGAACCACGGCTTTGTAGGAGATTCCCACAGACGGCGCCAATTGTGGGCGCTAGAAGCGAGATTACAAGACTGGAGCTCACTTGGGCTCACAACTTATTTGTGTAGTGGGCTTGGATTTCCTACACTGGGTCGTTCTCGGCGCAAAGACTCAATGAGATCACTTTTCTCTTCTCCACTGCCTGAATCTCCCTCCTCTTTGTTCCTTCTCTCTCCCTCGCTCTGTCACTCTTTCTACCTCTACTTTCAGTGAATTTCAACCAACCCCCCTCTTTCCCCAAACTTCTCATATTTATAGTTTCAAGTTAGTGGTGAGGCTATGATTACTTCCCTAGTTAGTGCAACGTGCGATCCAGTATTATCAGCTCTAAGTGGGTGGTTAGGTGGGAGTGGGAAGCGGTCAGAGTGGCTTTGGAACTTGGTTCCCATTTTTGCAAATATGCTCGGTAGAGATGTTTACCGAGACATTGCCGGGCATGTAGAGGACGGTAAGACCGAACCAGCGCAACCTTTCTTCGGGGACGACTTGCCGGGCAGAGTCCATGCCGGCAAGGCAAGGTGCGAGCATCGGATGGTTAATCCTCGGGCGTCAGAGTCACACTCATCCTTAGGTTCATAGCTTTCGTGGGCTTGGGTCGAGGTCTTGGGTAGGGCGATGGCTAGGCCTTTGGGCCATGTTGTTGACTCCAGCTCACGGCCCAAAAAGGGAGCATGGACATCCCGGGACCGTACACCTTAATTTCAATAGTTCTTACTTCTTATTATCTGTAACTTAAATGGTCTTTATTGGTTATATCAATTTTGAACCGAAAAGCATCCACTGCTCCTGTCCGGCAAGGAATATCACAATGAGTAGCTCTCAAATAGATAATATGTGAACTTCTTATATATCTCATATCTCATATCTCATATCGAATATCGAATAAACTCTATCACATGTACATAAGGATAATGGACAAAGTGTAACCATCCCATAATGCAAGTGGTCTTTTTTTATTTTAATGAAATCTTACGGAAAGTGGTTAGGGCCTTCCTCTTTATTAATCATATCCCTAGAGTTGGTGATCTATTTTTTTGTCGAATTCGAAAAAAAATTAATTATGCTGTTATTAAAATATCTCTGAATAGGCCAAGTGCATGTACCCAGCGGCTGCTTCTTCAAAGAATAGGCCACTTGAAGACACGTGGCTTGAAATAACGCCACTTGGAATAATGCCACAAGCTCGGTTATATCGTTTTACTGTGTATGGTTTGAATTAGTCTAGATGTCCCTCATCGTTTTTAAAGTTTTTGTAATGTTTCGCCTTTTAATTACTTAATTAATTATTATTGTTTAGTGTGTGTTTGACAAAATTAAAAAGTCAGTTTATTTTATTATTCAGTTTATTTTTACTACTATATATGAGTTTTATTGCACTTTTTGGTACTATTCATAGGTCTCATTGTACTATTTCAACTAACTTTTACATTTATCTACAGTACTTTCACCAAAAAGTTTTCAGTTTCAATAAAATGTTTTCAATTTTAGTAAAACAAGCAGATCCCAAACAAGCCCTTGATAAAGGTGTGCCGCAAATTAGTTAGTGTGAGACGGGAATGCAAATTCTTTATTCTATTTTTTGTGTTCCACTTAATGTTCTAGCAAACACAATGATGTCGCCATTAGTATTTGGTATGGTTCTTAGCTCTCTTGGATGTGTGGCGTAAGGGTTTGTGTGGTTTCCATGCAGAGCTTGGCTTTTATCATTAGTCTGTGGGTGGGGCTCTAGATGTCTCTACCACGCGTTTACCGTCAATCTCTTTAATTTGACGGTGCATTTAAGATACAACGAAAGTGCATTTAATTAATTAATTACCTACAGCCAAATTAAGGTCACAAGTTATGTAGCAATATTGGTTTTCATCGCATAATGTTTTTAGCAAAGGCATCTAGGGTTTGAACTCCACTTCAACTATTGAATTACTAAAAATATTATATATACCCTGCTTTTGTAGTTTTAGTAAAAATAGAATGCCATTTCCAAGTGAAAAAGTATGCACAAATGGATATTGCTTATGAAAGTTGTTAATGACATATTTTATGTAATTAGCTAATTCTTTGACAAAATGCACTTTATTTGTAATTGGGTAGATCTAGGATGGGTTTAGTATTTTAAGAAACAAGAGTTCAAGTCAAGTATTAAAGTCATGAAGATTGGACCAAGAAACAAGTGAAGAAAAGTTGTTCATTAAAGTTCGACAGAAACAATATCTATTGAGATTTAAGAACAAAGCTTGACAGAAGCTGAATCTATCGAGATCTAAGAAATCAGAATTTCCAGATCTGATTTTCGGCTCATGCTGACATGTATATGTAGAGTTTTTTTTTTCCTCACAACCCTAGACATATATAAAGCTTATTTTAAAGGTCGTTATATATGGAGAACACATGCAGAAAGTGACCCAGTGCCTTATTCTCTCTGCAAGAAGTTACTGCGTCTTTTGTGCCTTAGGGTTTTATAACCAAATACTTCTTGATATTCATTGTTGATGAAGTGAATAACTTTGTAGCCAACAACATTTTCAAGTTGCTGGAGTTAGTCACGTACTAGAATCCATGCAAAAGGGTGGCGTTCATATATTGAAGAGTTTAGAAGTTCTGAAGTAGTAAAAGGTTTCTGCTGTAAGTTTATCTACGGGGATTGTAGAGTTTAGGGACAAAGATTTTGTATTAGATCTGAAATTTCTCTTTACTATAGTGAATTGCTTTTAGGAAGGTTTCCTCCTAGGTTTTTTACTGTAAAACTAGTTTGTTTCATTATTTTTCTTGGGTCATCACATTTTGTCTTATTTACTATTTTCCTATGCATGATATTGATGTTTTTTTGTTTTAACAAAGTTTATTCATAATAAATCTAATTAACAACTTCAATTTAAAACTTGTTAATTCTATCCATCGAAGTCTAAATTTCTCAACAAAAGTAAATCAGACATAGTTTTGCTCTAAATTAGTTTAGCAAAATCTCATCCAATTTACTATGTGATAATTTATAAAACTATTAACACGGAGTTTTAGTCATTTAAGCTATTTAACTATTGAAGGTAATCTTTTTCACAAAAAAAATGATGATGTTATATATACACTAGATGTTATATATACACTAGAATTTCCAAGGGAAAAAAAAGTAGTATATACAGTCTAGGGATGATTCATTAACATCGGATATATAAAAGCAAAACAGGAATTGTCTCTTTCTTTGACCAAGTGGGCGTTTGTGGCCAAATTTGACAAGAAATTGCTAGACTGAAAGAGTGGGTCATTAATCATTTTATAAGATACATTGAAACTTGGAAAGTGCATATTCTCACACACAACACATAATAGAAAGAAGTAAAAATGGATTCCGAGACACTAAAGGCCGATAAGCCTCAACTGTAAGCCTCAACAAGCTTTGGGTGAAAAGCTTTGTTGAGGCTTATCGTACACTGAAGGTAGACCGTGCAAGCTGCATGTTTGACGATTAGGAATAACTCAAATCTTAATAGATCAAGAACAAGCAACAACCAAAATATATATAGCTTCACCGTTGCCGAATAAACATAGCTGGGGCCTGGGGGCAAGAGATGGAAACTGTCCCAAAAGGCTCCCGGTTGTGCCAAAAGTATAGCTTTAGCTATTGTGAGAGCTTACTTTAATTTTATAAAGAAAATAGTGGGGTTAGGTGAAGCTGTAAATAGATCAAGCGTCTGTTTGGGATTTATTTATTTTGCTGAAACTAAAATTTTTTTGCTAAAAGTACTATAAATAAAAGTAAAAATTAACTGAAATAGTATCGTAGGACCCATAAATAGTCCTAAAAAGTATAACCAACATCCAAAGCTCGGAATCAAAAACACCCAAAGCATATATAGCTTCAGCTATTGAGGGAGCTTATGTTAATTTCTTAGAAAATACTCAGTGATAGGTGAAGCAAAAAAAAAAAAAACTGTTCAAGCAAGACGCTGCTGCTCTTTAGTATTACAATAAGTCTACATGCACATTAAAATTGACAACAAATTTAATTCATAAATGTCTTTCTTTTTTTAGAAAGAATTCATAAATGTCTGAGATGACAAGTTATTAATAATAAATAATAAAATAGTATTATTTATTTTATTTTTTATTTTTTTATGAAGATGAAATATTGTAAATAGTGGACTCATTTGTGAATCATTAATAACCTGCTAACTCATAAGTCTCAAATCTGTTGTGAAAATTATTGTGTTTGTATTTATAGCACTGCTTTATGCCTACGGTATATAGTTATCGAAGCTAATCGAGCTATTTCTATTTTACATGGACCGATACTACATTTATACATATCTATGGCTCGTATTATTTGCAGTATTTATGTTCTCCTTTTATGAGTTTTCTAGCTCTTTGTTTCTCTCATTGACTATTGTGTGAAAAGTACTTGTGAAGATTTGGTAGCAAGAATAATAGAGGTGGACAATAGACTGATAGGTGAAGTAGGCTGAGAGGTGGTGAATTTGAGAGTTAGCCAAGGTTAGACCTAAGAAAGTTGGAATTAGATATGTTAAACCTCTTTGATAATATGTGGTATGGATAATAAGAATAAAAACCTGTTTCAATTATTTAATATAATATTTTAGTAGCTAAGTAAACTGTAGCAATGTTTTATTTATTTATTTATTTATTTTTCTATTAAGGGCACGGTGTTTAGAGCTTGTCGGACATACGACTATTCCTTTAGGTGCATGTAGTCACCCATATCACACACTAAATAATTATAAGGAGAAATCCATTCGAAATAACTTCAAAATACTAATTAGAGGTTTTAAATGCAAAATTTCAAAAATCTCATGAGACCTTAAGAAGCATTTGATCAACTCATTGAATTTATTGTAATAGGACCAAAATGTTACAAGAAACTTGCAAATCACATGGACTATAGTTGCACCTACTTTTTTCTTAAAATAATGGACCTTCTTTTCTCTTATGTTTGGTTCTAGGAATATAAACTATTTCACAACTTATTTGCTACAATTCTAACGTGACCAACCTGAGTTGTTATCTAGTTATTACTTACATGTAAATTTACTAATTTTTCCCCATTACTCACACTCTACAATATCATAAGCAAAAAAGTTGTAAAATTGTTTGTGGTATTAGAATTTTTCGTAAATAAATTCTTTTGTTTTGTTGTAGGTACAGTTTATAACTATTATTTCATCCAAGTGGCCATTTTTCTAACCAGAGATGGAGCCAGAACTTGGTATTAGGTGGGAAAAGTATAACAAAAAAAAAAAAAAAATCATTATGAAACTCTAAATAAATTTTCCATTTAGTGTATATATACACACACATATAAAATGACAAATCAAAATCACAAATAGGCAAATAAAATAAACAAGTGAACAAAGAAATAAAGGCACCCAAAAAAAAAAAAAAATGTTGTCGCACTATGTACACAACACAACATTACAATTCATTGAATTTATTATATCTCAAGTCCCAATTAATTTCAAAGTTTCAAACAAACAAACTTTTACTTTTAAAGAAGACACAGACACTAACAGAAAAACATAACTATTAACTATTAAAAAAAATTCAATTTATATAAGCACAAAAAGACAAAATTCAACTCACAATGCACAACACATGAGTGGATATCAATGATCAATCCATTACTAGCCACTTTTGCTATTATTTTAAGGGATTTACTAACCTGTGTTCTTAGAGCATACATTAGTAAACCATTTTTAAAAATTTTTTATGGAAAAATAAAAAAATAATTAACTATTTTGACAACTTTTTCAATTTTTGCACACATTAACCGGGCCCTTATTTTAAAAATATTATTTAAGTTTCTTAAAAAGAGAAATAGCTCTCTTTGTCTCCTGTTTCAGACAGTAACAAAGAGACTTTTTTTTTTGTACTCGTTGCACAGAGAGAGAGAGAGAGAGAGAGAGAGAGAGAGAGTAATACCAAATCTAGTGAGTCGGGGCTAGGGTGAGTCCGGCAGCTCTTCTGCTGCTGTGCTGCTGCTACTACCTCTCCCTTCATTGCTTCAGTTCAGCCATTTAGCCTCTATGTCTCTAGGTTAGGCTTAGGGTTTTGTTTCTTTGTTTGGGGGTTTTTTTTTTTTTTTTTGGATCTTCGGCTTTGGTGGAATGCCAGATTAGTTTTGTTTTATATTTTTGAAAGGTCGGACTATTTTTTTTTGGTAAAATTTAGTTGATTGGGTTATATTTTCTTTAGGTTTGTTTTTTGTTTTTTGTTTTTTGGTTTTTTTTTAAGTAAACAGTAATACTTATTAGAACACACACAAAAATAGTAATATTAGTATTTTATACCGGGTTTATAATACATTATTTAACCGGAGTACAACTATAAAAGAGCCTAACATTTGTAGTTGTAGACTGGGTTATAAACAACGGAGACTAGACACATACAATCAATGTAGGATAAATATCTTTTTTTTTTAGTAAACATTAATACTTATTAGAACACACACGAAAATAGTAATATTAGTGTTTTAAACCGGATTTACAATATATTATTTGTGTTTTTTGTTGTTGTGCTAAATTTTTTGGGCTTGCTAAATTTTATGAGATCCATAAATTTTTTATGGCCTTCTAGAGTGCCAATAATATTGTTAAGAGGGACTAAGTGTAATTTTATTGAACCAAATTGCTAAAATTAATATATATATAGACATAAATACTATTTTTTTTTTTTTTAAATTTGGGGGCCCCATGCCCATCAATAGCTCCGTCCCTGTCTCTAACCAATCTGATCTTAGACTAGGTGAGCATTTGGCCCATACGTGGCCAAGTGGCGTTCCCTAATAATCAAATTGCAACCTAATGGATTCAAAAAAAAAAATAATAATAATAATAAATAAATAAATTTGGAACCCAATGAAAGGTGCTACATTTATTACTTTTTAGAAGTAGATACTACAATTATTACTTGATATTTGATAGATGTGCAAGTTGTAACAAAATAAGTAGCTCTGTACTTTTCCATTTTGTATTGAATCCACAAGCTATATATATTAAGGAAAATACTAACGAGTGTCCTTAGGGCACTGGTTAATAATCAAATTAAAGAAAATTTTTATGAGAAATGAAAAAAAAAAAAAGTAATTAATCACATTACTAATTAATTATCCCATCCTTGAATTTCCTTGTCTTACTGTGATAGGCTAATAGTCATTTTATTTCACAACAATTTGCAATTAATGATTTAGTCCGACAATTAATATTACTAGTATGTAACTTATGAAAACGCATAAATGCATTTAAAAGTTAAAAACAATTTTTATTATAAAAATATAAATAATTAGTCAAATTATTAAAAAAAAAAAAAGCATGTAACACATTCATATCGCATACGTATAGATATATTTAAAATTAAACACAATTTTTATCATAAAAATAGAAATAATTAGTCAAATTATTTTTTTTTTAAAGTAAACGTAATTAGTCACATATTAAAATTCTTACCTAAATTTAATACTACTTATGATCATTTTTTTTTTCTTCTAATTTTTAATAAGATATAACGTGTGATGATATTTGTTGTGGTGATTTTTATCGAGTATATGTAATTGGTTTTTTTTATTATTTTTATAGTTCATTAATATTAGATTCTTAATATTTTGCACTCATTAACTCACTTGGCACAAAAATTAAAAAACTTAAGTGGACACATGTTACAAATTTAAGTGGATAATCATTCTAAAAATAAAATAAAAAACTTAAGTAGATAATTATAGTGTGATCTTCACATAAATTTAGACACGTAGCGCAAAATTGAATTCTAATTTCAAATTCTAATTGAACTTTCTCTAAATTTTGCCTATATATATATATATATATATATATTATTTACACTCTCACAAAAAATAATAAATAAACATACAGATATGAAATAAATAAATATTTTTTTTAGAGCAATATTTATTACACACTCTTTTACACAATAGTACACATACGCAAAATTTGAACTAAAATCATGACTTCAAGTCACAATTTTCAACTCGTCTTAATAGGAGTTTCAAACAATCTTGCTATTAGAGACTTGCACGGGAAAGGAAATTTAAAGCAAGCTTAGCCTATGCGAGATAACCATTGCTAGCTAACCTCTAGTAAATCATTTAACGTTGAATCCCAACCCAATCTTATTGGACATACTCAAAACAAGTCCAATCCACTGGCAGCTAGACTCAGCCATGCCCATACCCATGCTCATGCCCAACGACAAGGATAATAATGGTGATTGTGATTAACCAAGAGAGAGGAATAGATTTTATGTTAGTTGAGATGGATAGAAATACTTAATAAATATATTATATTTTTCAAGTAATAAAATATATATGAGTGTCTTTATATATAGGAGGTAAAATATGCCATCTAAGTATGTGAGTTATATAAGATTATTAAGATATTTCTGAAAAAAAAAAAAACAAAGATGACTATGATGGGCCTAAAGCCCATAGCCTATTACGAACTAAAGTGATTCTAACATAATGGTGAGTTGGACATGATAAAGTTTGATTCGACCATACACCTAATCGTCAAGGAAATTAAAGAGAATGATAGTTGGTCCAAAGTCCAGAGGTCGCCAAAATTGTACCCAAATGGCTACTATATTAAAGAAGTGGGTCCCATAAAAAAAAGAAGAAGTGGGTCAGTGGATCACTTTCCAGACTTAAAAGTTGACAGAAATATTCAGTATTTACTATTTAAGATGAAACTGGGTCAGTTTAGATACACATATACAAAAATGCATATGCGCACACACATAACAGAAAAGAAAATGGATATGAAGACAGTTGTAGCAGATAAGCCTCATGCAGTTTGTATTCCATTCCCAGCTCAAAGCCACATAAAGGCAATGCTAAAGTTTTCAAAGCTTCTCCGCCATAGAGGTTTTCACGTTACCTTTGTGAACACTGAGTTTAATCACCAACGTTTTCTGAAAACTTATGGTCCTAACTCCCTAGATGGCTTGTCTGACTTTCGATTCAAAACTATTCCAGACAGCCTCCCTCCCATGGATCCCGATGCCACCCAAGACCTTCATTCTCTTTGTGATTCCATTATGAAAAACTTTTTAGCTCCATTTTCTCACCTACTTTCAAAACTCAACAATGAAACACCAAACATTCCTCCAGTGACTTGTATTATCTCAGATGGTTTCATGCCCTTCACCGTTACGGCTGCTCAGGAACTTAAAGTCCCTATTGTAATGTGCTTCTCTATGGCTGCTTGCAGTGTAATGAGTTATATGTGTTTTCCTGCCCTCAAGGACAAAGGTGTCATACCACTTAAAGGTAAAAAAGAATGCAAAACCCTATAAAATTTTTGCATTATTTTATTAATATTGATCACATATTTTTGAGCTAAAAACATTCGTTAATCTTTATCTTGTAGATGAAAGCTACTTAACAAATAGGTATCTAGACACTGTTATAGATTGGATTCCAGGTATGAGAGACATTTGTCTAAAGGATCTTCCGAGCAATCTTCGAACCATAGATCCAAATGATATTATCCTTAATCTTTTGATCGAAACAGCGAAGAGAGCTCTTGAAGCTTCAAAAGCTATTGTTCAAACATTCAACGTGTTAGAGCAAGAAGTTTTGGATGCTCTCTCAACCATGTTTTCTCATGTATATGCCATTGGTCCTCTCCAACCACTACTCAATCAATTGCCCAATGACCCTTTGGAATCAATTGGGTATAGTTTATGGAAGGAAGAAACTCATTGCCTCAATTGGCTTAATTCTAAGGCACCTAACTCAGTGTTATATGTGAATTTTGGTAGTGTAACTGTTATGGCACCATTACAGTTAATTGAGTTTGGTTGGGGACTTGCAAATAGTAAACAACCATTTTTGTGGGTGATTAGGCCTGATTTAGTTGTTGGAGAATCAGGGACTTTGCCATTTGAATTTGAGATAGAAACTAAAGAAAGATCTCTAATAATTAGTTGGTGTCCCCAAGAAGAAGTGCTAAACCACCCTTCAGTTGGAGGGTTCTTAACACATTGTGGGTGGAATTCAATTATTGAAAGTTTGTGTGCTGGAGTGCCAATGCTTTGTTGTCCATTCATTGCAGATCAACAAACAAACTGCAAGTATACTTGCAATGAATGGGGCATTGGCATGGAGATCAATAATGATGTCAAGAGAGAAGAACTGGAGAAGAATGTGAGAGAGTTGATGGAAGGAGACAAGGGTAAAAAAATGAAGAAAAAGGCCTTGGAGTGGAAAAAATTGGCTGAAGATGCAACTGATCCACTTGGTTCTTCATCCATCAATTTAAATAATCTTGTGAGTGAAGTGCTTTTATCAAAAGGCCAAATGTTTTAGGGAAATAATGACAATAATAATAAAATGTCTTGTGTTGTATTTGTTCAATTTGTTTGTCTTCTCTTTGTTCTTCTCCCTTTCTTCTTTTCTTCTTCTTCTTTTCATCTCCAGCATGAGACACCCATGATGATGATGGCTTATTTTCACGTCCACTGTAATCCACAGTTGATACAACCATGCCTGGATTTCCATCACACCGACGCCAAGCACACATTAAGGGGAAAAAAAAAAAATCCAACTACGTAGCTAGCCAAATCACCCAAGTTAAAACACATCGACCCCACCACCAACGGGCCACCAAAAGAGACCCATAAAAACTTAGCTAATTGAAGCTTCAGGTTGTTGTGTTGTAAGATGCTAATTATACCATTTCGTTTCAATATTGTTTTGGGTTTAAGTTCAGATATAATCTTAGAATCGAAGTTATAGAAATTAACTGGATTCTTTGTTAGGTTGCTTTTAGAAATTGGACAATAAGAATTTTTTTTTTTTTTTTTTTTTTTTGTGAATTTATTATGCAAACTTTTAGGAGAAAAAAACACTTTTTTAATTCCTATATTTTGGGTGTTTTATTTTAGTTTATATATTTTGAAAATTTTAATTTAATTCTTGAGTTTTTCAATAAATTTTCATTTTGGATCTTATTGTAATCTCTGTGACAACAAAAACAAAAACCACGTTACCATTTTAATGAATAAAAAAATTAAAACAAAAAACAATAACAACAATGGACACAATTTTTTTTTTCAAAAAAAGAAAAAAAAAACTTATTTTACAATTTATTGAAATATCAAGCTATGAGTAGTACATCGTACTTTCACATGGCTATATCACTTATATCATATTTGCTGTGCATCAGTCATAATATGTGGCATTTGCAACTATTAAAAAATTTTGGTAGCACAAAACTTTGTGAGAAAAAGGAGAAAGAGAAAGAGAAAGAAATGATGTTTAATGGTTTCACCTCAACTAAAGAATGGTATATTAGTTCATATAAGATGTTGCATCAGCAGTTCATTTACCATGTTGTTATAAAAAATAAAAAATAAAAAATAAAAATTAACGAATTGAATAAATTATTACCTTTTAAATCTTTTTAAGACCAATCTTTTTAAGGGCTAAAATTGAATTTATCATATATTTCAAGAACTAAAACTATAATTTACCCAAAAAACACAATTAAAATAAAATGAATTATGACACTTTTTAAAAAAATATATAGATACGATAAAGTTTTAATATATGATGTTCGCTACATGATAGTTGTATTTTATTATTAAGGCACTACATCAAGTGATTTTTTGTGCAAGCAAGGTTTTGAACTCTATATTTATTTATTCAACAATAAAAAATTTTACTAGTTGAATTATCTGAAACCTACAATTAGAATACTTATTATACATCCAAAGTTATAGTTTACCATGAGACAATGATGGAATTAAGATTTTACTCAAATTTGTCCTAAGAGCACAAAATTGAATTGATCACGTGTCTAGTTTCTTAAAATAATTAAAGAAAAATTTCTAAAATTATTTTAAGGTACAAATAAAATAATTTTAAAAATGTGGTTAGAGATATCTCTAAAATATGTGGCCTTGCTTTATCATGGAATCAGTGCTTGAAAGTTGAAACCATGCCAAATACATAACCTAGAATTTGAAATTCACTTACAACCACTAAATTTCAACTTGGGTACCTCCAAATACCAATGAACATAAACTTTATGGTTAGTTTGGATTGAGAGGAAGGGATAGAGAGTAGAGTAGAATTGAGTTGCCCTTAATCCAAATTGACCATTAAAGTCTTTGGTTGATTTTAAGTGAATTAATTAATTTGATCCAATTAATATATTATTATTCAATATAATCATGGGTTAATTATCACGAGCATGTCACAATATAAAAAGCAATAAACCATATAGTAATTAACACTGAATATAGTGATGAAGTGAAAAACTTGTTAGGTTCTAAGGAATTAGGAACTAATATATTAGAACTTCAATTTGTAATGTTGGCAAACCATGATCAAAACGTTTTAGTCTTATTTAGACTTGCTTAAAGTGTATTTATATGTAAAGTTGGAATCGAGTGTTTTGTAGGATTTACTATGTAAATCTACCTGGCTCGATCGATCGAAAATTAGGCTCGATCAATCAAAAGTCGTGTAGATTGTTTTTCTACAGAATTTTTCCAACTCAGCCCAAGCCCGTTTAACGTGTAGGGTTTTAGGTTTTGTCTTAAGTATAAAAGGGAAAACTCTAGCCACGTTTTGAGGTTGTTCTTTATGCTGTGTGTGCGAATCTTTTATAAGATCTAGAGGTGTTTCCCTTCACACATACTTAGGGTTATCAAAAACCAAGACTATGTCAAGAACTTGATGATTGTTTCAGTTGCTAATTCAAGAGCTTAAAGATATACAAGTAGGAGTGCTTGTGCTTGCTGGGAATCTAAGAAAGAAGTAGTCCATGGACTCAGAGCTATCACATGGCTGTGATAGTAAGTTTCCTACTCGATGTAGCAATAGGATGTTAGTGGTCTAAGTCGCTATTGTGTAAACTTCAATTCTTTCATAGTGGATTCAGTTTACCTTGAGGATAGCTAGGTTAAATCCTCCTCAAGTTTTTTACCAGTTTGGTTTTTCTATGTCATCATATCTTTGTGTTCTTTATTTTTCGCACTTTACATTGATATGATATATTTGTGTTAACCTAGATCTGATAATTTAACTAAGTAATCACTTGGCTAATTAACTAGGTTAATCTGGTTGTGTTTTAAGGGGTCTAAAAACATACAAGTGGTATCAGAGCAGGTAGCTTTCTTGTTGTAGATCTTTTGATCTAAGAGCTGATCCTTGACCCCGGTTGTCATAGAACACAAACACTCTCTTGTTATTACACCTCACTTTGATGGAAATAATTATATTTATTGGAAAGTAAGGATGAAAGCATTCTTGAAATCTATTGATGAGAGAGTTTGGAACTCCGTTGAATACGGATGGGAGAAGCCCACTACTCTTGTGAGTGAGTGGCAAACTTCTCAAAAAGAAGCAGCTGCTTTTAATAGCAAGACTATTAAGAAAATCTCTAATGTTGAGGTTGCTCATACTGTTTGGAATATCCTCTAGACTGTGCATGAAGGCACAAAGGTGGTTAAAATCAATAAGTTACAGCAATTAAAAACTAGATTTGAAAGCACTAGGACGTCTGATGATGAATCTTTTGATGAATTCTATGCTAAGCTTAATGAAATTGTTAATTCTGCATATAATTAGGGTGAAATCTATGATCAACCTAAAATTGTTAGGAATATTTTTTTGATCTTTGACTGAAGATTTTAGACCCAAAGTGACTGACATCACTGAAAACAAGGATGTGGACTCCATCCCTGTTGATGAACTTGTACGATCTCTTTAGTCTTATGAGTTGGACCTACCTAAGACTAGCAAATCCAAATCAATGGCTCTTAAGTCTGTTGATGATGTTGATGTGAATGGATTTGATGACGAGCTCTTTATTATAGAGATTGCCTATCTTGCCAAGAACTTTAGAAATTTTCTTAGGAATAACAGAAGGGCAAGAGGTAAGAACAATGTTGAACCTAGAAACTTTAGGAGGAATGATTCCACTAAGGTGAACAATACTAAAAAACCTAAAGAGAAAGTAGGTCAACCTTCCAATAATTTTATGAGTCAACAATGTTTTAGGTGTCAAGAGTATGGTCATGTGAAATCTGAATGCCCAACATTCTTGAGGTTTAAGGGTAAGGCTATGGCTGTAACCTTTAGTGATGATGAAGTTTCTAACAATGAGTCTGGTAGTGATGAGGATGGAAACTTCATTGCTTTCACTGCTACTGTTGTAGTTGATGAAAGTGTTACTGTTGAAGAGAACCCTTTTGATGGGGAACTCTCTGAGGATGTAGATTTACAAGAAGCCTACAATAAACTTTGCAAAGTTGCTGCAAAGGATGCTATGAGTGTTGATTTAGGCTTAAAGAAAATTGCATCTCTTGAACTCGAAAAGAAAAATTTGCTTGTGAAACTGTTTGATGCTAATGAATTGTTGAATAATGTGAAGACTGAGAACATGCTTTTGCTTGATAAAGTTAAGAATTTGGAACTTGAATTAACTGTTGCTAGAGAACAATCTAATAGGTCTGCAAGCTCCAAACTTGATCACATGTTGAGTGTTCAAAAGTCTCCATCTGACAAAACTGGCTTAGGTTTTGTAGAAAGCATCTCTGTGCCAGAAACCAATTCCACAAACTTTGTTCCTTCTTCTGAACCCCCTGTGAGTGAGGTTGTCAAACCCTCTGTGAGTGAGGCTGCTAAATCTGTAAAAGTTACACCTCCTAGGAAGATTAGGGTTGATCTTCAAGAGTTTAAACCTAAGACTTCTAACCCTCCTAAAGGCAAGTTGCGTGATAATCCTGCATGGGTTTGTCATTTTTGTGGAAAGTTTGAGCACATTCGTCCAAACTGTTTCAAGTTGCAAGCTGCTAAGCGAGTGAATAAGCCAAAAGTACTTGTGCCTCAAGTATAAGATCCTTTATTCCAATTCTAGAGTTGCTCAGAATTCTAATGTGAATAATAACTCCAATACTAGAGTTGCATCTAAAAAGTTTTGGATGCAAAAGACTCGATCTAATTGAGTTTTTCTGACATGGTCCTTGTGCTTTATCGCTCTACTCTTTGTGACCATTGTTCTTTGCTGTTTTTGTTTTCTTTATTCTTCTAGGATTTGCATTGCATAACATTCATGCATTTCATTCTAGGATTTTTTTTTTTTAAATTAAAAAAAAAAAAAAAAAGCAAAAAGCAAAATGTGTTTTGCATTATTTTTCTTGGTTTTGAAATCAAGTTTGGCCAATTTATTTTTACATAACATGTTTATGTACCTTTTTTAACTTTGATGAGCTTATTTCTTGTACTTTAATAGTTTGAGCTTTGTAGTGCATGTTGTGTGGGAGTTATTTATAGTTTTTGATCACATGATTTTGGTCTTGAAGTCACATGTCTTTGATTGACGGACTTGAACTTATTGAGAAAGGCATAAATAATCATCTCATCACTGTTTACTAGTCAATCATGAATACCTTAGTGCATATCGTAAGATTTTGTGCTCGAGAAAGTGTAGCACACGCACAAAAAGAGCATAAGGTGTAGCCTCGGTTTAAATTCTAAAATTGGTGTGTACATTATTAGGCTATTAAAACTTTAAATCAAGTAAAATTAGTGTGTACATTATCCCAGCTATCTTTAATAATTTTCTTATTAAATAAAATTAGTGTGTACATTATGAGGCAAATCAAGAAACTTACATGATTGTAAGTTTTTATTCTAGGAGATGTGGGAGTTATATGATTTAACTCTTTAGGTGATAGTCTCTTTCGAATTTATGTGATGAATTTTTTAGAGATTGTGGTTGATTACTATTCACATATCACCTCACATGTATCTCAAGCTTTTGCTAGTTGCACACACTACACAAGTTATTCTTTACTAAACTTTGTACATGTTATTCTGTGTGATTTTGGTTTGGCGAACCAAGTTTGAAAATTCCTTGAGTTTTATGCAAAACATGTTTGTTGTTTAAGAATTTAAGGATAATTGATTGAAAATCTTATTTTTGGGAAAACTGGGTTCAATACAAGGGTTTTTTGAAGAGCATTTCATCTCATACTCATGCATTTTATTTATAAAATACTATGCTTTGAGGAGTTTCTGCATAAAATTGCTCTTTTTTAAAAAAAAAATTGTGTTTTCCAGATTTTTGATCGATCGAATCTGTTTTTCGACCGATCGAAAATGCGATTAAATTTTTGGTTTGAATCTGACCATTTTGATCGCTGCTTGATTGGTTCTGGATCAATCGAATGTAATTTTCGATCGATCGAATATAATTTTCAATCAATCGAAAATCGCATAGAGAGTTTTTTAAAACTTTGAGTTTTTACGTGTTCATCACTTTTTCAAAACTTTTCAAACTCTATTCTCTCTCTCTTCGATCAGTCAAGGAGTCAAAGCAAATTTTTTTCGTTCTCCTCCGAATCTTTTGCAAGGTTTTTGTCATCTAAGGCCGGTAAGACCTTATTACCCCTCCTTTTTCATTTATTTTCAGCTTTCATGCATTTTTGTCATGGATTTGGGGATGTTTTCGAACCTAAGGGAATTTGGGATTTTTGTTGTTTTAAGTCTTTTTTTTCAAAAGTGATCATTGGGTTTTTGTTATGGGATGTTATTAAACTGTTCCTTGGTGCTTAATTTGATCAATTTGTTGATTTGGGAAGATTTGAAATTTCTAGGGCTTGAAACTACCCGAATTGGGGATTTTGTTCAATTGAGCTTAATTTGATGAAATTGGCTTGTTAGATTGATTCAATTGATCGTTATAATGTGTTATCTCTCTTGTGTAATGGTCATTTGATCAATTTTTTGGTTTTTGTGAAAATGGGTTTTTCAAATTTTGGGGTTTTTAATGTAAACTCTATGCTCAAGCCAATTTTGTGATCTTGGAGTAAAATTGAACTTATTCTCATTGCATTAGAGCATGCATCATGTGTTGATATTGTTCATGCATCATATAAAATTTTTAATTCTATATTTTTTTGTGCTAACTTGTAGTCTGCCCTTGGTTTTTCTATTTTTCTTTCTCTCTATCTCTTTTGTGCTTGTCCCTTTGATCCTTAGCATCATGCCTAGGAAGACTAGAGCTAATAGGTCTGCCCCCTCACCCTCTGCTCCTACCTTTGAGAGTGGTAGATTTCTGAGTGAGAAACATCAAGAGACCTATGAAAAGTTGAACCTTCGTTGGAATATTTGGGCTGAGAGAAAGGTTTTGTTAGATGAGTTAGATGGTGAGATACGGAGAAACTTCGAGCGTAGGGGTTGGCTTCCTCTGTTGGATATTGATCATCCTCCTCCGGCTACCTTGATCAGAGAGTTCTACTTGAACCTCTTTGTCCACGCCTATGATTCCAACACTCTTGTGAGGAGTTGGATACAGTGTGATGAGTACACCATTACTCCTTCAGTAGTGGCTGATGCTCTAGAGGTGCCACTGGTCCAACATCCTGTCTATCATTATGATGAGTCTCCACCCCTTGATGACATTATGTCATTTATTACTGGTACTACTATCTAGTGGGGTTCTGATCCTCAGATCACCTTTCATGAGTTGACCGAGACTCATTATCTCTTTTTCCAAATTTCTTGCCATTCCATCTGGCCCATCTCTCATTTGCATATCATTCCTATAGAGACATGTGCATTTTTATATGCTCTTGTTACTGATGCTCCTATGAGCTTTCCTTATCTTTTCATTCGTTCTTTGATTAAGGTTCATAGGAGTAGTTCTACTGCTCATGCTCTTTTCTTTCCGGTTTTTATTCATCGAATTCTTTTGCATTTAGGATTAGAGCACTTTCCCGCGTCTGAGCCTGTCCATATAGTTGCTCCCATAGGTGCCACCTTTCTTAGGCAGAAGGCTGCTCAGATAAGAGCGAGCTCTAAACGTCCTAGGGTTGAGTCTTCCGGTATCGCACCTCCTCATCCTTCTTCTACATGTGATACTTCTGCTGAGGCATTTGTCGATCCTGCTGCTGCTGCTGCTACTGTTACCCCACCTTCTACTTCGGATGATTCAAACATTCGTCGTATGTTGGAGACTGTCATGACCGTTTAGGCGACTCATGGTCAGATTTTGGTGGACATGCTTGATAAGCTTCATGCTTTGCAAGCGGATTTGGAGCATTTTAGACGGTCGCCTCTGCCACCTCCTTTTGATGATGAGTTTTGATTGCCCTTTGACAATTCGTCACAAAAAGGGGGAGTACATTTGTAGAGGAGATTTTGTTGTTAGGGGGAGATTTTTTGTGTTTTGGAGCTGTGGAGCTATAGATTGTATCTAGGTGCTTCATTTTGTATTTATCTTTTTGGCTCATGATGTATTTTGTTTGGGTTGTTCATGATAGGGGGAGATACATTGATTGTATATGTTTCTTGTTTCACATTAATTATTAATTTATATTTATGAGGTTATTCATAATATATGTCTTTATTTTGTGTTATGTGAAATCAAGAAGTTATTTTGGTTTACTTGTATTTTCCACACATACGTTATGCGTTTGTTGAGTGTTTCAGGAAATATACAAGTTGATTCAATCGTGCTGCTGTCTACACTTGCAACTAATAGATAGTAGTTAGGTTGAATTTGTTATGTTGGGCTATGTTTTTGTAATGGGCTGTTTTTATGTAAATTTTGAGCATTTTGTTAAGTTTGTGTTTTGTCATGAATTGCCAAAGGGGGAGTTTGTTAGGTTCTAAGGAATTAGGAACTAATGTATTAGAACTTCAATTTGTAATGTTGGCAAACCATGATCAAAACGTTTTAGTCTTATTTAGACTTGCTTAAAGTGTATTTATATGTAAAATTGGAATCGAGTGTTCTGCATGATTTACTGTGTAAATATGCCTAGCTCGATCGATCGAAAGTCGTGCAGATTGTTTTTCTGCAGAATTTTCCCAACTCAACCCAAGCCCGTTTGCCGTATAGGGTTTTAGGTTTTATCTTAAGAATAAAAGGGAAAACCCTAGCCACGTTTTGAGGTTGTTCTTTATGCTATGTGTGTGAATCTTTTGTGAGATCTAAAGGTGTTTGTCTTCATACATACTTAGGGTTATCAAGAATCAAGACTATGTCAAAAACTTGATAATCATTTCAGTTGCTGATTCAAGAGCTTAAAGATATACAAGCAGGAGTGCTTGTGCTTGCTAGGAATCCAAGAAAGAAGTAGTCCGTGGACTCGAAGCTATCACGTGGTCGTGGTAATAAGTTTCCTACTCGAGGTAGCAATAGGATGTTAGTGGTCTAAGTCGCTATTGTGTAAACTTCAATTCTTTCATAGTGGATTCAGTTTACCTTGAAGATAGCTAGGTTAAAACCTCCCCAGGTTTTTTACCAATTTGGTTTTCTTGGGTCATTATATATTTGTGTTCTTTATTTTCCGCACTTTACATTGATATAATATATTTGTATTAAACTAGATCTGATAATTTGACTAAGTAATCACTTGGCTAATTAACTAGGTTAATCTTGTTGTATTTTAAAGGGTCTAAAAACGTACAAAACTGATAGACAATCTCCAAAAGAAAAACCATTATTAGTGCAATCTCTTACATTTAGTAGGATATGTTTAATACTCTTAACGAAGATTATAGACAAGTAAATGTTTGTGAAAAATAGAGACATAAAGAAGGGACTTCAACGTTATCAACATAGGAGTGGTTCCCCGTAAAAGAGTTTTCTCTTTTAAATATTACTAAACCAAGAAAATCACATGGGGACAATGGTGCTAATAACAGTGTATTTCATAAAAGGTTGTGGATGTTCTTATGTGTATGTTGAAGCAAGCCACCATTAATTCTTTTAAAGTCTTGAAGCAATTATACTAAAGGGAGGTTTAAGTTGACAAACACCTTCCTTTAATTATGCATGATAGAGTGTCAATTAACTTTGTAAATGAGAGTGTGTATTACAAGTAACCTAGTGGGGGATTGTCGAAATATTTTGTATATCCAAGTAAATTGTAATATCTTATCAAAGCAATATATATATATATATATATATATATATATATATAGTAAGTTGTAATATAAGTTTGATCCCACTTTGGTAGTGGAAGAATATTTTTTTAATCTCACTTTGGAAGTGGACGAGTGTTTTATCTCTTTAGAAGAGAGGGGGAGAAGCAATAGAAAAATCAAGTGGAAAATGTATTTGTGACTTCATTGGATTTTAGCCTCACATTAGGTCATCCGAATGTTAAGTGAATGTAGTTAATGTTTTTGTTTGTTTCCATTTGATAGTTTTACTTTTTTCACTTGATATTAGTAAACATGGCAAAACAGGCGGGTCGGGTTCGGGTCGGGTCAATCGGGTCGCGGGTTGAGTCAGGTTGCGGGACGGGTCGAGTTGACCCGTATTTTTCAAACAAGTTTTTTTTTTTTTTTTTGGAAATAGATGCAATTTGTCAATTGTTTTTGAGTTCCTTAACTGTGATTAGATTCTCATTGGTGATACTGTTACCACTTACCAATTACCACTAAACACTTGATACCTAAATTTGGTGCAACTCTTGTTCCAGCTTTCTAAAAGCTAATCTTGGTATAATTTTTGATCTGTTTAAAGTAGGAAGAGAAAATGAAGGTGACAAGTAAAGAATGACAAACTATAATGGAGTACATAACATATTAAGTGAAGAAGAATAAGTAAATATCTTATAAGAATTACACTTCAATTTCAATCTACTCAACGTTGGTAGACGTGGCAAAACGGGCGGGTCGGGTCGGGTTCGGGTCGCGGGTCAAAACGGGTCATTTTTAAACGGGTCAAATGAGTCGGGTCAAACGGGTTTGACCCATTTTGCCATATCTAGATATTAGGTCGACCAAATTTCAAGGGAGATTACGTGAAATTGTGGTTTCTGCAGAATTTATGGCCAAGAGTTGTATCACTTGATATTCACATGTTTGTAAACGTTGGGAAAATGTTTCTAATAGTTTTCCAACGATTATAACACTTTATCTTTTACTTTTCATGGTTTATATGTATTGTTTAAACTCCAACTATTAACATATTAATTTATCAAAAAATATAAGATATTCTGTGAGTTTTTACTAAAATTGCTATTTGTAAAACCCAATTGTATCTTGAGACAAATTTGCAGTAATCCCCTAGTAACTCAAATTTATGGACAAATATTATATAAGGAAAACGATTTCACCATATCTCCAAGCCATTAATTTTTTTTTTTTTTTTTTGGGTTAATTGCAATTAACATTGTGGTTTAGCCGTTTTTAACTAAGCCTACCGGTAGTTTGAAATTTATCAATGGTTCTCATGTAGCCAACCTATCTCTCATACTCCTAAAGAAAAATGGGACACAAGACAACAATTATCTCAAGTATCTACTGAAGCAACATTCATTTTTGTATTATTTGCTTTTCTTATGACATTAACATGAAGCTTTGGATATATTTTGCAATCTGAAACTGATAGAGCTCCAAAACAGGTACTAAGGGCTAATGAAGTGTTCCTAACTGGAAGCGGTGGATTAAGGCCTCACACAGAAGGTGTGATATTCTCAACTTGAGGCAATGTCAATGGCAAGGGTAAAGGTAAGGTCCAGGGCAAGGGCAAAGTCATTGAAAAATGAAACATTTGATTTTGTTTTTTGTACTGTTTTTTGTCAATGTGCATGACTGCTAGTGGCAGTGCACATGTTGGTCTTTTCATAGACAAAAGTTGTATAATTATTATGTTGTGTATTTATGTGTCTTAGTGGAGACAAAACCACTTGTTATTATTAGGTTGGTTTGGATAAGTGGCATACATAAACAATTATGTGTTGGTTAGTTTGGAGAAGTGACGATACTTGTTTTTTGTATTTGGAATTATGGGAGAAGAATTTAGCTATTGTTGTGAAATTTTAAAGTACTCGCAAATGTATGAACCGTATCGAAGTATAGTTTGACAAGAACGAGGTCGAACCTGTAGGGACTTGAATGAATGTAGGAAAATTAATTAAACCTTAACCAAATTAATCCTAATCTAGTTTAATATAAATTGGTTGTTTGCAATTAAATATACTAAGAAAATAATTAAACTAAGCAAAGATATAATATAAAGCAGTAAAGAGATGCAAACAATCTAGATAAATGAATTAAGGTTTTGGAATCCGCCTTGTTAAATCATATCAGTGTATATTTATGATTATTAATTTTTCCCAACTACTGCATGATAATCTAGAAATCAATCTTGCTATCATGGAAAATATTCTCATTAAAATCCATGTTTTAAAAATCAAAAGCATGTTCTTCTTCACTTCTTAAGCATAAAATCAAATCATCAATTGTATCCGTTGACAAACTGTTGGGAAATATAGACCCCGGTTGATAAAATTAACAAGTTTTAAACCCAAGTTGTTAATTAGATTTATTATGAATAAAACTTGTTAAAAAAAACATATATCAATATCATGTCAAAATCATGCAGCGGAAAAAATAAATAAGACAAGATATGATGACCCAGGAAAACCAATGAAACCAACCAGTTTCACAGTAAAAAACCTGGGGGGAAACCTTCCCGAAAAGCAATCCACTATAGTAAAGAGAAGTTTCAGATCTAGTACAAAACCTTTGTCCCTAGACTCTACAATCCCCGTAGATGAACTCACAGTAGAAACCTTCTACCGCTTCAGAACCTCTGAACTCTTTAATATATGAACGCCACCCTTTTTGTTGCACGAATCCCAGTACGTGACTCACTCACCAACTTAAGGAAGAAGAATGTTGGCTGCAAAGTTCTTCACTTCATCAACAATGAAGATCAAGAAGCACTTGGTTACAAAACCCTAAGGCGCAAAGACGCAGTAGCTTCTTTCAGAGAGAATAAGGTATCAGTCACCTTTTGCATATGTTCTCCTTGTATTCTCTTATGCGACGGCCTCTAAAATAAGTCTTATATAGGTCTAGGGTTGTGAGAAAAGAAACCCTACTCAAATACATAAGCCTGGCCCAAAAATAGAAATCTGAATTTCCGTAACCTCGACAGATAGCAGCTATCGAGGAGGTGTCGAGCAAGTGTCGAGGTTTAATGAATCTCAACAGATAGCAGCTATCGAGAAGGTGTCGAGAAGGTGTTGAGACAGAAACTTTCTCGATCGATCGACCAGCTATCGAGAAGCTATCGAGATTGCGATAAGCATCAGCTGAAGATCTCGACAGATAGCCAGGTGTCGAGGTAGCTATCGAGAAGGTGTCGAGATTTAATGATTTTGCACTTCAGCTTGTTTTTTCTTGGACAGACTTGATGACTTCAACACTTGACCTTGAAACAAGGTTTCTTGAAGTATTAAACACATCCTAGATCTACCCAATTATAAGTAAAGTGCGTTTTGTCAAAGGATTAGCCAACTACATAAAATAGTGACATATGTTCCTAACAAGTGAAACACATATGTCCTAACACAAACAAATCATAAGAGATATCCAATTTTATAATCAAGAAATAATAAACCAAGCATTCAATTAATTAAGATAAATCCTAAATTATGAGGAAAAACATGATTGAACTCATATCTAAAATCCCATCTTAGTCAATTGATATGAAGCAAGAACAATTTAAATCATTAAAGAACAACTATTGTGGAAAAAATCAAATCATATAAATATTACTGATAATCCTTAACAAGGTTTCATCCTCAACCCTAATTATAAATTTAGCTACTCATGGTAATTGAAATAAAACACAAGAATAAAATACTAAACATTAAACTAGACAAATAAAATAGAGAAAGAAATAGTTACAATGCCATCATGGAGAAAAGCTACAAAGAAGCCACATGTGGCATTACCTCTTGCTCTAATTTTTTTTGTGTTGCATCTCAACCCTAGCACTAGCCTTAGCCTCTGAATTTTGCCCTAAAGAGCCTTTAAATAGGTCAAGGAATCCTATTACAAGTTGAATTCCCGTTTGGAAAAAATCTTATATTTTTAGGCTTCACTTAACCGGCAATTTTGGCCCATTTAACGTCAGAATTCGAACTTTTGGTAAACTACAAAGTTGTATCCCTTTAATCATCTCGATTGGACATTTGAACTGAAAGTTATGCCAAAAATACTAATTGATGTGTAGGTTGTAATCCTAATCTGAATTTGACTTGGATTCGATGCAAATTTCTCTTGATTCCTTGCTCCAATTGGACTTAAATTTAATTGGGTTGGCCTTCTTTAACTTCATCATGACCCTTGTAAAAGTAAAGTCCACTAGCTTTCTTCTTTGTACAAATTAACTTATTTAATTCCATTTTTCTACAAAAGACAAATTCACGCAATAAGATTCAATTAAGCACAAAATTGATTATTCAATAATATTCCAAAACCAAATATAAAATGCATGAATTAACTCAAAATAAATATGATAATGCTTTCTAATAATAATGATATAAATATTCAAAATTAATCTATTATCAATGCACATCAACTGTGGCAAACGAGCTTGGGCCTATAGGCCTAAAGGGCCAAAATAAGGGAGAAACCTTGGGCCTCCCAAATTAGGCCTAACCAAAAGCGGGCCCAAATGGCCTTCTCCAATGGAAGAGATTCTAACAGGGAAGAAACAATCATCATGAATTTCGAGAAGAGCAATCCAATGAGGATATGTTCCTTTGAAGGTATTCGAGGAGTATCCCATCCTTGGAGGCATGCATGAAATCTACAAAATCCACCCAACGCCCATAACACAGACAAGGATTCAGGCAAGCCAGAAGGTAGATAAGACTAAAAATTTGAAGAATGAAGCTTCTAGAGGAAGCAACCATCCTCTCCACATTTAATCCGCCTCACCTATCAGCAGTGCCACATTTATGACTGAATAACACACAAGAATAGTGTTGGACAACCTATTTTCCACCATCTCTGCCTCAAAAGAAGGGGGAAATAGAGGATGGGACAAGTATCGCTCCACTTCCATATCTGCCCTACAGGTAGATGGTGGGAAGAGTGCCTCCATAAGTATAAATAGGGATGGATCCCCCCCCAAAAAAAGAAAAGAAAAGAGAGAGAGAGAGAGAGAGAGAGAGAGAGAGAGAGAAAGGTTGTTAAGTGTGAGCTCTAAACAGACAAAAAGAGACTCTATATCTTTGTAACTCCTCCTTGGACATCCCGAGATTGGTTCTATAATATATCACTCGTTCTTTGAATTTTTCATTAAGAGTTCAGTTGCATTTCTTTTCAAGTTCTTTACCTTTATTATTCAAGCTCTTGTCCCATATCCAAAAAAAAAAAATAGTTGTTACAATCATTTGAATAATTTAGTCACTAAGGTTTTTTTTTTTTTTTTTTGGACTCATACAGGCATTATTTGTCATTATTATTAAGTGGTCTCCACTTTTGTCAAACATACTGTGTGATGTTGCTATTATCTATATGAATTAAAGGATAATTTTGGGGGGAATGGGCAGACTAGCGGTGTGAGGAGCAACAATGTAGTAAGTTAGGCAACGTTTCAAAGTTTTAAGAAAAATAGCATCTCGAGTTTTAGAAACTCGAGATCCATATTAAAACTCGAGTCTCAAAGACTCGCTCTGTGAGTGTTTTGATGGTGATTTGGACTGAAAATGCCACATAGATCTCGAGTTTTAGAAACTCGAGTTCCATGCAAAAAAAAATTTAGTGTGATCGCCCCTATAGTGGCGTTTTTAAGTCCTATAGTGACGTTTTAAAGCCCTATAGTGGCGTTTTCCTGCAAAATTTTTTCATAAGTGTTCAATACCAGGTTCAGGGAGCCCTATAGTGGCATTTTTAAGCCCTATAGTGACGTTTTAAAGCCCTATAGCGGCGTTTTCCTGCAAAAAATTTTTATAACTCGATTTTTAAGCCCTATAGTGACATTTTTAAGCCCTATAGGCGGCGTTTTCCTACAATTTATGGAACTCGAGTCTTTAAAACTCGAGTTCCACGTGGATTTTTTCCCACATCAGACCCATTCACTTACAAATCAAGACTTAAAAACTCGATTTTTATCTTGGAACTCGAGTTTTAGACACTCGAGATGCTAGTTTCACACATTCTTCCAAAACCGGGCAACTAATGATATTGTTAGATATCCTTTGTTATTTGGCAAGGGTGTTCATAATTTTGATGTAGATATAGTTATCTATATTGATATACTTTTGTTGCTAGTATATGTTAGGGTCATATTTTATATGTAATTGGTTAATCCTTAAACAAAACACACTTTACTTGTAGTTGGGTATATCTAAGTTGGGTTTAATATATCAAGAAGTATGTTGTTCAAACATATCAAGTGGTATTATTAAATACATGAAGGTTGATCCAAGAAACAAGTGAAGAAAAGCCATTTCATTAAGTCTCAACAAAATCTTGACAGATGTTGCTATCGAAGTTTAATGGAGAAGCTCGACACAAGCTCAACACAAGCTCGATCTATTGAGATGTACGATTTTAGAATTTCCAAATCTGAATTTTCGCCTATGATGACTTGGATGATTAGGGTTTCTTTTCTCACAACCCTAGTCATATATAAAGCTTATTTTAAAAGTCATCAAACACAAAAACAGAGACCTCGAACTCATATACTCTATGTGAAGCTACTATGTTTGTACGCCTTAGGGTTTTGTAACCAAGTGCTTCCTGATCTTCATTGTTTATGAAGTGAAGAACTTTGCTACCAACAACAATCAATCAAGTTGCTGGAGTTAGTCACGTATTGGGATTCGTGCAAAGGAGTTAGTCACAGATTGGAGATTTGTGCAACAAAGGAAAGAAGGCTACTACAATATCATATTCAATTGGGTATTAAAGCAAAATTTCAACTGTAGGTTGGTATTTTGGGATAGGCCAGGGTAGTGGTAAGATTCCTCATACTTGTAATCGCTTAATTATTGATTAGTGGATTCTTGGGAGTGGTGACCTTAAATTCACCTGGTAGGATTTTTGCCTTATGAAAGGTTTTCCCCATTTGTCAACAAATCACTGTGTCAATTTAATTTCCGCTACATTTAGTTTATTTGGTGATTTGTTGGTGCCTCCACGATTTGCATGTAATTTGACTAAATTAATCAACTTGGGTAATTGAATTAATTAACCGGGGTCAATCTATCTTAACCCAACAGTATCTATATGAATGAAATGATACTTTTGATATTGATATACTTTGTTAGTTTCAATGTGCATAAACTTATGTTTTTTTCAAGTTGGATATTGCATTCTCTAATCAACTACAAAAATTATTGCCAAGTGATTATGAATAGTCAAAATATACATACTTTATTCAATTACAAAATATTGTTAAATAAATGGCATACACTACATATTATCTTGAAGCCATTAAAGCTTGTCCCAAGAAAAATGACATACATTACATACTACCCAAAATTACACAACAATGACAACATCTTGCCTTTAAAGCTGACTTAATGGCTTCAATCCAACTTTTCGCACCTTACCAGAAAACACAAAGGAAAAAGCAAATAAGACTCATGACACAACAAGTGCAACCCTATAGTTGTGTACTTTCTATTGAGATATCCTTTCTTTTACCCTAAATTTTTCTTCCCTTCGCTTGGCTACTAGTTCCCTCCCCCTTGCTTCTTCTTTCATTACGCAAGATATTATTTCCTTCTCAGTAGCTATTTTTTCCCTCTCATTAGCTACTTTTTTCTTCTCATTAGCATGCTTTGCCTCATTCTCCAACCTCCTGAATATTGCATGGACAATTGGTGCAACTTCAAACCCACACTTACAAGTTTTGTTGTTAACTACTTAAAGTATTTACAAGTAGGTTCATCATCCTACAAACAAAATCAAACATTTCAAACATACTATGAGTTTTAAAATCAAGATCAATTTAAACAAACCTAATTGTTACTCACCACATTATAATAGCAACAACCATAAAACCTCCTCCTAAAATTTCTCAATGTTAAAGCTATCTGCAGCTGACAATGCTCATTAAAACATAAATGATGAGTGGAACTCAAGTAAAAACTTGATGAAGACATGGTGAGATATCCAACAACCTAAAACCCTAAGTACAAACATCAAACATTACCCATGGACACTTAAATATCAAAAATTGTTGGACAACATCAAGAACTATTCAAATAAACCCTAGAAAAAGTACTTGTTAGATCCGTGGGATTGGCAACTTGTCTATATCTTTTTGCTCATAATCAGTAGAGGAATCCTATTTTTTGTGTCAATAGAATGAGATAAAGAGCAAAGGGATTTAGGTTTGAAGATTTAGGGAGTCTAAGATAAGAGAGAGAGAGAGAGAGAGAGAGAGAGAGAGAGAGAGAGAGAGAATTTGTTCTTCGAATTTGTTGTTCTAATTGTGTTTCTATTTTTGGGTTATATATTTGTAATGGAAATGAGAGAGGTGGGTTAGGGTTGTCTAACAGAGGGAAACTCGATTGGGTTAAGTGATAAATTTCAAATCATGGCTAGTTAAAACCAACCAAACCACATGTGGGTTAACTACAATTAAAACTTCTTGTTTGGTCATTAAATTTTTCTTATTTCTTCATTGTTTACCGAAAAACAAAACAAAACAGCTATTATAGCAAATGTGAAGCAAGTACTATGATTTAAAGGTACAAAAAGAGGTAGCCATTATAATTGACCAACTAAGCTTTCCCATATAGTGTAAAAATTTATTTGGACTATCTATCAAAATTTGAGATTGATTTGTGGCACAGAAAATCTTGATAGGATTGCTTGTATATTTTCTCATAAGCCAACGATCTAAAACCTAACAAAATGAACCAAATTCATTCTTTTGCAATGCTATTACAACTATGATGGTTGCTACCAATTTTTTTCAAAAATATCCAATTAACTCTCTATCACGAAGGTCACTTAACTTTGTTCAAAATTCTCCCTTTTTTCCTTCTTTCATCTCCATCTCTCGCTATGACTTATCTATTATTTACTACCCAAAAACTCTTTTAAGCATATCACTATCATTATGAGACGTTTGTGGTCAAGACAAGATGTTGAAACAAAGTAAAGGACTTGAACAAGCAAGAATGAAGAAACCTCCAAATGGATTAAATTTGATATTTTCAAAATCTTGACAGTAGCTTATATTAAGCCAAACCTCAACGGTGGAATTTTGTATTTTATCTTAGTTCAAATAAATTTTTGGGAGGTCTTTGTAAATTGCCAAAAAAAAAAGAAAAAAAAAAGGGTCTTATCTTAAATGAATTTACCAATCTACCCCGTCTACGACCCTGCCTTCATAGCATCAGACTACAGTTACAGTTACAGACCCAACTACCACAGTCTGCGACTGTCACTGATAAATCCTCAAAACTCAGTTATGGCTATCACCACCTTATTCTACCCTCCAAAACTCAGCTTTCCTCACAGACCCACAAAACAAGTTTCTTCTTCTACCCCACATTCAAAGACCCAAACCCAAATTCAGACCCGTACCCGGAAATCCATCAATCACGGTACCATCCAGAACCCGAAGACTACCATGGCTGCTGCTCTGTTAGGAGCTGGTTTGACCTTGACCCTGGTGGGACCCACCTCAGCTGCGGAGTTACCGTCCTTGCTGCTGCTGGGTTCTACTTCTATGCAACTCAGTGAGCCCACCAATGCTCTGTCCTTGCCCACCTGGGCTATACACGTGTCCAGTGTGGTTGAATGGTACTCTTTATTATTGGGTGTTGTTGCTTTCAATTTCGTAGATTTTGTCTTAATTTTGATTTCTATGAACTTTGTTGGTCAGAAAATGATGGAAAAGAAAAAGAAAGTCTATGTCAATGTATTGAGGTTTGTGTTTTTTGTGGTCTCATTCCTAAAGATGAACTAAATGTGAGTTAACTGAGTCAAATAGTTCTATTAGGCTTTATTTTGAGAGACCTTTGTAATGAAAATTTTGATATTTTAAGATACTGAAGTAGTTCTATTTAGGCTTTTGTAGGAGGGAATTTTGTTATGAAAATTCTGATATTTTAAGATATTGAATTCAAGAGCTATCTTTAAGTTACTTCAAGTTTTCTTGCTAAGAAAAAGAAAACACAGTATATTAAATCTGACTTTAGATATGATAGAATGGAAGAAAATAATACATGTGGCTGACCCTTGTTGGTTGTTGTTGGGAAAATTGTGTTTTATTTGGATGAGATTCACTGATGGTAGACTTTTTTTTTTTTGTTTAAAGGATTACAGCAATGGCTTTGGTGTGGCAATATGGGGAGCAATCTGGTTATGAGTCTTGGAAAGGACTCTCCTGGGGTATGGTGAGTTTTTCTTCCAATTCTTGCAAATTCTTAGTAGCCACTTAGATTATCATAGACATTAAGTGATTTTTTACTTGTTCTATGAACAATTTGTCTTTGATGAAGTTTGACATTGTGATGATAATATCTATGATGTGCTTTTTTCAATCAGATTATATTCCAAACATATATTGATGGTGTTTAATGAAAGGCCATGCTAATATTTTAGTGTCATGAAGGATATAACATTGAGTGTTTTGTTGTTATTTTTGCTGTTGCTGAAGATATGGTACTCAGCTCAACTCAACAAGGTCTTAATCTAATAACATGAGTAGAATTAAACTTAGAATAGTTTCTGTGAGGAACAAAGTGGATGGATTCCAATTCATATGCATATCACAGTTGGGATGATTTTACTCAGGGGACATCCAAATTGGCCCAATTTTAGTATAACTAATCAAATGTAGGGATTTGATCTGTGTGACTCCTTTATCCTTATGAAACATTCTTTGTGTTTTATTATCATCAAGCACATCTTTCTTCTTTTTCCAAATTTTAACTCACACTTGTTTCTTTTATAGATTCATTAGTTATACGATTGACAATTGATTGGTTCAGGTACCCCTTCTTGGTGGAGCATTTTGTGCATGCACTTGGCATTTCTTTTATAATTCTGAGTCTCTTGAGGTAAGAAAGGGTCACATAATTTGACAATTATTAGGTACAAAAGGATATAATTGAAACTGAGGAACATATTATTACTGTTGAATTAGTGTTATGCAATATTTAGTTTCTGATAATTGATAAACAGGAATTGAACTCTTAGACATACATCAGCCTGATAGAAAAATATGTGAAACTTTTGTGGATATATATTGTGAGCTTAAGAATAGCTGTTGATTCACTCTCTGGGTTTATTTCACACCCTCTTCCACATCACCGATTCCTAACATGCAATGACTTACATAGATTGCGAGTATACGTGTTCTGGCACAAGTTGTTGCACCAACAAGGTATTTACAACTTGTACCTGAAGTGAAGATACCCCTACTTAAAGTAATTTTGAAATGGTAAAGTTGTGATTTACAACTAATTTGTGTTGACTTTAATTCCATGCCAAATTTGATTGTAATTCTATTCAATCTTTTGTACTCTGTATTTTATATGGGATTTTATTATAAGGGTTGTGTGTGAAAGAGAGTGTGAAGACTCAAGACTCATTGAAGATCAAAGATGTTTTAGCGGGTAGTATGCGAGAAGCCTTCTTGTGAAGTGAAGCATGTGCCCAGCACATGACTAAAATGCGAAGAGTCATGACAGATGGTACAACTGGTTTTCGCGAGTGTCTCGCGGGTAAAGCATTCCCGCGAGATACCCCGAGACATTCTGTTTTGCCAAATTGTCATATCTGATACACCAGGTCTCTACTCATACTATATATACCCACATTACCCATATATTAAGAGGAGTTTTTTTCAGAGAGAAAACCCTAGCTATTACCCTTAAGAGTGAGAGATTGTCATACTCATAATTCTCTACATAATCCATTGTGATTTTCCTTAACTCCTACCTCTCAATTTTCAAATCTTTGAGAGGTTGATAGCCCAAACACTTACTACACCCATCCTGAGTGTAAAGTGAGGTTTTGGTGCTACTGGGAAGCATTGGAAGAAACCATTTGTTTGGTGGATGTAATCGGGCTGAATTGCGTGATCCGGAGAGTTAGAGAAGACAAGATTTCGTTAAGTCAGTTGGTAGCAGGAGCTTGGAGGGCTCAAGTACATGGGGTAGACTAGGCTTGGAGGGTCTTTTGTTATTCGTGTACTCCAACTCATTCTCTAGTAGATCGATTTACCTTTTAGAGGGCGGCGGAGAGGTTTTTCGCTGAGTTCTTCAGTTTCCTCTTCGATAACACATCGGTGTGTTTGTCTTGTGTTTGTATTCTTCTTCCCTACTCTTTTAACTTTCATTTTACTGCTGTGATTTGATGAATATGGCTTAGAGTAGTTATATTGTTTATCAGCTCGCATTTACTCTATTCCGCACTTAGTTTAAGTTAGAGTAAAATCAACCGAGCCGTAATTTTAATTTTTGGTCTAAACAGCTCTTGAGTTTTCACACAAATTCGAGATTTCAGAAATAACCAACTTCATTTAATGGCCGCACTTGTAATTATGTTATAACCAAGCCTACCTAAGAAATTTACACATGGGTTTGAGTTTGGTGTGTTCGTGTATTTTGCAAGCTCACTCAGAAATGCTTCCTCTTTGAATTAACACATGGTGCATGCATGCCACAGATAGGAATGAAATTCTTTTTATTGTTTTTGACATCTGCTTGAGCCATTCTCATTTTGGTTACTTTGACTATTTAGTCGAATAAGTTCATTATGCCAGGCAATATTTTTATTTAAGCATTCAATGACCATAATCACAAACTCCTGATGACTTGGACCAATATATTAATTCCAAAATTCGTTCCTCCATCTTTTTTTCGAATATGATGTGAATGAGATGAGAGAGAGAATTTGTAGAATGACTCAGATGTTCTCCTTGATTTGCAGGTATTAGTGGCTCTTCAGGCGGCACTAACAGTAATAGGTAATGCCACGATGTGTATTGCTGCCTACCGCATATACAAATCATCAGAGAAAAGCTCCAAGAGTCTCTGATGTCTCTCTACCTGCACATAATAAATCTCTCACTGTTTTCTGCCTTCCGGGTTGGTAATATTACTCTTCTTCAGGGGCATTTATCTGGTAAATAGATGTGCTAAGAGAAAAGGACCAATCTATAGAATTATTAATAGTAGTTTTCTTCTGGATGTGTTGCATGTGTGTCAGGAAACTGGACACGAAATGCCGGAAGCTTCCACATTCATGATGAGATCGGATTGACTTAAATAAAATTATGGATATAAGAGGTTTTTCCAAAGTTGGAATGAGTCTCACGGGGCCAGCATATTTTCAGCCAATCTCTAATTTTTTGGAGTTGAATCTATGATCATGTAAGTTCTCCCTATTGTGCCTGGTGAGTTTTGTCAACCAAGTGGATTGACCTAAGCCTCTCTAGTTGGATTGACATGTATATATATACTAAATTTTTTTCAAAGTCTAAACTAATCATTATAGAATCGCCGCATCTGTAGACTTTCAAAATTTTACTATATATGTTTTATGGGTAAGCTGGTTTACTTTTATGATTGTCATGTCGATAATTGCTGCTTTGGCTGATAAGTATTGCATCTTTTTTTGGGAGGGAGCGGGGTTTTGATAAGTAAAGCATCTGATCAGCCTAAATTGGCATGAAATTTCCTTGGTACATACAGGAATGTGAACTCTGTGATGTAGTTCTCACAGCATGCGGGATGCACACATGCTGTGAGAGAGAGGTGTCGGCTATCTCGAAAGATAATTTTTTTTTTTTTTTTTTTTTAATGACATGAACTATTTAAAAATTGCAATCAAGGGCTCTTGACATGGGAATATTCAAGGACAATGGTGAGAAAAGAACTCCGGATTATAACTAAAACCATGTGGACTTTCATTAGCAATATTTCTCTTCTAAATAACAGATAGAATTTAAACGTTGATCTTCTTTTGTTAATAATGGAAAATGCCATCCAAAAAAAAAAAAAAAAAGAAGGGAAGCCTCATGAATGTCCCGTAACATGTGAACCTTCCTTGTTCAAAGAAAATCCTAGCTGTAATAATTTACTTAGTAAACACTTCTCGGTTTTTGTTTTGTCTGTTCTTTGAATAGTATCAATTGAAACCTACTCCAATGCGTACAGAATTATGAACTCTTCCACAGCATTGTAGGTAGCTTTCTATTGCACAAAAAATTCAACCCTCTTTACTCATGTTGCTTAATTTCTAGTAGCTTTTCAAAAGGTTTGATTGTTTGGTTTGTTCTTACAACCCTATAAGCAGCCAAGGGCCAATTAACATCATCTTCTGCAAAAGGCCTAAGTCCGCATAGGTGACATAACAAAGCATTCATGGTTCAACCAAGCATCGCTGCCTGAGTATTAACCAGGCATGGGAAAATGCTTGATGCTCCCCATTTACTATACATCGATGGCTAAAAAACTACGGGAAATCAAATAATGTATAATCCAAATTTCCCAAAACAAAAATATCACTTTTTAATTTATTTTTTTAAAACAATATATTATTTAACACTACTGACTTATTATTTAACACTGCTGACTTATGCCTTGAAAGCATATATTAAATCCTTTTTTGGTCTAAATAGAGACATTCATCAGAGCGCACCACTTGTGTCAATATTCTGTTTATAGCAACCCATTAACATAACACAGAAAGTCCAGGTTTTCATCTTTGATCATGAATTTATAACTACAATTATCCCTAGCAATTTATTAATCCTTATTCTCCGATAAGGAAATAACATAATTCGAAAATAACTAAAGGATAACACAAAAGGAGAGAGAGAGAGAGAGAGAGTGTATCACTTGTTTTTGTGTGATATCAGTGTTTGTGAAGAAGAAATAAGGGTGGAGGAGGAACGTTCCCAATGGGGGAATTTCTTCTGAAACTCATTCATTAAGGTTAAGTTCTCTTGGTGAAGAAGACAAGCCTTTCTCCTCAGCTTTTCATTCTCTTCAATTATACTTTTGTTCTCCAAATATAGCTTCAGGTTCTTTAGTTCCAAATCCTTCTCCTCCTCTTCTTCACATCTTCTGTAAGAGTTCACACATTAGGTTCATGTAAAATATGGACAATCATAATGGAAGAGAGACATAAAAACATTGAAAAGAGAAGGATTAATTGTTTCACAAGAGATAACTGGGGTTCTATTCTATGTTATGAAACACACCTGGTATGCCTGTGAACTTCAACTCCGGATCGCTTTGATCTTTGCTTTCTTTCAAAAGAACGGACTAGACCAGATGGAATCTTCTTCTCAGTGTTGCCGGTACACATTTTGGTTTAAATTTTGTTGGAGTAGAAAATTATGAAGTTTGAGGTGAATGAGTGGAAATTGATAGAAGAGTGAGTTGCGAGCTCCTATAAATATTGATGGGTTTGCATTGTTAGTTTTATTTTATTTTTTGTGGTTGGCATGTTAATGAGAGAGAGAGAGAGAGAGAGAGAGAGAGATTTCTCTTCTGGTAATGATGGCAGGTGGACTCGTGATTATAGAGGTCAGAACCCGTTATCAAGCGATGAGGAAGAAAAAGCCCTTAAGATGGAAGGATGTTGGCATTGTAAGGGGTGACTAAATGTCCATATAACCCAGAAGATTTGAGTTTGTGTTGAATTTTCGATTGCTCTCATCATTTCAAACAAGTTGCTACATTTACATGAATAAAGACATTTTTTCAACAAGTAATTCATTAATAGGAAAAACAGCTATAAGTGTACGCAAATATAGTATAGAGGAAGTATACAAGAGAAATACTCATAAAGATTTTTTTTTTTTTTTTTAAATCTAATCTCTATAGTAAAAATCTGAAGAACTCCTACAAATTTGGATAGGAAAAACAACTTGGGAGTCAATGTCCAATCACAGAGTGTATAAAATCAACTACTTTGATTTTAGCACGGGCAATTCACACTCCTGAAGTACTCATGTTTCTTTCTCTGTAAAAACATTATACACCACATGATACACAAATAGAAATATCTTGCAAATTTTTCCAATAGTATGTCTCTCCTTCTACCCCTTCCAACACGCCGGTAAATAAACGACCTTTTAGGTATAACTCACAAAATACCAAGCAGGCCAAACACTAATTACCTCAATTCTCTGTCTATGTCACTTCTTCTTTTTTTGCTGAATATGTCTATTTCACATTCAAAAATTAACTATAATTTGTTATTTTTCCACTTGATTGGCACAGACAATACGAATTCACTCACTACTATAATAAGAAGTTTTCTCAAGTTATCAATTACAAAACCCTTTCTTGGTAAGTTGGCATTGTTTAAACCTCAAGCTGCTTTATTGTCTGTCACGTTGAAATTATGATTTGCTTGGTACGGTCTACATGTACTGCTATATTTCACTGGGCATTTAACTTTCAGTTCTGTAATGTGGCACATAATTACCCCCACCATGTCATTATTCGTTTTATGCTATCTCAAATTCAAGCATGTCATCTAGCATTGTGATGATGCATTGGAATGACACCCTTGTTAAGGTTGGCATAAATGGTAATGGATAAGGCTTTCACAAATTGCTCAGTGGCATCACCTTATCTTAGGGGCCCATAGAAGTGTGAGAATTGCAACTCTGTAGTAGATGTCCATTCTCTCTCTCTCTCTCTCTCTCTCTCTCTCTCTCTCTCTCTCTCTCTCTCTCTAATGGATTTATAAGCTTTGTGTGGCTTGGTGGACCATTAGCAGGGGGGGTTGGCATCTCCAAATCCCACCCTACCCTTGTTGCACCTTTTATTTCTCTCATTATACTTAGTTTGAACACAAATATATAAGAGTCAAATGCTATATTGAGGACCTGGAAACCCCATCATCCTCTTTAATTATCTCCAAGTTTGAGAAGAGATGAACGATCATGATGATGATGGCGATGTGAATGTGAATGTCTGACTTTGTATGCATCTAGATCTTCATGATGATCCTAGTTCTGAGCTAATGAGCTTTTTCTTAATTTTCTTATTTTTCAAAGGGATGGGAAAATTGTCAAAGGTAATGTGTGAAATACTAGACTTATCTCGTTCAATTTCCACCGATTATATGTTAAATCATGTTTCTCTAGAAAGCACATTCTTCCCTTAAGGAATCTTCAGTTCGTCACTGTTAAAATATTGATTAAAGTGAACAAATTCACCATGTTCCATTAGCTTGATTAAGGTTTAAGACAAGTGGTAGTCTATTATGTATTAGACTAGAAGGTCTTGAGTTTAAACTCTTTTCTTCATTCTACCATCTATGTATTGTTTATGGTCTTGAGTTCATATTTTTTTTTTTCTTCATTCTATTTCTACTGCCATATAAAGTTGAAAATTTCAGGTACTGGGTGTCACTAATTGAGGGAAAATCTAACCCACATCGACATATGAGGTGTAGAAGAAAAATGAATTGCTCTACTTTTTATATTCTATTTTATACTCCACCAATTGCAACCTATCACATGTCTTTTATCTTTTCTTATAAAAATAACCAAAGTTAAAATGGAGAGGAAAAAATCAGACATATGATATACTATAATTGATGGAGTGTAAAGTGGAATATAAAAACTTAGACAAAAGATTTTTATTAATTTGTTTATAACCTCAAATCCCTGTGACTTTTTGTATTGCTTATACATGATTAATGAATTCAAATTATCAGCAGCGTTACCCCTATTTCATGTGCTATTAAGTGCATGTTCCAGGATCCCCTAATCCATGATTTGTTGCAGAAACTGCTTATTCATGGTTGACAAATTCAATAGTTACCTCTGTATACGAGTGCTACTGCTTCGCAACAATTGGATCATGATCCACTAATCCAGCAATTATTTGGTGCAGAAATTTTTTTGATAGTAACAAAACATTAATATTTTGTCCATTTTATTCTTGGAGAATAATATAACCTTTTTAAGGTTTCACTTGTATGGCTTAGTATTATGTAATGGTTTTATATAGCCAATCAAATAAATATTTATGTCCTATAAAAAAAATAAGTATTTTTATGTACTTCTAGTCACATGACTATTACTAAGTATTGTTTAGTAGTCATGTGACTTAGTTAGATGGTTTCATAAATCATAGAATTTAATACATGTACGTAGACGGTCTTATCAACAATTATATAATGAGTTGGAAGAGATTCCTCCAATCCAATTGAGAGGAAAACTTTGAACTCATAAGGAAAGAAATTACATTTTCATGTTATACCACCAAAGACGGAGTGATTGCATAATAAAAAGGATATCAAGACTCGAACAAAGTTTGACACATATGCAAGTATGTGTGAGTGTAATAACACGAATATATGGCATATATATGAATGGGCGAATATGTGGCTATGGAAGTGCATATGCACTCGAAACCTAATGATTTTGTTTTGAATGTTGAAGAATGAGCCATTTCAAGAGGACTAGAACCACTCAAATCTTCACTTATATCTTCTTTTACTACTGCTGCTACTACTAAAAATGAGGGATGAGGTATAGGTGCACTAGTCAACAAAGAAATGAAATTCTTTCTAGTTCTTCTCCTCCCTCTTCGAGTGTCCTGAATTGGTCTGTCCAAAAATACAAACCATTTGACATAGTTAACATGCATCAATCATTACGGCCATGCATTAATCCATTTATGGTCCAGGTCTGCATCAACCATCTCAGTTACGTATCTAATCCATCCAACTAGTTGCACTGCAATCAATTGCATTTCATATTGGTGCATCTTCATCTTTAAGCTGTATTGTTGTGTAGTCACAACATCATGGCAATTTTATTTTAGAAAATTAGGTAGTATTTTGATTTTGTCAACTTGTACATAATTATAGTTGTTGGATTGCGTTATGTATGCTCATTTACAACATCATAATCATAAGGTGATACAGGAACATATATATTGGGATGAAATTCAAAGTTGACAAAATACTTAATGCTTCCACTGCCAATTAATGCATCTCAGCTTACAAAGATGGGCTAGGTGATGGCTGTGGTTTTTGGCTCCAAGGGAATCTTCAGTAGTGTTATATCTCGAGGTCTTGTGTTCGAGTCCAAGACTTATATATATATATATATATATGATATCTCTGATTTATTATCTAAGGGCTATTGGATATGAGCCTTCCTAGCTAAAGATCGAAAATGTACCCCAATTGGACTTGATTGAAGAAAGGAAACTACAAAATGTAGATTTTTTATTATCTATCTTTTGGGTAAATTATGGTTATATATACCTCCCCCAAGGTTCTAGTAATATTACAATGTTATGTACCTTATATTTTGGGGTATTATAACGAGTGGGGCCGTCAGGATTTGATTTTGAAAACTCAAATAGTGTAAAACACTATTGCTTATTTAGACCTCGAATTTTAAATTAGTGGCTAAATTGCTGTTATTCTACTTAATTAAGTGCGGAATAAAAGTAAATGAAATGCAATAAACCGAAACAGCTCTCTAGTGCATAAACATAAACAATAAACAATAAATGTAAAGCACAAAGAGTAAGGGAAGAGAGATGCAAACATAAGATAACACTAAGACGTGTAATCGAAGAGGAAACCAAAACACTCGGTGAAAAACCTCTCGGCGGCCCTCCAAACCGAAATGATCCACTAGTGAATAAAGTTGGAGTACAAGGATATCAAAAATACCCTTTAAGCTTAATCTACCCAATGTACTTGAACCCTCCAAGTTCCAGCTCCCAACGGACTTTACCAAGTCATGTCTTCGCTAGTTATCCGGATCCCGCAATTAGCTCCAAATTGCATCCGTCAATCAATGGCTTCTTCCAATACTTCCCACATGCACCAAAACTTCTCTCAATACTTAGATTGGGTGAGGTAAGTGTTTGGATTAAGAACCTCTCAAGGATTTTTAATTGGAGAGGTAGGAGTAGAGGAAAACTAAGAGAAATTATGTAGATGATTGTGGGTTTACAATCTCTAACTCTCAAGTGTATTGCTAGGGTTTTCTCTAAAAAAAGTCTCCTTACAATTTCGTGAGTAATAAGGACTTATATAGTGTAGGTAAAGAAGTGAGGAAAGCACATTTAAAAACAGTCAAATAGAGAATTTCATGGGTCACTCGCGACTTGGTCTAGTCGCAAACTAATTCACGAAATGCCTTCTAGCACTTGACAATTTAGCTTCTAGCAAGTGCTTCACACGTGGACTTTCGTGGGTTGTCCACTCACGAACCAGTCACAAGCTAGTCGCAAACTTCACAAATCTTCACCAAACTCTCACACTCAACCCTTACATTAAATCCCACAAACATACAGGGAAAATATTGACAAAATATAATTAAATTTGACAAGGAATTAAAGCCAACAAAACATAGTTGAAAATCACAACTTTACAAATTTCATGGGGCAAACTTTTTAATATGTCTTCATACGGTTACTGGCATACATAGATACACATTATGCACACGCACAATACAATACACACACCCATGATATACTAGTCACAAACTTATGCAATACAAAGAAAAATTAAAATATTTTGTGAAGGAGTATAATATATACTAGTCGCGAACTTGCGCGTTGCGCGCGATAATTATTTTTATGGTGGTTTTATTATTATTATTATTATTTTACAATTTAAACTAATATAATAAAGAGTAATGTATTTCGTAATCATTTTTTTTTTTTAATAGGAACATTCATAAATGTAATATAGGAACTGTGGGGGCCCAAGGACCGAGGAATGGATTGGTGAACCGTTAGCACTGGAGTTGGGGCACCACTTACCCTGAGGAGGGAATTCATCCGAGGAAAAGAGGAGAACAGACGAAAGATTCTTAGGAGCTTCAGGTGGGTAGGACTGGTTGAGGAGAGAAAGTCATGAAGAGTAGGGGAAGTTTTTAGCAAAAAGTAGCTTGTTATCTCTGCATTAAATGGTGGAAAACAATTTTATCAGCTGCATTGATGAGGAAGTGACCTGAACAGTGTAATTCATAGTTAAACAGCTCCTTCTACTACCTTCATCAGATGTTTAAAGGGGTAGGTGTCAGATTGAGAATCTAGTTAGGTAAGGATGGGGGGTCAAGATGTGAAACGGGGGATAGTATATAAAAAAAAAATTAATAAATTAATAAATAAGTTTCCAAAGAGAAAGGGCTAGACAAAAGTATTAGGAATAGAAGAGTGAAAACTAGAAGATTGAGAGAAGAACGTGAACAGTGTATCTTTTTGTGTAATATTGGCCTCCTCGAGAAAGCTTGTAACAAGCCTTTCACATACATAATCCACATTAATAAGTCTTTTTTCCCTCATTCCTGTCCTCGGGCGAAACCCTCTCTTGTTGTTCAATCCATTTTCTTACAAATATATTGATTTGGGCCTGGTTGAATTGTACAAGCCTCGCTATTCTAAGTGGACTAGTATTGTTTGATTTTTGTGTCCCTACAGGAACAATCATAAATTATAAATATAAATCTTGTCGTGCCAAAATGAAAACAATACAATTTTCTCAGAAATTCAAAAGGCAAGTTAACAAAAATATTCATTTTGTAATAAAAGCTATTTATAACATTTTGTAAATCATTAAAAAGAACATAAAATTAGGAAATTATTCTTTTAGTCTTAAACAAACTTTTTCAAACTTTATTTTTTTTGCCTACAATCCAAAATACCAAAAAACGTAACTAAAAAAAATTAATAAAACTTAACAATGATTAATTGGACTAATTAGGAAAACAATTTGCTGTTGATAATCTATTAAAGTTATTTTTTTGAAGAAATTGTAATTTCGTCCACCCAAAACATATTATTAGATAAACAATTATTAGCAAAATCTAAGAATTAAAATTTCTATATATTCATTGTTATAAAATAATAATAATAATAAAAAAATTGCAAAAGCTAAAATTTGTCACCCATCCGATTATTTTCGTTTGGCTATCTTTTGCTTTTCTCTAAATAAATGGTGTGTGCGCCAAATGAGAGGTGAATGGGCTGAACCTCACTTGGGCTCACAACTTATTTGAAAAGTGGGTTTAGGATTTCCCACAATGGGTGGTCCTTGTCATAGAGACTCTATGAGGTCCTATGTCTGTTTTCTCTCCCTCTCTCTCTCTTTCTCTCTCTCTCTCTCTCTCTCTCTCTCTTTCTAGTGAGCTTTTTTCCAACCCCCTTTTTTGCTCCAACTCCTCAAATTTATAGCTCAAGGTTAGTGGAGATGTCATGATTACTCCATGCTTAGTGCAAAGGGAGGTCCAATACCCTTGATTATAAGTGGGTGGTTAGGTAGGAGTGAACGCAGTAGGAATGGCCTTGGAACTTGGTTCCCACTCCCGCAAAAATGTCCGGCTGCGACGCTCTTAGGTTCTGCCGGGCACATTTGAGATGGGGTGTTCGGACGTTATTCTTCCCTCATTGCCCGGTTAAGGTCCCCCGAGCAAAAATTGAGTGATGAAGCCCAGGCTTGCAACCCGTGTGGGCCAAAGCTGGGATCCTGGGTAGAGGGAGATGGGGACCATGGGCCTCACTATCACGTTAGAGCTTAAGGCCCAAACATGCCTGGGCATCACAGGCCCGTACAGGGACCATGGGCCCGCTATTGTTTGAGCATAAGGCCCAGACGTACTCGGGCATCACAGGTCCGTACAAATGGTATTATAGAGTACTTCTAATATAACTATTTAGTGTACTTTGTCCACCATAAAGGATTAAAAAATAAACAAAAATTAGTAAAGTTTCATAGTTTAACATCTAAATTGAGCACTATAAAAAGTCATGCTATGTAATAGAATAAATACCAAATTACAATAAATACCAAATTATCCAAATCATGCTATGTAATAGAATTATATTATATTTTTATATGCTATATTTAATTCTTTATAATGCAATAGGATAACATTTAACCCAAAAAAAAAAAAAAAACAACAACAACAACAATTTAAAAAACTAAACTAAATCGCATTAACCCAAAGTAGAGTTTTAAATAATATAAAAAATTATCAACCTAAAGCAGAGATGCAAGAAAAAAAATACAAAAAAAAAAAAAAAAAATTGAGAGAGAGAGAGAGAGAGAGAGAACCTTTTTATTGTGAGGGAAAATTATGCATAAAATGGAAAAGATAGTGACAAATTTACAGTAGATGGTGTGAATAAGAAGAGACAAAAATAGAGGAAGATGAAGGGAAATAGGAAGAATAATATTAATGTAGAGGGTAGTGAGGAGATGAAAAGGTATGGGAGGGAGAAAGATTGGAGAAGTAGTGAGGAGATGAAAAGGTAAGGAAGGAAGAAAAGTTGGAAAAGTGTAAATATTTTAAAAAAAATCGTTAAAAACAATTATAGGAAAATTGAAAAGAAAGAATATAATTACGTGGATGCTAATGTGGCTCAATTGAAGCATAGCAATAATAAATGCTATGCTTCAGCTTTTAGATTTACAGTACAATATCATTCATTTAGAATAAATGGAATAAAAAGTTTTAGATTGCATACTCATATGGTCCGCAAAAGTATTTTACATTTTTGGATAAGTTGTTGAGTTACTTTGCCATAATTTGAACATTTCCAAGTCAATAGAGAACACATTGCATGTTACATGTTACTAGTCGCAAATTCGCGCATTGCGCTTGATAATTTTTTTTTATGGTGAAATATTGTCTATTTTTTTAAAATATTTCTACAAGTTTTTTTTTTTTTTTTTAATCTTTTTATCTCTACAAATATATCATTTTTTTTTTGTTTGATTAATATTTTTTTAAGGTGATCCATATTTTTCTTGACTTCTATTGTAGTCAGCGACAAAGCTAAGGGGGCACTCCCCTGGGTTTTTGAAACTTCCATTAACAGAGGAAATAAATTATAAATTAGCCTTAAATCTACTTACTGACCCCTCCTAAGATTTTGGAAAAAAATAATTCCTCTCTAAATTCATTTTGGCTTCCTCAAATTTGAAAATTAATTAAAAAAAAAAAAAAAAAAACCCAAAAGAAAATTTTGATACAAAGAATCCAATAAAAAATTAGCATATGCCCATAGTCCATCCAAATACATACCGTAAAAAAAATTCCATATGAAAAAAAAAAAAAAAGCCCTACAAAAGCAAATCCCTATTCAATATACATATATAGCTCATAACTTTCCTTTACTAAAAAAAATAAATAATCTCCCCTCATGCTGAGGAATGCACAACTCTGCTCTAACCCTAGCTCACCACCCCGATTGGTTGTTTATGCCTCTTTGTTGTCCATTCAAATCTATCTCTTGCCATACAATCAGCTCTAGATAATGACCGGTGGCACCATCTAACTCCCTCCAGACATGATGTTGTGTCGCTTGAAGCAATGGTATTTTTCTCTCAATCCCTCTGTATGCGATTGGTTTATTGAGAATAGGATCTGCAACTTATGTTAAGTTTTTTAATTGAGCTACCTGACTTGGTTCTATAGTTGTTTCTAGAAGTTAGTAAAAGGTTAAAAAATTATATCTTTTAGGCTAGTGGTTTACAACTTGCTCACACTTGACTTAAGATTTTTATTTTTACTTTTAAAGTAATAGAGGTGTTACTGTTTACCTTTTGTTTGTCTGTTTAGACCGCTTAAAACATATTGTTTAACCTAATATATTAGCCAAGTGATTACTTAGATTAATTATTCAAATCTAGGTTAAACAAAAATAAATCATATCATGCACAACAGCGAAAAAGTAAATAACACAACAATATGATGACTTAGGAAAATTGAAGAAACGAACCGCTTCAAAGTAAAAACCTGGAGATGATTTGATCTAGCTATCCTCAAGGTAAAGTAAATCCACTATAGAGAATTGAAGTTTTTACAATCAGATTTAATCCTAAATCTATTGCTACCTCCAGTAGTAACTTACTAACACGACCATGGGCAAACTCCGAATCCACGGACTCCTCTTCTTGGATTTATAACAACACAAGCAGCCTTGCTTGTGACTTTGAGATCCCACTCAAAGGTTTCAAATCACCATCAGTAATGATCTTGATGCAGCAACTATGTTCTACCTATACTTGATTATAGATCTTGCTCTGGTAGATTCTTGTGTAGTTAGAAAGTACAAAACCTCTCAGATAACACAAAGAGTAACACACAAGTCTTCCAAAAGTCTCTAAAACGTAGCTAGGGTTTCCCTTTTATATGTAGAGAAGTTGGAATGAAACCCTAAACATTTTTGTGGGCTTGGGCCTGATTTAAAAAATCTGCAGAATTTTGTTCTTGTGATTTTCGATTGGTCGAGCCTGATTCTCGATCGGTCGAGCTTGACAGAAATTTTCTTCCTTTTTTTGCAATCAACTGAACTTGAAACTTGAAACCAACACTTTTAAGCATTGCCTAGCACATAGACTAGACATGTTTTGTTCTCGGTTTGCCAACAAAATAAAAACATGATTCTAAAAACTTAAACCTAAATCTTTAGAACCTAACAATCTCCCCCTTTGGTAATCCATGACAAAACACACATACGAAATGTAATGTTAAAATTCAATACCAGCCCAAATACAAGATATTACCCTAATACAATTCTTACTCAACTACTAACTATTAGTTGCTAGTATAGACAGCAACTATTGAAAGAATTAACCTGTAAATTCCTGAAACACTAAAAACACACCATAATCGCATGTGTGGAAAATACAAGTACCATAATAAAAAAAATAAAAAATAAAAACTGAACTTTAATTCACAAAACATATAAAGGGACAATAAACACATCCATAATGAATAACCTCATCATTAACAACTATCATAACCAATAAGCACATCAATGTTTTGTGAATCAAGTACATGAACACAAAGCAGATATAAACAATGAAATATAAACAACAAAACCAAAGAAAATAAAGAAAATACATCAAACTCCCCTTAAACATCAAAACTCTACTCCGCCTATGTACAAAATGTCCTAAAACCTACTCCCCTTTTTTGTTACGAATTGCCAAAGGCAAAGTCAGTCATCAGAGGGTGGAAGAGGTGGAAAAGCACTCCTATACTCCATAAAATCTGCTCTCAAGGATGCAACCTTTGTCAACAACTCATCCAGAAGTTGTCCATGAGCTGCCTGTGTAGTCATGAAGGACTGCATCATGGCATGAAGTGAGAAAGGAGGGGCAACAGTAGGGTCTACATCATTAGCACCACTAGAAGGATCCACTGCTACAATCGAATCCACAAAAGTCTCCTCAGTAGCAAGCATAGTACCAGAGGCAGGAGTTGTACTAGAAGCTTCTCCTCCTGATCTCTTTAATGTCTCAGTGCTTGGCTCAGCACTCTTCATCTGTGCCTGTCACTGTCTAAGAAATGTGGCTCCTATGGGGGCAGTGATGTGAACTAACTCTAAGGGTGGAAACTCAGACAACCCTAAAAACCTCAAAATCCTATAAATGTACAATGAGGAAAAAAAAAAAAAAAAAAACTCTTGAGCTTTACTAGTACTCCTATAGATGTCAACAATGGATTGAATAAACATAGATGGAAAACACATAGAACCATCAATAACAAGAGCATAAAGAAAAGCACATCTATCTATGGGAACAGTATGAACATAAGAAATAGGATAGATGTTATGACAAGAAATCCTCAAATACAAAGAATTAAGTGTTGGGAAATTTAGACCCCGGTTGATAAAATTAACAAGTTTTAAACCTAAGTTGTTAATTAGATTAATTATGAATAAACCTTGTTAATAACAAACAAACATCAATATCATGTCAAAATCATGCAACGGAAAAATAAAGGAGACAAGATATGATGACCCAGGAAAACCAATGAAACCAACCAGTTTCACAGTAAAAAACCTGGGGGGAAACCTTCCTAAAAAGCAATCCACTATAGAAAAGAGAAGTTTCAGATCTAGTACAAAACCTTTGTCCCTAGACTCTACAATCCCCGTAGATGAACTCACAGCAGAAACCTTCTACCGCTTCAGAACCTCTGAACTCTTCAATATATGAACGCCACCCTTTTTGTTGCACAGATCCCAGTACGTGACTAACCAATTGCGCGGATCCCAGTACGCGACTTAAATCACCAACTAGAAGAAGACGTTGGCTGCAAAGTTCTTCACTTCATCAACAATGAAGATCTAGAAGCACTTGGTTACAAAACCCTAAGGCGCAAAAGACGCAGTAACTTCTTTCAGAGAGAATAAGGTATCGGTCACCTTTTGCATATGTTCTCCTTGTATTTTCTTATGTGACGGCCTCTAAAATAAGCCTTATATAGGTCTAGGGTTGTGAGAAAAGAAACCCTACACAAATACATAAGCCTGCCCAAAAACAGAAATTTGAATTCCCGTAACCTCGACAGATAGTAGCTATCGAGGAGGTGTTGAGATTTAAACCTCGATAGATAGCTAGGTGGCGAGGAGGTGTCGAGAAGCTATCGAGGGGACAGGAGCTTTCTCGATCGATCGACCAGCTATCGAGAAGCTATCGAGAATCTATCGAGATTGCAATAAGAATCAGCTGAAGAGCTCGATAGATAGCCAGCTGTCGAGAGGTGTCGAGAAGCTATCGGGTTATCTGTCCGCAGGTGTCGAGCTATCTGTCCAGCTTTAATGAACACCTTTTCTTCAGTTGTTTCTTGGTCCAATCTTCATGGCTTTAATACTAGACTTGAACAACATGTTCTTTGAAGTATTAAACACATCCTAGATCTACCCAATTACAATTAAAGTGCGTTTTGTCAAAGGATTAGCCAACTACATAAAATATGTCCTTAACATTAAGATTTGTGAATTCACAAGAATTGATTCTTGGTTCAGTGCCCCAAGCAACAGGTCTACCACAAAGAAGTGACATCATGTCATCAACAAAGGGAAAATTAGTGTATGGGTATGTGAGTTTACAAACTACAGGCACTCCTAAAGCTTCAGAAATTTTTTGCTTATTTATAGTAAACTCTTGACCTCTAATCCAGGAAGTCAAATAATGACCACCCATAATTTCAGGATAGAAAGAGAGATTTGAATATAACTCTCTAATCAAAGCTGCAAGAGGAGGATTAGACACCGCACACAAAGATACCCAAATTCTAGACACAAAGTTCCTACGGATTGAGGGATCTAACTCACTCAAGATAATCTCCCTTTCACCCCAAATAGACCTATATTAGTCAAGGTCTCATAAGTCTCTTCACACTTATCAATGAGAAACCTATCTTTATCAAAATAAGCTAAACCAGAAGAAGATGAACCAGGGTTCCTATTTTCTCTAGTCTTAAATTTCTTACCAACCTTAGGAGCCATAATTAAGGACAAAAACAAAATAACCAACAAAACCAAAGGCAAGCTGCATTAAGAAGGGTTAGTGACAAGATAACATGCAATTTTGAAAACCTATATGATTCATGACATTTAAATTCATATGATGCATGCTCAATGCTCTAAAATAGTTCAATTTCATTACAATCTTGAAAATTGACCAAGGAAATTAAGAATTTTAGAAAATCACCAATTTTGAAAAACCTAATTTTAAAAAATCCTTATATTGATCAATTGAACAACACAAAAAGTATAAAAACAAGTTATAATCACTCAATCTATCAATAACAGAAGCCAATTTCACTCAATTTTGCCCAATTTAACAAAATCCCCAAATCTCTCAAGAACTTAAGAACCCTAATTTCAAAAAAATTTATAAATCATGAAAATTTTGAAATTAAAGTATGGGAATCATGTTTAAATGATGCATGATGAAAAACCCATGATTCAGTTTTGACCAAAAATCCCATAAACATCAAAAGCCTCAAATTTTGAAATGTGCGAAAATCCCTAAAAAGTGCATGAAAAATGCATGATAACATGTAATTTGATGAAAAAGGAAGGTCAAAAGAGTCTTACCTTAAATGTATAAAGAAAACCTTGGAATCTTTGACCAAGAAAACTAAAAAAAAAAAATTGTGAGAAGGGATTGAGACAGGAATCGGAGAGGAAGACAAAGGAATAGTTTTAAAAAAGCTAATCTGATTCCTTTATGTTTTAAAAATACAAAATTCGATCGGTCAAGAGGAATTGGGAAGGAATCAAAATTCACTTGAAAACAGGCTCGACTGATCGAAGGGAATCGGGAAGGAATTGAAGGAACCCGAGACATTAAGATGAAAACTTAAGTTTCCTCTTCCCATTTTGATCGGTTGAAAAATAGACTCGATCGGTCGAATCCTAAAGAAACAGAAATTTTGAAAAATCTAAAAAAAAAATTCTGCAGAAGCATTTTAAAAACTATTTTCATGATATGAGATGTATGATCATGATTTCAAATGTTTTACAAAACAAAATTTTTCGAAGAAAGATTCAAACTTTACCAAATTTCTTCAATCTTTTCTTTCCTTACTCCCTAAAATGCATTAAACATATCAAGAAGTTAAAATTTTGGAAGGCCACAAAACTTGACACAAAATCATATGTACAAAGTTTAAAAAAGATTTGCTTGTGGTGTGTGCAACTAGTAAGAGTATGAGATACTCACAAGGTGATACGTAGATAGAAAATAATCACACTTTCTACATTATTCATCACATAAGTTTGAAAGTGACTATCACCTAAAGAGTTACATCATATAACTTCCACATCTCTTAGAAAACACGCTTACAACCATACATTTTTTTTAATATTGCTTTTTCCTTTTCTTTTGAAGCATATTTTTCTTTACTTTTCATTTTGTTTTTTGCTTCTTTTATCTATTGTACAATATGTTGGGTTCTAAGACTTTAGGTTTAAATGTATTAAAACTTCATTTTGTAATATTGGCAAACCATGATCAAAACGTTTAGTCTTATTTTAGACTTGCTCAAAGTGTATTTGTTTGTAAAGTTGGAATCGAGTGTACTGCATGATTTACTGTGTAAATCTGCCAAGCTCAATTGATCGAAAATTAGACTCAATCGATCGAAGGTCGTGTAGATTTTTTTTCTGCATAATTTTCCAACTCAGGCCAAGCCCATATGACGTGTAGGGTTTTATGTTTTGCCTTAAGTATAAAAGGAAAAACCCTAGCCACATTTTGCAGTTGTTGTTTATGCTGTGTATGTGAATCTCTTGTGAGATCTCGAGGTGTTTGCCTTCACATACACTTTGGGTTATCAAGAATCAAGATTATGTCAAGAGCTTGATGATTGATTCAATTGCTACATAAAGAGCTTAAAGAAAACACAAGTGGGAATACTTATGGTTGCTGTGAATCCAAGAAAGAAGTAGTCCGTGGACTCGGAGCTGTCACATGTTCATGGTAGTAAGTTTCCTACTCAAGGTAGCAATAGGATGTTAGTGGTCTAAGTCGCTATTGTGTAAACTTCAACTCTTTCATAGTGGATCTATTTTACCTTAAGGATAGCTAGGTTAAATCCTCACAGGTTTTTTACCGGTTTGGTTTTCCTAAGTTATCATATCGTTGTGTTATTTATTTTTCCCTACTGTTCAATGATATGATTTATATTTGTTAACCTAGAACTGAATAATTTACCTAAGTTAATCACTTGGCTAAATAACTAGATTAATCTGGTTGCGTTTAAGGGGTCTAAAAACGTACAAGTGGTATCAAAACAGGTTAGCTCTAGTGTTTAGATCCTTTGATCTAAGAGTTGATCCTTGACCCCTGTTGTCATGGATACTTGGAAGTTCTTATTGCTAAAGTTTCAATTTGTCTACTTTTGGATTGTGTCTCTTGTTGCTTTTGTTAATTCTTTCCTTGATAATAACTATCTGTGTTATATTGGTATAATTACATGTGATAATGGTGTCTCTTGGTATAATTACATGTGATAATAACTATCTGTGTTATATTGCCTTAACCGCCTTAAAGGCACGTGATTCTTGTATTTGGTATTTGGATAGTGGTTGTTCTAGGCATATGACAGGAAATAAAACTTTATTAAAGACACTCTTTGAAGGAAAGATTGGGACAATCACGTTTGGAGATGGAAGCAAATCTGATATCAGAGGCATTGGAACTGTGGACATTCCAAGGTTGCCAGTGTTTGAAGATGTCTGGTATGTTGATGGGCTAAAGGCTAATTTACTTAGCATCAGTCAAATTTGTGACAATGGATTAAATGTTCTCTTCACCAAGTATGAATGTGAGATACTTGATAGAGGAGGTGACTGCATGTGTATTGGTGTTAGGACAGCTGACAACTGTTATGGTATAACACCAAGTATAAGCAATAAGTGTTTTAGTGCAAAGATCAATCAAGTAGACTTATGGCATCAACGGTTGGGACATGCAAGTCACAAGCAATTAGAGAAGATTTCCAAGTGTGATGTAGTTATTCCAAGTTTGAAAAGATAGAAAAGTGCATATGTGGACCATGTCAGATGGGTAAACAAGTAAAGTCCAAACATCCATCTGTGACTGAAGTTCAAACTTCAAGACCTCTAGAGTTGTTGCACATTGATCTCATGGGTCCTGCTAGAGTTCAGAGCTTAGGTGGAAAGAAGTATATTCTAGTTGTTGTGGATGATTTCACTAGATATGCCTGGGTTATGCTTTTGAGAGATAAAGCTGAGGCTCCTAAAAAGATAAGACACCTGTGCAAGAAATTGCAAGTTGAGAAAGGAACTGTGATAGCCAGAATTAGAAGTGATCATGGAAGGAAATTTGAAAACACGAAGCTGGCTACCTTCTACAATGATCAAGGCACACATCAAGAGTTCTCTTCACCCAAGACACTACAACAGAATGGAATAGTGGAACGGAAGAATAGGGTTGTTCAAGAGATGACTCGTGTCATGCTACATAACAAAAAGTTGCCCAAGTCTTTCTAGAGAGAAGCAGTTAATACTGCTTGTCATACATTTAACCAAGTGTATTTCAGACCTGATTCCAAGAAAACTCCTTATAAACTCTAGAGAGGAAAGAAGCCTGTTGTCAAATACTTCCAGATATTTGGTAGTGACTGTTATATTCTGTGTGATAGGGAGAACCTAGAAAAGTTTGATGCAAAGAGTGACAAGGGATACTTTCTGGGATACTCCTCCACTAGTAGAGCTTACAAAGTATAGAACCTGAGAACTAAAACAATCATGGAGTCTTTAAATGTGGTGATCAATGATGAACTGTGTTCAAAAACTCATTTAGAAAACACTCATTCGATTCAAGAAAAGACTATGGAAGTTGATGATCCTATTCCTGATGATTATATTAGGAAGCATAATGATGAAAAGCTATTGTTGTTGAATGATGCTATTTCAGTACCATCAAGTCCAGAACCATCTACACCGGTTCATGAAACTTAACAAGAACAAGGTAAACCTAGTCCTTCATCAGAACAAAAAGGTACCTCCACATCTCTGGTTAAAGGTTTGTCTTCTAGAGTAAAGTTAAATCATCCTGTCACAAATATATTGGGAAGTTTGAATGATAACATGAGATTGAGATCCAAAGCCTTGAATGTTATTACTCACTCATGCTATCTATCCCAATTTGAACCAAAAATGGTGGATGAGGCACTTCAAGATGTTGATTGGGTTAATTCTATGCATAAAAAACTTCATCAATTTGTTCGAAATGATGTGTGGGAATTAGTTCCTAGACCAAAGGGAGTAAATGTGATTGGAACTAAATGGATCTTCAAGAACAAGTCAGATGAACATGGTACAGTTATTCGAAACAAATCGAGACTTGTTGCTCAAGGATACACACAAGTGGAAGGGATTTTTTTTTATGAGACTTTTGCACCGGTAGCAAGACTGGAATCCGTTAGGATACTGTTGGCCATTGCAAGCCATTTGAATTTCAAGTTATATCAAATGGATGTCAAGAGTGCCTTTTTGAATGGGATGTTGCAAGAAGAAGTATATGTTGAACAACCAAAGGGTTTTGTTGATCCTCACAGACCGAACGATGTTTACAAGTTGAAGAGAGCTCTCTATGGTTTGAAACAAGCTCTCAGGGCATAGTATGATAGGTTAACCGCATATCTCATTGAGCATGGATTCAAAAGAGGATTTGCAGATACTACTCTCTTCATGCGAAAGGATAAGAATTATTTTGTAGTAGCTCAAATTTATGTTGATGATATTGTTTTTGGTGCTACTAATGACTCTTTTGCTCAATCTTTTGCAGATGAGATGAAGAAGATGTTTAAGATGAGTATGATTGGTGAACTAACTTATTTCTTGGGATTGCAGGTGAAGCAAACGGATTCTGGAATTTACATCAACCAAGCAAAGTATGACAGAAATCTAGTCAAGAGATTTGGATTTGACAAGGTTGCACATGCTAGGACACCAGTGGCTGCTAATGCAAAGCTAACTAATGATCCTTCAGGTGAGTGTGTTGATGTTACACTATATAGAAGCATGATTGGTTACCTTTTGTATTTAACTACAAGTTGTTCTGATATTGCTTTTAGTGTTGGTGTATGCTTTAGATTTCAATCTAATCCTAAAGTTTCACATTTGAATGCTATTAAAAGAATCATAAAATATGTTAGCGGAACTTGTAATTATGGTTTGTTCTATAGCAAAGAGTCAAATTTGTCTCTTGCTGGATTTTCTGATTCAGATTGGGCCGGCAATGCTGATGATAGAAAAAGCACCACTGGTGGGTGTTTTTATGTAAAAGCCAATCTTGTTGCTTGGATTAGTAAAAAGCAAAATCCTGTCTCTCTGTCTACTGCAAAAGCTGAATCTATTGTTGCTGGAAGTTGTTATTCATAGCTTCTTTGGATGAAAAAGCTTTTAAGTGATTATGGGATAACACGAGACACCATGGTGGTTTATTGTGATAATTCTAGTGCTATTGATATCTCTAAGAACCCTATTCAACACTTTAAGACTAAACACATAGAGATTAGATATCACTTTATTAGGGATCTTGTTGAAAGAAAGAATGTGGTTCTTGAGTATATCCCTACTAAACATCAAAATGCTGACATCTTCACCAAACCTCTTGATAGAAGTAAGTTTGAGACACTTCGTCAAGTAATTGGTGTGATTCTGTGTCCCTAATCATCTTTGGCTTTCATGGTCCTTGTGCTTCATCGTTCTACTCTTTGTGACCATTCTTCGTTGTTGTTTTTGTTCTCTTTGTTTTTCTAGGATTTGCATTGCATAACATTCATGCATTTCATTCTACGATGTTTTTGTTATTCTTTTCAAAATAAAAAATAAATAAAATGGAAAAGGGAAGAAAACTGTGTTTTGCATTAATTTTTCTTGGATTTGAAATCAATGTTGGTCATACTATCTTTACATAACATGTATATGTATCTTGTTTAGCTTGGATGAGCTTATTTATTGCACTTTACTAGTTTGAGCTTTGTAATGCATGTTGTGTGGGAAGATGTTTATAGTTTTTTATCACTTTGTCTTGATCTTGAAGTCACATGCTTTTGTTTGTTAGACTTGAACTTATTGAGAAAGGCATAAATAACCATCTCACTACTATTTACTAGTCAATCATGAACACCTTAGTGCATATCATAAGATTTTGTACTCAAGAAAGCATAGCACATGTACAAAAAAAACATAAGGTGTAGCCTCGAATTAAATGCTAAAATTGGTGTGTACATTATTGGGCTATAATAATTTCACAATCAAATAAAATTGGTGTGTACATTATGAGGCAAATCAATAAACTTACATGATTGCAAGCTTGTTTTCTAGGAGATGTGAGAGTTATATGATGTAACTCTTTAAGTGATAGTCTCTTTCAAATTTATGTGATGAATTTTGTAGAAATTGTGCTTGATTACTATTCATATATCACCTCACATGTATCTCAAGCTTTTGCTAGTTGCATACACTACACAAGTTACTCTTTGCTAAACTTTGTACATGTTATTGTGTGTGATCTTGTTATGGCCATCCAAGATTAAAAAAACTCCTTGATTTTAATGCAAAATGTTTTTGAAGTTTGAGACTTAAAGAAAAATTGATTGAAAATCTTGTTTTTAGGAGATCTGGGTTCAATACAAGTGTTTTTGAAAAACATTTCATATCATACTCATGCATTCTATTCATAAAATTCCATGCTTTGAGGACTTTTTGCATAAAATTGCTCTGTTTTTCAAAATTTTGATTTTTCCAGATATTCGATCGATCGAACCTATTGCTCGACCGATCGAAATTGTGATTAAAATTGTGGTTTGAATCTGCCTAGCTCAATCGATGCTCAATCGCTGTTGGATCAATCGAATGTAATTTTCGATCAATTGAACATTTTTTTCGATCAATCGAAAATCGCTCAAAGAGTTTTTTAAAACTTAAGTTTTTCTCGTGTTCTTCACTATTCAAAACTTTTCAAAAGGCTTTCTCTCTCTTCGACCGGTCCAAATTCAATCCAATTTTTTTTGTCATTTTCCCTCTAATTTTCTTCAAGGTTTTTGTCTTCTTGTGCCGGTAAGACTATTCTACCCTTTCTTTTTCATTTTATTCACTTCTTTCATGCATTTTAAAGGGAATTTTCGGACTTAATGAAATTTGGGATTTTTGATGTTTTAGTTGATTTCTTTCACAATTGATCAATGGGTTTTTGTTATTGGATGATATAAACATGATCTTTGTGGTTTAATTTGATCAATTTGATGAATTGGGAAAAATTGGAATTTCTAGGGCTTGAAACTACCCGAATTGGGGTTTTTGTTCAATTGAACATTAATTGATGAAATTGGCTTGTTTGATTGATTGATTTGGTCATTATATTCTATTATCTATCTTGTGTAATGATCAATTGGTCAATTTGTTGGAATTTTTGTAAGTGGGTTTTCAAAATTTGGGGTTTTTGATATAAACTCTATGTTCAAGCCAAATTCTGTGTTTTTAAAGTGAAATTGAACTATTCTCACTACATTAGAGCATGCATCATGTGTTGATATTGTTCATGCATTATATAGATTGTTTTTTTTCTATATTGTTATTGCTCTAACTGTGTTTGATGCAGTCTGCCCTTGGGTTTTTCTTTTGTTTTGTCTTTTGTATCTTTTTTGTCTATCATTTATGCTCTTTAGCATCATGGTTAGGAAGACTAGAGCCTATAGAATCTCCACTTCTTCTTATACTCCTTCTTTTGATAGTGAGAGGTTTTTGAGTGAGAAAAACCAGAAACTTATGAGAAGCTGAACATTCATAGGAATGTGTGGGCTAAGCGTAAGGTAGTTTTAGATGAGCTTGATCCAGAGATTAGGAGAAACTTTAAGCGTAGAGGCTGGTTGTCTTTGTTGGATGTTGACCATCCTCCTCCAGCTACCTTGATTAGAGAGTTCTACTCGAACCTCTCTGTCCACTCCAATGATTCCAACATTCAATTTGTGAGAAGTTAAGGGGTGAAGAGTACACCATTACTCCTATAGTAGTGGCCTTTGCTCTTGGGGTGCCTAAGGTCTAGTATCCTATTTATCCTTGCGATGAGTATCCTTCCATAGATGACATTATGTCATATCTTACTGAATCTTCTATCTAGTGAGTTTCTGATCCTTGGATCTCCTCTCACGAGTTGACCGAGATTCATTATCTCTTTTTCCGAATTTCTTACCATTCTATCTAGCCCATCTCTCATTTGCATACTATTCCTATAAAGAGATGTGAATTTTTGTATACTCTTGTCACTGACGCTCCTATGAGATTTCTCATCTTTTTATTTGTTCCTTGGTTGAGGTTCATAGGAGTAGTTCTACTGCACATGGTCTCTTCTTTCCTATTTTTATTCATAGGATTTGATGCATTTAGGATTAGAAGATTTACTGCTTCTGAGCCCGTACATATCATAGCTCCCATAGGTGCCACCTTTCTTAGGCAGAGGGCTACTCAGATGCGAGCTAGCTCTAAATGCCTTAGAGTAGAGTCTTCCTCTGGTGCACCTCCTCCTCCTCCTCCTCATTCTTCAGGTGATCTGACTGCAGATGCATATGTTGATTTGATTGCTACTACTGCTCCTCCACCTTCTGCTTCGAATGTTTCTAGCATTCGTTGTTCTTTGGACACTGTCATGACTGTTTAGGTGGCTCATGGTCAGCTTTTGGGACGTGCTTACCGAGCTTCAGGCCTTGAGAGCAGATTTGGCGAGCATTAGACGGTCACCTCCACCACCTCCTTTTGATGATGAGTGATTGTCCTTTGGCAATTCACAAAAAGGGGGAGTACATATGGATGGAGATAGGGGGAGATTTTTCTTGTTTTAGAGCTTTTGGAGCTGTAGATTGTATCTAGGTGCTTCACTTGTACTTATTTTGGCTCATGCTGTATTAATTTTTTATGTCTTTATTTTTTATGAGTTGTATATGATAGGGGGAGACATCTTGTTTTCTATTTCTGTTTCTTGTTTCACATTATGCTACATTGATTATTGATTTTATATTTATGAGGTTATTCATGATATATGTCTTGTAGTTTATATTATGTGAAATCAAGAATTTATTTTGTTTTACTTGTATTTTCCACACATGCGTTTTTGTGTTTGTTAAGTTTTACAGGAATATACAGGTTGATTTAGTTGTACTGCTGTCTACAATTGCAACTGATAGATAGTCGTTAGGTTGAATTTGTTTTAGATGGGCAATGTTATTGTAATGGGCTGTTTTTTGTAAACTTTTAGCATTTTGTTTATTTTGTGTTTTGTCACGGATTGCCAAAGGGGGAGTTTGTTGGGTTCTAATACTTAAGGTTTAAATGTATTAGAACTTCATCTTGTAATGTTGGCAAACTATGATCAAAACGTTTAGTCTTGTTTTAAACTTGCTCAACGTGTATTTATTTGTAAAGTTGGAATCGAGTGTACTGCAAGATTTACTGTGTAAATCTATCAGGCTCGATCAATCGAAAATTAGACTCATTCAATCGAAGCTCGTGCAGATTGTTTTTCTGCAGAATTTTCCAACTTAGCCCAAGCCCATATGACATGTAAGGTTTTATGTTTTGCCTTAAGTATAAAAGGAAAAACCCTAGCCACATTTTGTAGTTATTGTTTATGCTGTGTATGTGAATCTCTTGTGAGATCTCGAGGAGTTTGCCTTCACATATACTTAGGGTTATCAAGAATCAAGATTATGTCAAGAACTTGATGATCGATTCAGTTGCTGTATAAAGAGCTTAAAGAAAACACAAGTGGGAATACTTGTGGTTGCTGTGAATCCAAGAAAGAAATAGTCTGTGGACTCAGAGCTGTCACGTGGTCGTGGTAGTAAGTTTCCTACTCGATGTAGCAATAGGATGTTAGTAGTCTAAGTCGCTATTGTGTAAATTTCAATTCTTTCATAGTGGATCTGTTTTACCTTAATGATAGCTAGGTTAAATCCCCCCCAGGTTTTTTACCGGTTCGGTTTTCCTGGATTATCTTATCGTTGTGTTATTTATTTTTCCGCACTGTTCAATGATATGATTTATATGTGTTAACCTAGAGCTAAATAATTTACCTAAGTTAATCAATTAGCTAAATAACTAGGTTAATCTGGTTGCATTTGAGGGGTCTAAAAACGTACACAGTAACACCTTAAGTATTTTGCTGTGCAAGTGCTACACCTTACCGAACACGGCTTTTATAATTTTCACATAGGTGTTCATGATTGGTGAGTAACAGTGGTGAGATGGTTATTTATACATTTCTCTTGGGATTTTTTAGTCCTTACAATCAAAAGAATGTGACTTCAAAATCAAGAGCATGTGATTAAAAATCATAAACAACTCACACAATATAAGCACTACATAGCACAAACTAGCAAAGTGCAGAAAAATAGCTCATCAAAGCTAAACAAGGTACACAATCATGAAATGTAAAATTCATAGGTCAACCTCAATTACACATCTTGAAGATGTATAATACAAAAACCTTCTTTTTTTATTTAAAAAACAAAAACAAAAACAAAAAAAAAAAAAAAAAAAACAAAAAAAAAAAAACCTAAAATGCAATGTATGAATGTTATGTAAATGCAAATCCTAAAGAAAAAAAAAAATTGGTCACAAGAGATTGAAGGAATTGACACAAGGACCATGAAACTCATAGGTGACTAGGGACATGTGCTCACACCAATCACTTGACGAAGAGACTCAAACTTACTTCTATCAAGTGGTTTAGTAATGACGTCATCATTCTGATGCTCAGTAGGAATGTATTCAAGAGCAACAACCTTTCTTTCAACAAGATCCCTGGTGAAGAGATACCTAATCTCTATATGTTTAGTCTTAGAATGTTGTGCCGAATTCTTAGAGATATCAATAGCACTAGAATTATCAAAGTGGACAACCATAGTTTCCTGTGATAGACCATAATCACTTAAAAGCTTCTTCATCCAAAGAAGTTGTGAACAACAACTTCCAGTAGCAATATATTTTGCTTCTGCAATTGACTGAGAGACAAATTTTTCTTTTTTCTCATCCAAGCAACAAGATTAGTTCCCACATAAAACACCCTCCAGTGGTGCTTTTCCTATCATCAGCATTACCAACCCAATCCGCATTTGAATACCCAGCAAGAGATACATTTGATTCTTTGCTATAAAACAATCCAAAATCACAAGTACCACTAACATATTTGATTATTCTCTTTACGGCATTAAGATGTGATTCTTTTGGATTAGATTGAAATCTAGCACATACACCAACACTGAAAGCTATATTAGGTCGACTAGTAGTCAAATACAACAAACTACCAATCATACTTCTATATAAAGTGATATCAACAAACTAACCTAATGGATCATTCCCAAGCTTTGTATTGGTAGCCATTGGTGTTCTAGCATGTGCAGCCTTTTCGAGTCCAAATCTCTTGACAAGGTTTCTAGCATATTTCACTTGGTTAATATATATTCCTATGTCTGTTTGCTTTATTTGCAATCCCAAAAAGTAGGTAAGTTCACCTACCATGCTCATCTCAATCATCTTCTTCATTTCATTTGCAAAAGATTTAGCAAGAAAATCATTAGTAGAGCCAAAAACAATATCATCAACATAGACTTGAGCTACAACAAAATGATTCTTATCCTTCCGAATGAAGAGAGTAGTATCAACATTTCCTCTCTTGAATCCATTCCCTATGAGATAAGAGGTCAGTCTATCATACCAAGCTCGAGGAGCTTGTTTAAGACCATACAATGCCCTTTTCAGTTTGTAGACATCATCAGGCCTATGAGGATCCACAAATCCTTTGGTCTGCTCTACATACACTTCCTCTTGCAACATCCAATTCAAGAAATAATTTTTGACATCCATTTGATATAGCTTGAAATTCAAGTGACAAGCAATGGCTAAAAGTATCTGGACAGACTCAAGTCTCGCTACAGGTGCAAATGCCTCATCAAAGTCAACTCCTTCCACTTGAGTGTATCCTTGTGCAACAAGTCTTGATTTATTTCTAATGATTGTTCCATGCTCATCAAACTTGTTTTTGAAGATTCATTTAGTGCCAATTGCATTGACTCCTTCGGGTCTTGGAACCAATTCCCACACATCATTCCGAACAATTTGATGAAGTTTTTCATGCATTGAATTAATTCAATCAGCATCTTGCAAGGCTTCATCAACTTTCTTAGGTTCCACTTGAGAAAGGTAGCATGAGTGTGTAATGACATTTAATGCTTTAGATCTCAATCTCATGTTGTCATTCAAACTTCCCAAGATATTGGTGGAAGGGTGATTAAGCTTGACTCTAGTAGATGGACCTTCCACCAAAAAATTTGTTGTACTCTTTTGTCTAGATGGCGTACTTGACTCATCTTGTTCTTGTGGAGTTTCTCTGACTGGTGTTGTTGGTTCTGAAACAATATCATTCAGAATCAACAGTTCTTCATCGGTAGACTTATCAACATACTCTTTAGGAAGAGCATCTTCATTCTCTATAGATCTCTCTTGAACACTTTGAACCTCTTTAACATGAGTTTTCAGCACATTGTTCATTATTTATCACCATATTAGCAAATTCCATCAGAGTTTTAGTTCTGAGATTGTATACCCTATATGCTCTGTTTGATGTAGAATATCCAAGAAAGAACCCTTTATCACTTTTTGCACCAAATTTTTCCACATTCTCTCAGTCTCGAAGGATGTAACAATCACTACCAAAAACTCTGAAATATTTCACCATCGGTTTCTTCCCTTTCCAGAGTTCATATGGGGTCTTCTTAGCATCTGGATGAAAGTACACTCCATTCAATGTATGACATGCAATGTTTACAGCTTCTCCCTAGAAAGATTTTGGCATACTTTTGTCATTTAGCATGACTCTAGCCATCTCTTGAATTACTCTATTCCTTCTTTCCAAAACCCTATTCTGCTGAGGTGTTTTTGGTGCAGAGAATTCTTGCTTTGTTCCTTGATCATTGCAAAAAGATATGAGTTTAGAATTCTCAAACTCTCCTCCATGATCACTTCTGATCCAAGCAATCAGAATATTCTTCTCTACTTGCAACTTCTTGCACAGATGAATCATCTTGTCAGTAGCTTCAGACTTATCTTTCAAAAGAACCACACAAGTATGTCTTGTAAAATCATCCACCACAACAAGGATGTATTTCATTCCACCTAAGCTTTGAACTCTAGCAAGACCCATAAGATCTATATGCAACAACTCCAAGGGTCTCGATGTTTGAACTTCACTGATTGATGGATGCCTAGCTTTCACTTGTTTACCAATCTGACATGGTCCACAAATACTTTTCTCTATCTTCTCAAACTTTGGTAGCCAAGGAATTGCCTCACACTTGGAGATTTTTTCTATTTACTTGTGACTAGCATGTCCTAGCCATTGATGCCACAAATCCACCTGATTAATTTTTACACTATAACACTTATGATTTATGCTTGGTGTTATACCGTAACAATTATCAGCTGTTCTTATTCCAACACATATGTAGTCACCTCCATCATCAAGTATTTCATATTCATACTTGGTGAACAACACATTCAGCCCATGTCACAGATTTGACTGATGCTCAGCAGGTTCGCCTTTAACCCATCCACGAACCACACATCTTCATGTTAGGATTAGTGCCCTTAAATCCTATTGTATGATGCTATGTACGTTCTTATGTATGACATTATGTATGACTTAATGTTGTGATTAATAAAGTTGTTTTACTATTATCTAAAATAATGGTAACATGAATATTCGGACATTATCATATAGTCCATGAGATGCATAGTATGTGATTTATGTGAAAAGTCACAGAGGACATAAATCACAAGTTCTTTGTAAACTCAGAATTTTAGTTCGTAGTCGGTGATGAAATTAGACATTTCATCTGCGAAAACTATAACATATCAACTAAGATGATTTGTCTTGATCATGGAAGTATAAACTTCTAGTTGATGTGTTGATATGTTTTAAGAGTTAAGACATATTGAACTAGACCACTGTGAGATTTATTATTCTCCTAACGACTGTCAAATGAATAATAAATCTCATGACTTATATTTACATGGACTCTTAATTCTGAGAGAATAATGGACCTGATTATGGAGTGTAGGTTGTTTTGATATATCAAGAGTGAGATCTAAATTAACGGTAAAAACTCAGTATGTTGGGCAGCCACATTTAGTGTTGATGGAACATATATTCTCAAGATGGAATTCATAATCTCTTAACGGAGATATAAAATATTCTCTTGAGATAAGTTTAATGAGTTCGGTTATTTAGAGAGTTAGGCCTAACCACTTTAGTAAGGAATTACTAAAGTATGTATTTATGAAATTGGATTTTATAAATATGTGATGAATAACTTAAAGGGTTAAACTAGGTACTCAAGGATTAAGATGTAGTAATATATAAAGTGACAGTCTACATTTATGACTTTGTATTACTACGAATATTTTATAAAGGGGTTACATGTACAATAAAGTCTTGGGATATAATTTATTAATAAGGCATAGAGTGCAATTATATTTATATAATGGTATTAAATATAATTGATGGTAACTTTGGACTTATCAAGAGTTGACAGAAAAGCCCAAGGCCCATTGGAGCTAGAGTCTTATTTGTTCTCTTTTGGTCCCACTCCAAGCCACATTCTAAACCCCAATTGGAAAGGCCCAATTAGATAATCAGTTATAAGGAGAGAAACATACAGAATTTTTGTAAGAACATGAAATGGTTTGAATGTGAGTGTTGGACACTCTCTCATTCTCCCTTGAACAAATTCATAGAAACTGATTAAGAGACCACACTTCTTGGACACAAGTGGAATTAGAGTAAAGATTAAAAGTGTTCTCAAGAACTTCTGATCTTTGGTTTTGACATTCACCACACCAAGGTACACTCTCTTATTCTTAAATTCTGAAATTTACATAGTACATGTTATCAATTGCGAATGCAGTAGATTCATTAATTTTTTGTTGTATATGTTTTGTATGTGATACAAACATGTATTTTTCCAACACTTCAAACACGAGCAACCCTAGAATGTCAATTGTTCCAATACCTCAGATGACTGATTTGCTTCCATCTCCAAAGGTGACAGTACCTATCTTTCCTTCAAAAAGAGTCTTGAACAAAGTTTTATTACCTGTCATGTCCCTGGATCAACCACTATCCAAATACCAAAGACAAGTATCATGTGCCTTTAAGGTAGTTAAAGCAGTATAACAAACATAATTATTGTAAGAAGTGGTTATACATAAATATTCAAGGATAGGATTAGCACATTTAAAAAGCCATATAGTCCAAGAAGAAATAGCTTCAATTCTCATCCTAGTTGCTTTCAAGAAATGAGACAAAGAATCCATAATAGCAGGGGTCAAGGATCAACTCTAAGTTAAAAAACCTATAAACAAAAGCTAATTTGCTCTGATACCACTTGTTTATTCATTTAGACCCCTTAAAACAAATTGTTTAACCTAATATATTAGCCAAGTGATTACTTAGATTAATTATTCAAATCTAGGTTAAACAAAAATAAATCATATCATGCACAACAGCAAAAAAGTAAATAACACCACAATATGATGACCCAGAAAAACCGAAGAAACGAACCATTTCAAAGTAAAAACCTAGAGATGATTTGACCTAACTATCCTTAAGATAAAGTAAATCCACTATAGAGAATTGAATTTTTTACAATCAAATTTAATCATAAATCTATTGCTACCTCCAGTAGTAATGTATTGACACGACCATATGCAAGATCCGAATCCATGGACTCCTTTTCTCCTTGGATTTACAACAACACAAGCAGCCTTGCTTGTGACTTTGAGATCCCACTCAAAGGTTTCAGATCACCGTCAGTAATGATCTCGATGCAGCAACTATGTTCTACCTACACGTGATTGTAGATCTTGCTCTGATAGATTCTTGTGTAGTTAGAAGGTACAAAACCTCTCATATCTCACAAAGAGTAACACACAAGTCTCCCAAAAGTCTCCAAAACATAGCTAGGGTTTCCCTTTTATATGTAGAGAAGTTGGAATGAAACCCTAAACATTTTCGCAAGCTTGGGCCTGATTTAAAAAATCTGTAGAATTCTGTTCCTATGATTTTTGATCGGTCGAGCCTAATTCTCGATCAATTGAGCTTGACAGAAATTTTCTTCCTTTTATTGCAATCAACTGAACTTGAAACTTGAAACCAACACTTTTAAGCATTGCCTAACACCTGGACTAGACATATTTTGTTCTCGGTTTGCCAACACAATAAAAACATGATTCTAAACATTTAAACCTAAATCTTTAGAACCTAAAACATTTTCGTTAGTTTCATTCGAAGTGACCAAATAAAACAAAAATACATGAAAGTGCTATTGATAAATAAAGGAAACTAATCAAATTATGTAGTGGTTTTATATCAATTCTTTGTACTAAACCTAGAATCATATGTTTTTATCTCAATTTTGCTAGTAAGAAACTGTGGGTATTTTTTTTTTTGGTTGCTTCTATCATGCATGTGACCAATTATTTGATATCATGTGTTTTTTATTTTTTAATAAATTAGTCTAATAATTAAAAAAATCACACCATCACTTAGTTTGGTCACAATCAAAATAAGTAGAGATTGACATAAACACATAAATTGGAACGTATTAAAAATATTTAGAGTCGAAAAACAAACTTATTTTTTAGAGGTAGTTTCAACATATGGTATCTACTTTTAATGATTTCTCTTTACCACCAAACAGTATTTTAGCAATTTTTTTCTTTACTTTAGAACCATACTATATTTAACTTGGCCCGTAGAAAAATTTTCTGGTTCCGCCACTGATTGTAGTGTGTTATATTTGCCTGATATACAACTAAACTTTATGAATTTCAAATTTATTGTTCAAATTTCTCATCTCTTAAGGAATAATAAAATTATAATAATTAATCAAAACTCATCACCAAATTACAATGTTATCTTAACCAAAATCAAAATGAAACAGAAGAAATAAAAAATAAAGACATATTCAAATTCATAGCCATGTAGATTGTGTTTTGATATAATCTCAAATTCCTATTTCCAAAAAAATAAATAAATAAATAAATATTAACCCAAACCAAAATTCAATTAAAGTTATAAAAGGGGAAAAAAAGACTTTCTAATAGAAAATTTAAAACACACACACACACAAAATACCAAAACACATATTTAAAAAAAAAAAAAAAAAACCATCAACCTAAATTAGAGTTATAAGGAAAAAAAAACTACCAAAACAAAGTAGAGAGAGAGAGAGAGGGGGGGGGGGGAGGGAGAGAGAGTACTCACAATTTTTTTGTGGGAAAAATATGGATTGAATGGAAAAAAAATGATATCAAATTTATATAGAATAAAATAGGGATAAAAAGTGTCAAAATATAAAAAAGAAGAAGAAGAGTCATAATATAAGAAAGATAAAAGGATGAAGGAAGTATAACGGTAAAGCAGAAAGTAGTAGAGAGATAAAGGGGAAAAAAGGGAGGGGAAAAATTGGAAGAAATGTAACAACATATGTGAACTAATAGGGAGAAGAAGAGTTTTTTTTTTTTTTGGAAAAATAGGGAGAAGAAAATTTTAAAAAGATAAAAGAAAATATAGAAAATAAGTAGATGATATGGCCGCAAAGGTGATTCAACAGGAGCATAATAACAATAAATGCTATACTTTAACTTTTATATATATATATATATATATATATATGGAGTATTCATTTCCATATGGGGAAGGACATTCTTTATCAAGTAATTATAGGACCACAAATTATTCCACAACTTTTTTGCCACAACTCTAACGTGACAAATTGTAAGTGGTTAACTATCACTTATAAATGGACCCACTATTTTTTTTTTCTTCACCAATCAAACTCTGCCACGTCACAGTTATAGTAAGAAGTTGTGAAAAATTATGTTGTTCTAGAATTTTCTTTCTTTATCCCAATAACTAGCTATGTTTTCTATGCACTCTTGTTTGTTTGGCAAACATAATTTTTTTTGGTTCCAAAATTTGTATATTGTGAGATTTGATAGCATTTTTGAATTACTTGTTTTCCTTTTTGTTCATTAAGAATTGATAAGGGTGGTTGGCCTCCATCTACATTCCATTTGCATTACAGAACAACTATGAGTCCATATTTCATGTTGATATTACCCTCTATTGGCTCCAAAAAGTAGGTTGTTTTCCAATTGTAGTGGGCTAAGTTCAAAGAAAAATTTGTAAGGTCCAATAACTAAATGTTCTTGATTGTTTCCTAGGCCAAAATGCGCATTTGCCCCTTTCCCCAAAACTTTCTAGCAAAATGCTCCTTGTCTGAAACTATTTAGGGAAATGCCTTTGTTTTGAAACTCTATTTTCTAAAAATCGAGTTTCAATTTAAAATTCGATTTTTGGACAATTAAGTGAACTCGAGTTCCAGAATTTTTTTTTTTTTTTTTTTCTAAGTATGACTTCGCTATAACTCGATTGTCCAAAAATTGAGTTTCAAAACAGGAGCATATCCTTAAATAGTTTTAAACATGGAGCATTTTGCTGTAAAGTTTTGCTAAAATGGGTAAAACCCAATTTTGGCCTTGTTTCCTATAACAAAACATTCATGAATGAGATCCAACTTTCATCACTTTAAAGGAACATTGGATGCGGTAATAATAAATTTTGTTTGTTTGACCCTTCTTTATTTTTATAGTTAGGATATAATTTTTCTAGTTTTCGAGCTTTGCAAGTCATGTCTATAAAAACATAACTAACAAACTATCAAGTCAAGTCGTGTACGATGGACTCCTCCACCTGCTACGTGCTATAAACTGAATTTTGATCGGGATGGGAATAGGTTGGCTCATGGCCTTGCTAGATGAGCAGCTTTAGCTGCAAATACTGATGTTTGGGTAGAAGATTTACCTAGTGATTTTGGATGTTGTATTCCAATCGGATGTACCTTGATTTTCTTTGCTTTTTTAATAATATCTCACTTACATTTTGCTCCAAAAAAAAAACAAACTATCAAACATTTTGCTGCCTATAGTGGTTTTTGTGCATAAGAAAAGGCAGGTGGATATTAGGGTCATCACTAACAGCGCTGATAGCAAGGTCAAGGAATTTGATTTGGCTACTGCTAAAGATGGATCTAAATTCTAAAATATCGAATAGATCAAATTAGACATTAGACATTAGATATTAGATAGGAGTATTAGAATAAAGTAGATATGCAAATTCTTACATGATGACATCTAGCAACTTTGGCTTCTCAAGTCCAAGGAATCTTCCTCACCGTGTTTCTAGCATAGTGCTCTCAGTCTCAGAGAGGCCTTAAAAGTAATTTTGCTTCATGTTTTGTCTTTTGTTTTTGCTTTCTGCTTAGGGCAGCTAGTTTGTGCAGTTTTATCTTGGTTGTTGTACTGTTTTTTGGTTGTTTCTTTTCAATAGTAATTTACGATTCAGTAAATAAATAAATAAAAATTTAATAGCAGGATATATTGTCAAAACTCAAGTTGGACATGCGTTGGCAAGCAACAAATCTTGGGCTGGTTCGGGCCCCGTTATTGCTAAAACTTGGGCTCGTGCTGGCCCCGTTATTGCTAAAATTATTTCATGGGAGGCAAATCTTTTGCATGCAAAGGATTCGGTTTGCTACCACACATTTATTTAGGCCAACCGCAAACATGAACCTTTTTTCCTTTTTTCTTTTTTTCTTTTTACCCTGATGAATAGAGAATCCACTATATCTATAATCTATAACAAAAACAAACAAAAAAAATCAATTTGTGTTTTGGCATGAATCATGATGATGAAGAGAATTCATGAAGCAGAGATCTTAAGTTGAGATTATATATATATATATATATATATGAAACCGTTTGACTTTTGGTACATTGACTTCATAATATTAAGTCACATAAGTTTTTGGTGTCTCGCAATTTTATACATTTTTATTCTAAAATATATATTTAATTTATTTTAAATTACATTCTAATTTAAAATCCTCCATTATAATCTTGGTATATCATATTTTCTTTAAATATTTAGTAAAATATCATATAACACAATTATAGTAATCAAATACCTAATCTTAGAATATATGGCTCCATATACAAACATAATTATAATAAATTTCTATTAATAACTACTATAATTATCAAACTTTATATTTAGAAAAAAATAATAATAAAAGAAAAAAAATCATATTATGTTGAAATTTCCTATATATTGCATGGGTTATCGATTAGTTATTATAATAACTAAATATAATTAGGCAACAAAGAGCTAGGGCCATGAGATAGAGACAAAAGATCTCGGAGATTCTAATGCTAAGGATCTAAGTGTCCGTTTGGCCTAGGTGATTTTAGGGGAGATGGAAATGAAAGAAGGAAATATATGGGAGATTTGAACGAGGGGGTTGTTTGGTTGGGAGGGGTAAAGGGAGGGTATTTTGATGGGGCCTAATAATTTCTCTTCAGCCAACCAAAATCTTGCCCCCACTTCCAATTTGGGGAGAAAATGGGAGAGACGAGGAGGTTTGATGGGAAATTATCCATCTACCCCCTCTCGTCTCTCCACACTAATTGTGTTGGTTTTTTTCCCCCCTTTTTGTTTTCTTTTTTAAACTTAATGGTAATTTTTTTTTTCAAATCTCAACAATAGGGTTTTTTAATTATTATTATTATTATTATTATTATTATTATATACAGGTTTAAGAGGAATTTTATATAAACTATATTTTCTATACTCTTATTTTTCTTCTCAATTAAACAAAAGAGTTACGCACAAGAAAAAACTAAATCTTTTTCATTCTCCGACTTTTTCATCCCAACTAAACAAAGCCTAAGGTTAACTATTTAAGAGACATGAAAAAAGAATATAGGATTGAGTTCATCTAGTAATACTAATACATCCTTATAAGTTATTTCCATTCTCCAATATTGGCTTTTATATATGCTTCTCTCCAAATAATGTGGCTTCCTTGCTTGAGGTTAAAATGACCTTTATCATGAAAGTAAGAGAATCTTTAAAGGGCTTCTCTGAGAGTGAGGAAAATAGCCATGCAACCATGGTCCTTTGTTTTGTTTCCAGCTATAACATTCTTTTAAGTATGACCATTCCTTGATTAAGGTTCTATAGCTGGAATAAAAAACAAAGGACCATGGCAGTAGCTACTGCCACCACAATGCCACCCACGCCCACCGCAATTCAACTCACCCATGGCATCACCGAGAGAGAGAGAGAATAAAAAAGAGTAGTAAAGATTTACAAGAGCTCTAGTAGTGATTTATTTTTAGATAATACCATTCCTTTTAATAAAATTTTAAATAGTGATGGACAATTTGTTGTAAAATATGGCTAAAAAACAAGTTTTGATTCAACAATATGAACCCTAAAAAAATTAGCAATGATAGAAAATAAATAGATAGAGTTATAAAGATCTCATAAACTATAGTATCATGCGAATGATGTTGTCCTTAAAAGTTGATTCATGCCACTCAGAGTAGAGCTCGGTGCAAATGGCTCTTTTGGCCGAACAACCCCTCAGGATTAGGAGAAATTATAAGATCCACATGGTGGATAAGTGATGTGGTCCACCATTCCACTAAAAAACTACCACTTGTTTAAAATTGTTAGTTAGAAAATTTTTTTAAACAGAAATTAATTACTGACTCAGCAATTTTAAACAAATGGAAGTTTTTTAGTAGAATAGTGGATAAGTGACGTGGTCCACCAGAGGACTCTATAATTTCTCCAGGATTAGACTATGGTAATTTCTTCGAGTTGGACACACACCCAAGCAAGAAGAACAAAGAACAACCTTATTTGTCTTTCTTTAAAATCAAAAAATGAAGCTGAAATTTTTGTTGACAATAGCAAAAAACAAAAGCAGAGGGAGAGAGATACGGCTATGGAGGTTGAAAAATAACTTAAGAGAAAAGAGTGAGATGTAGGGTTTAAAAAGCCAAAGATGAGAAGGACTTATAGGCATCTGAGAAGGACTTATAGGCTGATTTCTGGGCTCCAACGATCACTGTGCATGTCCAGCTTATTAAATGCCCAACGGGCTACTTGGATAATGACCAATGGGCTAAACCAAAAGGTTGGAAAGAAAAGAAAGGAAAAAGGATAGAGCCAAGAGAGATAGGAACAAGCTCAAGCCCAAGCCCAAGCCCAAGACCAAGACCAACACCTGGCCCATTATTTTCAAGTTATTACCTAAGGAGGATAATAGCTTATAAACATATAACTTGATCTATCTCTAAACAATGTGGGACACAAAGCCAAATGCTAAGTGTTTGAAACACAACCCACTCCGACAATCCCCCACACGTTAGAAACTAGGAAAGGCAATAAATTCAAGAAAGCATGCATCAAGATGGTACCATAAGGTTTTAACCATACTTAGGATAAATAAGTAGGAACTACTAGATAATAGTAGAGTTTGACTCTTTTTACCAAGCTATTAGATAACCAAACTTACCATCCACATACCTTTATTTACCAAGGTTTTTCCATAAGCGGGTTAGTGCCTTATACAGGCCATGCACCACTAGGTTTCATGAAAGCTCTAAAGACCTATCTAAGTCTCATAGGAAGTGGCACAACATCCACTCACACATAGGTGGCATCTATCAAGAGCTTGTGTAGTACACCATATCCCAACAAGTAGGGACTATGGATCCATTAAAAGCTAAAAGGTCAACCTCTAACAATCTACAACTTAACACTATCTCACACCATAGGGATGGACTCATCACTAATCTCCTCAATGAGATAGCAGAAAACACAATAACTAATAATGCCCATATGGACCACTAATGACTACTACCCATTTAACCCCTTACGTGAAATCACCCATCATAGAGGTTGGGCATTGGCCATAGTGTCACAATTTAGGTATCAGTCCTATCCCCCCTTTTTCTTTTTTAAAGCTGAGGAGAGTGAAGGGAGTCTTGTTGATTAAATCTATGCGCGCATGTTTGATAACTTTGATTTGGCAGCGTCCTAGTTTTGGAATGAAGTGCCTACGGTCCTTCCGTTAGAGAGAAAGTCATCTCTTCCCATTTAGATATTCACATATGTTTACTTTAAAAGGTTTATATATAAAAAGAAATATTTTTTAGGATGGGTTAAAAAAATATATAGTGATACTTCTCACATCAGATTTGTATTTTATCCGACGCTAATCTTATCTTCTTCTTTTTTCTTTTTTTTATTATAAAATTAATAGTATATATATGTCCTTTCTCATGTAGCCATATCCTCAATTCTTTAATTATCATATCAGGGAAAAAAAGTATAATCATTTAATTGTTTTTTTTATTATTATTAAAAGAGAGTTTCAACTTATAACTTCTGTCCTAATGATAGTTCATTATCATCAGACCAAGATATTAATCGATTTTGGTGTAGGCGGGAATTGAACTCCATATCTCTTATTTAACCATCAAAAACTATATCAATTGTCCAGGCCAGCCCTGCCACTAGGCCAATTAGGTCATTGCCTAAGGCCCCCAAGTGGAAGGCGCCTCAAAACAAAATTTTGAAAAAGAAGGGGTAGTAGAAAAAAAAATTAGTTTCAGATGAAACTCCAAAAAATCTAATACATCATTGTGACAAAAAAAACAAAAAATCTGGTACATCTTGGTAAACATTGGTACCCAAAAAATTATTTGTTCTAAACAAAATTAATTATCCCAAAAATATCATCTTTAACCTATAGACAAATTAAAATTCAACTGGATAAAATACAAATCCAATCTAAAAAATTAACCACAAAACAATCTCAAATCAAAACAAATTAAAATTTTCAAATCCCTAAAATTTACTCATAGCTTCTCTCTCTCTCTCTCTCTCTCTCTCTCTCTCTCTCTCTCTCTCTCTCTCCTGGTTCTACTCTTAAACCCTTCTATTGGTAGCTCATGCTTCCTCCGATTTGATTAGTGATCTGTCTAAACATAGTGCTCTCCAGGTATAGCTTTATTCTATCTCTTTCTTATATGACTTTTCTTCTACAAATGCCAGATGGTGTCGTGGTTTTGTGGGTGGAGTCTTAAAGTCTTATCTAATAAGACTTGTGGGTGGACTGGAGTCTTATGACTCTTATCTCTGGTTGAGGCTGTGGGCCTTGGAGTTTTGTCTTTCATATTTGGCTTTTTTATTTTTTTTATTTTTTATTTTTTTATTATTATTATTACAGGTGTGGGTGCAAGGGAAAAAGTGTTAAAGTCGCTACCTAGTTATATGGTCTAGGAACCATGAATATAGCTTCCTTTCGAGGAAGGACCTTTGGTCTTACTACCAGAGTATAGGTTTGGAGTTTAGGTACGCTCTTGGGAATGTGTTAGGCACCCAAGATTGTCCAACCCTAAGGTTAGCCTCCAATCATTATGTCTTATGTCCTAACCTTATTAAAAACATGTTTAACAGTTGTATCTATACTCACACACACACTAGCATACATCTAAGCATACAATCATGGCATCATTCATCCCAAAACACATATCTATCTACTTTTAAACAAAAGAGAGACAACACATAATAAACCCTAGCATTCATCTAACATAAGAAAATCCTATTATACATCTAAAACAAGGCAGCAACTTAAACATGGTAGCAAGGCAATAACGTATTACAAACCCTAATCATACATCTAAGCATGTTCCATTATATCATCAAAGTAAAACCCTAACACAAATGCATGGACATTGCTAATGTATGACTTACCCTTTACTCACCTCTCAGCAGCATAGCACCTATGGCATCAATGCATGAGCATGTGAATGAATGACATTAAACTAAGAAAACCCTAATCTAAGCATGTGATAACAAACAAATATATTAGAAGGCAGACAAGAAAATATGGGGCTAAAAACATGTGAAAAAGAGGCTACACAGAACAAACATGTGAAAGCAAAAACAAAACAACCAAGAATTTAGGGTTTCAGGGTAATGACATCATGCACACTAGAACAGGTCTGTGTACACATGAATTCAGCTTGTGTGCGCAAGCTAGATCATACGTACACAAATCCTTACCCAGAAAACCTAAAAACACAAAAACAGAGCAGAATTTTAAAACAACAAACTAACAACCTACGTACAACAACAACAACAACAACAAAAAAAAGGAAAAGAACTAAAGGGCTAAACTAAGCAAACATATATGAAAATAAACCAAACCAAAAACAAGATTAAAACAAGAGAAGAAAGACATAAAATAAAAAGAAAAGCTAGAAAGAATACCTTAAAGCAAAAAGCTCCTAGGCTTGATTTTTTACCGTTCCCCTCAGTCAAATCTATCACAATTCAATAAAATAATGATTAGCAATCTTAAACTCAAAGGATTGGGACTAGAAAATGTCTCAATCAAATAAAAAATGACTTAAGGGTGTTTTGTGAAAAACTCCCTTTTGATTCACTATTTTCTAGTGAAACTTAAGTTTTTCCTGTGGGATTTTTGTGTGTTTTGAAAATGTACCATGTAGGGCTTTTTTATAGTTGAAAAAATGGAGTTTGGAATGGCTCTTAGACGATGTGGGATTCATTCCAAACCTTAGCCATTATTGCAGAAAACTTGTCTTTCTTATGCTTCTGAAACCCTAGCTGCGTACGTAAGAATATGCCTGCATACGCATGCTTTGCTTGCATACACAAGCCGCGACTCACGTACGCAGGCCGAGAGCCACTTTGGTCATTTAATTTTCCAAAAATAGATTTCTGCTCATTTAAAAGGTTATATTTTCATTTTAACACTCCTCAATTCAATTTAATATTTGATTGGGCTCTAAATTAGCCTTGGGCCTTAGAGTTGGAGCATCATTGGGGAGTAGGAGCCCAAGTTGTAAGGGGTACAAAATGCGGTGTCTACAATAAGTAATAGTATCATTTTTTTTTTTGGTGGGCAAAGTCTTATCAAATAAGTCAATAAGACTTAAGTGGCTGTGGGTGGAGTCGTACTTCTGGCTGGGCCTTGGAATTTTTTTTTTTTTTTTTTAAATCTTGTGTTTTTATATTTATGCAGGTTGAGAACTTGAGGGGTGTCAATTCGAGTTAGCGTGTCGGGTTTGTGTCGTGTCGAGGTAAGGGTATTCAACTAAATGGCTCAACCCGAACCCAACTCATTTAATAATCGTATCATGATCCTTTAATCCTAACCCAACCTGTAAATAAGGCGGGTTGACCTAACCTAACCCACTTGACACGCTTAATAAACAAGTCGTGTTGAGTTAACACGAATATAATACAATCTATTTCAACCTATATAATATTAAATATATCTTCCATCTAGAATTTTTTTTTTTTTTTTTTTACATCCCAAAAGTAGTGCATACACTTCAAGTCTTCAACCCGCATTCAAAATAATATAGTTCAACAAAAATATAACATCTATCTAGAAATAAGTTCTTTACACCTCAAAAGAAGTGCATACACTTCAACTCAAATTCAAAATAACATAGTTCAACAAAAATTTAATATCCTCAGGGTTTGTAAAGTTTCAATTTCCAATTATATCCCTTGTAAATTTTTGTAATTACTCACTTTTCGTTTTAAATTTAAAATATAGGTTGAGGTATTTGACAAATCTAAAATATAATGAATATTTATTTGTTATACTAGTTAAACAGGTTGTATTAAATGGGTCATTTCGGGTTGACACAAATAAATTGGCGTGTCAAACGTGTCTATTGTGGGTTACGCAGGTTGACCCGCTTATAACACGTTTTTTATCGTGTCGCTTTCAGGTTGACACATTTATGACCTAAACCCACTAAGGCCCAACTCTAAGCCGCAAAAACCCATGTCGGGTTCATGTCGTGTTCACGGGTTGGGTCAAATATTGACACCCCTACTTGAGATTGCTATATACTTGTTATTATTAGGTGAAGCTAGAGCTACAATAGTACTCTTTTTATATACACCAGATTCTATTGCTTTACACTTGAAAATTATTTTTTATTTAAGTCATTATTAATATATTATAGGTAGTGTTTATTTTATTTGTAAATATTGTTTTATTAGAAATGTTTACTAGAAAATATGCATCTGGATACAAAAAACTTAAAAAAAGAAGAAAATAACTTGAATACAAAAATATAATTAGTCAATTTGCATCTAGGCAAGAAAAATAGATTTTAAATGAAATATATTATAATATAAAAATATTAAATAAATATTATTTTAATTAATAAATAAATATAAAAAAGACCCAATTTTAATTGTCTCCTTAGGCCCCAAAATGTCTAAGGCTGGCTCTGTCAGTTGTTTAAATTAGAACCCACACAATCACTTAATCTCTAGGAATGGTCCACGTGTCAATGGACCATTCCCTCAATTGATGATCGACATACAGAGAAGTATTTCAAGTACCGATCAGCACTTGGATCTCCCTTACTAAAATTTTGCATCCTATCTCTCCCTTCAATACAAGTTCTACTTGAATTTTGAAATCAAAACTAAGTTAATCCATCTAAAGAGGCTCCATGCTTATCACAAGGTCCTTCTATCACTATAACCAGTGGAAGCAACTAAGAAATGATTATTGTGCAACCGGTGATCCTTCATTCGGTTTGCGACGAATTCTTTCATTGACTCTTTTCTAGGACTCTAGTGAAAATTTCTCCTTTTATCTTGTGCAGCTATTAGTTTATTAATTTTTCTTCGCATAACTATGTTGGAAATTCAACCGAAATTCAACCTGTGAGAAAACAAAAAAATAGAAAAAACACACGTCAAAGAAAAAACAATCACACGCACAAGATAGTATTTACGTGGTTCGGCAATTTGCCTACGTCTACGGAGTTGCAGGGATATCACTATTATCAGGAAAAAATAAAAAGTGCGGCTACAGTGTTTTTCTCTCTCTCTAAAAACACAACAACACAAAAGTCAAAACCCTAATCACAAAAAAACGACTTTTATATCCTGCGCACAAGATTACAATGGGCTACAAAACGGGCCAAAAATAAACTAGGCTCCACAAAGCCCAACAAATCTCCCACTTGGAGACTAATTCAATCACCAACATCAGCCGCTATCCTCCAAAAGCAATCCCTCATCCCTGCAACTCATCCTCCTGTCCTCAAGCTAGAAGGCCAACTGAAGCTGCACACAGCTTCAGCTTCTCAATAATGACACCCTTAGTCAACATGTCTGCTGGGTTCTTAGATCCACATATCTTCTCAAGTATTACCAACTTATCTTCAACAAGGTACCGGATAAAGTGGTATTTTGTCTGTATATGTTTCGACTTTGAATGAAATGCCGAATTTTTAGCAAGAAAAATTGCACTCTGACTGTCACTGTGTAGAATGCCCATCTCCTGCTTCTTACCCAATTCATCTAAGAAACCATGTAACCAAATCATCTCCTTTCCAGCTTCAGTTACTGCAACATACTCAGCTTCTATAGTAGACAAAGTAACAATCTTTTGCAGATTTGAAGCCCATGATATAGCTGTATCACCTAGAGTAAATACAAACCCAGTAGTACTCTTTCTACTATTAATATTGCTAGCAAAATCAGCATCTACATAACCCTGTAGTTTCAAACTTGCACCTGTGAAGCAAAGACATGTATCTGATGAACCCTTCAGATATCTCAGAATCCATTTGACTGCCTCCCAATGCTACTTTCCAGGCCTTCTCATGAATCTGCTCACAACTCTCACTACATGTGCAATGTCTGGCCTTGTACACACCATAACATACATCAAGCTGCCAATAGCTAAGGCATAGGGCACCTTGCTCATATGGTCCCTTTCTTCTTCTGTCTTCGGTGACTGTTCTTTGCTTAATTTGAAATGACTATCCAAGGGTGTGCTCACTGGTTTAGCTTCATTCATGTTGAACCTGCTGAGAACTTTCTTCACATACTCTGAGTGTGAAAGCTTCAATGTACCATTAGCTTTGTCTCTAATGATTCTCATACCAAATATTTTCTTTGCAACTCCTAAATCCTTCATTGCAAACTGTTTTGACAATTGCTTCTTCAGATTATTAATCTCCTCAATGCAAGACCCTGCAATAAGCATATCATCCACATACAATAGTAATATGATGTAAGAATTGTCAAAAAACTTAACATAGCAACAGTGATCAACTTCACATCTCTTGAACCCAATTCTATGCATAAAACTGTCAAATTTCTTGTACCACTGTCTAGGAGCTTGTTTTAGGCCATACAAGCTCTTTCTCAGTTTGCAGACTAGATTCTCTTGTCCTTGAACAATGAACCTTTCTGACTGAGTCATATAAAGGTCTTCCTCCAAGTCACCATGAAGGAATGCCGTCTTCATATCTAACTGCTCAAGATGTAAGTTTTCTGCAGCCACCATTCCCAGCACTAGTCTAATTATTGACATCTTCACAACTGGAGAAAATATCTCTGTGTAGTCAATGCCTTCCTTCTGCTGAAACCCTTTAACAACCAATTTGGCCTTGTAACGTTTGCTACCATCATGCTCATTCTTTATTCTGTATACCCACTTGTTATGCAAAGCCTTCTTTCCTACTGGTAATTTAGTCAGTTCCCATATCTGATTTCCCAACAAGGAATCCATCTCATCCTTCATGGCTAACTCCCACTTGCTTGAATTCTCATCTTGCAAGGCTTCATCATAACACTCTAGCTCACCACCATCAGTCAATAGGAGATAATTTAAAGCGGGTGAATAATGCTGTGGAGCTCTAATGTTCCTGGAAGATCTACGGACTTCAACTACAGGTGTACTCTGATCTACCTGTGAATCTACATTCTCCTTATCTTCTTCACCCCTTTTCTGGACAGTACTTTCAGTCAATCCATCTAAGTTAACAAACTCAAATTTCTTTTGATCTATCTCTGTAACATCTGGCACTACAGTTGACCTGTCCTTGTACATAACCTGTTCATTAAATATCACATTTCTACTTCTGATGATTTTCCTGTTTTGTTCATCCCAAAACCTATAGCCAAATTTCTCATCACCATAGCCAATGAAAAAACATATTTTAGACTTTGCATCAAGTTTACTACGAGCATCAGAATCAATATGAACATAAGAAACACAACCAAAAACTTTTAAATGTGAAAACTTTACCTCTTTACTGCTCCAAACCTCCTCAGGAAGTTTGAACTCCATGGGAATTGATGGCCCTCGGTTTATCAAGTAAGCTGCAGTGCTAACAGCATCAGCCCAGAAAGTTTTTGGTAGTCCAGCATGCAACCTCATACTCCTAGCACGCTCATTGAAAGTTCTGTTCATGCGCTCAGTCACACTATTCTGTTGTGGTGTCCCAGGAATGGTCTTCTCCATCCTAATTCCCTGTGCAGCACAATACTCACTGAACCCTCCATCTATGTACTCTCCTCCATTATCTGACCTCAAACATTTTACTTTCAAACCTGTTTCTATCTCAACCATGGCCTTCCACTTCTTAAAAGTTTCAAATACATCAGATTTATTTTTCAGAAAATAAACTCATACCTTTCTGCTTGAGTCATCAATGAAAGTGATGTAGTACCTTAAACCTCTAAGGGATGCAATCGAAGAAGGCCCCTACAAATCAATGTGTACTAACTCCAATTTTTCAGCCTTCGGTGTCCTGCCAACTTTCAAGAAGCTCACATTTTTCTGCTTTCCTAAGATGCAGCTTTCACACATGTCAAAATCAATGGACTTCAATTCTGGTAGTTTTCCTTTTAACAGCAACATCTTCATCCCTTTCTCATTCATGTGACCAAGTCTGCGGTGTCATAAGCTTGTATCAGTACTTGCATCAGCAACTGCAATTGTGTCTCTTGGACTTGAAACCATATATAGAGTACCAATCTTCTTTCCACGAGCCAATACTCTAGCTCCCTTTGTAACCTTCCAAGTACCACCAACAAATAGTATTGCATGCCCTTCATCATCAAGTTGTCCAACAGAAATCAGATTCCTCTTCAGGTCAGGAATATGTCGAACCTTCTCCAGTAACCAAACAGAGCCATTGGGCAACAATATCCGGACATCTCCCATACCCACAACATCCAAGGCTAAACCATCAGCCAAATACACCTTACCAAAATCACCAGCAACATAATTTTGTATGATTTCTCGGTGTGGAGTGGTATGAAACGAAGCTCCTGAGTCCAAAACCCAATCATCAAGTGGACTGTCTACTGCAAGAAGTAATGCATCCTGTACCTCTTCTGTTATAGCATTAGCAGAATCATCTTCATTCTTCTTCTTAGGACTTTTGCATTGGTTCCTAAAGTGACCTATTTTCCCACAATTCCAGCATTGTACTTGTTGGCCTGATCTAGATTTACTTCTGCTCCGATTAGAATTTCTGGATTTTGATATGCCCCGATTTGAATTTCTGTTATTACCTCTGCCTCTTGTCTCAAGGTTTAGGGCAGAACCAGATCCCGAGGTTTCGCCTGCATCTCTTCTGCGAATCTCCTCAGCCAGAATTAAATCTCGTATATCATTGTACTTGAGCTTTTCCTTTCCTGTAGAATTGCTCGCTGCCATCCTCATTGCCTTCCAACTGTTTGGCAAAGAAGCCAAGACGATCAGAGCACGAATCTCATCATCAAAATCAATTTCTACAGACGACAATTGATTTGTGATAGTGTTAAATTCGTTCAGATGTTGTGCTACTGATGCATTCTCTGCCATTTTCAAATTGAACAGTTTCTTCATTAGATGCATCTTGTTGTTTGCTGACGGCTTTTCATACATACCAGACAAAGCCTTCATCAAATCTGTTGTGGTCTTCTCTTTTACAACGTTGTGTGCAACAGACCTAGACAGAGTTAACCTGATAACTCCCAGTACCTGTCTGTCAAGAAGAGCCCATTCCTCAGCTTTCATAGTCTCAGGTTTTGTCCCCAAAAGAGGCAGATGCAATTTCCTCCCATAGAGATAATCTTCAATCTGCATCCTCCAATACGCGAAGTCTGTGCCATCAAACTTTTCTATTCCAGACGCCTTTCCTGCTTCCTCTGCCATTGCTCCCACTCAAACCTAACCCTAGGCTCTGATACCAGTTGTTGGGAATTCAACCGAAATTCCAACCTATGAGAAACAAAAAAATAGAGAAAACACGTCAAAGAAAAAACAATCACACGCACAAGACAGTATTTACGTGATTCGGCAATTTGCCTATGTCCACGAGTTGCAGGGATATCACTATTATCAGGAAAAAATAAAAAGTGCGGCTATAGTGTTTTCCTCTCTCTCTAAAAACACAACAACACAAAAGTCAAAACCCTAATCACAAAAAAACGGCTTTTATATCCTGCGCACAGGATTACAATGGGCTACAAAACGAGCCAAAAATAAACTAGGCTCCACAAAGCCCAACAAACTAAATTGTATATTTGTTGCATGATTGATTTAGTATGGCTTGTATGATCCCTTTGTTCATATAAATTTCTAAAACTATTCACATGCTAGATTTTTTATTTTTTTATTTTTGTTCTTCATGAATAACATGCAATCACATGTATTTTTAAAGAAAATTCCTGACATATCGTATACTAGATCTTTAATTCTTGTCAATAAAAACGTAATCATATGTTCATTCTTAAGGAAACTTCGCATGTTTAGATCAGGTTCTTGTAGGTCATGCTCAAATCACATGATTTCAATTTATTCATATAATGTTCATGATCGTGCATCCAAATGATTTGATTGTTTGATTTAGGTGAGGTCGCAGCCACTCACAAAGAGCTAAGTAAATGTTTTAATAGATCTTTTTTGTGTAAAAAATTTGTTAGTTGTTTGCATGCAAAAGAGAAAAAGTAAGAATTTTCATTTTAGTTATAATTAAAATCAGAATATGTTAATAGATACTAAATTGAACTTTTTATTGGACTGAACAAATTCCACTTTATTTAAAAGTAGTAAAAGCAAATAAACAAAGAAATATGTTAGCGAATGCTCAATTGCACTCGTTAAGGAGAAATCATACGAGTTTCACCACATTGAAAAGTAGCAAAAGAAAATAAATAAATACCCCTTTAATTGAATGTTGTGTGACTCCTCTAAAAAATGTACTTGATTAAAAATATAAATAAATAAACTCAATCTTAAGCAATATACATTTGGTGCTCATTAACCAAACCCCTAAACAAATACTCTTATAATTTTTTTTTTAAATACTCTTTTAACTTAATATTGTGGTTGAAGTTGGATTTTCTGTGTTAATGGAATCAACCATTTGTTTTTTTTTTTTTTAACAAGTTGCACAAAATACTCTTTTAACTTAATATTGTGCAACTTGCAAAAAAAAAAAAAAAAAAAAATGGTTGATTCCAATAACAAAGAAAATCCAACTTCAACCACAACCCTATCTAAATTAGTTCACCAGACCCTTAAAATTTTGATAAACATGGTGTGAATGGTCTGAGGATATGTACGTAGGCTTTACCAAAAGACAAAGTAACTCTAATAGTATGACTTTCTGAGCTCCCACGCCAACGGTTCATCTCATGAATGGAAAATTGTATACAAACTACCAAGTCCCAACTGCAACGCCAGCTGCGATCGTATTCGTGGGCCTCGAGTCGTGCTCGAAAAGTAATACCCAGTTTCAAAACAGTGGGACCCGCACCTCTAACCGGACCGGAGGGTGATGGTCCCAACTGAACCGGGTTCGCCGTAGCCACGCCACGCCTCGGGAAGAAGCGTGTTTACAAAGTATTTTTTTTTTTATAAATGTTTCAAGGTATTTGGTAAAAGGATAAAGGCTCGTTCAACCAAAAAAAAAAAAAAAAAAAAAGGATAAAGGCTCCACGAAAAGACCAAAGAGAAAAGCAACTTTGTACTAAAAAAAAGTTTAACGAAGTCAAATTACCCAAAATGACCCTTTATGGACCCCACAGAATTACACCAATCGTGACCGTCTGATTGTTAAAAAGTGACGTCAGGATTACATAAGATCTAATCTGACAGCTAATATTTGGTGTGGCATATAATGTTACATTGTACCTGACCCGTATGTCGTCATAGAAACCGTGGGGTGCCGTGGGAAAATAAAAACTGTGGGTGGCACCAAAAATTACTAATACCAATAGGCGATAGTGATATAGCCCGTCTTTCGAGACCATTTTCCTTAATCCTCACAAAATAAAAGCCTGTTGCTTGTTCCTATCTTTCTATGCCTTTGCCTTTGTCATCTCTACCTTTGTTAATCGAATTCCATTAATCTCAGAGCAAACCAAAGGGGGTTCAAAAGAGAGTTCGGGATTTTGCATCTACGGATTGAATTAAGGTACGAAAATCCATAACTTTTTTTTTTTTTTTGGTGTTTGAGATTTGAATTCAATCAATTTTGTTTGTTTTGCCTATCGTCGATACATGCGATTAACGTATGTTACAGATCCGATTGTTTGGCTTTGGAAAGTTTTAAATCTTTCTTTGTTTCTGATCTGTTTTGGGTCTCCTCGTTTTCATCGATGGTTTTAGGGAAATTATGCAATTTGACTTTTTTATGGTTTTTTTTTTTTCTTTTTTACGTGCTAGATGTTCTACGATGATGAAAATTGTTTGATGGTTGCCGTTTGATTGTGAAAAAACTGTTTCTTGTGGAAAAATCAAAGGGTTTTGGACGGTCCAGATCAACTTGGATAATGAAACGAAACAACGCATCTGGTCGTTCTGGACATTCTGGCTTCCTCGGGAAGGTTCCTGATGTGTGGCTTTTCATGAGGTCGGCCGAAAGGCCGAGACTCCTTAGGACAACTGGGTCTTTCTCTTTCTTTATTTTTTAATAATCCCACCCGTGTGTGTGTGTACAACTTTAATTTAATTTAATTATTATTCCTTTTAAATTTTGGAATTTCGAAACGCCCACGGGTCCCAACTTTTAATTCTAAAAGGTCACGGTAATTAATTTCGTCTATGTACCCCCGAGGATCCAGCTGCTCTGTTTTTATGGGGGTATATTCGTCAATTAACTATAACATTTGTATTTTGAGAAAATAAATATTATTATTTATAATACAACCTTGTTCATGTCGGATTCGTATTTGGTATTCTATTTCTAGTCCAACCGAACCTTATTGAAACTAATACTATATAAAGAATCGAAGAGTCACGCTACAACGCTAGCATTCTAAAGAAATTCTAATTTTTCTTTTTCAACAGAGAGAGAGAGAGAAAGAGAAAGATGAGTTCTGAGCAGAACGAGGGTACAAGCTACCAGCCATCAGAGCCAAAGCTCTGTGCCAACAACTGTGGGTTCTTTGGCAATGCAGCGACCATGAACCTTTGCTCCAAGTGCTACAGAGACTACCACATGAAAGAAGAACACGCGGCTTCTGCTAAAGCCGCCATGGAAAAATCTCTCAACCCACAACCTCAGCCCCCACAATCCGGTTTCTCAACGGAGAGCTTCAAGCCTGTGGGACCCTCTTCTTCATCTTCAACGACGTCGTTGACATTCGGAGCTGCTGCTGCTGCTGCTATTGTCGGTGTTCAAGAACAAGAAGAACAAGCGCAACCTCCAAAGGTGTCGAATCGGTGTTTTAGCTGTAACAAGAAGGTGGGTCTGACTGGGTTCAGATGCAAGTGTGGGAGTACTTTCTGTGGGAACCACAGGTACGCGGAGAAGCATGATTGTACTTTTGACTTCAAGGGGGCTGGACGTAATGCTATTGCTAAGGCCAACCCTGTGGTTAAGGCTGATAAGCTGGTCGAGAGGTCCTGAAAATATGTGAAATCTGGGTTGGTGATACACACTTTATTGGGTTTTATTTTGCTGCTTTTTTTTTTTTTTGGTTAATAGTAATAGATAATAGTAGAAATAGAATTTATTTAGTTTGTGTTTGGATGGAAGAATTTGGATTTGGATTTACATTTTAAATCATCCTTGGTGCCCACTTTTTTTTAGCTCCTATTCTAGTACTTAAATGTTGAAAATTGCTCTCAATTTAATTTTTATTGTTATCTCACTGACGAAAACGTCATAAATAACATCAGTATTTTAATTGAAATTTTTTTAATTACTTTCTCAATTTTAAAAATAATTTATAGTAACTTTCCCCAACAACTTTCTTGACAACCAAACCAAACACGGCCGTTTGGTAATATTGTTTCGGTAATTTTGTATGTATTTTTTGAAAATATATGTGAGTGAAAAAGTGTCCGAGGAAGGTTGGTTTGAACAACAGTTATTTAAACAATAATAATACTTCCGATACGTATTTCTTTAGCACTCAAATAAAAATCTTCAACCAAACAAGCCCAAATCTCTAATTCTAATTTCAGTAGACCAAAAATCATTAATCAAAAGTCTTTTGAATCCTCAAAAACCTAAAACGGGCTCTTAGAATCTCCAAAAATGCAAATAAAAAACCCTTTGAATCCTATGAATATGTACTTGTTTTCATTTGAGGCAATTATTCACAAGTAGTTTTTCATTGTGTTGACTTGCATGTGCTTCATGGCTCGTTTGCGATGAAGGTGCTGCCCCATTAGTAGGTTCTACATGGCTTGAAGATGTTTCATGATCTTGGTTTTCCAAACTCTGTGTTGTTATATTTGACTCTCTCACCTATAAATGTTACATCATAACTTAGTAGTGCATTATCAAAAAGGAAAAAAAAAAAAATCTAATTGTTACAAGCCCTACTTTGTGGTTTACTAGCTTGAGTTGCTACCCCACATTTGGCTCTCTCACCTATAAATGTTACATCATAACTTAGTGTAGCATTACCAATAAGGAAAAAATTCTAAATGTTACAAGCCCTACTCTTTGTTGTTTGCTAGCCTAAGTTGCTACCCTACTTGCTTCATTCTTAGCAGGATTGCACCTCCTCTTGTTATGGCTTACCATCCCACATTGGCTACATTTAATGTTGGAAAAAATGACTAAATAAATAAGTTTTGATTTAACAATATAAACCTCAAAAAATTAGTATTGACAAAAAATAAATAGATAAAGTTAGAATGATTTCATAAACTATAGAATCACACAAATAGATTTGTTCCTAAAGGTTGATTCGTGCCACTTAGAGTAGAACTCAGTGCGAATAGTTTTCTTGACCAAACAATTCCCTAGGATTATAATATACTAATTTCTTCAAGTTGGACGCACACCAAGCAAGAAGAACAAACAACAACCTTATTTGCCTTTCCTTAAAACCAAAAATTAGAAGCTAGAATTTTTGTGGAGAATAGTAGAAAAATAAGAGCAAAACAGAGGGAAAAAGATGTGAATGTGAGGAGTTGAAAAAACTTGAAGAGAAAAGAAAGAAAGGGGTCCAAGAAAGATATAACAAGCCCAACAAAAGTCAAAGTCCAACCCATTAACTCCAAATTATCACTTAAGTTGTGCAATGGTTTATAAACACAGAAGAAGACTCATCTCTAACCAATGTGGAACACAATGCACAAGGCTAAGTGTTTGAAACACAACCCACTCCAACATTTAACATGGCCAATTTTCCTCTTCATCTTATATGGATTGTTATGGTCCACCATTACTGAAATGTGGTTCTGACATGTATAAATTTATTATAAAATAAACTTTTTTGAGCTACACAACACATATTTGCATTACTGAGATGTGGTTCTGACATGCATAAATTTATTATAAAATAAACTTTTTTGAGCTACACAACACATATATTTGCATAAAATAATCTGACCCTTTATAATTTCAAAAGAAAGAGGGAAAATATTAAATTATATGCACTTAGTGGCAAATTTGTTGGACCTGACACAAACAAAAATGCATGAAATTTCATACGTGGCTTAAAAGTTAAGTTTGTTATATAAATTTTCATTTTATTCTTGTGAATTTGTTTGTGAGAATTGTAGGTAAAATCCTCATAGGTTTTTACTTTGAAAATTTTGTTTCATTAGTTTTACTGGATCAGCATTTTGGTTGTCTTTGTGTGATTCATGTTTATGTGATGTTCATCAATTTATATCCTAAACATAATTAATCTAATTCAAAACTTGGTTAAGAATTGATTAACTTTATCCATCAGGCCTAAAACCCTAACATCATTGTTTTCCTTTCACTCTTGCGTGAATAGAAGCTAAGGCTACTGAGCATGCAGTGTTTCAGGTTTTCAATATATTAGTTTGCTAGCCTTTGTCTTTTTCTTTTTTTAAGTGTTGTTTTTAGGGGTGTGCAAAAAACCGAAGAACCGAAAAAACCGCTTCAAACCGACCGAACCATTGCAAAAATTTCAATTCGGTTTGGTTTTGGTTTTATTATATAAAAAATTGAAAATTTCAGTTCGATTTTTGGTAGTAAATTTGAATGCACCAAACCGACCAAGCCGAACCGAAATATATTATTATATTTTATTTTATATTAAATATATAATATAAAGTTTGTAAACGTGGGCTTGGCCTTGCCAAAATACTCAAGCCCACTGCCCTTTTTTTTTTTGAAAGAAGCCCACTGCCGCCCACTACGTTAAAGAAGTCCACTACCTAAAATTAAACTAATTAACTTAAATTAATTAAGTTAAACAGAAACTAAACTAATTGAAAATAAAGAAAATAAAAACCCTACCCTTACCCTACCCACCCCACTTTCACTTACATGCCTCCATCTCCCTCATCAGTCATCTCCCTCACGCCTCACGCCTCCATCTCCCTCACGCCTCCATCAATCTCTCTCACACAAAGCCTCCATCACTCCCTTTCACACACACCGACCTCCATCAGTCGACATTTGCCACTGGCCTCCACACTCCGACCTCCACACGCCGGCCTCCACGGCTACTCCACATGTCGGGCTTCACAACTACTCCACATACCCCACAGCCCACACATATTCACTATCACGCCTCACAACCTCCACTCCACACGAATTTGCCTCTGCTGTCGCCTCCACATGCTGGCCTCCCCACATCGTCCTCCCCACGTGACTTGATCTTTTCATTCTCACAGTGACCTTCTCTCTTTTTAATTTCTTGATAACCCTCTCTCTTTTTTGTATTTTGGGTTTTGTTTAATACTGAATCAATGTTATTTTTTGTGAATCTGTGACTGTGATGTTGACTTAGAGTTTTGAAAAAATCGATAACCCCATGTGCTTAACCGAAAACCGATCGAAACCGAAATACCACCAAAACCGATTGATTTCAAATTATTTTGGTCGATTTTGGTTGAGAATTTCACAAACTGAAAATTTCGGTTTCGGTTGGCCAAAACTAAAAAAATCGACCGAATCAAACCGATTATACCCCTAGTCGTTTCTGATCCCTTCTGTTAACACGCTTTGGCAAAAAAACATTACAAATAGTAGATGACTATGTTGTATTAAAGTTTATTCCGACGGGTCAGGAACAGGTAATTGAGGTAAGCCAAGCTGACAGCAGTAATAAAACTTCATAATCTCCCTTCTATTAAAAAAAAAAAAAATTGCATGCATTTAAATTCTTTAGCTTTAATTTCACCATTGATGACTTTTCGCTTGCACAAATGAATTTTCAAAAAAAATTATAGCAAATGAAAAATCATTAATTTTATTATTAATGAATTTTCTTTTTCATAAATATGATGATTATTTATTTACCAATAACCACTCACCAGATAAGGAAAAAAGTTGTGACTTTAGCATTTTCTATTTTTTTGTCAATATATATTAACAATAGTCTTTTTTTTTTTTTTTAAATTATTTTTATCCCGCAAGTTAAAATGGCCCTCTAATGCAAAGCTAACGGCAATGATAAATAACAATTATTATAGAATATGTGTCATAGGTTAAGGACAAAATTTGGCTACATATTTTGAATTTTTTTTTTTTTAGTAAACAGTAATACTTATTAAAACACACACGAAATAGTAATATTAGTGTTTTAAACCGGGTTTATAATATATTACATAACCAGAGTACAACTACAAAAGGGTCTAACATTTGTAGTTGTAAACTGGAGTTATAAACAGCGGACGCTAGACACACACAACCAATGTGGGATAAACATTCATATTTTTTTTTAGTAAACAGTAATACTTACTAGAACACACACAAAAATAGTAATATTTGTGTATTTTGAAAATCTAATTCTTGGATTGCATATTGTTTTTATGTTTACATTCTTGTCAAATTTTGTGCTAGTTGGATATTATTTACTATACGGTCTATAAAATTATTTTTTATACATAATTTTAGACTATAAAAAATTGAAATTTAAACATTTGATTGATGATTAATTATTTAACTTTGATTTTCTGGAATTTTGCAAGTATGAGAGATATAAGAACAAAATGTAATCTAATGTTGAATTTATCAAAATTCACATTTAATAAAAAGAATATTAAGTGAAGTTGTAATCAATTGACAACAACTAAATTTGTAACCAAACTTTATTCGGTTTCTATCTATCTAAAAAATTAATAGGGTCCAAGCAAGGAGCAATGGTATTAGTTAGACATGCTTTTTTCTTTTGACACTAGCAGATTTGGGCAAGGGAGACCCCACCTATGATACTAATTAGTAATTACTAAATATGTTCCAAATGATTTATCATTTTAATGAAGTTTTTCTAATCTAATCCATTATAGGGGGGGAAAAAAATTCTTTTTTAACGACTCAACGCTCAGTAAACTTTTTAATGATTTTTCCCCCATGAAAACTGTCCATTATTTATAATATTCATTGACCCTCACACAAAAACTATGTATGTCATACTTAAAAAGAAAAAAAAATTAATAATGATTGTCATGGATGGTTCTAGAATTAAGAACTTTGACATAAGAGAACATCTATAGAGCAGTAATTGTCAAGAGTAGATTAAAAAAAAAAAAAACAGAGGCCTGTTCAGTTTAGCTTTTCGGCTTTGGGCGTTTTGAACGTTTTTGCAATGGAAAATTCTTAGGTAGTCTCGGAGTATAGTGAAATGGTGCTCCCTCCTCTCACATTTATGGTGGACCCCATTATGAATTTAATGAGCAGACCCCACCATAAATGTGAGAGGAGGGAGCACCATTCTCCGTGCTCCGGGAGTACCTAATAATTACTTCTTGGCAATATGAACCCAAATTGGGATTTTTTCTTTTTATCTCTAAATTACCCTCATCTTTTTCATTAACTCCCAAATTTACTTCCACTCTCTAACCAAAAAATACACATAGAAGGAGAGAAAATCATTGGCCGAAGGACATATAGAGAAAATACCACAAATACACACGGAAGGACACGAACCTCCACCGTTGAACTCACTCTTTACATCTGATAAACAAGAAGTCATTAATAATAATAATAATAATAACAGTCATTATTATTATTGTGGGGGGTGAAAAGCCCAACCTAACGTATTGGGCCCAAGACCCTATTTGAAGACTACTGTTTGTCCGAAGAGATGAAAACTCTCGAGAAGAAGCCCATGTAAAAGAAGCATGTCTGGAGAGGAGCATGATCATAATCCGAGGAGACGTTCGGTTATCCGAGGAGGCCATTATCCTCGGATCCAAAGAAGCTTGGTCCGACAGGTGTCTGGGAAGCTCAAATGATTCTCCTGACAAGTGTAATGATAGAGATGAACCTCAGGCATGCATGAAGATAGCAGGAACGGAGAAATATCTAGAAGACAAACTTCAACCACCACATTAAATGCACTGTACCTACTTTCCTGGCCGCATTAATGTGGAAAAGACCCCTAAACAGTGCACTCTCAGCTACCGCCACTCACACAAGGCTAAAAAGGATACATGATGGGACATGCACTCAAGTGGGCGTCTAGATGATGAACAAGTGGACGATGAAGATGAAGGGAGGGGGAACTATATAAGAGGGAGAGGCCTCTGATAATAGGGGATCGAAAAAAGAAAGTTAGAAAGGAGAAAACTCCATTACTGTAGCTCTAAGAATTGTAACCCACGTTCATTCAATACAAATCCTCTTCGGACGTCTATATTTGCATTTGTCCGAGCACGATTGAATGTTAATTTAATCACAAGCACTGCAGTCCAATACTGTTTAATTCATTACTAGCCTAGCTCTTTCACCCACTCTCTACAAATTCATTGTCTTGGGTTCATTGGGCTCACAATCCATACCTTTTGGGCTTGGGCTACGAAAATTGACCCTACAATTGGGGCCGTCTGTGGGGAGAGCTTGTGCAAGGGTGAAAACGACAGTCGACGATGGCAGGACGAGGTCAACAACAAGCAGAATCCAGGGCATCCCAACACGTGGACCCTTTTGTCAACTTAGAAAGGAGACAAGATCGTGAGGGCAGTGCACACACTGTGCGCGTTGGCCAAAGCCAGTCACAGGGCGGAAGTCACATGTCCCATGCAGAGAGGAACCGAGATTTGCAACTGGAAGTAGAAAAACTAAAAAGGGAGTTCCGCCATGCAAAGAGGAAAAGGGCTTCCTCGTATTCTAATGAGGACCTTGATGACGAGCAGGATGTCACTTATCAACATAAATCTAGGACACTGGCCAGCGAGTCCTATACCTATGAAGAGGAGTCCCATCGCAGAAGGCAACACAGAAGCCCATCGCGTGGAGACGTGGGGAACGATGCCATGAGCAGGGCTCTGAATCAGATTTCTAAGTCACCCTTTACGTGCAGGATTGAGGAAGCGAGACTTCCTTGGCGCTTTAACCAACCAACATTCACCATCTACAATGGTAAAACAGACCCCGTGGAACACGTGAGTCATTTTAACCAAAGGATGGCTATCTACTCCAGAGATGAAGCTCTGATGTGTAAGGTTTTCCCTTCCAGTCTTGGGCCAGTTGCCATGAGGTGGTTTGACGGTCTGAAGGCAGACTCCATCAACTCCTTCAAAGAGCTCACCCAAGCATTCGGCTCCCGTTTTGTCACGTGTCGAAGAGTGGCCAGACCTTTCTCTTCACTGCTATCCTTGACCATGCAGGAGGGTGAGTCCTTAAAGGCATATTCAGATAGATACTAGGAGATGTTCAATGATATGGAGGGCAACTCTGATGCAATGGCCCTTAGCACGTTCAAGCTTGGCCTCCCTACTGACCATGGTTTGAGGACGTCCTTATTTGGTAAACCGGTCACCAACATGCGTCAACTTATGGACCGCATAGAAAAGTACAAAAGAGTTGAAGAGGATCAGCAGCAAGGAAATGGTAAGGACAAGGTAATCCCCTAGGAGAGGAGGATTTCAGGTCGGACCGTTATAACCACAGTAAACCGCGAAGAGACTTTGCTGGGCAATCAGGATCGACAAATCCTCAAGCGGTCAACACTGTGTTCAAAGAGCCAGTGCACCAGGTCTTGGAAAAAATCAAGAATGAATCATTCTTCAGGTGGCCGAACAAGATAGTAGGAAACCCTGAGAGGCGCAATCATAATCTCTACTGCCAGTACCATCAAGACCATGGGCATACCACGGAGGATTGTAGGAGCCTGTGGGATCACTTGGACCAACTGGTTCGTGATGGTAAACTAAAACACCTCTTACACCCCTCCAGCGGCCGATGAGGGCAGATGGGCTCAGGGCCACGAAGAGATGACCCTTCAAAGCCGCCACTAGGAACTATTAACGTGGTCTTCGCCGCGCCGGGAAGAACGGGATCTTGGCCATTGAAAGTTATGTCGGTAGGCCGACCATCAGCAGGGGATTCAAGCCGAGGTCCGAAGAGAGTTAAGTCTGGTGCCCCGCTGGTGATAGGGTTCTTGGACGAGGACATGATTGGCACCATCCAACCCCATGATGATGCGTTAGTCATCACCCTCAGAATAGGAGGGTACGATGTGAAGAGGGTGATGGTGGACCAGGGTAGTGCTGTGGAGATAATGTACCCAGATCTCTACAAGGGGCTAGGCCTAAAACCCTAAGACCTGACACCATACAATTCCCCCCTCATAAGCTTTGAAGGAAGGGCTGTCACCCCGAAAGGCCGGATACGTTTATCTGTGCAGGCCGGCTCCGAAGTGGTAGAGGTGGACTTTATAGTTGTGGACGTATATTCACCCTACACGGCACTCGTAGCCAGACCTTGGCTTCATGCACTTGGGGCTGTTTCCTCTACTTTGCATCAGAAGGTCAAATACCCATCTAAAGGGCAAATTCATGAGATCCGAGGAGACCAGTCCGTAGCCCGACAGTGCCTAGTGGCTGCCATTCAACATGAGCCCGAAGCCGAGTCCTCGTCCAAGGCCGAAAGGGGTTCATAGCAGTTAAAGTCTCGGGAATTGCCCGTCGAAGGTTCAGACGAAGGCACTCGATGTGAAGATTTAACAAAGGTGGTTATTGGAGATGATCCTAATAGGTTCTTCCAAGTCGGATCTCAGCTACCTCTTCAAGAGAGGGAAGAGCTAATAGAGTTTCTCAAGTGAAATCTTGATGTATTTGCCTGGAGTGCTTACGAAGCCCCAGGGGTAGACCCAAAGTTCATATGTCACCACTTGAAGGTAAATCCACTGATCACCCCTAAGAAACAGCCTCCTCGGCGCCCGTCCAAGGAACATGCTGATGCAGTAAGAGAAGAAGTAGCGAAGCTCAAACAAGTTGGAGCTATTAAGGAAGTCTTTTATCCTGAATGGCTGGCAAATACCGTGGTGGTAAAGAAGAAGAGTGGGAAATGGCGAGTGTGCGTGGATTTCACTGATTTGAATAAGGCTTGCCCCAAAGATCCATTCCCTATGCCGAAAATTGTTCAGCTGGTGGATGCCACTGTCGGCCATCCTCGGATGAGCTTCCTAGACGCCTTCCAAGGCTACCACCAGATACCACTAGCCTTGGATGATCAGGAGAAAACTGTTTTTGTCACCCCTATTGGTAATTACCACTATAAAGTGATGCCATTTGGCTTGAAGAACGCGGGGTCTACCTACCAGAGGATGGTGACGAGGATGTTCGAACCACAGCTGGACAAAAATATCGAAGTCTACATAGATGACATGGTGGTAAAGAGCAAGGTTGTCGCCGAGCATGTGAAGGACCTTGAAAGTACCTTTGAGGTTCTAAGAAAGTACAAACTGCGACTAAATGCTTCTAAGTGCTCATTTGGGGTGGGGTTCGGTAAGTTTTTGGGATACATGGTGACTCACAGAGAGATTGAGGTTAACCCCGACCAGATAAAGGCCATCAACGATTTACGAGCTCCTCGGAATCCCAAGGAGGTTTAGAAACTAACTAGAATGACTACTGCCCTGAATCGATTCATCTCTAGATCAGCAGACAGGTGTCGGCCCTTCTTCTCTCTGCTCAACAAGTGGAAGGGATTCGAATGGACTGAAGAATGTGCTTTGGCCTTTCAGCAACTCAAAGATTATCTAGCTCGGCTACCAATCATGTCCAGTCCTGAGCCAGATGAGGTATTGTTCGCCTACATCGCTGTAGCTCCCTGTGCGGTGAGCCTGGTGTTGATACGATCAGACTATGGTGTGCAAAGACCAGTTTATTACGTAAGCAAGTCGCTGCATGAGGCCGAGATCCGTTACTTGCCTCTGGAGAAAGCTATCCTAGCAGTGGTGCTCGGTACACGGAAGCTACCTCACTCTTCCAGGCCCATACGGTCATTGTCCTCACTCAACTCCCACTCAAGGCTATACTCCGAAGCGCTGATTACATTGGGCAGATTGCCAAATGGGGTACGATCTTAGGGGCTTTCGATATAAAATATACGCCCCGCACATCAGTCAAGGGTCAGGTCCTTGCGGATTTGGTGGCTGAGTTCACGGAGCCCCAACTAGAAGAAGTAGAGCCTACGTCTGACATGGATGAAAAATCAGTTGGCATGATCTCCCAACAGAGTCCCTCCCATTGGGAAGTGTACGTTGATGGCGCGGCAAACCAAAGGGGTTCTGGAGTTGGGCTAGTGTTGATATCCCCCGAAAGGATCATTATCGAGAAGTCGTTAAGGCTGGACTTCTCGGCAACGAATAATGAGGCGGAGTATGAAGCCCTACTGATGGGAATGGCTATGATCCGAAGAATGGGAGGAAAATCCGTGGAGTTGTTCTCGGACTCAAGGTTAGTCGTAAGTCAAGTACAAGGCGAATTTGAGGCGAAGGATGAAAGAATGCAGGGGTACTTGAGCCGAGTTAAATGTCTGCAATCGGAGTTCGACTCTTTCAGTTTGCTACACATCCCCAGAAGTGGTAACTCACATGCTGATTCCTTGGCCACGCTTGCTACCTCCTCGGCGTAAAACCTGCCGAGAACCATCCTCGTCAAGGACTTGCATGGGCCTACAGAGGCAAAAAGAGAGGTAATCCAGGTTCACCAAGTCAGGGCCGGGCCCTGCTGGATGGACCCCATAATTAAATTCCTAAAAGAAGATATACTGCCAGGAGAGAAGGGGGAAGCTGACAAAGTTCGGAGGAAGGCGACCAGGTTCTGGTTATTCGAGGACCAGAAGTTATACAGACGCTCCTATTCGGGACCATACTTGTTGTGCATGCATCCCGAAGCGTCTGAGCCATTACTAGAAGAACTACACGAAGGAATTTGTGGGAGCCACACTAGAGGCAGATCCTTGGCTCACCGAGCCCTCACTCAAGGTTATTGGTGGCCTAACATGCAAAAAGAAGCCCACGAGTATGTCAAAAAGTGTGATCAATGTCAGCGTTTCGCCCCAAACATTCACCAGCCAGGGGGAACTCTTAATCTGCTATCTAGCCCATGGCCTTTCGCCCAATGGGGCTTGGATATCGTGGGACCCTTCCCTAAAGCTGCAGGAAACAAGAAATACCTTCTGGTCGGCACAGACTATTTCACAAAGTGGGTCGAAGCTGAGCCGCTAACCAACATCAGAGACGTTGATGTGCAAAAGTTTGTGTGGAAGAATATTGTCACTCGGTTTGGAATTCCTCACACTCTTATCTCGGACAATGGCCTACAGTTCGATAGCAAGGCATTCAGGAATTATTGCAGCGAGCTGGGAATTATAAATAGATACTCCACTCCTACCTATCCCCAGGGTAATGGGCAAGCAGAAGCTGTCAATAAGGTCATAGTGAACGGCTTGAAGAAGAGGCTAGATGATGCAAAGGGCAAATGGGTAGAGGAATTGCCACATGTACTTTGGGCTTACAGAACTATGCCTTGCAGGTCTACTGGAGAAACCCCCTTCTCAATGACCTATGGGGCTGAAGATGTCATTCCTTTGGAAACCGGGTTCCCAACATTAAGAACTAGCTCGTTTAGTCCGACCGACAACAATGAGCAGCTAGAGAAGAGTTTGGACCTGATTGAGGAAAGGAGGGAGAGTGCAATGGTTCGGCTGGCACATTACCAACAAAAGCTCAGACAGGGTTACGATGCTAACGTAAAGCTAAGGCCTCTAGAACCTGGTGATCTGGTGCTGAGGAAAGTTGTGGGCACTGCAAAGAACCCAGCGTGGTGAAAATTAGGACCCAATTGGGAAGGGCCATACCGTATCACTTCGGGAGCTGGCATTGGGGCATATTTCTTAGAAGACCTAGACGGTCATGTAATACCACGTCCTTGGAATGTAAATAACCTCAAGAGGTACTTTTATTAATCGAATCCTTTCTTCAGCCGATATGCCAATTTGCTACGTAAAGTGTTCTCTCAAGTGTTTAAACTTAAAGCCGGTCATGCCTGTAGTCCTCGGACCAGATGATTCGGGTTAGTTAACACTCATTCACCGTTTTCTCAAGTGTTTAAACTTAAATCCAATCATGCCTGTAGTCCTCGGACCAGATGATTAGGGTTAGTTAACACTCCGTTGCAGTTATCCAAGTGTTTAAACTTAAATCCAATCATGTCTGTAGTCCTCGGACCAGATGATTTGGGTTAGTTAACACTCCGTTCCAGTTCTCTAAGTGTTTAAACTTTAATCCAATCATGCCTGTAGTCCTCGGACTAGATGATTCGGGTTAGTTAACACTCATTCACCGCTTTCTCTCAAGTGTTTAAACTTAAATCCAATCATGTCTGTAGTCCTCGGACCAAATGATTAGGGTTAGTTAACATTCCGTTACAGTTCTCAAGTGTTTGAACTTAAATCCAATCATGCCCGTAGTCCTCGGACCAGATGATTAGGGTTAGTTGACACTCCGTTACAGTTCTCAAGTGTTTAAACTTAAATCCAGTTATGCCTGTAGTCCTCGGACCAGATGATTAGGGTTAGTTAACACCCCGCTCCGTTCTCTAAGTGTTTAAACTTAAATCCAATCATGCCTGTAGTCCTCGGACCAAATGATTAGGGTTAGTTAACACTCCGTTACAGTTTTCAAGTGTTTAAACTTAAATCCAATCATGCCTGTAGTCCTCGGACCAGATGATTAGGGTTAGTTAACACTCCGTTGCAGTCCTCCAGGTGTTTAAACTTAAATCCAGTCATGCCTGTAGTCCTCGGACCAGATGATTTGGGTTAGTTAACACTCAAATACGTTCGTTCCCTATGGTCCTTGAACCAAATGACACAGGTTAGTCAACACCCCCACACAGCTATTGTCACTGGGGCTTAGTGCTAAAATTCTTGATTATGCTTAAATTGACTCTAATTTATGATTGGCTTTCTTAGTTATGTTTAATTCAAAGCCGAGGGGTAATAACACTCTTTGTATATTTGGAAAGACATGTGAAACTTCCATAATTACTCGCTGCAATCGTTACTTATTAATAACTCTTATACGAACTGTTCTTTTCAGTACCAATTTCAATTACTCATACCATCAGTATGATATATTAATCAAGTTTATTCGCATTGTTATGTTATAATTGCAATGTACAGTTATATGCAGCAGTAATAAATCATAAGACATGTATCGAAAACACTAGAAACAAAAGGGAAGCTATTTCATTAATAAAAAGAAAGGGGTTCACAATTCCTTACATAAAAACAAAATTAATACAAGTATAAGACAAAAGCCTCTATATCTAAGTCTTCGATTTAGGGACCACAGGGTTGGCAGCCTGATCTGTCCAAGTAGCAGCAGCTTCTGGGGCCTGGTCCTTGGGCTCAGAAGAGATCTTCCCCTTTTCCAGTCCTTTGCCCTTATCCTTGGGTGGCTCAGCTTGTTTGCCCTTGTCACTTGGCTGGTCAGACTCCTTGGAGGCCTTAAGGTTGGCAGGAGGGACTTGGCTGGCCAGGGGTTGATCCAAGGCCTTTGGGAGCTGTGTAGGAGGAGGATCATCCACCGGGAGCTCTCGGATATCAGGATCATAGTATATGCTCCCAGACAATCTCAACTCCGAGTCAGCAGGGACTCCAGCGGCGTCTAGTGCCTTGTTCCAGGATATGTCGCAATAGTCTCGGCTAACCGAGGCAAATTGCTCCGTAAGCTGGGACCCGGTCTCATCCACCCCCAGCTGGTATGCCGCTTTTCTCTCAGCCTCGATTGCCTCCTTGGCTAGTTGAGCATTCTGCTCGGCTAATCGGGCGCTCTCCTTGGCTTTTCTAAGTTCATCTCTAAGCCCTTTCACCAGCTCCCTCTTGGTTGCCAAGTTGATCTCGGCCATATTCAGCAGCTTGCGTTGCTCTTCGGCCTGTTTTTCAACATTTTTAATACCAGCATTGAGGCTTTTCTTCTGGTTGGTCATCTCTTTGAACTCTTCGGATAGATGGGCATATTCCTCCTTCAGCTGGCCCAGAGATTTTTCCACCTCGGACTGAGAGTAGACCGCTGCCTGGGCCTCAAGATGGGACTTTTTATTCCACTCCTCGGCCACAAAGATCTGCTGGGTGACCTACATAATGGAAATTACAAATATAAAGCACAGAAAAAGGGAAAAAGAAAAAGTTTCAGTGATTCAACTAAGCAGACTGAGCTAGCTTACCATGGCCATATCCCTCTTAAGGGATTGAAAGAGCTCCTGTTGGTTGAAACGCCTGTAGGAGTCCATGTCATGGGGGAGGAGAAGTGGCTGCTGCAAGGCCTCAGCAACATAACCTGCCCTTCCCCCATCATAATTCCTGAGGGAGGTGTCCCAGGAGATTGGAGCGCCATCCAACTCCAACCTTGGAGACCAGATGCGAGGTCCTCCTCCTCGGCGGACATCTGCCACTAAGACCTCATCTCGGCTTTCAGTGGATGAGGCCCTCTGGTTCCGGTGGTCGTTCACCACCTTCTGCTGCTTGGTCCCTTTGGGTGGCAGCGCTTGCCTTTCTTCAGTATCAAGGAGGGGCCTCTTCTTCTTCAGGTCTAGAATGGGCTTTAAGCCGGGGTCAGGAACCTGGGGTGGCACTGGAGGCAGATTCACCACTGGTTGGGAAGTCGCAGTGCCTTTTTGCTCGGCCTTTTTGCCCCTACCCTTCATTAAACTCCTCAAATCCATGTCGTCGCCCGAGGAGTTTTCAGGATGAGCAGCTAGCAAAATATGGTGAATGCTTGACTGCCTGTCGGTCTCTTCCTCGGCGTCTGAGACCTCTATCACTCGATCTCCTCCTGAAGCCTCTCCCCCGAACTTGAATTTGTCTATTTGCTCCTCTAGCGAGGAGGTGGAAGAGCCGACCCTCTCACCCTCAACCACCTGTTCGAGGGGAACTTGCTGGAGCGGCTGGACGAGAGGGGGTATACCCTGAGGGTTTGGATGGGGTACGGGTGCAAGCTCGTGCGGCGCCAAAAAACCCTTCCAAGCAACGTCAATGCGATTAAGGCGATGATCTCCCTGGGTTATCGCGTTGCCGACTGGTTGGAAATTCTTTGGCTTTGCTGTGTATCCTAGAATAAGGGGAGCCGATCAGAGCTGCCCGTCCTCACTTACAAAAATCTCTGATCTTAATAAAAAATTAAGGGTGGCGGTGTTTGTAAGGCTGAGCCGAGGAGAAACGCGGTTTTTATTTGTTACAAGTCACAGCAGAACTTTGTTAGAGACTCGAAAATAGCAACACAAGAAGAATTAAAAACCATTAAAAGACGAGGATCCTAGGCCTATGGTTAGTGTGCCTAAATCTAACATGTCCCACCTGGCTCTCCTAGCTTGGTTGGGCAGTGAGGGCCGTCATACCATGCGTCCGAGACGATCATATAGTCGTCTTTCATCCCTTTGTTGGATTTGGGGAGGCAGGAAATGAGCCTAACAATGTCGGACCGGGATTTTAAATAATATCCCGCCCCTTGCTGGCTGTGGCACTCGTACATATGTACCACGTCGAGCCAGGTGAGTCCCAATCCTAGGTGACGGTTAAGGTCATCAATTGCTCCTAAGATCCTAAACATGTTAGGCGCGCATTGCCAGGGAGTAAGCCTATGGTTTCAAAGGTAGCTAGTGGTGATGGGACCCATGGGGATTGTCATCCCCCCTTCTAGGAAGGCGATGACGGGGATCACGACTTCTCCCGTTTTCCGATCAGTCAATATTTTCTCTAGAGGGCAATACCTCATCCCTACGTTTGGAGGTATGCGATATGTGGCCCTAAATTCCTCCAACTGGGTAGAACTGTCCACCCGATACTGGAGTTTACCCATTACGCTTAAACGGAAAAATGGAAGCACTGAGTGTAGCAACTAGGAGTGACCGTTCAAAGGGCGAGAAAGTTGGCCGAAGAGAGGACTGAAGGCTCAAGAAGATGAAAACTTATAGGAACTGAACTGGAGATCGATCTTCGAACGCGCTCTTGATGACTTTGGGAAAGATTGAAATCGGCGACTGAAAGAGCTCGGAGCAGTTGTGTGCTTGTTCTTGTTGGATGGTCTGGGAGTTGCAAAGTAAGGAAGGAATGACTTCCTTTGAGATTTTATACGAGGTCAAACGAAGGGGCGGAAGTTATTTCGCCTAAATCCCGAGGAAGAACTACGTCCGTTGGATCAATAGCCCACCGTTGGATGCAAAGGACAAGACGCCGCCTGGAGTAATTAATATGGCGCTTTGGGAATACGAAAAACAACAGCAGCAATGATGGAGCGTGTACATCTATACCTACACATGTGCCAGTTCAAAATTTTGTCTGTTCTCAAGCTTTTACTTTGTGACAAGTCAAAATCCTACTTTTTCTCTTCGGATGCGAGGGAAAAACTAAAATTTTGAGGGGCTATTGTGGGGGGTGAAAAGCCCAACCTAACGTATTGGGCCCAAGGCCCTATTTGAAGACTACTGTTTGTCCGAAGAGATGAAAACACTCGAGAAGAAGCCCATGTAAAAGAAGCATGTCTGGAGAGGAGCATGGTCATAATCCGAGGAGACGTTCAGTTATCCGAGGAGGCCATTATCCTCGGATCCGAAGAAACTTGGTCCGACAGGTGTCTGGGAAGCTCAAATGATTCTCCTGACAAGTGTAATGATAGAGATGAACCTCAGGCACGCATGAAGATAGCAGGAACGGAGAAATATCTAGAAGACAAACTTCAACCGCCACATTAAATGCACTGCACCTACTTTCCTGGCCGCATTAATGTGGAGAAGACCCCTGAACAGTGCACTCTCAGCTACCGCCACTCACACAAGGTTAAAAAGGATACATGATAGGACATGCACTCAAGTGGGCATCTAGATGATGAACAAGTGGACGATGAAGATGAAGGGAGGGGGAACTATATAAGAGGGAGAGGCCTCTGATAATAGGGGATCAAAAAAAGAAAGTTAGAAAGGAGAAAACTCCATTACTGTAGCTCTAAGAATTGTAACCCACGTTCATTCAATACAAATCCTCTTCGGACGTCTATGTTTGCATTTGTCCGAGCACGATTGAATGTTAATTTAATCACAAGCACTGCAGTCCAATACTGTTTAATTCATTACTAGCCTAGCTTTTTCACAAACTCTCTACAAATTCATTGTCTTGGGTTCATTGGGCTCACAATCCATACCTTTTGGGCTTGGGCTACGAAAATTGACCTTACAATTATAATTATTACAAGTTTCTGAGTACGCGTGTGAGGCTCTTCTTTTTTTGGGTAAAGATTAATAATTTGCATTTATTATAATTTGAGATTTCTACTTTTTCCAATTAAAAAAAAAAAAAAAATACGTGTGTGAGTTTTGTAGATTGGAGGAGTTTTAAAACTAACAAAAGAGTGATCCTATTTTGTAAGGAGTTAGTGAATAGAAGTGGAAATTTAAATCAATGTAAAAGTAGGAGTTTATTAGGAGCATGAAGGTATTTCAATGTAGAAGTATGAATTTATTATTTTTATCAATTTACTATTTTAACCACATTTTTAAGTTTTAGGTAGGGGTATTTTTGACAGTAAAAAAAGCAATAACTAACTTTCTTTTGCCAATTTACTATTTTAACCCTATTTTTAAGTTGTTGGTTAATTAATTTAGGAGTATTTTTTACAGTAAAAAAAACAATAACTAACTTTCTGAATCCTCTTAATATATACAGATTAATAAGAAGGTAAAATCACAAGAATGAAAAAAATTCTCTTATATATGTTTTGTCTTTTTTTGATAATTTACACCTTAAAAAGCAATTTTGATATGTGCTATTAAACACTCAACTTTTTCAAAACTCATTTTTCACTATTTTTACTTTGTACCAAACTCTCTACTTTTTCAAAAAGGGCAATTTCATAAAACACTTATTTAAATCGCCACTTATACAAAAATCACAAAATACTGAACCAAACTCACCCTATGGAGCAATAAGTATGTTTTGTAATTATTGCTGGAAGAGTGCAATAAAAAAACGCAGAAAATCACAATGAGGGGGCCATTAAGTGAGATTTTGAAATTTTACCAAACACCAAAATATGTATTTACAAAAGACTATCTTGTTTTTTTAGCCAAAAAGCAAAACCAAACGGATGTATTATTTATAGTTTAAGCTTTTAACTTGCTCTTATCTTGAGTTGTTTACATAATAAAACCAAGTTGTTATTTGATTTATGAGTATATTTACAATTGCGTTGCATTAGAATAATTTATTTATAGTTTAAACTTTTAACTTGCTCCAAAATTGGGAAATGCCCCGTTTGAGCAAAAAAAGCAGCATTATGCCCTCTTTTCTAAACTAAATAGGGAAATGCCCCTCTTTTGAAAATCGAGTTTCTCAAAATCGATTTAGGCCCTATAGCGGCGTTTTTTAGGAGCCTATAGTGACGTTTTTAGGACCTATAGTGGCGTTTTTTAACTCGATTTATATGAAATCGAGTTATAGGTAAAAAAAATTAAAAAAATTGCCTATAACTCGATTTTATGGAAGTCGAGTTACAAAACGTCACTATAGGTCTTGAAAATGTCACTATAGGTCCTTAAAAACGCCGCTATAGGGCTCCAGAATTTTTTTTTTATAACTCGATTTTGAGAAAATCGAGTTACAAAAGAGGGGCATTTCCCTATTTAGTTTGGAAAAGATGGCATAATGCTACTTTTTTTGCTCAAACGGGGCATTTCCCAATTTTGTCCAGTTATATTGTGTTGTTTATATAATAAAACTGAGTTGTTATTTGATATATGAGTATATTTACAGCTACATTGCATTAGAATAGTTGAAATTTTTTTTTTCCATTATCTACTTTTTTTTTTCAGGTCGACTTATCCACAATTTAATTGGATTGCATAAAGGCCAAATTCAATCAGTACAGGTGAGAGACACTAATTCTTGATTGTATGACTTAAAGACCAATTTGAAGTGATTGTCATTTATGTCAAGAGAGTCACTAAACCCATTAAAATTAACCCCACGTAAATATAGGTAAAGATTGAAAGATTTACAATTAAATTGACACGGAATAAAACCAACAAAAGTTATAAAAGAAGGCAACTTAGTTGCCTATTTTTTAGCCAGAGGTTCTAATTAAGTCTGGTAATGAGCTATAGGTGTAGATTGAGTCCATCCTTGATAACATATCTCCTCTTATAGTTCGGTTCAGTTCAGTTCGGTTCAAAATGCTTTGTAATTTTTCAAATTTTTTTCATTATCAATAAATTAACCCTCAGGTCTGGATTCTCTCTCCCCCCCCCCCCCCCCCCCCCCCCAAAAAAAAAAAAAAAAAACCAATAAAAGAAAATTCACAAATTAACAGGTTTGATATAGACAGTGATGTGAACATGAAATAATCAAAATTGAAAGAGTTAGCTCAAGTATATGCATTGCGAGAGCTCAAGCTGCTCAACGACAATTTTTTTTTTTTTTTTTTTTTTTGTGTATTTGAAAATTTAAAAAGAGTGATATAAATTTATGTAATTTGTTAGAAGTGAGCAATTTTTTTGTAATTCAATGATTCTTTTGATCTACGCTATCAACCACATTGGAGTCATTAAGAGTATATGAAGGTTTATAAAACATCACATATAAACAGGCAGAGAATCGAGATATTACTTGGTACCACCGCATCATATATATATATATATATATATATATATATATAAAAAAAAAAAAAAAAACATAAACATGAGATGAATGTGCCAAGAACTTTATAACTCAACTAATTGGTACTTCCTTATGTTTCTAAAACATCTAGAGTTCAAATCCCCTCTCCATCATAGTAACTATCAAATTACTATAAAAAAGAAAAAAGAAAAAAAAAAAGAAGCTAAAATGTAATTTGCATTTTAGAAAGAAAAAAAAAAAGTGTTCTAATGTTACTATTTAACAAATTTAAGATGCTTTTAAAGATAGACTGCATTAGGAATATTTAAAAAAAAAATGTGTACAAGAGTGTAGCGGCAAGATGAACAACGCCATTATTTCAATAATCAAACTAAAGAAGAAAAATTAGAAAATTTGTTTTAATAATTGCTATTTTGGAGTTCATCTATATTAGCCAATAAAGTTAAAATATTAGAAATTTGTTCAAACATGCCCCTTTAAATCTTCATCTTGTTGTGATAAATAAAGGCAAGGATAATGCTTGGCGTTTTACTGGAATTTATGGAGCTCCGGAAACCCATCTGCGATCTGAAACTTGGGAGCTAATTCGTGGACTGCATAGACAGGTTTCTCTGCCTTGGCTGTGTAGAGGCGACTTTAATGAAATTTTAAAATCACATGAAAAGAGTTTGGCAGACTTAGACCCTATGGTCAGATCGAACAGTTTCGTGAAGTGTTGGATGAGTGCAATTTATTAGATCTTGGCTTCTCTGGAAATAAATTCACTTGGTCTAGAACTTTTCCAAATGGTGGTATGGTCTGGGAGAGGTTAGATCGGGCAGTGAGTTCAGCAGATTGGTATGATTTATTTCCGGCAACCTGTGTTCAGACTTTGACTTGTGTGTCCTCGGATCATAATCCAATTTGCATTCGTATGGAGGGGATTGAAGTTAAATCCTTGAGACCTTGGCGCTTTGAGCAGATGTGGCTGGAGGACTTAGGGTGTAGGGATACTGTGGTCCGGACATGGGACAGAAATGTATTGGGATCTCCTATGGAAATGTTCGTTTCAAATTTAGGGGCTTGTCAAAAGAGCTTAATGCACTGGAGTAGGAATTCTTTTTGCCACGTGAGACAGGAGATTATTGAAAAAAAGAAATTGCTGAAAGTAGCTGAAAGTGATGCAGCCCAGGGAAGGAAAGTGGACCGTTTTCTCAAGCTAAAATAGGAGATTGTTGATCTCCTCCGGTTAGATGAAAAGATGTGGCAACAACGCAGTAAGGAGCATTGAATGATTTCTAGAGATCAAAATTCAAAATACTTTCATACAAGAGCTTCACAACGTTTCCGCCGGAATAGGATTGTGAAGCTACGAAATCCAGAGGGTGTGTTGGTCTCGGGTGATGGAAACATCTCTGAAATGGTTCGGGATTATTATAAAAATTTATTCCTCTCCTCTAGGCCGACAGAATTGGAGGATGTGGTTATGTCCACAAAACCAGCCGTTACTGACGACATGAATAATCGGCTGATCAGCCCCTTTTCTCGTGCTGAAATTGAGTGTGCTTTGAGTCAAATGGCCCCCCTTAAAGCCCCGGGCCCCGACGGAATGCCTCCTATTTTTTTCCAGAAGTTTTGGAGTGTTATTGGTGACAATGTGGTCCGTACAGTGCTGTTTTGCCTAAATTCTGGTAGTTTGCTTCCAGGTTTGAAGCATACTTTTATTTCCCTTATTCCTAAAGTAAAAAATCCTGAGTATGTTACTGAATTCCGTCCCATTGCACTTTGTAATATTTTATATAAGCTGGTTTCGAAAGTGTTGGCAAACAGGTTGAAAAAAGTTCTGCCTCATATCATCTCCGAATCTCAGAGTGCCTTTCAATCTGATAAAGCAATTTCAGACAATATTTTGGTAGCCTTCGAAACTCTCCATCATATGAAGCGGAAGAAGGGAGGAAAGTTGGGGCACTTAGCTTTAAAATTAGACATTAGTAAAGCTTATGATAGATTGGAGTGGGTGTTTCTTAAGAAGGTGACGGATCGATTGGGCTTTCATAGTAGGTGGGTTGGTTGGATTATGGAGTGTGTTAAATCAGTAACTTACTTGGTTTTGATCAATGGTGAGCCCACGGAAACCATTTTTCCAACCAGGGGCATTCATCAAGGGGACCCTCTCTCCCCTTACCTTTTCCTTCTATGCTCAGAAGGTTTTAATGGTCTCCTTGAACAGGCAGTGGCAGAAAAATCTCTTGAGGGTTTCTCTCTATGCAAGTATGGGCCAAAAATTTCCCACCTTCTGTTTGCAGATGATAGTCTCCTCTTTTGTCGGGCTAGGGTTGATGATGTGTCAAAAATCCTCGAGATTCTTGGGAAATATGAGCGAGCTTCAGCGCAGAAACTAAATGAAAACAAAACCACTATCTTCTTTGGTGGAAATGTAACGGATTCGGCAAAGCTGCAAGTGCAAAGTCTCTTGGGTGTCCCGGAAATTAGGGAGTATGAGAAGTACTTGGGGTTACCGGCGGTCGTGGGGAGACACAAAAAAGCAAGTTTCAATTATATAAAAGATCGGGTTTGGGGTAAACTTCAAGGGTGGAAGGAAAAACTTTTATCCCAAGTCGGAAAGGAGGTTCTGTTAAAAGCTATTGTTCAAGCCATCCCGACCTTCGCCATGAGTTGCTTTCGCCTCCCGGTTGGTCTTTGTCAAGACATTGAGATGCTTGCACGTAGGTTTTGGTGGGGTCAATGGGGTGAGCACCGGAAAATCCATTGGAAAAAGTGGGAGGTGCTTTGCAATCTGAAGGATGAGGGGGGTATGGGCTTTAAAGATTTGTGCAAGTTCAATGAGGCCTTGCTCGCCAAACAAGTGTGGAGGTTGGTTCATGATAAGCATTCCCTGTTTTATAAGGTGTTCAAAGCTAAGTATTTCCCTCATGGGTCCATTTTTGAAGCTTCTATATCTTCCGGTTCTTTCGCTTGGCAAAGTATCTTGAAATCTAGGCATTTAATTGAAGTAGGTGTTAGATGGAGAGTAGGTGATGGGCAACAAGTTAGAATATTCACTGATAAATGGTTACCAAATGGGGAGTGAGTTGTTTCCTCTCCCTTGGCTGAGCTTCATCCGGAAGCTACTGTCTCAAAGCTTATTAATCGGACCTCGGGTTGGTGGAATATTCAGCTGATTGATCGTTGTTTTCATCCCCCGGATGCAAATCGAATTAAAGCATTTCCTCTCTGCTCGACTCCTCAGTCTGATATGCTAATTTGGCCTTTTGAAAAATCTGGTAAGTACTCTGTTAAAACGGGATTTCGATTACTATGTGATATTCGTGATTCTGTTGATGGTTTGCCTCAAGTATGCATCGACAAAAGAAGCTTTTGGAAAAAGCTGTGGAAAATTCAAGTCCCCAAGAAAATAAAACACTTCCTTTGGCGAGCTTGCACAAACTCCCTAGCTACAAAAGAAAATTTGGTGAAACGCAAAATTTTGTTGGATACGACCTGTTCTCGCTGTTCAAGTGTTTATGAAGATACCCTTCATTCCCTTTGGAGTTGCAATGGTCTCAAGGAGGTTTGGGAGGTTGATTTTAGCTGGATTTTTGGGTCTGGGGTGATTTTCTCTTCTTTCAAAGAGCTGGTAAAATTGGTCTTCACTAGGCCAGAATCGGTTCCTCTGTTTGCTGCGACTGCTTGGTCGGTTTGGTTCCATAGAAACAAAATTCGTTTAAGTGAAAATGCCAGGCCGTTGGGTCAGATAGCAGGTTTTGCTCGGGATTACGTGCGTGACTTCAGATCCTTGAAGAGAAGTTCCCCCACGATCCGGGTTGCTACACCTAAGGTATGGAGTCCACCTGTTCGAAATGAATGGAAGATCAACTTCGACAACGCTATGTTTTGCGAATCTGAAGAAGCTGGTGTAGGGGTGGTTGCTCGAAATTCCTCTGGTGTTGTGGTAGCTGCTTTGACAGAGAAGATTAGAATGCCTCCATCAGTGGAAGTGTTTGAATTGCTTGCTGCCAGGCGTGCTGCTCTCTTCTCTATTGAACTTGGGCTAGACAGAGTAACTTTTGAAGGTGATTCAAAGCAGGTCATGAAGGCCCTGCAATGGGGTGGCTGGGATTTTGCTTTGAGTGGCCATCTGATTAGTGATATCCTTTGTATTGTTAACTCCTTTGTGAGTATATCTTTCTCTCATGTCTATAAGCAGGGCAATACTGTTGCCCATGCTCTGGCTTAGAGAGCTAGACATAGTTCCCCTATCTCCGTTTGGTTAGACTCTTATCCTATGGATATTTCTTCTTTTGTAACAGCTGACTTTCAGCTTTGATCTTTTAATGTTATTGGTCTCTTTCTCAAAAAAAAAAAAAAAAAAAATCTTCATCTTTGAAACATAGCATGCTTTACTAAGATACGATGTTCATATTGTGCACTTCCATACATAGTTTAGGAGAAGAAGTATTGTAATTATTTAATTATTTTGTTGTAATGTAAGGTGAACCTTTTGATGAAATAATGATATATTTATTTTTGGTCTTGTTTTTGTCTCTTAAATCAATAAGTGAACTCCAACGCAAAACCCTTGATCTAAGGGATAAAATTCTGTTGGTTGAGTCATTAGAGCATCCACAATAGTGGAACTAAAAAACTATTTTTAACACCACCATATACAAAAAGAGTGCTGCAATGGTGGTAGTGTAGGTAATTTTTTTACCTACATTGCTACCATGCATAGCTATATATGGCTGTGCACTGTAGTTGAAAGTTATAAATTTTTTTTTTCATCCCGTTAGATCTATCACCTCTCTCTTAACTCTTTCAACTCTCAACTCTCACCTCTCTCTCTCTCAACTCCTACCTCTGCCGAGAGTCTCACCGCTGTCGGCCCACCCCGAAGCTCAACGTCATTGGCCCACTCCCTTGACCCACGCCGGCTAACCCATCTCGCCCTTAATCTGATTTTTGGGTTGCAATGTTGATATGGTTTGCGTTTTTGGTCATGGTGGTTGATTGAGTTTGGTTTGGGTTTTTGGTTGGGTTGATCACAATGGACTGGCGGTGGTTGTCCGAGTTTGATCTAGGTTTTTGGTTAGGTTGATCACTGTGGCTTTTGTCAACTGTGGATGATCTAGTGGGCTTTTGGTTGGGTTGATCATAGTAGGTTTTTTATTTTTGATTGGTTGTCGTGGTGGATCATGGTGGTTCTGGGTTTTGATGGTGCTGTGGGTGATGTGAACTAGTGGGTGATCATGGTGGTTCTGATGGTTGCTATGGGTTGTGGATGATCATCGTTGTGCTGTGGGTTATAGGGAAATTAATTTTTTATTGGGTTTGATATATTATTTTATTGGGTGGATATATTATTTTATTGTGATATTTATATTATTTTATTGTGTTGAAAGCTAAAATAGATCCACTGATGTTAGATATTTTGTAAAGTAAGTAGGTAAAATAGATAAAGTAATTTTTTGTGGTGTCAAATAGCTAAAAAAATAGCTCCACCAATGTGGATGCTCTTACTTTGAGACTTCTTTGACCCATTGGATAATGATTCTCAGATTATATAAGGAGCATATAATAATGAACTTTGTATTACCATAGGCTACAAAGGCACTCGCCTAATCCTTTCAAAATATTATTTAATTAAAGTTGATTGTGATAGTTATCGGTGAATTGGCTGACAACATAGCCATAAGCCTATAATCCATCTCCACCCAATTCCCCAAAAAAAAATTTCAGCCAAAGTATAAGGTATGTTAACTTATGTGAGAAATTGGAGGAAAGCTAAAACCGATTAAGTTTTGAGGGAGAGGAAGCAATATCATACCTACCTCATGCAAAAGATGGTAAACATATATCTACTTCGTTAAACAAGATAAAAAAATAAACAACCAAAGAATATTTGTTGAAATTCCAGATTAACCAAGAATATAAACACCAAAATAGCATTGAACATGGAGGGAATGTGGTTTACTTGTTATTGTTAAATGATTTTTTGAAGGTGGGTTGGTCGGTTATTTTGATTTCATAATAAAAGTAGAACCTGACTTGTTTTTATAGAAATGCTTTTCATTTTCTTTCTTCTTTTGGTGATATTTAAAAATGGGTAGAATTTCTAAATTAAATTAAAGTGAATTCTTACAGATATAATGTGAATCTTTACAAGAGAGAGTAGGGGAAAAAGTTAGTTGGATTCTGATTTAAGTGAGTTCAACTCCTTTTTTAAAGAATCAATGTTATCATAATTTTATATTAATTATTGTGGGGACGCGGGCCTAAGTGTATGTTGGGCCTTGGGCCTTGTCCGAGGAGGCTCAAGGGTTCGAGAGTAGATCAATAGCAAGGAAGACGTAATACTTTGAACTACATAAGCAAGCCATGACTGTGAAGGCCGGGAGAGGTTTTTTGAGGAGGAGAATCCCCTTGGTTGAACACAACAAAGATCAAGATGCGTCTCTTGCCATCCAAGGTGACATTCTAGCGGGTCCTATTGAGACACGCATGATGAACGTATAGGAAGAACAGGAGCTAGGAAATATCTAAGGAAAAGCTGATGTCACCGCATTGAATATTCTGCAACTAACTTTTTGGCTGCATTTATGTGGATAAGACTTCTGAACAGTGTTGCCTTGGCTACCCCAACTCACAGAGGACCAAAGAGGGCGTCTGATGGGACAAGCACTCAAGTAATGGCTTGAATGATCAACAGATGGAGGGCCCAGATCATTGAAATGGAGATATATAATGTAAGAGACCCTTGAGGAAAGGGGAATCGAGAAATAGAAAGAAAACACTATAGCAATCAAGAATTGAACTTATAATTAAACTTAAGAATCAATATATAAGAACTGATCTCCTCGGACTGTGCCGAGGATAGTTTTCTTTAGTTTAGTCAATCTATTTTCCTCTTCTTGTCAACTAAACCCACTTCATTTGTTGTCCAACTCATTTGAGCCCAGTTTTTCCGCCATACTTTTGTCAATGACATTATGCGCTACGTACTATTTTTCTTAAGTATCAAATAGAACATTGGTCATGCCTGACTCCCCAGTCCACATATCTTGGGTAAATTGATATGTCAAGTTACTTTTCTAAGTGTTGAACAGAACCTTAATCATGTCTGGTCTCTCGGACCACATACTTTGGGTAAATTAACACTTCAGCTCATTTTCTCTAAGTATCAAACAGAACCTTGATCATGCCTGGCTCCCCGGACCACACACCTTGGGTAAATTGACATGTCAAGTTACTTTTCTAAGTGTTGAACAGAACCTTAGTCATGTCTGGTCTCTCGAACCACATACTTTAGGTAAATTAACACTTCAGCTAATTTTCTCTAAGTATCAAACAGAACCTTGGTCATGTCTAGCTTCCCGGACCACATACCTTGGGTAAATTGATATGTCAACTTACTTTTCTAAGTGTTGAATAGAACCTTAGTCATGTTTGGTCTCTCGACCACATACTTTAGGTAAATTAATGCTTCAGCTCATTTTCTCTAAGTATCAAACAGAACATTGGTCATGCCTGGCTCCCCGGATCACATACTTTGGGTAAATTGATATGTCAAGTTACTTTTCTAAGTGTTGAACAAAACCTTAGTCATGCCTGGTCTCTCGAACCACATACTTTGGGTAAATTAACACTTCAACTCATTTTCTCTAAGTATCAAATAGAATCTTGGTCATGCCTAACTCCCTAGACCACATACTTTGGGTAAACTAATATGTCAGGTTACTTTTCTAAGTTTTAAACAGAACCTTAGTCATGTCTGGTCTTTCGAACCACATACTTTGGGTAAATTAATGCTTCAGCTCATTTTCTCTAAGTATCAAACAGAACCTTAGTTATGCCTGGCTCCCCGAACCACATACCTTGGGTAAATTGATATGTCAAGTTACTTTTTTAAGTGTTAAAACAGATCCCAGATTATAACCAGCTTCTCGGATAACTTACTCTGGGTAAGTTGATATTCTCAGTTATTTGCCTAAGTACAGGGCAAGTCAAAGGCTATGTCAGGTTCCTCAGATCACACTCCTCGGACAGGTCAACACCTATTTAGATATTTATTTTTACTAAGTATTTTGGGTGGCAACAATCCACTACTAATAACAGCCTTATCAATCCTAAGTCTCATCAGAGGGCAAAACAATAACTTCATCAATCCGAGAGTAAAGATTACTGGGAAAAGGAGTGATTTATGAAATAAAAAGCAGAGTCTTTACATTGATTAAAATAAAGGTACTTTATAAACGGTGGCTAACTGCCACAACAAAAAGAAGTACAAAAAACTGAAAATCCTAAAGCTATGCCTGGGCCCAAGGCGGGTCATCTTTGGCAGTTTCTTTGGCCTTGGAGTCAGCTTCCTTAGCCTTGGCAGCAGCATCCTTGGCTTTGGGATCAGCATCCTTGACCGGGAGGGCAACTTCTTTACCTTTGGCTTCTGGCAGAGCTTTGGTCTCCTTGCCTTTGCCCTTATCTTCAGGTTGAGACCCCCCCTGACTATCCTCCTTACCCTCGGCTACCTCAAGAGAGGGAATGGAAACTTGAGTGGTAGAGGGCTGGTTTGAGGGGGGAAGGGCAAGAATGGCAGGAGGAAGGAGCGCAACTGGAACCTCTCAGATGTCCTCTGGATAGTAGATGTTCTTAGTCAGCCTCAATTCGGAGGTAGTAGGGACTCCTACTCGGTTGAGGGGCTCCACCCACACCTCATTGCAGTAATCTCTGCACACTACCATTAGCTCATCTGCCAGCCGCAGCTCCGTTTCTTGCACTCCACGCTCGTAGGACTCTATCTTCGCAGCCTTAGAAACTTCCTTGATCACCCGAGCTGCTTCTTTGGCTTTCTGCAACTCGGCCTTAAGATCTAGGACCAGCTGTCTCTTGGTGGCTAGCTCTATCTCGGTAATATGAAGTTTCTGGCGTTGGTCCTCAGCCTGTCTCTCAACGGTCTTTAGACCCGCCTCGGCACTCAAACGTGCCCTTTCCTCTTCAATCAGCTTGTTGGCAAGCTCTTTGTTTTCCTGTTCAGATGTGCCCAAGGCCTTGTTGGCCTCAGCGCGGAGGTTGGCCTTGACCCTGGCTTCGTTTCGAGTGTCATTGACCCATTCCTGGGCCACGGAAACTTCCTGGATAGTCTACATATAAGCAACAAAGAGATGTGTTAGAAACAAAACAAAAGAGTAGGAAAAGAAACTAGTGAAGCATGGGGCCTAGGGGCTTACCATGGCCAAATCCCTTTTCAAGGATAGGAAGAGCTTGGGCTACCTTACTTTCTTCAAGGCATCCATGTCATTGGGAAGCAGTAGGGGGCATTCCAAAACCTTGGCCACATGATAGGCATGGCCTCTCTGGAATTCCCTAATGGAGGAATTCCAGGGTAACGCCGTGCCATCCAGTTCCAACTTGGGGTTCCAAATTGGATGGCGTACATTGGCCGAGTGCTCGGCCTCCCTACTCTTTACCGAAGTGTCCTGTGCTTTATCTTTAGTTATCTTCTACTGTTTCGGGCCCTTTGGTGGGGGCAATCTCCCCCTCCTCGATGTCCTTCTCTTTCCTCTTGTTCCTTTGCAAGTTTGTGTCAGGGTGCAGGCTGAGCTAAGAATGAAAAGGGGGAGGGGGAAGATTGGGGGGAAGTTGAGTCTTTGGGGCTTCCTTGGATGAGGAGCCCTTATTCCTCTCGACGAGGATGTCTTTCAGGCCTCTTCTAGGGTTCAAGGCCATGTTCTCCTCCTCCTCGGAGTTGCTATCTACCCGGGCAATAACAAGTCTGGGAGAATGGGCTGTCGAGGATCTGTCGAGTTCACCTTCGGAGTCTGCAAGCTCTACAGGCCTTTCTTGTGCCTCTTCCTCTTCTTCGAGGCGAAATTGATTAATCTCAGCCTCTAAGGACAAGCGTGAGGAGGCTGTTTCTTCCTTTAGGGCTGCTACCTTGCGAGGAGAACGGTGGAAAGGCAGCTCAATAAGAGGCAGGTCTTCTTGGGCTAAGAAACCGAGCACAGAAACGTCTATTCGGTGGAGCCTTGGGTCCCCTGCCCTTATCACGTGGCCCACGTCCTGGAATTGATTTGTTAGGGGCTCAAAGTCCAGAATAAGGTGGATGACTTGCAGCTGCCTGTCTTCGCTCATGAATATCTCGGACCTTAGCACCTTATTGAGACCCACAACGTTAACCAGGCTAAGTCTAGGAGCAACGTGCCCTTTATTTGCAAAAACATCCGAGGAGCAAATCATGGTCAAACCAATAAGACCCATTAGCAAAGGAAAACAAAATATTAAAAGAAAGTGTGGTAAAGCTAAAGGAACTAAATCCCGTGCCAAGGGACCTAAACCTAAGGTACCCTACCTGGCTCTCCCTCCCGAATTAGGTAGTGAAGACCGTTGTGGCATTCCCTAGAGGCAATTAGGTAGCCATCCTTCATGCCCTTATTGGACTTGGGAAGACACGACACCAGCCTAACAATGTTAGACCGGGACTTAAGGTAAAATCCCGCATCGGCCAGCGAATGGCACTCGTACATGTGAACGACGTCATGCCATGTGAGTCTCAGGCCCATCAGCTCATTGAGAGCATCTACACTACCTAGGACTTTAAATAGGTTGGAAGCGCACTGGTGGGGCACAACCTATGGTTGAGTAGGTAGTCTCGGGTCACCCTACCCATGGGGAGTGTCATTCCTCTTATGAAAGCGATCATAGGAATAACAACCTCCTCCTCTCTTCTATCTATGACTATCCAGTCTAGGGCACAATACTATAGGGCTACTCCCTGCGGGATGTGGTACTTAGCCTTGAAACCTTCCATACCGGTTGGAGAGTCTACAAGGTGCTTAAATCTACCCATCTAGGCGAGCTAAATGGATGTGAAAGAAGTTTTCAAAGAAAGGAAACAAAGAATGGAAGGCTGAGAAGAAAAGAAACTAAAGAAGTAGAAACTTACGAATACAAGCACGTGTGTTGATCCCTGAACCCCTTAAGAGATTTGAAAGTTTTTAGGAAAAGGACTTGGAAGACTCAGAGGTTTGGAAAGCTTTGAAAGTTGGAGAGTTAAGAACTTTTGGAGAACTTGAAAATTTGTAAAATGGGAAGAAGTAACTTCATAGGTGCCTTATATAGGAGGAGAAATTGAGTGGGAGTTATCTCGCTCAAAATTCAAGGAAAAATGACAGCCGTAGGATCTACATCTTACCATAGGACACGGGGAACATAGCACCGCCTGGAGCATTTAATGAAACATCGCAGACTCTGAAATGTCAGGAACGGTTATGGGACACGCGAAATCACATCCTCACGTGTGGAAATCAAAGAAACGTGTGGGATTTGTTTTTCAAACATCAAAACTCCATCTTTCTCCTCGGATAGGAAGGGAAAATCGGAGTTTTGAGGGGCTATTGTGGGGACGCGGGCCCAAGTGTATGTTGGGCCTTGGGCCTTGTCCGAGGAGGCTCAATGGTCCGAGAGTAGATCAATAGTAAGGAAGACGTAATACTTCAAACTTCACAAGCAAGTCATGACTGTGAAGGCTGGGAGAGGTTTTCCGAGGAGGAGAATCCCCTCGGCTGAACGCAATAAAGATCAAGATGCGTCTCTTGCCATCCAAGGTGACATTCCAGGGGGTCCTATCGAGACACGCATGATGAATGTACAGAAGAACGGGAGCTAGGAAATATCTAAGGAAAAACTGCTGCCACCGTATTGAATACTCTGCAGCTAACTTTCTGGCCGCATTTATATGGAGAAAACTCTTGAATAGTACTGCCTTGGCTACCCCAACTCACAGAGGACTAGAAAGGGTGTTTGATAGGATAAGCACTCAAGTAGTGGCCTGAATAATCAACAGATGGAGGGACTAGATCATTGAAAGGGAGATATATAATGTAAGAGACCCCTGAGGAAAGGGGGATCGAGAAATAGAAAGAAAAACATTGTAGCAATCAAGAACTGAACTTGTAATCAAACTTAAGAATCAATATATAAGAACTGATCTCCTTGGACTGTGCCGAAGACAATTTTCTTTAGTTTAGTCAATCTATTTTCTTCTTCTTGTCAACTGAACCCACTTCATTTGTTGTCTAACTCATTTGAGCCCAGTTTTCTAACACACTCTCTACAAATTCGTTGTATTGGGCTTTTAAGGCCTAAGTTGGTCCATCTTGTGGAATAGGAACCCAAATGTGGCCCTTACAATTATGTTAATTGCAATTTATGATACCTTGTGTAGATCTGGAGAGGCTAACTATATAAAATGGGTAAGGTTCAAGTTATATTTGATGTTATTGTTACATCACTCTAACTTATTTTTGAAAGAGTATTTTGATAAATCAATGATTGGATAATATTATTTCATTATACTCTCCATGTATGCAAACTATCAATATAAGCTAAGATTATTAACTATTTTATCATTATACACACGCATATATAAACTCTTAAACTATGCACAAAACATTAGTTTGTGAATCAGATAGTAGATAACAATTTATTAATATGAAATATAGTGTGTATATTAAAAACAACAAAAATATGTTCATTTGAGTGATTATATAATGTTATCGAGTTACGTGACATTGCAAAGAGTAACACGAGGATTATGTAACTTGATAAAGTATCTTATGCCCAACCTTATTAACATGGATTGAGATGGATAGGAAACCCTGCTTAACCCAGTTCATCTGAAGCAACCTATAAAGCAATTGGGTTCACTATCTTATTGCCGGTTCCAAACGAAGTACTGACAAAACTTAGTAGTATGTTTGTCATACACCAAGCATCATCTTGTAGAACATTCAGTTCTGCACTAAAAAATTAAAAAAAAAAACAAAAAAAAATGGTGCAAAGATTCACTTACTGTTGTTTGCAAATGCTTACTTCTGCCGAGAATAGAAGATGACTGATCAATGCTTGTTAAGATTCTTACATAAGAAATGCTTATAAAAGATCACCATTACCGGCGCAATGTTCTAATTTCTTCAAGATTGTAAGATAAAACTCGCAACAAGTAAATTGGCATTTAGAGTTATTGGTCTAAAAGATTGCCACTATAAAGCGCAAATCTGTCTCCAACGATCCCATCGCTATAGAATTCATCGATTATGAGTACATCAAATGCATGTACCATAAGTACAACTCAAAGCGGTGGCTTTGTTTTGCCTCATTTTCTATATTCTAGCAATGCCTTATTGTGTTATTGAATGGTATTTCAGCCACAAATTATGATAGTCATTTAGTAACTTAATACTTCAAAGATAGGGAGATAATCTTGCCTCTACTTTAGCTTCACCAAAAACTATCTGCCTTCATTTCTCCCAATTTGGGAGTTTATGGACAGATCATTCAGCTATGTTTTGGGACCATTCAAAGTGAGGAAAATTCTTTTCACGTGGTGCCACATGCTTTTTCGTCAAGGAAAATTCTTATGTACTCCTAAAGTATAACGAAATTGTGCTCTCTTCTCTTTCATTTATAGTGGACTTTACCATAAATTTAATGAGTAGACTCTATCATAAATGTGAGAAGAGGGAGCCACTCACTATGCTCCGAGAGAGTACTTAAGAATTATTCTTCCGTCTAAGTTAACGGCAAACTTAATGTTGATGTGCAAAGTGTAACAATAGTCATAGTTTATAGAGCAAAATGTGCATTTGAAAAGTTTATGATACAAAGCATAATTAAGAGTATAATTTAAGATGATAAAGTGTAATATTCCCTAATAGAAGTCCTAAAACCTTTTAAACATAAAAACACACAAAAAAAAAAAAAAAAAAAAAACCCTTAAACCTATGAACCCTAAACCGTAAATGCTAATTGCTTTAACCTTAAATCTCAAACCCCAGGGTTTGATGAATAACAGTTTTCATATAAATATAACTAAATGTTTAAATTTTTTTTCTCAAGCTAAAACTTAAAAAAGAAAAAGAAAAAAGAAGTCCATAATCTTTAAACTTCTAACCTTAAACCATAAAATTTAAAGTCCAAATTCCAAAGTTTGATAGATACCATTCTTTATTTACATGTAACACAAAGTAGTTTTAAAATTAATTTGTACAAACAAAATGAACAATGCTAGCTAGCTCAAAGTTCGGTTGGGCTATAATATTTATCTATTTTATATAATTTTTTTTTCTAAGAATTGTTTTTATTTATTTATTTTTATTTTTTATAAGTATAAATGTTGTTGCACATTAATGGAACGGAAGTTTGCAGTTTAGACTTAATGGTTTTTTATTTTGTTTAGTTTCTCTTGTCCTCATCTCTCTTGTTTAGTTATATTTGTAAAGTTTATGATAGTTGTATAAGAAATTTGAAATTCATCATCGTTTATACCAAAAACTGATTGGTGTTTTGATATGATAATAAAAAACTATCATCAAAAGCAAACGTTATAAATTAAAATTTCTTTAAAAAAGAAGAAGAAGTTATATTTTCAGAATAAAATGGTGAGCTTTACGTGAAATAAAGGTGGGGAAATCACATTGAACAAATCAAGCATAAAATCAGCGATCATGACCACTCAAAGTTTTGACGTGTCACCAACATTTTATCTTTTTATTCTGGATTCTTATTAGTTATTAGTTTCTATATTTTTACTTTTGGATCTTGAAAAATTATACAAAACAGAAACGTACAATTGAGAGCACCTGAGAAGGCGAATAGTGGCAGTGTGGCACATTTACGAGTATCACTGAATAAATTTTAAGGACTTTATTCTGGGGATGTATTTTTTTTTAATTATTCTTTTTAAATTTAAATTCCTATGTGCTAAATGCATGACTTCCATATGCCGATTTCATTTATAAAAAAAAAGAAAGAAAGAAAGAAAAAAAATGCATGACTTCCATATGCTGACTTCAATTAAAAGAAAAAGAAAAAGAAATGCATGACTTCCATTCTAGTCTATGGCTATATCACATAAATAAAAAGCTCTAAAATCTTAAGCAACCTTAAGGCTTAAGGGTGTTCGCAATATAGTTCGGTGTGATTTTAAGCCATTTTTAGCACTGCATTCATTTTGTGGTGTGCTTTAGCCAAAACCATAACTACATCATATCTTATTTTTACGGTCACATATACGATGTAGTGTATAAGATGCGGTTTGAAGCCGGTTTATTTTTCGAATTTTGGGCTTTTCCTGCCCAGCTCAAAATTGATTTTGCCTTTTGTTTTGGATCAAAGTTTAAACTATTGAGCTAGTTTTTCTTTATTTTGGGCTGACTTTCTTAATAAACACTTGCTAGGGTTATTAAACTTTTTTATTTTTTTGAAAATTAGGGCTATTAACTATTAATAATATATTTAGTATTAAAAAAATAAATATATTAATATATAGAGAGGGTGTGGTGCGGTGCGGTTTGTGTAGTTTTCGTATTATAAAACCGCAAACTGCACTGCACCATGTGGTGCAGTGCATTATTACTTGCGGTGCAGTACGGTTATGCTATTTTACGGGTGATTTTGGTGTGGTTTGTGTGGTTTGGTGAACACATCTACTAAGGCCTAAACCATAAAGCAATATAAATCCTGAAAATCCCAAAAAACCTAAATCCTACACCTTAAAAAACTTAAGCCAACTACACCTATATCCTACGAATCTCTAACCCGAATGCCTTTAACTATAATTTTTAAACTCTCTACACCCTAAAATTGGACAATTTTCTCTCTTTAAGCCCATTGGTGCGTAACTCTTTCATATTTCGATTATTTAATAAATAAATAAATAAATCTCTTCATATTTTCTTCCTTCGTTGAAGTAACAAATCAAGAATGTTTGCGACCATTTCTGCGTTTCACAACTTCATCATCGTGACCAAGGTATCCTCTTATTTGGTGGTCAGGATGAGTGAAGATTGTGTCCAAAAATCTGTTGCGTAGCGCCGTGAAGAATGGTCATATATTTAGTTAGCATTGTTCTATTGGTAAAAAAACTAAGATATAGCAAATAATTATACTGGCAAATAACATGATTGTTTACAACATAATTAATGTGGGAGTGCTGTTAATTTCTATATCATTAATCCAGGGTTTAGTCCCCCCGTTTGCACATACTTGGTGTTCAGTGCTTCTATTATTGCTTGCAACTCAGCTAGTTGTTGTAGATTCATGAACAATATATGTTCTTTTCCTCAATTACCAGATGATAGATTGAGTTGGCATATGATATAAGAATTATTGGTTACACATTATATATATACATGGGGAACACTGAAGCATTTAACATGTACTTGTACCATGATTTCAGTACCACTTGCTCTGAAACTTTGTAACTTTAAAACTGATTGGTCTTTGTCAAAACAAAGTGAAAGTAGGGGGAAAAAAAACCTATTAAAGGCAGCCTATAGCTTAAGAGGTTGGATCAGACTTCCCCATAAGCCTGCGGTGGTGGGAACTCTGAGTCTGCTCTCTCTCTCATACTTCTCGTGCCATTCAATTATGGAAGTCTCTATCAAAATAAGGGGTACCTTTAATTTCTGCCTTTCTCTGAGGCTTCCAGCCTTTAGAACTGAAAGGATAAGAATAATCTACTTTATATAAAGAACATTGTAATCTCATGATGTGAGAATTCGACTGCTCAATTATAAATGCCCGTGGCCATCTCCTTTGGACCAAGTAGGACGATGAGCACTTATAAAACTTTTTGGCATTCATTTTACCCTCCTTTTTTTGGTTATTGTCACGAGTTTTCATACGAAGTTATGACTCCCTTTCTAAGGACCAATTATATAGTTTTTGTTTTGTCAACCAAAATCATTATAGTTTTCAATCTAAATGGTATATAAAGATGAGTTTTACTAACGTATGCCCATAGTGCATATGTTAGATTGTTAGTAAACTATTTTAGGAATTTTTTTTTATGAAAAAGTGAGAGTAATTAATTTTTTTTTTCTTTTTTACAGCTTTTTCAATTTTCTATGAAAAATTTCCTAAAATGGATAATTAATATATGCCCTAATTGAACCTTATAAAGATATCGAGTTTGATTGTAAAAACCAAGATTGATATCTATGAATAATATGCATCAATAATATACTATAATATCGAGTTTAGTCTCCCTAACCCACTTTAATATACTATAATATCATTATAGTTTTTTTTTTTTTTTTTTTGGGGGGGGGGGGGGGGGTGGGGGACTAGATGGGTGTATAGAGCTTTTAAAGAACTTGACTAATCCCTGAATGAATGTAATCTTATCTCCCACTTATATTAAGTAATTATATGTATGGAGAAATTCCTTGAGGTAGCCCAAAGTGTTGTATTAGGAGAATTGAATCCAAGAATTCATAAATTTTATGAGGCTTGGAAACCATGGCAGAGTTAGGATTTCAGTTAGGAGGCAAGATTAAAATGAAAAGTTGAAAAGAAAAAATAAATTCCAAAATGTTAATTAGTATAAGTAAAAAGCATTTTAATTAATTATGAAAAGTTTGATTGACATGGACAAAAATATGTAAATATAAGTTATAATTTAATTAATCATGCTTAAGGATAGAGTTGAGACTTAGTATAATATTTCTTATGCTTAAGGTACTTTATAATCTAAGGTGACTATAAAAATATATCTGAAATAAGTAAAAAGTATAAATAAAAATTTTAAAAAATTAATATATAGTAATTAATAGGTGAAGTTAAAATTAATCTAAATACATGATATTCAAACATGTCATTTAATAAAAGCAAAATGGAAAAAATAAATTAATATAAAACTATTAAATAACGAAAATATATTAAAAAATTTTAAAATTTTCTATGTATGTCTTGATTTTTTAAAAAGATTGTATGAAAATTTTATTAAGTTTAAATTAACTAAAAAGAATCAACCTTTATCTATTTTATCCTAGCTTTCATTTCCAACTATAAAAATGTGAGATTATTGAAAAAAAATATAAATAAAAAATAATGCACTATCAAAGAATTTTTTTTTTAAAGTAAACAAATAAAATTTGATATATTGGTTAGATGAAGTTGTGATAATATACACTTTAATGATCACTTTAAGGCTTCATATTGGATATTTTCCCCCACATTTCAAACCTTTCCTAGCATTTGAGGGGATATGTAGACTTTGTATAGCTTATGTTTATATTGTTATCATGCAACATCGACCTCTCATGTCTTTTGAATAATTAACAGAGATGCATATGCCTTCTCTTCCAAAATGTAAGAGCCGTATATGTCTGAAAGGGGTTTAATTTTGTTGCAAGTTTTTAGTCATCATAGGGCTTCATTGTGTTGTCAATAGTCAATGTCAAACTTTTCCTTCGTGTTGAGTTTAATCCTTTAAGAGGGGCCCTGATAAATGGACTTGTTAACCACTAGATGGTGGATCTAGTTCAAATGTTAAATCATACTTATTCTTTGCTAATACATTAATTCGAGCTCCTGAAAATTTGACAGTACTTTCGACCACCCGAAGAAGTTGCGAATCACTGTCTCTCAAGTTTTGATTTAGGCTCTCCATCTGTGTTAGCTATAGTTACATTGTATACAAATTGATTGTCAATTAATATAAGGTACCGTGACCCACCATGTGATTAATAGAGGGATGGATTAGAAGTGAGATGATTTATACCACTAACTAAAAAACATTAACTGTCATAGAGCATAGTTTGATAGCAGAAGTCCTTGTATCGCTTCACATGATGCTTAGTAGAAATTGAGTAGTTTGAGTAGCAATACTTTAAACGAATGTATTGTGTCTATAGTCATAGACTCATCAAGGTCTCGGTAGTACATATGGTATTACTCTTACCCTTATATGGTGTGGACTTATTTTTTATTCAGAAAAAAAAAAAAAAAAAAAAAAAAAAAAAAATCATGATGGCATAGAGATTATAAACATTTTATACCATTTTGGTGGGTGCACCCATGATTTAATGCAGAACTGGACCTTCTTTCTTTTCCTTTATTGAGTCAGAATGAATGAATGTCAGATGAACTCCTTACCCTTTTATTGTCCCTACAACTTCTGCCATTGGATTTGAATGAAAGAATAAAGATTCCAAGGCGTGTTATAGTGAATAGAGAAGGCTCTTTTAGAATGGGAAAGAGGCGGACGTTCTTTCAAATGAAGGCGTGTTAATAATGAAGATAAATAGAGACTTTTATTTGAAATCATAGTAGAGGTTGATGCTCTTTTTTTTGGCTCCATAGTTGAATTCGAAAATTGTATGTGAGTAATAGTATATTCAAAGCAGTCCATCTTTACTTGCTTTTCTTCTTTTTTTATTTATGCAAAAGCTATCTCTCTCTCTCTCATGTACTTTGCTTATCACTTTTTTCCTTTCTATCTAGTCTCAAAATTTCGAAATCATAGTGCTGAATCTCGAAGATTTATGACTGCCCTTCTAGTATCTGATATTGGCTCAAACATCACTCAAGGTTGTCGTATGCCTTTGTTTTAATTTTTAAGTATTTTTTTTTTTTTTTTGATTGAGTTTTACTTTTAAGTATAAAGTCAATAAAGTAGATGACAGATTTTGAGCTATCTTTGTCCCACTGCACTGAAATATTGAGTTAATTCATGGGTCATGGCATCAAATTTCCAACCAATTGGGTGTTTCCTGGTTATCCTTTCTCTTTTACTGATACATATCAATGGATGTATAGTTATGATAAAGCACAGTTTATTATCTTCTAACAAGAAAACTTATAATCTTTGTTCTTTGCATATAATGCAGGGATGACAACCAAAAAGAGAAAAACATAAAAAAAAAAAAAAAGTTATGATGAAAGTAATTAACGCAAAGTGGCCATAAGTCTTGTTCATGATTTGAAAGAAAATGCTTAAGTTAATAACAATTTTACTACAAAGAACTTATATATTGAAGTGATAACCTTGGGAGTGACCTCAAGGTGTTGACTAACAGCCTCGAACCCAATACTTCTTGGCCATATGAAACTTGGGAACCATTAATCATTTTCTTGAGGTTTCACACTCAAAACCAACTTAAGACAGATATTTAATTCTTGTGTATTTTTTGCTATGTAAATAGTGGGGAAAGTATTGGGTACCATTGAAAGTCTTTGTACCATTGAGCTATCGCTTGAATTTCCAATTATCGTGTTAAAATAATTAAACAATAAAGTTTTTATACCTAAATAGTACACAAATTATTAGGAAGAAGTACTTCTTTGTAACCAATTAACAAAAAAAATGTAATCGAATTCTCCAACTATCTTCCTTGATGTGATTTAGAGCTTGTTTGTTGCTGCTATAGGAAGTAAAGCTTTAAATTTTGTAACTTTTGGGATAAAGAGTTCAAGAACTTGGTTTGTTTAACAAAACTACAATGATGAAGCGTTTTGAATTTGTTATACTTATGTTTGGTAACCAGATTTGATTGAGTTTTTAGATTTGAGAAATGAAAGAATCGAAGAATACATAATAAGAATTTGTTATACCAAGTGTTTTGAATTAGTATTTTCATATTTGAACGGAATTAAACCCAATCAAAATCATTTAATGGACAATATTTTAATTTTAATTTTATTATTATTAGCTCTCTCTCTCAAAATGGGTGGGCATTAGGTGTCATTTAAAAACAAATTAACATGGACATTTATGTCCAAAGTTGAAGTCATGCAATAAAGAGCTTTAACGCTAAGGGCTTGTTTGATTTTGAATTTGGAGGGGTTGAAGAGTTCTTTAAAATTAAGGGGGTTAAAACTCTTTTTAGCTGAAATTGCTAAACGATTTTCAATCTCGCTAAGGAACTTTAAGGGTACTCAAAGTTGCTTTTAAATCTTTTTACCTTTAGTGCATGTTTGGCATCGCTCTAGGAAATAAAATTTTAACTGGACCTTTAATCGTAGATTTAATTGAAAGATCTTTAGTATTTTGAGCGTTTGGAAAATTACAATGAATAATGTTTTAATGTTTTAAATTTATAAAAAAATGAATAGAGAATTGTAGAACTTTTCTTAAAAGTTTCAAATTTTAACATTAAGTTTTAAATGTTTTCAACTTTAAGGACCCCTGAAGTTTTGTATGTTTGTTTGTTTGTTTTTTTTTTTTTAAGTGGATTGTAGATAAGTTCTTAGAAATAGAACTTTTGTGATATATTACTTTAACTAAAAAGCTTTTTAGGGTTTTGAGTGTTTGACAAATAGCAATAATCGAAGCTTTAAAGTTCTTGATTTATAAAGCATGGATACTGAAGTGTGGAGATTTTTTTACCTAAAAGTTCCAAATATTTGTTTTAACCTTCAAACTTAAAACAATTTTAAAGACCCCCTTTAAAGCTCTTTAGTGAAATTGCCAAAAAATTTGACAATTTTTGCAAAAAAGAGCTATAAGGCTTTTAAAGCATTTTAACACCTCTTCAAAAGGTGAACTAGATGGACAAGAAGTTTAAAATATCATTCACTATAATTTATCAAACACTAAAGCATTTTTCAATTAAGGCTTTTTATTAGAGAAACGCTTCCACTAAGGATATGTTTGGTTCTATGTTTGAGTTGAAAAGCTCTTTTAATTAAGCAAAAAATGAGGGTGTTTGACAACCCATTGAAAAAGAGGTTTAAAAGATCATTCAAGTTGAAAACAACTTTAAGGTTAAAATTAAAATTTGGAGATTTTAGGAAAAAGTTATACAATTAACTAGAACTTAAAGATACTATGCATTGTAATTTTCCTAACGCTCAAAACACTATAGAGCTTTTCAATCAAAAGTCTATATTGCTAAGATCTACTACAAAAGTTCTACAGTTAAAGCTCTACGTACTTTTTATAGCAATACTAAGCGGGAGCTAAAAGCCTAAAACCCTACAGTTAAAACTCTACTTCTTATAACGATATCAAATGGGCACTGCATAAGCTTACAATAATAATAAGAATACACAAAGTTTTTGCCTCCAAAGATCTTGTTATACAAACTTTTCTCTATAATAAATATAGTACACTTTCTGTAAGTGTTTCTTAAATGAGTGTGTTTAGGCTCAACAAGAGGGAGAAGATTTGAACTAATGATTTCTACATTTATTATAATTGTGCGCTAAACTACACTACACACCTTGGTGTCTCCTTTATTTACCAGCTTGATTAGAAACTCTAATGACTTTGAGACATTCTAATTACTTCTAGAGATTAGGTTTGTGTATCACATGAAAACTTATCTATACTATACGTGTCTTCTTCATCTTTTTTTTTTTTTCCAGCAATACAAAATTGAAATCCTTGCCAATGTAACTTTCCTTTAGCAGTAGAAATAGCCTCCTTTTGTAAACCCAACCAACTTTAGCGGTTGGGAAGTTAGGAATTGAATGCAAAAAAAGTCGTGGTGAATGTGAGGAGGGGCAATTCGGTCAAATCACCACACTCCCCCACTGTCACACGACTCACGTTATGCCCCTCACGACACATCCATTAAAACCCCGTAATTCACAACGGTAAGCTTAAAAAAGGAACAAATTTCCAAATATACCCTTGTAAAAGTAATTAGAATTCAAATCTTCATGGGTGTTCTCGTACTTTTCACTCAAAAAATAAAATAAAGTTAAAAAATGACCCACTTTTGTTTAATTGCTAAAAATAAAGTCAAATACTGTCTCTCTCTTGTTTCTCAAAAAAAAAAAAAAAATACTGTCTCTCTTTCTCTCTCTAGAGTCTTGAAGAGACTGTCTCTCTACGCTTTAAATTGAGGAATGCAATTGCAAAGCAAAACAGAGGCCGTGTTTTTCTGAGTCACATCTTACACGATTTAGGTCCACTTCCTAATCCACAAAGTACAACTACCTTTGCCAAACTTCAATTTCACCACTTGGGTCTTGTTGGGCCTCTCTCATTTTCTTCTCTCTTAAAAGAAAGATTGCATTTTTTTGCACTACTAGTATTTTGTGTGCTACTGTAACATTGAAGTATAAGCCATTTCTTCAATGGCCTAAATAACAAATATCAGTAGGCAGTGGCAGACCCCCTTTTTTTTTTTTTTTGAAGCTTCATTGGGTTTGGCGTTAACAATGGCCACTTCAGGTGGTGGTAATTACAGAAATGGGACACACAAGAGCTCCATGAAGGTGGATAGGTCTCTCTCTTTGAATTCAAACCCAAAGTCCTCTGTAAAGTCCAAGTCTTTGCCTTCTTCTGGGCCCCGCCGCAATAGCACTGGCTCTCTAGCCGGTGGAGCAGCCAAGGATAATGCTGGAGGTGAGTTTTGTGGTTTTTATTTTATTGGTGGTTGAAGAATTTGAAAATTGTTGCACTTGGTTATTGAGATCTTGGGCTACCCATTTCTTGTTTTGGTTGGTATAGGTGTTGTGTGTATAAGGAATGTAAAATTGTGTTACAAATTTTGATGGGTGTTTTGGGTTGTGGGAAAGAGAGGCCTTTTTTTTTTTTTTAATTTAATTTTTTTAAATATTTTGGGTTGTGTACTGCCATTATGGTTTTTGCACTTTGCCTTATTTTCTTGCTTTGAAGGCGAAAGTTGCGTTAGGTAATTGGGTTACTGCTTAAGAGGAAGGAAACTACTTTCAAAATGCTAAGCAAATTGAACTATAGAAGTTTGATTATTATTGTATTTAATTTCTGAGGATAGATATTGGATAGCCTTTTGATCACTTATAGAGGGAACTCCTTTAGTTTGGGTAAATTTGGGTGTCTTCTGAAAATAAAAATGCTTGTTAAACAGTCTTGGTGGGTTGGCACTTAAATTATTGTTAAAAAAAAAAAAAAGATTTTTTCCCTTCTACAACTTGTTCATCATTCCTTTATATCCCTATTTCTCTATAAAGCTCTGAATGCTATGAATTGGTTTGTCCTGGTAAGGGTAAGATATTATGCTTTTCTATAATAATACCAACTTGTAGAGACTTTGCCAACAGTTTCTTTGATAAGTTTCAGAAGCATTGCCTTTTCGTTAATTAAAAAGGGATGACTAATAAGATTTCCTTTTTAAAGAAGCTGTGTTTTTAGCTTTTGTTGGATAATAAACCTTTTGTTGTTCATTATATGTTTCTATTTTGAGAGTAGTTCCTGGAAGAGTTCGAGTAGCTGTGAGATTGCGACCGCGTAATGCTGAGGAATTGGTGGAAGATGCTGATTTTGCTGATTGTGTAGAATTGCAGCCAGAGGTGCTCTTCAATAGTTATTGATAATTATGTTCTAGATGGTTTCAATACTTGTTTTCAGTATAGTAATTCATACTCGAGTATTCCTTTTTCAGCTTAAAAGGTTGAAACTTCGAAAAAACAATTGGGACTCAGACACTTATGAGTTTGATGAAGTGCTTACCGAGTTTGCATCCCAAAAACGTGTTTATGAAGTTGTAGCAAAGCCTGTTGTTGAGGTGTGTATAAAATGTGATGACAGTTTCTGTCATACATGTTAATGCATTTGAATTTCAGTTTTTGTTTTTGAAGACATGGGTGGTTCATGGATTGATTTTTGATTATGTTATTTGTCTTGGTAATCTGTTGGGAATGTATAATCAGGATAGTGGATCATATCAGTTAGATTCAAATATGGGATCAAACCAGGAATTTTAGTATAAATGCAGTTAGAAAGTTACTATAATATATTTGCATATGCTGAATTAAAAAAAAAAAAAACTGAGAGCCATATTGTAGAAAATAAGCAAATAACTCTTGGATTATGTAGGCTTTCAAGTAATGAATAAAAGTGCGAATAAAGCTCTTTTATTTTCACTTAAATCATAAATAGGGTCAAAGTATAAGCACCTAAAGGCGTTATTTAAAGTTGAGTTTTCTTTTTGAATTTGTAACTACATGTTCTGTTTGCTGTTCCGGACATATAAAACTATCACCCACTCACTTCATTTGTTCCAAGGGAACTGTTTATATGTTTCATTACATAAATTCGGGTAAGTTTGCTTAGTTTTTGTGGAACTCCCTCCAAGTGATGTGCTTCTTTGTAATTTTTTTTTTCAGAGTGTTCTGGATGGTTACAATGGAACCATCATGGCATATGGGCAGACTGGTACGGGTAAAACATATACTCTTGGACGACTTGGAGAGGAAGATACAGCTGCTCGTGGAATAATGGTGCGTGCTATGGAGGATATTCTAGCAGATGTTTCGTTGGAGACTGATTCAGTCTCGGTCTCATATCTGCAGGTTGTTGTCCTTGAAAGTAGAACCTAATACATTGTTTCTAATATCATCATTGTCATTTGTTTAATTCTTTATTAGCTGGTTTATACACATGACTTTGTCATCATTTTAGATATATTATGTTCTGAAGTCTATGTTAAACATTCTGACAGCACTGTTACAAGTTCATGTTTAACATTAGGCTCCCTACACATACATGCAGCTTTATATGGAGACTATACAGGACCTTCTTGATCCCGCCAATGATAACATTCCTATTGTGGAAGACCCAAAAACTGGTGATGTTTCAGTACCTGGGGCTACCCTAGTGGAAATTAGGGACCAGCACAGTTTTGTGGAACTATTGCGATTAGGGGAAGCTCACCGCTTTGCTGCGAACACAAAATTGAATACAGAATCTTCTCGTAGTCACGCTATACTGATGGTGAATTACGCATTTCTTTTATTTTGATGCTTGTGCTCTCGAAACTTCTAGGCACTTATTGCAGTTATATGAAGCTTTTTATTGTTTTTGATTGAACATTAATAGATGTCCCTAATCCCACAGGTACATGTAAAGAGATCTGTCAAGGCAAGGGATTCAGCATTTTCAAGTGAAAATGGTAACAGTCCTCATATGAAAACATTAAAGCCTTCCCTTGTTCGGAAGGGAAAGTTAGTTGTGGTAGATCTTGCTGGTTCAGAGCGTATTGATAAGTCAGGTGTGTGAGTGTAACAAGAGGACTTAATTAGTCCTCTTTCCTTGTTATGACTTTGTCATTTTACTATTGTTGTTTGTTTTATGGCCTGACTCTTTATTCATATGAATAGTGTCCTTGCTGTTCTTAAATTTTTGCTAAACTATGTTACAATCTGTATCTTTATATGGGTACTTTTTCCTCTCTCTTGGTTTACTGAAAACATTTTCTAATGAAATAGTCAGTCATTATAATTCAGTTTCTGCTTTTAAGGTGAGTTTTGGTCAGCCAGGGTGCAAAGTTATAACAAGAAGTAGTGGGAGCAGATGAAGAGGAAATCTGGCCCTCTTGGAAATTGAATAAAGTATACCTAGGAGCTTAAAGTGTGGATTGGTGAATATTTTTCCCAAGAAATATGTCCAAAGCTAGACATCATCACAAGATCAATCCCAAATGAAAACGCAGTTAGCTAGATCTCATTAGAATACCTTGGAAATTAAAGGAAAGAGAAATTTGCAATCCACCAGAATTTGAGAGAAAATTCTTAGAGAAATATTTATTGCCATCTGATAAAGCCAGTGAAGTACAATGTCTTGTAAAGTTTCCTATGACTTTGCTGAAGACTAAATTAACAAGCCATTCACCTCAATTTTTGACGGTCCTGCTTTTTAAAAAATTCCAAGGAAACATGTTCTACATCACATATGTAATTATAATGGGAAAGAGATACAGGCTAAAAAGCTTATATTTTTCAATTCTTCCTTCAAATAAAAATAGATGTAAGTTACACATACTATGGGAAATTTATATTTTCAGAGAAATACTGTATGATGATATTGTTAATAAGTTAAAGAAAAAACTGTCAAGTACCAAGATCTTCGTCATATTTATTTTAACCTACATCTTTTGGACTCATCTTTAGGTCAATTTATACATCAACCTGAAGCAAGAGTCTTTGATTTACCCCCTAATTTCTTAAATTGTAGCTACAAATTCAAGTATTTTCTTCTAGCAGGCCGTGTGAAGATACTTCTCATTTGGAAAAACATGAATAACTCATGAACTTCATGAATAATATGTGTTTGATATGAAACTGAAAAATTAAACCCATATTCTAACAGGGGAATCTCTAATTTATCAAGTTCCAGTAATGTTTGATAAATATAAAGTGGTGAATTCTGATTTGTATTTGTTGTACAATATAAATGTGGATTTTGGTGATATCCTTTATTATGGTTTTGGTTCAACTCAAAACAGATATATTTCAAGACTGAGATGGTAAGAATTTGAAATTTTTAGGCAGGTCAAACATCATTTCTGGTTTTGAACAAGCTAGAGGTGTACTGGGACAATGCTTGGGCAAGATTTGCACCATGCCTTAGGCCGGGGGGGGGGGGTTTAGTTAAGCTGTATAAGGAAGACAAGGATAGGGAGGAGAAAAAAAAAAGAGAGGTCTTTATGCTGCAGTGGTCCAAGGTGCATTCAAGGTAGTTCTGGAAAAAAAAAAAAAAGAAAAAAAAAGAAAAAATAAAAGGGAAGGGCTCTCGCTGAGTGGAGGTCATTGGGTCTTACAAGGCAACTTGTTCCTTGCAAGTCCCTGACTCCTTGTATCATGTTGCCCACCATCTAGAAGAATTGATAGAGGGCTTTATGTCAGGGAAGTTCAATGGTGCATTATTGGAAGGTCATGATAAGAAAATTGGATTACCCTGCAGCAAGTTCGCTACCATCAGTGAGCCAGTTTTTGTCCCAATGACATGGACATTGAAGGTTGTGGCCTTTAGGGTGTATATTTAAGATTGGTAGCTGCAAGGTTGGCAGGATGAATAGCTTAAGGTGACAAGTCAATACATCTGAAATAGCTGGCTTGGGGTTGTTTCCCTCTTATATTTGACAAAGCTTTAGGTGGTGCTTTGGGCGTGGTATGGGTGCACCCTTGTTTCCATTCCTTGATTTGGTAAAGCTCCTCAGTGGTTTCTCCTGCTGAGGGAAGTGTCTTATACTCTTATGTCAGGATTACTGTTGATAAAATCACCTTTTTCAATTGGGGAAGCTAATATACATGCCTTACAATCTATTCAGATTTTGGGATTTCATACCAATCGCTTGTGATTATTGATTTGGGACAAACTGACAGCACTTGACTAGCATTGGAGAGGTTCCAACTGCTAAATTTTATTTAAATTCTGTGAGTTTCCACCAGGGCTTTTTCCTTGAGAAGGCATTCTTGTAAAATTTTCACCTTAATTTTTCTTCATTCAGTGGAACAGCAACTATTGCCAGTTGTAGACATGTCATATTGATAGATTCTGCACATGCATGAAGAATGCATAACAGATTCATATATTTTCTTTCTTTGCTTTTCTTTTTTCCTGATGATTTGTGCTATTATCTTATTTTATCTCGCTATGTGTTAACCTATATACCACATATTGAAAATTGTTTATTCTTCTTTTCTCTTTTTCTTTGGCAGGAAGTGAGGGGCATACACTAGAGGAAGCCAAATCCATCAATCTCTCCTTGAGCGCATTGGGAAAGTGCATTAATGCACTGGCAGAGAATAGTGCACATGTTCCTGTTCGTGATTCAAAGCTTACAAGATTGCTTAAGGATTCATTTGGAGGTATGAATCATGTTACTATTCACATGGATATGAATTCAATTTTCCTATTGTGTTATGGGTTGAACCTCCAATTTTGACAAATGATTTGACATGTTTATTCATTAAAATGTATTGCAATTTGAATAACTGAATGAGAGTATTTTAAATTTGAGCTCTTTCACTTACTAAAGTTTATTGTGTGTTTGGTAGAGATTTAAAATTTTAAAGGTGTGGAGATGTAGATCTCTAAATCACCAGTTTATGTTGACTTTTCATGTACTGAATTCATATATATACATATAAGGAACCGTGTTTAGGGCCTGAGATTTTAGACACAAGATGATTTTATCATATGCTTGCTAATACAGTTTCAAGGCACCATTTTTTCTTTCTTTTAAGTGGCAGAATATTCCATCTTTGATAGTTCCTTTTATTAATTAAATGTCCAGTATTTTCTTTATTTTTTTATGAAGTATCATTTGCGTTTTGCTACGTATGTTACTGACATTGAAAATTTAACAGGCACAGCAAGAACTTCACTGGTTATTACTATTGGTCCATCCCCACGTCACCGAGGAGAGACAGCAAGTACCATAATGTTTGGACAGAGGGTGGGTTACGAAGTCATTACCTTGCTTTCTCACATTCTGAATATGTACCTCTGACTTGTTAGTGTAATCCTGATAGATGGAGTTATGCCATTTCTCTTTCAATATCATTAGGGCAGGCTGCTAGCATTTTTCTGCATAATAATCCTTCTTGTCTGCTTGGATCTCAACTGTGTGATCTATGGCAGCAACCAATGTTTTCATGGGGGACTTTTTAATATTAGTGTGTTTGAGAGTGTGTGTGTGTGTGTGTGGCTTTTTTATTATTTTGGAAGGTGCTAATATTTTGTCATCTCATAGGCTATGAAGGTGGAAAATATGTTGAAATTGAAGGAGGAATTCGATTACAAAAGTTTAGCTAGAAGATTAGACATACAATTAGACAAACTTATTGCAGAACATGAAAGGCAGCAGAAAGCATTTGAGGATGAAATCGAAAGAATAAATGTAGAAGCACAAAATCGGATTTCTGAGTTTGAAAGTAACCATGCAGATGCATTAGAGGTAAACACTTATATCTACATTATATATATATATATATATATATATATATATATATATATATATAGCTAACTTGAATATTGTATGTGCTTGCACCTGCATATGTCTGTTCTCACAACAGTGTGTTTATAAAGAGAGAGAGAGAGAGAGAGAGTCTTTCTTATAGGCTTATAGCTTATGGTGCTAATATATACGCATATGTGTTAGATATAATTTGGAGTTGAAGTTTTGGTTCTGCATGTGACTTGCTTGTTATGCAATATTCCAATAGCTTGCCATAGTACGTTTGGCTTGTGTCATTACTATGATGTGATAACTACAAGCATTGTCATTTATATCTCTGTTGATTTCTTAAGGTAAAAGTGATAATGCACACAGTGACCTATCTACAACTTACATTTGGGAAATCATATTCTACATGTGCATTGTTCTCTACCCCCTTCTTAAGAAATCTGTTAGCATTTACATGATTGGTAGCTTGGAGAATTCTCTATTATTTATTTCCAGAAGTTTTGTAAATCTCTTCATAGGAATAGTTGTTATAAGTAGCACTTTTTTGCCAATGAGCTCTAGCTCAAATGGCACCTCCTCCCATTGTAAGAGCAATGTGGAGAATGAAGTTGTAGATTCAAAATCCAATAGATGCATACTGTGTTTGAGTTTAATTGCCAGTTGAACTTCATTTACCAATTATCATGCTTATCTCATTGCATATTGAACTCCATGTGTGCTTTTTTCTTTTGTAGAAGGAAAGATTGAAATATCAAAAAGACTATATGGATTCAATAAAGAAGCTTGAAGAGCAATTGGTGAAGAATCAGCAAAAGAATGGCAGTGAAAAAGTTCCAGTTGGACTCAGAGAGGATGGCTCTGCCTTGACATCTAACACAGAGGTAGCCTAGTTATGAATCTGCATATCTTGTCATTTATTGTTGTCCATACTGTAGGTAAATGCATGGTACATGTGCTAGTGCTATTTTAAATATCTGATTTAGTTTATGGATCTTGAATACCCAATACCTTTGTCACCGAGTCCAAAAAGTGGCCTATGTAACCCATGTTTCTATCTTTTGTCTCTTACTCTTCATACTAGGGTTAATTTCAACATAATCCTCTTCCATTGTCAATATTACTTTAACTTTTTGCATATTGAGAAAAATAGAAGAGGAGAATTTACTAGAGGTTATGGATGCACCACGCTATTGTGCCGATTCCACCTTTTGGGTAGCTGCAATTTGTGTCAAAGTTTCCTTTCCTATGGCTACGAAATTGAATTTGGTGTCAATACCAGTTGGAAAATTTGAATAATAATTGGAGCTTGATTTGAATTCAGTACAAAGATGTAATATTATGAGGCACTGGAAGTTCTTGAGATATTTGCTTTCTCCATTTTAATGGCCAACCAAATCTACCAACAACCCTTTTGGAATTTTGGGCTTGCAGAAGCATATTCAAACAAACAAGAAAAAAAAAAAAAAAAAATCCAGATAACAATATTTAACATGGTTGGCCAACTTCATGACTATATCCACTGGCAACACCAATCAAAATCCACTATCAATGATATGGGCTACAACCATATGCCTAACCATGACAACATAAACTCTTAAGACTCTCACAAGCAACACTCACAACCTCTGAAACAAACACTCTCAAAATACAAACTAGCCTACATCTCCCAATATACCTAATTAAATCAAATTCTTAGTTCTAAATCACAGACTTGACAAACTCATAGTCCTAAAACTCTAATATACCTAATAGTGCTCTCACACTAACGCCTAAACAAACCCTTAAGTCACACATGCAAGTATCTCTCAACCCTAAGAGAGATACTAAAAAGTTTTTCAAAGAAATCCAGACACTTTCTTTTTTTAATTTTCTTCTCCTCTCTCCATATGGGAGGACCTCTAGGGCCAAAACCACCAAATCCCTTATAGTGTTGTATATAAATAAGAACTCAATACTAATTTCTTGTTTGACAAGTAATACTACCTCTGTTCCATATTGTTGGTCATGTTTAGAAAATCCAACTTGTTAAGGGAACATCATTTTATGTGTTGTCTTTTAGTTAAAAAGGCACAAGTTTCCAAAATTGCCCTCATTAATATAAACTCTAGTGAGAAGTTGATAGTATTTTTAAATGAAGTAAAGGGTAAGTTAGGAAATTAATTTATTGACTTTTCAATAAGGACTACATTTTGGGATGTCCCAAAATGGAATAGAAGACCAACAATTGGATATAGGAGTATCAAATTAATTAGTTTACAAAGAATAAACTTTCCTTCCATATCAAAATAGCCTAAGCTAAATCAAAATTGGAATTTGAGTCAATTTCTACCAAACCCTATAACTAATTGATATGGTATAGTATTACCTATGCTATAGCCTTCATTCTTGCTATAGCACCATATGGCAGACCTGGGAAGCTGGGTTTTTCCCCCAGGATTTTAGTCCATAGTCCAGTGGTTGAACCTTACAAGGGGGAGGGGTGAGTTTGTGGATAACAATTTATAGGGAAAATGGTGTTTTAGGCACCATGTTTAAGAGAAGCAAAACAAAACAAAACACAAGGAAAACAAAAGTGGTCTTCTCTATTGTTTTGTGACCTTTTTATTTATTTATTTTTAATATTATTATTTATTTTTAAACATATTTTTCTTTGTTCTTTTAATTTAATCTGCCAATAAGATTTTAAAATTTCAGAGTTTCTTAATTTTTTTTTTTTTTTTTTAAAAGATGTTCATAATTGATGCCACAACTTTTTTCATTGGATACAATTGCAAAAAAAGGGTAGAAAAGAAAGGAAAACTCATCAACATTATACATATACCCCAGGGTTTTTTTTTTTTTTTTTGAAAATTTCAGCAGGTGCAATTGCACCCACTTGCTACGATGTGGCTCAGCCACTGCCGGCTTTGGACTGAAATCATCCCATTAAGTTTACCATTCATGTATGGAGTTGGAATTTTCTACTATTATTTATGGAAGCTTGCAGTGTATGGGGAAGCGTATGATAGGAGTTGAACTTGAATATAGTAGGACTATGGCCACAATGGAGGGGAACTATCTATAAAGTAGTAGCCTATGCCTATTTGTAGGAGATTTCTCTTTTTAACATGACATGCAGTGTGGGGAGATAGCTCTAAAGATGCTGTTCTTGGCTGTATATATATATATATATATATATACACACACACAAAAATAATTGGATAAAATGCAAAACTGACCTTCTAAGTTTCTTCAGATTTCATTTCAGTCCTCTAACTTTGCTTTTATTCATTTTAGTCCTCTAACTTTCAAGTTTATTTAATTAAGGCTTTTCCATCAAGTTTTGCATTTTAGCCAAAATAATTTAATGAATTTTATGAAACAACTGGGGAAGGAATTCACTAGCATCCAAGATTTCAGAAACTTATGATAATGTTTATACACCTTTGTATGAGTTATCAATGTTGCTCATTCTTTTAACCTACAACATTAAAACAGAAGCCAGCTCAGTTTTTAATGCTCTTATGCAGTTTTAATTACCGTCCTCCTTTTTTTTTATTAATTTTTTTTCATTTATATTATTTATTATCATTTTTTAATATTATTGGTTCACATGTTAAACCATCCCTTAGCATGTTCCACCCTTTTTAATGTTTTGATTTTTTGGATAAGTAGAAAGTTTTTTGAAAAATATAATTACTTCAAGTTCACGATAATGAATGCAAAGTGTCTAAAAAAATTACAATGAATCAAACAGAAAAGCTAAGAGTTCCACCACTTTCAATGTTGTTCAGAGTTCCAAGGTCTCTGCTGCAGAGGAAGTTGCTGAGCTGAAGAAATTGCTTCAAAAAGAAAATCTTTTACGGAAGACTGCTGAAGAGGAAGTTAATAATCTTAAAAGTCAAATAGCTCAATGGAAAAGGTCCGAGGTATGTTTTATTTCTCTCCAAGCATTTCTTATTTCAACATTGTCTATGCTCTGTTCTCTGCACTCTCCCTTTCCCCCATCTTTGGGATCTTTGTCATATGTAGAGTGATACTTTTGATATCGTAGGCATCAGGAAATTCAGAGATCATAAAGCTTCGCAAGATGCTGGAAGATGAGGCAAGTCAGAAAGAGAAACTTGAAGGAGAAATAGCATTACTACAAAGCCAGTTGTTGCAATTAAGTTTTGACGCTGATGAGGTATTCTGTGCTTGGAATTTGTAAGGCTGTGGTTTAAAATTTTTGACTTTCTAATCAGACATCTGCCATTGGAATACTCCCTTTTTGGATTTCTCCCCATATTCCTTGCATCATTCTCTTATCTGATAGGGCTGAAGTATTCCTCTTTGCAAAAATCCTTTATTTCATGGGATTAGATGGTCAAGGTTTATAAATTCTGTTGGTTTTGTGCATTGTGTATTAGTTTGAACCATACATGTATATTATCAGAAATTTATGGAAGGTTGGTTGTTCATGAATTAAATTTAAATCTTGGGATTCTTAGCTCCTGAGATTCTTAGCTCCTGAGGATGCCTTAATTCTTGAGAAATGTGGGTATTTTAAGTCTTGGTTAAGGCGTAATAGTAGTTACTAGAGCATTGAGCATTTTTGTTATATCCTGATTTTAGCTTCCAATGGTATGATTAAGGTATTGAGTAAGATGTGGTTGTTTTTTTATTTTTAGATTGGTACACCTAGTGGGTTTAAATTTTTGAAGTTTGAATTTGCACCTCACCCTCTACTCATTATTGTGGGAGGATAAAGTGCAGTTTGAACCAGAGCTCATTGCAGATGTGGTTATTTGATGCATGTTTTTTGGGGTTCCTTTTTTGGTTGCACCATGCATTCATGCCAAACACAGTAGGCATGTTCTTAATTCATGCATACAGCAAAACAAGGTGGTTAAGAGCGGCATGATAGGCTGACGCCCTGAGCCTTCCATGTGGTGGCTTCCTTGGCTGTGTAAATGGTGTGGACACAAGATACAGTCCCCCAATTACGCAGACTTATGGACACAGACGCAATGAGAAGAAGGTCCAACCAATGGCCTTATGGATGGAGACTACTATTTATTGGGCCTAAGGCCTGATCAATTAATGTCTAGGATTTACTTTATTCTATTTACTTTATTTAATTGGTTAAACATTATTTTCTTTTCCTACTTGGTTTAGGAATTTAATTCCTTTTCTTACTGGGATGAGTAGAATTAATTCATTTTCTTACTAGGATAATAACTATTGGAACTCTATAATCTATTTAAAGAACATAGGGTTCAGTATTGTTTTACAGTTCGATTCAGTAATAAAATTTATTGTTGGAGTTTTCCTTAATAGCTTGGTGTTGATTTCAGGCAACCCTAGGTTTTGATTCCTTGATTATTATTTTCTCTTGTTTGGTTCTGATTCCAACCAAGCCTTGGTGCTGATTCTTAATGCTATTTTACTATCTGTTCTTTGTTGAAATCTGTTTGTCTTGTCCTGTGTCAGTAAGCTTGGCTAGCATCAAGCCATACCTTGAGTTTGCTCTGATGTTTCTGAGCAGATGATTAGGAGGCCTATACAGGAAAATCTAAATGGAAATGAGGCCTCAACAATTTCCCATTGCTAAATTGTTGGCTGAACAAGGAGGCCAAAGCACATTTAATTGGAAGTTTAATGCGCTATTGCAAAGTGTACAAGTTGATAACAATGGCTATTTGGGGTATCTACAAAGTGATATCCTTTTGATATTTATTACTTGACTTGCTAGGAATTTACAATTGGAAAACGATATGAATCTTAATTTTTGGGACTTATTTACTCTCATGTTGGGATCTTGTAACTTTTGTGAATCACTTTCAACAAATTAGTGGGCATTAAATGATGTTTCTTATGTCATCTTTGTATGCATTTAAATGTGTTCATGGTATGCATCTGTATCTATCAATGTAGTATTTGATGAATTCTAAATTAAATATATGACATGTAGTCAACAAGAAGACTTGATAGAGGTGGATCTGGTAAAGTTCCAAGCAGTCTAGATTCACTTATATCTCAAGTTAAACATCACCAGCAAGATTCAGGAAATGGGGAAAAGGCCTCAATAGCCAAACTCTTTGAACAAGGTAGCAGTCAGTGCCTGCATGACATTTGTTTTTATTTTATGCTAATGATTAGGGTTAATCTGCCTACTTTCTTGGTATTTCTTGCTAATAAAATTCAATATTCTTATAGTGGGATTGCAAAAGATCTTATCGTTGCTTGAAGCTGAAGATGCTGATGTGCGAATTCACGCTGTGAAAGTGGTTGCAAATCTAGCTGCTGAAGGTGTCTATATTTCCTTACACTATTATTCTGTTGTATCACTAGCTCATTCTGAATTGCCCTGTCAAATTGTGCTTGCACCATGGTCTTATTTTATTGCCACATGTTCAATTCAAAGTTCTTCTTTCTCCAATTCTTGCATAATGTTGGTGATCTGATGGGTTTTGTTAAATTACTGATTGTCCCAAAAGCTTAAGCTTTTAGGGAAATCGGTAATTTAACATGGTATTAAAGCGGGAGGTCTTGAGTTCAATCTCTGTCTCCTCCATTCTACCTACCATTTAAATTCTCACGTTTTGGACCTCACCTATTAAAAGGTAGTTTTGGCTCACCCGTGAGGGGGAGTGTTAGAAGTATGTCGTTAAATGATTGAATTTACCATATCCCAATAGCTTAAGTTTTTGAGAGAATTGGTAATTTAACAGTTTGACGTTTGGAATGCTTGCTTAGTTGTTTTGATTATTATTATTATTATTATTATTACTATTGAAATGGGAAGACTGCTGGTTAGTTGCATGCATGTAATAGAGTTGATAGAGATAAGGATTTCTATGAAAAGTATAAGATATTTTCTTCCTATAACCAGTAAAGGTGATAAATATTCCATGAAATTAGTGCATATCACTCCATGTAGAATTGGAAAATAGAGATAAAGAAATTTCTGGGGGAGGAGGGGAAAATTTACTCAAGAAGTCATTAGTGAAAACAAGTTTTAGATATTAGGTACCAAGGTGTTGACATCAGAAGACTGGGATCCCCTTCTTCAAAGTTGACTTTGAATTTGTATCTTCTTTCTTATTAAAATGATTTTATTGGTTGTTCTTCAGAAGACTGGAAGTTGAAGTATTATAGGAGGTTTAAGATGTATAAGATCTTGGTTAGGATCAGGTGTTATGAGGAGGTTTAGGGGTTGATTTTCCTTGTCGTTCTATTTGGAAGGAAAAACTTCTGGCTAAGTTGGCATTTTGTAATATGTGCTTGACTTTGATTATAATATTGTGCTGAAGTTGAGGTGGAACTTTGTTCTTTCTCATCATGACATATGTTTAACTTTGTTTACTGTTCTGTATTGAACCAAGCTCTCTTTTTGAACATTTGGTTATCACTTTAATAGCACTTGATATGTGCTATTATATTACTTCTATCTGGAATGATATGAACTTCCTTTCATTCCCTCTAATGTGCAGAGATGAATCAGGAAAAGATTGTAGAAGCTGGCGGACTTACATCGTTGTTGATGCTTCTTAGGAACTCTGAGGATGAGACCATACATAGAGTTGCAGCAGGTGCTATTGCCAATCTTGCAATGAATGGTAAATATTTTGAGTCCATTTCTATGTGATTTGTAAAATATATGCCAGTCTTGGCTGATAATATTTCTAGTTTGGCTATGATTTTCCTCATATGTGCAACCTTTTGTGGCCTGTCAGAAACCAACCAGGAGCTCATCATGTCTCAAGGGGGCATTGGTTTGTTATCAATGACAGCAGCCAATGCTGAGGATCCTCAAACCCTTCGGATGGTTGCTGGAGCTATTGCAAATCTTTGTGGCAATGGTAAACTGTCTGACCTGTTTTATTTGTATGAAAATTTGACAGTATGTGTTACTAAGTATGAAAGAGATGTTTTGAGTATATTCATACTTGATTAAGGAGGGATTGAGATGGAAAATTGAATAAATTTAATAATCTGTTTGAAAGAAACTGGATTTAAGTCTATGGATACTTGGAGTGAGCTCCATATATTTTTTGTGCTGCTCAAGCTTAGATGAAAAGATAAAATTAGTAGAAAATCAGTATTAATAGAGAAGATTACACTGCTTCTTCCTGCTATAACGCTAGACATGCAACTACTAATTTTTGTTTCCTTTTCCTTAAATTCTGTCATCAATGATAAACCATATATTTAGAGTAATAGTTTAACCTGAAAATCTGAATGGGATTGTGACTTTCAGCATCTAGTGTAATAATTTTTTTGCTACTTATGGAAAAGAGAATCAAGTTTAAATTGGGTATACATTGGAAACATGATGGGTTTGTGTAGAATGCAAACTAGTGCACTTGTTCCCTTGGAAAGTGATAACATCTTTTTATTTTTTATTTTTTTTTTTATACAAGATAGAAATTCTACTCTAACCTAATCTAAGTGTATATGTGTGTGAAAGTTCCCTCCTGGAGACTTAAACTCCTACCCTTGTCCCCTCACACCCCACAAGTACTTATCCTTGTGGAGTGACCACCGCGCCAAAGGTGATAACATCTAGTTACCCAATAAAAAGTTCATTTGAGCTAGTCCAGTACATTGGCAGTCTACTGTCACTAACAAAAATAAAATTGCATCAATTAGATAAGTTGCAGATGAAGCTAAGGAGTGAAGGTGGTATCAAAGCATTGCTAGGAATGGTCAGATGCAGACATGCTGATGTTCTTGCACAAGTTGCTCGTGGAATAGCAAATTTTGCAAAATGCGAGTCAAGAGCAGCTACGCAAGGTGAAAAGCTCATAAAAGCACCTTCCTGATGTTCTTGTTGCTCTGCTTGTCATGTGATGCACAAAACTATCATCTTTATTCTTAAGAACTGCTTCCTAAGTTTTGTTGTCTTTTTGACAAAATTACCAGTTTATAAGTCTCAAATTATACCATTTATATTCATCATGATATTTTCATGAACCATCTGTATTTAAATCATCCTGTTTTTTGAGCTTAGACAGTTTTTTTAATGGTATAGGAACTAAGACCGGAAGGTCTCTTCTGATTGAGGATGGTGCACTTCCATGGATTGTACAGAATGCTAACAATGAAGCCTCACCAATCAGGCGTCATATTGAGCTTGCACTCTGTCATCTAGCACAACATGGTATGTTTGCCTTCTCTTGTCCTTGAACAAGTTGAGTTCCCATAGAATGTTGCCTAAGAAGGCTTGGATTACTGCATTTCAGAAGCAAATGCAAAAGATATGGTCAGTGGAGGTGCCTTGTGGGAGTTGGTTCGCATCTCGCGAGACTGTGCACGGGAAGACATAAGGACTCTTTCACATCGAACACTAACTTCCAGCCCTACTTTCCAAGCTGAAATGAGGCGTTTAAGGATAGGTCATTGATAAATTTGTGAAGTAATTCAAGCAGCTGAAGGTGGGGTAGCTTGGAAATATACATGTAGCTGATCCCAGCTGGAAAGATTGATCTTTTCAAGGTAAAAGAAGCAGGATGCATTGACTTTGCTGTCAGAGTCAGCTATATTGGCCAAAGTTTTGTTATTAGTGGGGCATGCTTGGGTTGTAGGCCTTGTATGAAGTTGATTACAGATGATAACTCTAATTTATTAATCAAATTATAGTCTTGTAATCTCATTTAATGTATTCACCCAGGTATGACCTTCCCATGTGTAGCTTCTAATTAGCTTGTAAATTGATTTGTATATGAAATCATTAGGAAAAAAATTGTGGGGGGTAGGGTGGTTGGAGAAAAACAATATTTTTGTCTCAAGAAGTATTGAGATTGTAATTTATGTAGCACATATTAATTTATTTGTTCAGTTTATGCTGAAATTGTTTAATATGAAATTTATCTACCATTTCTACCACTTTCTCTGATATTTTACCTTCGATGAGATGCTGTCTGCATAAATTATGCGTTCAAATTATCTGTGGATAATTGAATTGTCTCACTCTCAAGTCATTGATTATGATACTCTATAATGGTATTGAAGAATCTGCTTAGTTTGAGGTAATGAAAGTGTGCTTTTTCTTTTTTCTGATTTTTATTTTCAGGTGACTTATTATGTTTAGATACATGCGAAATAAGCATATCTAAGATTTTTTTTTTCTTAAAAAAAAAAAAAAAAAAAAATCTTTTTTGTTATGTAAGCATATCTAAATACTCCAACAGTGAGGGTTTTCTATTTTAGTTTCACATTTTGAATATCAGCACTACAAATCAAGGGGAACATACTGTGATGGACCCGTTGCCTGTTAATTCATGTTAGTCCTCATAAAATGGGCGTTTCCTCATTAAAATAGAAGGGATTAATTTTCCAGTACATGGTTTCTTACTTATTATAAATATTTTTGAGAGATTGACGTCTGTTACCAGTTACCACCTCCACCTGAGACAGTTGCTTTCCTAATTTCTTTTTGGGTGGTGTGGGTCAAAGTCCATGCCAATCATATATTTTACAGGCCAGTGCTAATCATGCCTCATTATGGATAACAATATTAAACTTCATAGTAAGGTACAAAGGGGCATGTACTACGTTTTTCTTTGATAGAGATTATTTAAAAGTGAGGAGTTTCTTTATTTTGTTAACATTTTGTCAGTGAGAGTTGTAAGACTATTCACAAGGTATGCATGAGTATTGCCACAGCAGTGACAACCTAGAAACAAACAACCTCGAGGGGTTGGTCTAGTAGCTCCCAAAGTTTTATCAATCTTAACCTGCATCTTGGGGTCACTCTAAGAAATTTTTCCTTGTAATTAGCTTGTGGGATGAGGGGATATACACATTTAGAGAATAGTCAGGCTCTCGAAAAGCTCTTGACACCCACATTAACTAGTAAAAAAAAAAAATAAAAAGTTAGAAGCAATATCAAGAAAAGTAATCTTGACAAACTAGAGGGCTTTGAATAAAAGATCCATGTTAGAAGCAAGCACCATGGGAGTATTTTTAGCATTTGATTTGTACAATGGATGTCGTACAACGTGTGAACTCTACAAGTTCATGAGATCCATATGCTATGAGACACTTGTAATATATAACGAGTGTAAGTGCATAAGATTAATAATACTGTGAGACACCCGTTGTATATAATGGATACATAAGATACCTTTAAGGCCTAGGTCGAATTGTGTTAATAGTACAACACAAACCCAAACTAGTAGTAAGTTTGTAGGCCTGGGGCAATAACAGGCACATTGTTCATATGATTGTACACATGTTTGGTGTGGACATGAAACAAGTGTCAAATATGTTATAAGGGTGTGCTACTCTATTAATAGTTCATTTGTTAATTCTCCCTAGCATAAAATTAATAGAACAAAAATGCTATAGTCTAGCCAATATTATTTTGTCTAGTATTCACTATTCAGAGTTTATTTATGAAAGAAAGTAGGCACTTGGATTTCAGCGAAAACATTATGAGGGAAAGGACTGTTAGTGTTTACAGCAGGATTGTATAATGTTGTATATAGTGATGGTTGCTAGCATTCGCCAAACGCATGATTTATACAGCATCCACCGTGAGCCAATTTTTGAGAAAGAATATCTCATCTGGTACTTCATAGTTCTTGAAAAGTTATCCACTAATTCTTGAACAAGCATATTACATTTTGATGTGCTTGACGTTCAAACATGACAATGATCAGCAAATGCATCCATGGCACCGATGGTATACCACCTTTCTGCAAAACTTCAATGCTAACCAAATGCGACTATAGCTAAAATAATAACCCCAAAAAGGAAAAGCCAATCTATTACATGCAACTTAATTATGTGCTTGACGTTCATAACTCCGTTGGTCATGCACTCTCAAGTTCTCAAAAAAAAATTTCCTAGAGATGAGAGTAGAAAACAAAATGAGTTCAAGCTTGGAACAAAAAATATAATCATCCCAAAGTTCAAAATTAAAGGCAGCCCATCTAAGAAAATAAGATTTCAAACCTGTGGTCAGTTTGGCTCCACACAAATAGGTTGATTTTCAATCCTTTCCTAGAGATAAGAGTAGAAAACAAAATGAGTTCAAGCTTGGAGCAAAAAATATAATCATCCCAAAGTTCAAAATCAAAGGCAGCCATCTAAGAAAATAAGATTCCAAACCTATGCTCAGTTTGGCTCCATGCACACAAATAGGTTGATTTTCAATCCAAATTAGGTTAACTTGGTTGGATTTATCCCTAACCTTGCTGATACATGCTTTTATAGTTTTTTTTTTCTTTTTCTTTTTTAATTTTTAATTTTATTTTAAGACTCAAAAGCTACTGTTATTAAATGGCAAACTTCTAAATTGGGTTCAGTCTAGCTAAATATTGATGGGTTCTTCGTTCGATAATCCAGAACTAGTGGTGAGGTAATTAGAGGTATTTATGACAATATTTGACACAATCTATAAACATCACACGTTTTTTTTTTTCCTTGCAGGTTTCTATTTAGTCTAAATAGGTTTGTGCCAAAGTGGGTGGTGTTGTCCCACTTTGACATCTATATAATCTATATCTATATAATACTAAAAGCTGAAGTGTAGCATTTAAAGTTGCTACGCTCCTGTTGAGCCACCTCATCCTCCACCTCATACTTTTTCTTAAATACTTTTTTCCTTTATAATTTCTCTCTAATTTTTATAAAACAATTAAATACAGATTATGTTCATCAAAAATTTAAATATAGATCATGGGCAAACATGTTGATGCACTCTATTAAAATGACTACGCTCCTGTTGAGCCACCTCATCCTCCACCTCATACTTTTTCTTAAATACTTTTTTCCTTTATAATTTCTCTCTAATTTTTATAAAACAATTAAATACAGATTATGTTCATCAAAAATTTAAATATAGATCATGGACAAACATGTTGATGCACTCTATTAAAATGACTATTCATCTCCTTCTCAAAAAAAAGAAAAAAAAAAGATGACTATTCATCTACTACTAAGTACTAAATCTTCTCAATTGTTATCCATACAATATGAGTTATTATCTTCAGTTACGACTATTCATATCCTTCCATCCAAAATTGGAATTTGGAAGCAAAACAGTTTTTTTGTAACTTAAATGTAGAGTTAAGAGTCTTCTATCCAAATCACCCGTCCATTTTCAATAACTAATCCAAATCTTATATATTTTGCTTGTAAGTTCTCTCTCTCCACTTTAGTTCCCCCCCCCCCCCCCCCCCCCCCAGATTTCTGTATTTAGCCAATGCCCAGCAAATATGCAAGACAAAGGTATACAAACTATCAAGAATTCAATTCCACGGTTGATTATTGCTTACAATCCTAGAGGAATTTTTCGATTCTTTATTCAAATTTTGTTAGTCAATTTCTTTTACATATCACTTTTGATTTTTGTTTAGGTGTGTTTCACAATGCTGAATTATCACTATATTTGTATCGCAACTTCTGATGACTTTTTGGATGGTTAGTATTTTTTGTTTAACGTTAAGACTAGATGCTAAATTGCTCACAAAGTGTATGCTGTTATGTTTCTCGAAGGTAGCCAACCAATCAATATTGTAACTCATGTCTCATTCTTTTAATGTGTTGTGGCTTATTAGAAAAGAGCCAGGAGAAGTTTGTTGATTCTATGTTAAAGAAAGCGAAGGTAATAATTCCTTAATGATTATCTTCTACATAATTTGTCATACTTATTGGTAATTAATCGTAAAATTCAAATACTACCACCTGAGTTGTTATTAGGTTTTCAATTTTTGGGTTTTGTTGTATAGTTCTCAAGTTTCCTTTGTAGCAAAAGGAAAAAGGTGGCTGAACATCAAAGAGATTCTTGGTATTCTTTCGTGGACTAACAAATTGATTGATTTTGATAGCAACCCAGATTCCAAATCCTATCTTTTTGGGGTTAACAACATCCATACGAAAGAGGCAACCAGTAGATGGATGCAGTGGCTCTCCTCCTTTGCTCTCTTCTGTTTCACTCTTATTTCTCTTTGGTTTGATGGTGTTTTGTTGTGTTAAATCATTTATATATTTATGATCACATCAAATGTTACATGTATCATATATTTTTGGATCTAATTCCTTTGCTCTAAAAGACTGAAAATTTATCTAAATTTTGTAGAGGCTTAATAAGTAAAAACTCATCGCTCATAGACCTTTGTCAATCTGTCTAATCTACTAGAGTCTGGTGTTGGTTTGGGACCATCATAGACTTTTGTATTTGATTACAGATTATTTTTTGTTTTATAGATGAAAGCATACACCCAAAAATCTTCTAGTAATCAAGAAGAAAAATTAATGTGAGAGAAGAAATGGTGGTGACAAAGTTGCCTCCCTGTCCAAAAATATTATTGGTATTATATTATATATATATGATCCTATCTTCATATGTTGCTTCCATTCTTTTGTTTTACTAGCTGATAATCAGGGAGTTGCCACTTATGGTATTTCTTCTTAATTTGTTGCTGACCGAGTAGTTCAAATTTTGAACCCCTCTCTTAGAATCTCTATGCACCCAATATGTGGAGAGGTACCATCCCGCCTAAAAAGGCATTGGTTTTTAAGATATAATATTTTCTTCTAGAAAATTAGTGTATTTTCTATTCAAACTAATAGAGTTTGTGTTACTCTATTTATTTATTTGGTTGGTTGAGAAATTTTGACAATGTATTTTGTTGGTGAGAATTTTTTGGCTGAATCTTAAACTTAATACTAAATATTAAATTTGATGTTTGCTTCTTCCCTTTTATCTCCAGTTCTAATCCCTTTGTCTCATTGGCAAACTTCAAGTGTAGGAATGGTGCACACAATCTTTGGTTAATAACTATGCAAGTTTGTTTTAATTTCATGTGATTTAAAAAAAAAAAAAAATTAATGATAGTTAGATATCTATTTGCTTTAATACAGATTATGTTTGATATCTATTTGCTTATGAATGATATCAGATCTGGCCTTCACTTTCACTATGCATAAAGTATCACATTCACAAAACTTAATGTAAGGTATTCTATGCTTTCTTTCCTTTTGATAAAATTTCAGATCCATTCCATGTTTTTGTTTCATGTTTTTGTTTTGTGCGTCTTTGGAGCTAATAAGGCAACAAAACTAAAGTTTTTAAGGCTGTCTGGCATTGTCAACAACATCACATAATTGGTAGCTTAAATTCTTCTATTATTATTGGATTTTTTTTTAATTTGCTTTGATTTGTGAATAATGACTCTAAGTTCGTTACTTTTCATATTGATGGTTGACTCTATAAGGTGCTTATTCTTTTTATTGCATTTCAGTGACATTCAATTACATAAATTTTTAATTGATTTGCATTGCATTACAGTTGGTTCACTCTACTCATTTGATAAATAGTGATTAGCTTTGAGGTTTCAAAATTGAAAATGGGTTAGACTTTAACAGAAATGGTGAAGGCTCGGCGTGCTGAGATGATACCTTTGGGATGAGGTGAGACATTAAGATGGAAAGGTAACAGTTTACACGAAGCAATATGGCATTTGAAATTGGAGTTAGATGCCAAAACCTGCTAGTAGGAAATCTGTAAATAAAAAAAAAAAAAAAATATATATATATATATATATATAAAGTTGTATTCATATGAAAATCATTTTATTAAATTTAGTTGGTTGAATTCTAATTCAGAAAAATGGATAGTTCAAAACACTTAGGTGTGTTTATGCATATATTTTTCCGTTTGCTCCCCTTAGATGTTGTTACACATTATACTTATATATTGGTTGCTGCATCATTATGTCATAGAAGTCTTTCCAATTGAAGACTTAGTACTTCCCTTATCACAGAACAAAAAAATAAAAATGCAAGTTCTTTATGATATAAATGTGAGGTATCTTCTTCTCAAAGTTATGTAGTGTCATAGCTATCATTTAAATAATTAAATTCAAGTGCAAATAATACAAAATCACTACCATGTTTTCACTTTTCATACTAAAAGTTTGTTTTTTTGGTTGATTTATATTATTTTTGTGGGGAGTTTATTACTAAAATGAAACTTCATAAACATTGAGTTGAAAGACAATTTTTGTGTTAATAATCCTTGATGTTATTGTTACTTTTCATATTCTATACCCCGTTACATAATATTTATATATTCCCACGCATCGCGTGGGTCTGCGACTAGTGATTAATAATAAGCGAGTCAATTTTGATTTGGCTTCCGTAACTCACGATCATCGATTGTGAAATAATTCAATTCATATAATAAATTCCCTTTTTACCCAATATAAATATAAATTTTAAATGTAGAATTGAGTGATTAAAATAATTTAATGATGAAAACTTGGATTTGTGTTAAAACACAAGAGTTTGTTCAAACCCTCAATTAAAAATTACGGTTAGATAGCTTTTACTCTAACTATACTAAGTGTGGAACAAGAGTAAATAAGCACAAAGAACCGTCAACACTACCCTAAGCCATATTCATCTATTATCAACAATAAAAAGAAAACTTAAAGAGTAGGGAAGAGAGATGCAAACACAAGATAATACTGAGACGTGTTATCGAAGAGAAAATAGAAGAACTTGGCGAAAAACCTCTCCGCAACCCTCCAAGTCGAAATTGATCCACTAGAGAATAAAGTTGGAGTACACGAATAAGAAAAGACCCTCCAAGCCTAGTCTACCCAATGTACTTGAGCCCTCCAAACTCCTACTACCAACGTACTTCTCGGAGACATGTCTTCTCTGGATTTTTGGATCCAGCAATACGCCCGAATGCATCCGCCAAGCCTGGGCTTCTCTTGGCAAATCCCCAAAGTTTCCCAATCTCCAAAACACTCTCTACACTCTAAAAATGTGTGGGTTATGTTTGGGTACAAATCTCCTCTCAAGTTATGGCAATGAGAGAGGGAAGGAGAAGAGGCTACAATGATTTTTCACTAAAAATTAGTAGCTCTCTCTCTAAAAGATGGGTGTGTTGTGTTGTAGAAAACCTATCTAGGGTTTTTCTCTTTGAAAAGTCTCTTTACAAATTGTGGGTAATGAGGGTATATATAGTGTAGGTAAAGACTTGGTAAATCAAAACATAACTTTTTACCGAACATGAAGTTTTGCAGGTCCTTCATGGGTTGGCCTTACCCGTGAGATAGTTGCGAAAAATCTAGCCTGGCACGACTTTTCATCTTCCAGTCATGTACTCTATACGTGGCTCTTTTCGCAAGTTGCTTCTCTCAAGACAATTGAGAGCTAGTCGCGAAATCCACTTGTTCAACTTTTGAAGCTTGATTTTTCACCGATCTCTCACACTCATCCCTTACAATTGATTCCACATACATACAAGGAAAATGATTGAAGAAATTATAATCAAATTTGGCACGGAATTAAAACCAGCACAATATAGTTGAAAATCACAATTTTACTATCTCCCCATTTGGCTATTCCGTGACAAAACCCCTAAACAGACTCTAGACTTAAACGTGAGTTTGGGAACATAGGCAAAACTCACTCATCTAATTCTAGAAGTTGTGAAGCACTTGCATCATATACACCTGTATATTGAAACACTTGCACACACAAAACTTCATTAAGCTCAAGACAAGTAGAACATGAGGCATGTATAAGGAACAAGTAAAAATGCGATCAAGATACCAATTGAGAATATATAACATGAAGCATAACTTGATCAAACATGAACAGTCATTAGGAAATGATTACAATAAACATTTATCAAGAAAATGATCATTCGGACTTGGAATGCAATTAAGAGCAATGCTAAAATCAATTGCATGTCTAACAAACACATGATGCATTAAAGAAACTAAAGCTAAGAGCATTAGAAAGCAATAAGCATCAAAACGGCTATAAAAACCAAGATACAAAACAATACTAAAGAAAACTAAGTTTTAAACTAAAGTACTTGAAAGCTTTAAATGAAAGCATTGTAAAAACATCCAAAAGTTATAAAAATTTAAAGTAAACTAGAAACCACCAAAAGAAACCAATGTATACTAAATTTGCTACTTTGCTACTCCCCCTCAATCTACTCCACCTTTTGATCAGAATGGCCAAAGAGATTAGAATGCATTGGACTCTGAATCTGACTCCGACTCCGATTTCCTCATCATGTCATCAATTTGAGACGAGAGGGCAGTGATCTGGTCTTCAAGATATGTGAATTGAGATGTAGAGTAGTTGATATGTGAAGCTAGCATTACATGCAACTCTTCAACCCTTCCGATTAGATGATCAATGCGATCGGGTGCTCTTGCACGCGCTTGGGAAGAAGGTTGTGCAGTGTCCTTTGGAACTGAAGTGAAATGCTCAATTTCCTCTTCAGTGTCTCCTCCTTCTTCAGTAGCATTATCTCTTGGAATTTGAGAGACATCAATAGTTGGTCCGGGGATATGAGCTTTGCATCGGATGATCGTTTGCTCACTAATAGGATCTTCCATTTGCATCACTTGAAGTCCACTTGGAATCTTCACCCTTGCTGTTAAAATAAGAGACATGATAGGGCTTAGGAATGGTAGAGTTAGCCTTGAACTCCTTTTTGTGATGCTTTTGATGAAGATGTGATAGATGTGACCATAGATGTCGATCTCCTTGTGAGTGAAAAGATCAAATAGGAATATGGTCCTTGGTGCGGACAAAGTGGTCAAGTTCTTCACCGGGTAAAGGTTGAAGATCATGATGTAGGCCAAAGTCCACATTTCCGGGGTGAACGTAATAGTGTGCAAGGCCTTCTTCTTAAGTTGTCCACCAAGAATTTCCACGAGGTAGTTTCTCCTTTCTCTCATCATATTGCAGAGATGTGTCCGGAGTCGTCGGTCGAATCTCCAAAACATCTTGAATTGATTCCCTCGTGATTAAGAACTCTCTCCCCTTTAGCCAACAGTTGATGTGACCACCTTCCACAATAGCATTTACGAAGAATTCTCGAATGATATCTTCAAACACATCCCCTATCGGATTTAGTAACTTTGTCCATGTCCTTTCTTTGAACACATCCAGAATGAAGGTGCCCTCTAGGGAATCTAAGTCCACAAGCCTTTCTAGGATGATTGGGGCCCGTTTGTAGTGATAAAGAAAAGTCATGTTAGCATCATCATTGCAAAATGAATCCAAGGAGGTGCGGGGACGCTCAGAAGACTTCTTTGTGGCCTTTTTCTTAATAGGAGGCATCTGCAAAACAAACACCAACACAAAGAAACAAAAACAAATACAAACAAGAAAACAAACTTTATTAGACACAAGTTATTTCAAAAACGAACAAAAAGTCCAAAAAAGCATAAAGACAAACAAACAAAGTCACAAGATCGTTTTTTAAGTGCTAAAGGTCTAACAAGACTTACATAGCATGAATGAACTGCAAAACATGTCAAGTGATCAAGTGTGCATGTTGTGTGCATGTGAGATGCATAAGCAATGCATGATAAGACACTCATGGGGCAAAGTGTGTGAAACACACAACCAATGTTTAAAACATGTTAAGAATGTAAAAACATAGAAATCCCCAAAATTTGGTACTCATTGGAGTTCAAAACAATGAGAAAATGCGCATACAAACCACTAAGTAAAACAATGCATTAACATGTTGAAATCTTGCCTAAATACATGTTAAAAATGCCACCTGGGGCCAAAACAAATGCAATAGGACATAGCCCAATCAAGAAAATTAAAAAATTTTGCATGAACATAACTTTTTCCCAACCCTTTTAAAAAATAACCCAACCCTAGAAATCCTAGAATCTAAGACTTAATCTAAGGAATCAAGAGTGAAAAAGTGTTAAAACATACCTTAGATGAGTCTTAGGGATGAAAGTTCTTGAGATTTGGGTGAGATTTTGAGTGAAAAGGTGTTTTTGGTTGAGAGAGGTACGAAGGAGGCAAAAAGGTTGATTTGAAAAACTATCACTGTTTGCCCTTTAAAAACTAAAAATCCGCTCATTTCGCGGGTAAGCTACTTGCGAAGTTACTTGCGAAATGGTCTCTCATGCACAAAACATGTTTTGCGGGAAGCTTATTCTCGCGAAAGACTTGCGAGGGAGTTGCGAAACTCTCTATGTAAATTTCTAGAAAAACTGAAATTGGCTTCCTTATTTTCACAGGTAGGTTCTTACTCGCGAAAATGCCTTTGAATGAGTTTTTCAACAAAAACAAAAATGGACTATTTGGAAAAAACTCTTAACACACAAAAATTTATAAAAAAACTTTCAAAAACATATAAAATACTCAAAAAAAATTTTGGGTTTGATCATCAAGCAATTGAGTATATACATATTATATTTGAACACATACAATCACACAAATGAAATAGACATTCATTGAACATTTGACTTGTGTGTTGTGTGTGTGGAGCAAGTATGAACTAGTCCATAGTCTAGTATGAAGCTTCAATGGTCAATTTAATCAAGTCATATACAACTAGTATGAAGTCAAGTGACCTATCTCACTTGTAGAAATGAACATATATGACCCCTCATCAATGTGTTTACATATTAATTGAAAGCTTTTTATTTGGCTTCCATATTTCATACTTTATCAAATAAAACTCAAATTTTTGAGAAACAATGCCATAAACTTTTTATATATTTTTGACAAATAAGCATTTGGCTTTGACACCATATATTTTAATACAAATTTGCTCCACCTTTTTCTAGTCAAACTGGTTTTTGAAGCAAGGCTTTTTTAGCTCTTTCTCTTTTCAGAGATTGACATTTGTAGAGCTTTTTTGAAAAAGAAAAAAATGTGAAGAGATATATAGGCACAAGTCTACGCATGTATCAAGATCAAGTAAAACCATTTACCAATCATTCATGACAAGCTTGAAGATCTATTTACAACAATCAAATGTAGATTTCTAGATGTCGCTTACACTTAAAAAATGTGCATACACAACAAGCTAAGCTCATAAATGCACTACGCTATTAGTATGGAGGTACTAGGCCAAACTCAACATGTGATATACACAACATAAACGATTAAACTTTTGAGATTTTTCACTTTTTTTTAAGGATTTTTGAATTTTTCAACACACTCAAAGAAACATGTTTAAAACGGAAGCAATGACACAAGAAGATTGCATATATTATGATGCATGAAACTATAACCCTAATACGTTAGAAGTATTAATGCATGAGTATAGTGAGTGATCATGAATGAGTACCCTTCTTCACCCACACTATACGAGTGTTTTGGGTGAGATCCTTGGATGGAGGGGTACGACCGACATAATTCTCAAACCTCGGGATAAAGCTAGCAAGGCATGATGAAATGTTCTTCAACATCTCCATAATATCTCCACTGAGTTGTCTCTCATTTTCTCCTTTGGTTTGGTTTCCCTTCGGCATTCTTCTTGAGCTATCTTGGCCACATAGAGAGTTTGCCCTCTTAAGAGATTGAAGCTTGAAGCAATTTGGTCTTGTGTGTCCTCGCACGCCATAATGGTGACAAAAATGCTTCACTTGAGGACCCCTTTGACTTTTTGGAAATGATTTCCCCTTTTCCTTTGGTTTTGCACCAACGGTTCTCTTTGTTGCAACAACAGGGGTCTCAAGCTTGGGCTTCTCTACACTTTTGGCCAACACAAACCTCACTTCCTTCTTAGGTTCGTTGCTTGAGCTTCCTTCACTAGTGTAGCCTAGACTGGTCTTGTCATTTGAAGGTTTTTGAGAAGAGAGCACGCTGTCAAGTTTCTTAGTAGAAATGCGCTCCACTTTGACATTTGCTTGAATGATTTAAAGTTCAAGGAACTTGATTTTCGAGTAGGCATTCAACAATTCTTCCTTCAGCCCTTCAACTTCACATTTTGCGTCCTTGAGTTGCACAAGTGTGGACTTATGCTCTTCTTCAATTTTCTTCATCTTTTTAATTGCATTCTTTGCAACTTTGGCATATTTGCCACAATTTTCAAGCAACGCATCATACACTTCTTGAAGGTTCTTCTCACCTTCATTAAGATACACATCTTCATCTTCACAATCATCAACTTCTTCACCTTCGGAATGTACACCTACCTCATCAACCAACTTGCTCAATTCATCTCTAGAGTCAATTGTGGTAATTGCCATGAAAGCTCAATAGTTTCCCTCACTATCACATTCTCCTTCTGCATTAGAATTTGAGCTTTTGAAATCATTAAGGGTAGTTGCAAACACTTTACCTTTTCCTCGCACGTAGTTTGGACATTCTTTCTTGAGATATCCATGCCCATTACATTCATAGCACAAAATTCCTTAAGTTGATGACAAGTCTTTCCCATCCTTCTTCTTGAACTCCCTCTTGTCATTCTTGGAGGATGAGAACTTTCCTTTGCTAAATGACTTCCCATTGCTCTTCATCTTGAGAAATTTTAGGAAGTTCTTCGCAAGAATTGCCACCTCCTTTTCTATGTTGTCTTCATTGGAGGAATCACCCATTCGCTCATTTATAGTTTTGAGAGTAAGGGATTTGCTAGATTTGTGAGAAGGTAGTCCGAGCTCATATGTTTGGAGAGATCCAATGAGTTCTTGAATCTTTATCTCATCCAAATCTTTGCTCTCCTCTATGGCTGTGACCTTAGCCCGTAAGCTTTTGGGTAAGGATCTTAAGATCTTCCTCACTACCTTGGAGACTTCAATCTTCTCCCCAAGATTGAGTTTGACAATCACTATCTCGTTGAGTCTCCCATAAAATGAATCAAACGACTCATCGTCGCTCATCTTTACTTCTTCAAATCGTGTAGTGAGCATTTAAAGCTTCGTGTCCTTAACTTTCTTGGTACCTTCGTAGGTTATCTTAAGAATGGTCCACGCCTCTTTGGCGGTCTTCACGTGTGAAATCCTCTGAAACTCATCAGTAGAAACACCACGTAAAATAGCGTTAATCGCTTTGCTATTTGCATTTGCCAAAGTAAGAGCAGCCTTATCCCATTTGGATTTGGCAGTAGTGGGTCTTACATACCCATTCTCAATAAAATCCCACATTGTCTCATCAATGGCACAAAGAAAAGTACGCATACATACTTTCCAAAAGGCATAGTTACTCCCATCAAAGTAGGGAGGAGCATTAAAGGATTGAGATCTATCCATCTCACTTAGGGTCTAGGATCACACTAGGATAATGAAATTTGATAAGTGTACCCACTTTGATACCAATTGAAAGCTCGAATTTGTGCTAAAACACAAGAGTTTGTTCAGACTTCCAATTAAAAATTATGGCTAGATAACTTTAACTTATACTAAGTGCGGAACAAGAGTAAATAAGCGCAAAGAACCGTTAACACTACTCTAAGTCATATTCATCCATTATCAGCAATAAAATGAAAGCTTAAAGAGTAGGGAAGAGAGATGCAAACACAAGATAACACCAAGACGTATTATTGAAGAGGAAACCAAAGAACTCGGCAAAAGACCTCTCCACAACCTTTCAAGTCGAAATTGATCCACTAGAGAATAAAGTTGGAGTACACAAATAACAAAAGACCCTCCAAGCCTAGTCTACCCAATGTACTTGAGCCCTCCAAGCTTCTACTACCAACGGACTTCTCGGAGTCATGTCTTCTCTAACTTTCTGGATCCCGCAATACGCTTGATTGCATCCGCCAAACCCCACTAGCTTCTCTTGGCAAATCCCTAAAGCTTACCAAGCTCCAAAACACTTTCTACACTTTGAAAATGTGTGAAATCTCCTCTTAAGTTATGGCAATGGGAGAGGGAAGGAGAAGATGTTATAATGATTTCTCACTAAAGATGAGTAGCTCTCTCTCTAAAAGATGGGTGTTGTGTTGTAGAAAACCTATCTAGGGTTTTTCTCTTTGAAAAGCCTCTTTATAATTTATAGGTAAGGAGGGTATATATAGTGTGGGTAAAAACTTGGTAAAGCAAAATACAAATTTTTGCCAAATAGAAAGTTTCGCAAGTTAGCCTTACCCGTGAGACAGTTGCGAAAAATCCAACCTGACACGACTTTTCATTTTCCAGTCATGTGCTCTACACGTGGCTCTTTTTGCGGATTACTTCTCGCGAGACAGTCGTGAGCCAGTCGCGAAATCCACTTGTTCAACTTTTGAAGCTTGATTCTTCACTGATCTCTCACACTCATTCATTACAATTAATCCCACATATATATAGGGAAAATGATTGAATAAATTACAATAAAATTTGGTACGGAATTAAAGCCAACACAATATAGTTAGAAATCACAACTTTACAAATGACTATATTGATAAATTATTCCTTTTGTGGTAATCCTTTATATTAAGTTGAAATGAGTCATGTTTATTGTTAGGACATATGTAGTTCACTCATTAAGAACATATGTCATTCTTTTATGTAATTGGCTAATCCTTTGACAAAACGCACTTTACTTATAATTGGGTAGTTCTAGATGTTTTTAATACTTCAAGAAACAAGGTTTCAAGATCAAGTGTTGAAGTCATCAACTCTGTCCAAGAAAAACAAGCTGATAGTTCAAATTCATTAAAGCTCGACAGCTGCATCTATCGAGCTTAAAGAAAGCTGTCTCAAGTCCGTAAGCTCGACACCTCCTATCTGTCGAGATTTAAGAAATTTAGAATTCTGATATGATTTCTTGGGATCTGTGAATATGTCTTTGGGCCTTCTTTTCTCCTAACCCTAGACATATAAAAGGATTGTTTTAAGGGTCGTCAATTAGTTCACAAGTTGCACAAGCATTGAGCAAACTCTGTTCAAGCAAATTGTGACCGGAGACGAAGTTCTTCCTCTAGTTCATCTCTTCTTGAAGAAGTTGCTATGTATGTGCACCTTTGGGTTTTGTGCCCAAGCATCTTCTTGATCTTCATCGTGTAGGATGAACTGAAGAACTTTGCAGCCAACCTCTCTATCAGTTGGTGTTGAACCCGCATACTAGAATCCGCGCATTGGTTAGTCACGTACTTGGGAGCCGTGCATCAAAAGGGGGAACTGTCACTACAGAACAAGTCCAATTGGGTATTGGGGTAAGGGTTCAACTGTAGGTTGGTAAGGTACTTGGGATTCCTTTACTTGTAACCGCTTGTTGTGATAATAGTGGAGTTTCAGGAGTGGTGACCTGAAAATCACTCGGTGGGGTTTTTTGCCGTTAGGTTTTCCCCATTCGTAAACAAATCACCTATGTCATTTAATTTCCGCTACATATTTAGTTATTTGGTGATTTGTTTGTGCTACCACGCGTTTGCATGTTAATTAACTTAATTAATATACTTGGCTAAATTAATTGGTTAATTAATCACAAGGGGTCAATACATTTTTGGCCTATCAAGTAGTATCAGAGCAGACACACTCTGATTAGGTTTAATCTTTGCTGTGTTGATCCATTGACCCCTATTTGTCATGGATAGAGGACAATCATTAATCATACCTCTTTTATTTGATGGCACTAACTATGCATACTGGAAAGTACACATGAGAGCTTTCTTGCAATATTTAGATGAAAAAGTGTGGCAAGCTGTAGAGATTGGCTAGACTAAGCCAAAGGAAGCGCTGGCCAATTGGGATGAAGCCAAGATCAAGGTGGCAAACTTCAACAGCAGAGCGTTGAATGCCCTATTTAGCGTAGTCGCCAATGAGGAGTTCAAGAAGATATCCTTTACTGAAACTGCAAAGGAAGCATGGACCATCCTCCAAACAACCTATGAGGGTACAAAGGCTATCAAGGATTCAAAGCTTCAAAGGCTCACTACAAGCTTTGAAGAAATAAAGATGGAGGAGGATGAGACGTTTGATGAGTTCTATGCCAAGCTCAAGGACATAGTGAACTCAGCCTTCAATCTTGGGGAAACTATTCCTAAACCCAAGGTTGTGAGGAAAGTGCTCAGATCTCTACCCGAGAGATTCCATGCCAAGATTACAGCGATAGAAGAATTAAAGGATATTGACAAGATTCCTTTGACTGAGCTGGTTGGAAACTTGCAGACCTATGAACTAGGACTATCTAGGATTGGCAAGTTGGGTAAAGGCAAGAGCATGGCCTTGAAGGCAAAGAGCAGTGACACAGATGATTCTTCCGAGGATGAAGATTCCAAGATAAAGTCCTACATCTCCATACAGTTCAAGAAATTCATGAAGAATGCCAATGGAAGGAACTTCGACAAAGACCGTAGACAATCTAGTTCTTCTCAGTCTAAGGGCCAAGACAAAGGGAAGAAGGATGCAAGGGATGGTGGTCAGTACACTGTTCCTGCTGGACCAAAGTGTTTTGGATGTCACAGATTTTGTCACATGAAGCAAGAATGCCCTACATATCTCAAGAGCATTGGGAAGAGTAAGGCACTTGCTGCAACCTTGAGTGACACTAAGCCTGAGGATGATTCCGACGATGAAGATGACGGAATCTTAAATGCCTTCACTGCCACAGTCAATCCTACTGAAAGGATTGCTGAAGAAGTGGAAGAAGAAGAAGAACTGGTGGATTCTAAGTGTGAGAAGATGGATGATCAAGATGATATCCATTCAGCCTATGAGAAATTATACAAGCTCTCTGAGAAGCATGAGAAACTGTATAGGCTGGCCACCAAGAAGCTCGGTGATGTGGAACTTGATCGTGAAGAGCTTTCCACAAAGTTTGATGAAGCTAATCAAACAATTGGTGCACTGAGGTTTGAGAACAATTTCTTGGTTGAGAAGACCAAGAAGCTTGAAGCGGAGCTGTTTCAAGTCAGAGCTCAATTGGAGAGGATTTCAAGTGCAAAGCTTGATGAGATGCTCAACAATCAGAAATATGCTTCGAATCGAACAAGTTTAGGGTATGGTTTTTCTTCCTCTAATACTGCTTCTACTAGTGCTACTGTTTTTGTTTCTCTTACTAATAATACTGAAATTGAAAACACTGATGTTAAAACTGAATTAGCTAGTGAGAACCTTGACAAGGGTAAATCTATCTTAGGAGCACCCCCTAAACAAGATAAGAAAGATATTAAAAACCCTAGGGCTAAGAAGGCTAACTCTCAAAAGTCAAAACAGAAGAAGCAGCATCTCTATCATCATTGTGGAGCTGCCGGTCATACTCGACCAAATTGCTATAAGTGGTTAGCCACTCAACAGAGCAACGGCATGATAACATCTGGAAGCCAAAATCACCTTCAATCCTCTCTTGCTCCTCTTGGAGATCTTCTGAAAGCCCTCATGTTCCTTTCGAACTTGAACGGTTTCAATTATTCCCCCTTACAGTCAATTCAAGGGTTCAATCAAAGGAAAGGTTCTTCCAGAGTGTGGAAGAAAAATGACTCTAAGTGATTTTATCACTTTCTTCTATTTTTTTTATTGCATTACTTGTGTGTTTTGCATTTATTTTGAGTCAGTCTAGTTTTTATGCCTTGTTTTGTTTAACATGTTTTTGTTTGTTTGCTTTCAATTTTGTTTGTTTTGTTTTTTATAAAAAAAAATTTAAAAAAATTTGAAAAATACAAAAACAGTGTGTGTTTTGTGTACTTTGGTACTTGTGTACCTTGGATGGCCATTGAAACAAAGTTTTCTAAACTTTGTATCTTTTGTAGCTTAGATGAGCATCTCTATGCACAACTAAGCAAGTGAGCTTTGTGGCTCTTGTTTGTGATGAGTAAGATTAAGTTATCTCTTAAACTTAACACTCGTATCACTCTTTTTGACGGGTAGGACTAGAAAATCCTGAGAGAAATGTATAAATAACCATTTCACCACTGTTGCCCGCCAATTATAATATGACACCTGTATGCTTCGGCATAGCAAAATTGCAATGTCAAAGACATCCGTATGCTTCAGCATAACAAAAGTGCAATGTCTATGCTTAACATGTTGGGTATTTCTTTTCTCTCTTCTATATGCCCATGCATGATATGCTTAAAAGAAAATATGCAAAGAAAAATAAAAAGCAAAAAGATTAAAATGCTTTAAATATGATTGCAAGCGTGTTTTCTAGGAGATGTGAGAGTTATAGGATGTACCTCGAAGGTGATAGTCCCCATCAAACAGTTATGATTATGTGTGAGTTAAAGTTATTTTCTCATATCTCAGATCGTCATAACATGTATACACATATGCAATCTTGCGATGTTTTTCACACACAACAAGCAATATTCTTTGCTACACTTGATACATGTGCATGTACAATGTGATTTGGCCATCACAAGTGTTTACATGTGCTAATGTATGCTCACTAAACTGTCTTGACTCGTTTTTGAAATATAAAATTGGTTAGACTTGTTTAGTGCGTGTGTGTGTTTCTAAGGATCCATGTGCTTGAAAATATTTGTTGAGAGATGATTTTGAGAGCTTAATATGTTGATTGGATCATTGGTTGAGGTGCATGTTGGATTGCATTCATGTCTGTGTTTTTCACTTCTCGAAAAACTGTTTTCAAAAGCAAGCTCGACACCTCCTCGATACATTCTCGATACCTAGCTATTTGTCGAGCTTCTCAAGCTTTTCTTTATCGCAATCTCAACACCTCATGGACACCTGGTGGATCGATTGAGAAAGTTTCTGTCTTCTTGACACCTGATGGATCGATCGAGCTTCTGTTCTTGGTTTTGGTGTTTATTCCTCGATACCTTCTCGACACCTGTAGCTGTCAACGTGTATTTTCTCGACAACTTCCTCGACAGATGGCTCGACACCTCTCGATACCTCATCTTTCCTTCTGCTATCACGAGGACTCTACACCATTTTTCCATTCTTTTTCCCGTGTTCGACCATTTCACTTTCATGTGTGCCATAGATGCCGCTACCGTAAAACGTAGTGAGGCTCAGTTTAGGTTGAGACAGCAGGATTCCACTCCTCCCTCCCATTCAGCTCCATCCCGATCTGCTCCATCTACATCCGCTCCTTCTTCCTCTACGAGCAATGTTTCACTTGGAGACATCATGACGCAGCTGTAGCGCATGGATGCTCGCCTCGATACACTCTCTACTGAGTTGTATCAAGTGAATGTTCGTGTTGGTCGTATTGCACGACGACAGGCAACCATGGGTGGTTTTGCTCCTAAGGCTACTCCTTCACCACCTCCTCCAGCAGCTTCTGATTCTGAGGATGATGATGACGAGGACGATGATGCTTCGGATGATGATGATGGAGATGCTAGCTCTACTGATGAGATGTCTACTTGACACTCTACCTTTTGTCACTCGTGACAAAAAGGGGGAGTAGTTTTGGGATATGAGAGTAGTCATCTTAGGGGGAGAGTTAGTATAAGACATTTTTGTTAGGGGGAGTGTTGATACTGTTGATACTTGAGGGATGTAGTGAGGATATGATGTATCTTTTTTTCTTTTCTACTTTTTAGATACATTGTTCTTGTATATGAGGTCTTGTGACCAGGTTTTACATACATTGTACTTATTTTCTCTATATGTGGATGTATGTTTCTTTCACCTATTTCTACATGTGTTGTTTCTTTTCTATCTTTATACACATGATTCTTATACTTGTATGCAATCTATTATTTCTGTTTCACACGAGATGCCTTGATGAGTTTTTATTTAAAGTGTTTCAGAAATACAGGTTGTCAAAGTCTACTTGCCATAAACTCTTTTCTTGCAAAGTTTTTCAAGGGTTTGTGATAGGATAGATTTTATTGTATTCAACAAGTGAATATGAGTTGAGTGATTTATGACTTCTCTCATATGTTCATTTGTTTGCTGTGGTTTTGTCATGAATTGCCAAAGGGGGAGATTGTTAGGACATATGTAGTTCACTCATTAAGAACATATGTCATTCTTTTATGTAATTGGCTAATCTTTTGACAAAACGCACTTTACTTGTAATTGGGTAGTTCTAGATGTTTTTAATACTTCAAGAAACAAGGTTTCAAGATCAAGTGTTGAAGTCATCAAGTCTGTCCAAGAAAAACAAGCTGATAGTGAAAATTCATTAAAGCTCAACAGCTACATCTATCGAGCTCAAAGAAAGCTGTCTCAAGTCCATAAGCTCGACAGCTGCTCGACACCTCCTATCTGTCGAGATTTAAGAAATTCAGAATTCTGATATGATTTCTTGGGATCCGTGAATATGTCTTTGGGCCTTCTTTTCTCCTAACCCTAGACATATAAAAGGATTGTTTTAAGGGTCGTCAATTAGTTCACAAGTTGCACAAGCATTGAGCAAACTCTGTTCAAGCAAATTGTGACCGGAGACGAAGTTCTTGCCCTAGTTCATCTCTTCTTAAAGAAGTTGCTGTGTACGTGCACCTTTGGGTTTTGTGACCAAGCATCTTCTTGATCTTCATCGTGTAGGATGAACTGAAGAACTTTGCAGCCAACCTCTCTATCAGTTGGTGTTGAAGCTGCGTACTAGGATCCGCGCATTGGTTAGTCACGTACTTGGGAGCCGTGCATCAAAAGGGGGAACTGTCACTACAGAACAAGTCCAATTAGGTATTGGGGTAAGGGTTCAACTGTAGGTTTGTAAGGTACTTGAGATTCCTTTACTTGTAACCGCTTGTTGTAATAATAGTGGAGTTTCAGGAGTGGTGACCTAAAAATCACCCGGTGAGGTTTTTTGTCGTTAGGTTTTCCCCATTCGTAAACAAATCACCCGTGTCATTTAATTTCCGCTGTATATTTAGTTATTTGGTGATTTGTTTGTGCTACCACGCATTTGCATGTTAATTAACTTAATTAATATACTTGGCTAAATTAATTGGTTAATTAATCACAATGGGTCAATACGTTTTTGGCCTATCATTTATATTAACCGTATACATGTTTACTAAAAAGGTTGAAATGGGTTGTGTTTGTGTTAACCCATCATGGCCTGTATTTTAAGCGTGTTACATAAGTCATGTAATGTTAATTTGCTTAATAAATATGTTGTATTAGGGTTGAAGGGATTTGAGTTCTTTTTACTTAATTATTAAATGGACTGAGTTATACGGTTAACCAATGTAATTGAATACTCTTATCTTGACATGATACATACTTGACTGGCTAACATGAATGTCACTCCTAATTAGATATTGTGATCAGTGGGTTCGAGGATTCTCATGCCATATTGGATTTGCCACGAATGTAGTGGCAAAACTTTAGGCTTGGGATTGGGGTTATTAGAGATCACTGTGGCTAGTGGATTTGTGGGTTATCACAGCATATATATATATATATATATATATAGGAATTACCACAAGTGTAAAGGTATACCTATTTAACGGTTGGGTTATCCTATCTTCATCCTTAGGCTATACCTATTTAACGGTTGAATTGGATGCTTTGACGGTGGTCTCCTTTCTTAGTACTATTAACGTTCATTCTGGATTGATTACAGAAATGGATGATTGCATACGTCTCTTGTCGATAATCCATACATATAGACTAAATAGTCAAGTATGCTTACAAGGAAGCAAATAGGTGTACCTTGGTAGCTTTGGGAAGATCTCAAGTAGAGGACTTCTCTTTGTTTTCTTCACCCCCGTTTAGGGTTTAGTTGTTTTTGATGTTTTGGAGAATGTTAGTATTCAACTTATATCGAACTCTATTTACGTTATTACTCCTGTTATTCTCAGTTACCAAAAAAGAGATTCCAAACCTAAGTAAATTGATATAAACAAGATTTAGAAAGTAAATGTCGTGTTGCTTCTTCCTCGCCCTTTTTAAAATTCCATGCACATTGAAGTAAAACAAATCATATAAGGAAAAAAAAATCCAATTTCAAAAAATCCAATTTTGAAATTCCAATAGCACAGTCCGAAAAAAACAACTATGGCTCTTAGCTAACAACAAAGAAGATGACAATTAAAGCAAAACTGAGAAAATCCCACACTTTGTTGTAGAATGAATTATTTGGCTTCAAGAACCGGACTTGTGAATTTTAAAAAGCAGTTGACCAACAAAAAGGAAAATATAGGAGAAGAGACTTGATGGGGCAACAGAAGAAGCAAAAGTTGAACGTAGAGGTCTCCCCAAAGGCCATTGAGAGCTAGCTAGCTTTATGAGAAAACCAAAGCAATGTGTTTTAAGGGGGAGTATCTATACAAAGAATCTCAACTGGGTTCTGCTTGAACCTCAATTTTTTATAGAAACTCTTTTCCCGAGAAGTCTTGTGTCTAAACTTTGAAGAGTTACCTAATCCCCTATTCCCTGAAACCGAGAGAGAGAGAGCTATAACGCCCAAGGGCACTTTGTTGTCCTGGTTGTTGTTGCCTTTTAATGAAGTGTTGGTGGTGGTGGTGGTGTTATTTGCCTCGAAAAGGAGCTTTATCTGTACAGTGCACGTGTAAACCAGCACCCCAAATTTTAACGTGGCCTCGTATATTAGAAACCCTTCATCACAAACTCTCTAGAAAGAAGGAAATTTAGATGTGGAAACTCTAAGAGACTAAGCCCATACCTGTTTCCTTCTAGTAAAACAGTTTGCCAATACCAACCCCATTGAAAACTGTCGCTTTAATGAACCCTCCTTTGTTCTCTGAAAAATACTAAAACTACTACTAATTTTACTACAAAATGCTTACAAATTAGTATGATATGCTTGTTCCTTTTCAGCATATTAGTATAAATAACAATAATAATAATGATGCTACCAGCACACATAATTGTGATATTAATATGTTCCTCCTCCTCGCTAAATGCTGCATAAAATAATAGAGAACTGCTTTATATATGGGGGCCGATAAGTGAATAAATTAAGAACTTCTTCACAAGGTGAAGGAGATTTTGCAATTGATCAATGGATACTCAATGTGTGAAGAGATAGGAGTTATTGAAGCTATCTGCACGAGACAACTTGGGTGAGAAAGAGTGATTCTTATTAGCTGCATTTGTTCTTTCTTTTGCTTCATCTTCTTCTACAGTCCTACACTCCTACTAAAAGGAAGAAACTCCAGCTGTTATTTCAATAGCATCAAACTCACTCCAAGAATCCATAAATTTACACAGTCCTTCAATCAACAAGTGAACACATTATCTAATCATCAAATGCAAAACAAAAAAAAAACAAAAAAACAAAAGGCTAAGCATAAGGATTAACCCAAAAAAAAAGTGCGATGCTCAACAATAACCAAACTTTCCTAGCTACAACGTTCGTGATATCTCGGTAAGCCGAAGCTGATCAATATGGAAATGAAAAACCTGGCATGACCTTTAATGTTGTTGTCAATATGGAGGGCGACCAGTAGCCCAATATGCCTCAGCTGGCAATTGAATTGAGTTGAGAAGATTAGGCGGTAAGCCATGAAAAAGAGGCGCATTTGCGTCTCCTCCTAGAAGCTGTTGCTGCTGTGGTTGCTGTTGCTGCTGTTGACCAACCCCACCTGGGGACCCAATTGAACCCCCTTGCATTGGCAACTGGGGCTCCTCTTCTTCCAAAGGAAGCCTTTCATATGCAGCGTTACTAAAAGAGGCAGCCATAATCACAACTGGCCCAGATGCACTTAGTGTCCCAACAACACTACCCCCCACAACTTGGCCTTGTCCCCCAGCTAAATATATAGTCAAACCTGTTGCAGCAGGTGGTGCTGGTGGTGGTAAAAATGACCCAGATAGAGATAAAATCTCAAACCGACCATGTAAAGTCACAATTGCACCTGGTGAGGCTGGTTGCCTTAGAGTCACATTAGTCACAGTTCCAGTCCCACTCATAATGCACACACCTCTCTGGCGTCTTCTTGCAAAGTTAGCAACACTCTCAACAATATCACAACCATCACCAATTTCCATTACATGGGTGCGTAGAGCATTAGCACTGTCTCTTGTGATGATGATCGGCGGCTTGGGCTTGTTCTTGGATCCGGCTGGCCTTCCTCGAGGTCTTCTTGACATTTCTCCATCTCCAGGACCCATGATGAGTTCCTTGCCTTCACTGCTGTTGCTGTTGTTGTTTTCATCGCGATCTCGTTTCTGGGGTCGGTTTAGGCCACTGCTACCGCTTTGTTCATCTTCTGAATTCTGTTGGTGGTGGTGAAATTGTTGTTGTTGTTGCTGTTGGTGGTGGTGATGGAGATCTCTTGTGTGGAAAGGAGGTGGAAGAGAATGGCCATGCGCTGTAACTGGATCCATTAGTTTCTTTTACTTTATAACTTGATATTCTTTCTATCTCTCAAACCCCTTGACTAGTACTTCCTCACATAGACAGAAACTAATTAAGTAGTACAACCAGAGAGCAAGAAACAGAAAGACAAAGGAGTAAATTAAAGGTTGTACAAGTAATCTATATGAAAAAGAAAAGAAAGGAAGTGGGAGCACAAGGGAATAAATAAGCTTTGTGGCTTGCTTTCTGATTTCTTTATCTAGTTTAATGAACTAATTAGTGCTAGGCCTTCAACAGAAAGGAGAGAATGAGTGGATTTTTGGTGTCATCCACCAAATTCTGAGCTGATCTCATAAACCATCTTTTAGGGAAGCTTTTGTAGTGGATTTAGTTTCTCTTCTTTCTTGGTGGTGGTGTTGTTGAGAGTTTGGGAGAGAGAGAGAGAGAGAGATGATGAAATGAAGAGGGAAGCATATAGGATAGGTTTGGGTTTCTCTTCTTTTAGGGGCTAGTAGTGTAATTGGGTTAGGGTTAGATCGACACAAATAGATCATAGATGGGTTTGGTTTTGGTAAGACTGACGGCGTGTTTATGGGCGGTGGATGGGTCCCCACCTCTCACTCTCTCTCTATCATATCCCTTTGTTTCTTCCAGCACTCCACATTTTTCTCTCTCTAATTGTATATATATCAGCAAGGAAATTACTATTTTAAGCTTCCTCAACTTCTCATGGTCCTTAAGTCCTTGCAAACTCCAAACTCAACCTTTGATCGAGCTCATAAACCTTTCTTCTTCTACTTCTTACAAATACTATGTTATTGGTCATTAAGTTTCTACACTTGTTCTTAATCTTAATCTTGTTCTTAATTTTCCCATTTTTAGCACCTCATCCATGTGTGGTTTTTCTTTTGTTATTCACGTCTATGATCCATTAATTTTTGTTATTGTAAGATCTTAGATACATATTGACAAGTTTATTTGTAATTAGTTTATTTACTCAAACCGAGGTAAATAGTGGCTTAAGATAATTAGCTTTTTTTTTTCCTAATAAATCAACTGGATAATTTGTTTAAAATCACTTTTATTTCACCTATAAACAAATAAGCTAGCAAAAAATGAAAGAGGATATCCTCTTTATTTATGATTTTTATTTTTTTAAACCTAAAAGTTTATCTCATATAATTTGAAATTTAAAATGAGATGATATTAAATACATTTTTAGATTTATAATATTTAATTTGGATAATAAAATGATTCATTTCCCATGAAAATGATCCTTTTACCTAGCAAAAATAAGGTAGAGCCAAATGTTTAACACCAATCGTTGGAATTCTCTAGCTGTGACTGAACTATTTACTATTTTCAAACTGTGACCTAGAGCTGAAACCCTTATTATGGGACCACTCTTTCTATTATTCTTGGATATATCCTAGTTCACCAAAAAATATTACTGAAGCCAAAGTTGAAATATGGTTTAAACGAAACAATAGCTGGCACATTAAAATTGGACTGTCATGTGCATTTACAGGAGAGAGAGAGAGTGGGGTTTGTGCTTCAATTTTCTATGACCCACATGCAACTCTAGGGTCTGCAAATTCCATCTTTATCTCTAAAAGTCTAAAATCTTAACGTTAAGGTCCACATGCCCCCGTAAGCATGATACGTGTCACTTCCCCCACTCTTTTCGTGTCCCATTCAACTCAAGTTCATCTTTAGCTTCCTCCTATTCTCTGCTTGGTTAGTGTTTGGTCATGAACGAGCAACTTCTCACTTGCCACTGGTCTATTCGGCAATGGTTGTATCAGCACACACCCATGAAGAGGTATTAATTCTAGACCACTGACTTGGTCACCGATTATTAATTTTGGCACATATGGGTCACAAGCGGTCATTCTAGGTCATAGCGATGCCGAAAGTCACAATTCTTTGAATTGGTCTAAATCAGTTTACTGAAAACGACCCCTTCAAAAGAATAAGGCAAAAACATTTGAGAAGATGAGAAACTCTTGTTTCACATTAGAAAGTTTTATACTATGTAAAATTTGAAATATATAAATATTTAGTGTTCATATTTTCAACATAATATGTATGAAATGCGTAAAACGTTAGTGTATCATAATAATAATTTTCCTATTTGAATTATACGCACACTTGATATCTACCTCAATTGTGTTGTAGGGTGATTTAGAAAAGCATCCTTGACCAAATTGAATGGGATTAGTAAGTTTGATGTTACACATTCTTAGTTTCATTTGAATTATTCAATTGTATGGATAATCCTTATTAAATGTCAGAAATTGTCTCAAATTATTATTTGGATTTATTTTTATTATTGGGTTTTCTTAGTATGAAAGGACATGTCTTTCTTTGGCATCGAAGAAAATTCTTTATTGAAAAAGTGATTAGCTATTTTTTGTTGTCAAGTAATAAAATAAGAGCCTTATAAATACACATTATGACAAAGATGTTGATTTTTTTCATAAGAAAATTTGATTTTGAAGCGCACACAAGGCATTATGTGAAGGCCAATTTGTTCCAAAATCTTATTAAGCAACACTCCAACATCATACATATGAGGAAGGGCAAGTGCAATTACAAGGTGCTTTCCTTCGTGACGTAGTTTGGATTTGAGCTAAATCTGGCTCAATTAGGATTAGGTCTTCGTCAAAACCTAAGGACTAAACAAAAATTTCCTTGGAATTACTCAAAGTTCAAGATATGAGCGGATCTGACATTACTTTGATTTGGATTTGGTGTTATACTTGGTAAATATTTTTCACGAGCAAATTCGTTCCCTAATGAGGAATGAACCAAATTAACGTGCATACGTTCTATGAGTGATTCATACTCAAACTTAGAAGGTGAAGCCTACTAACAATCATCCATTTGATAAGACCAAATTCAAACCCCACATCAACATTATAATTATATTGATGCAAAACATGTTTCAATAATAATTATCAAATGTAACTTGCACATTTGACCAGCCAAACAACCTATAGAGAGAGAGTAGGAGAGAGAGAGAATACAAAAATGAATGAATGAATGATGATGGAACAAACAGGGTGTAAGGTTGGTAGTGGGCATGGTTTGACCGCATAATCCAGAGTGTTGGGGGTGTGGGAGTGAGTAAAAGACGCGTGGGAAGCGCTGACAGACACACAAACACACAAACACACACACACACATACACACAAAGCGCCACTGCACGAGCGCCGGAGAGTTTGCTGATAGATACCGAAACTGAAACTGAAAGAAGCTCGCATGACTCGTGAGAGCGCAAACCCATGCATTAAAAGATGCTCTTTGTCGGTCTTTCTCATGGTGGGCCCTCACACCCCCCCACCTTTTTGATACTATGTCTTACTCTTATGTATATGTAATTGTAACCCCTCTCTTCCAAGTTCCAACTCCTATACGTAATAAGCTAAAGCTAAGAACACAGTCCCATTGCCCTCCAAAATGCAAATAGGACAACACAAAATTGATTTAACCCATATGGAAGGACTTTTATGGCTAAGCATCTTTTTTTGCCACCATGTTGCGATTTAAATACAATGGGGTTTCTATCTACTCGAAGTCATATACACACAAGAAAGGAAAAGAAAAAAAAAAAAAGATTGTACTTCTCATTTTTCTACATCTTAATTGGGATTGATTGTCCTCAATAATAAATGAGATGGTTGTACAAATACTAATAAATCAAAAAAGAATGAGAGGCATTGTTAAAGATTACATGAATTTTTTAGTTCTTTCAAGGTCTCACATGTGATCATAATCATGAGTGTATGCTTGAGATATATCAGGATACTCTTTAATTGAAATAAATTTATTTCATGATTCATATTAAATAGTACAAATGTTGCGTCATTTATAATTGTAAATAATGTGGTATTTTATATGCTGTCAAATCTTAAAAAAAAAAAAAAAATCTTAACTATGAAATTGACGCTTTCATGTTTGAATTAAAAACAATATGTATTGAATACAATTATATAGCTACTAATACTATTAGGTGGTAGACTAAGACTCTCGTGCATCCACAATGCATTGCACCTACATGAGATATCCTCTCATGATAGACCCATTCCCCTTTGAGTATTCTCTTTTGGAGGAGTTTACAACTTATATATATATATATATATAAAATAAAATAAAAATCGCTTGTCTCATTTCACTGATTAATCACTTAGAAAAATTGAAAACAAGAAGAAAAAAAATCGTAAGTACTCTGCAAACCATTCACTTTTCATTATATGATGTAACATTTCAAGTGGTTTAGTGCTGTAGAAGGATAATATGTCCAAATTCAAGTTAAGGCCCAAGCTCTATCCTTTTTAACGTGCATGCAAAATATTCTACTCATACAATGAGTCTAGTAACCATAGTAGACTACTAGTTAGTTTAGAGTTTAGCCTCCGATAAATACCCCCATTGGGTTCATTGTAATTGAATAATTTAATGATGTGAAGATGTATCCATCAAGTACTTCCCTCTATATATGGACATAAGTCATTAGGTCAAACCACGTTGTAAGGTTGAATTTAATCAACCATCTTGTTGGCTTTATTCCGTGCCAATTTGCTTGTATTTCAGCACTTAGAAACCCTGTATTTATGTGGGATTCATGTAAGGGTAGTGTGTGAGAGAGTGTGAAGAAATGCTTAAGTTTGTGCAAGATGCAGGGATTCGCGGTTGGAACTCGCGGGTGACTCGCGACTGGTAAGCCGCCAAATTCAGCACACAAGTGAAACGTGCGAGAAGATGAACAGTCGCGCTAGCTAGAGCACTACAGGACAAAAAGTCCAGTCTAGCCTTTCTGTTATCTCGCGGCTTGAACTCGCGACTCAGTCAAGTCGCGAGGCCAAGTCGCCAACCAGCCTTGTTTGGGAAAAACTGACTCTTCGCATTCCTTTCTCACCCAAGTATAAATACCCCCTTAAACCCACGAAATGTAGAGAGCTTTTAGAGAGAATTTTGAGAGAGAAACCCTAGAGAAAAACAAGATTGATTCATCCATAATCTTCATCTAAGAGACTCTTCAAATTCCTCTACTCTCTTCCTCTCCATTGATACATCCTTGAGAGGTTCTAGACCAAATCCTTTTCTCACCATACCCACGTCTGTGAGAAGGTCTTTTGGTGCTTAGGGAAGCAGTTTGGAAGGAACCAATGGTTATTGGTTGATGCTATGGGCTATAGCAGAATCTGGTAAGCTAGAGAAGAAAAAGGTTCGACGCAACCTCGTTGGAGCAAGAAGCTTGGAGGGCTTAGGTACACTAGGTAGATTAGGCTTGGAGGGTCTATTGCTGTTCTTGTATCCCAACTACATTTTCTAGTGGATTATTTACCGCTTGGAGGGCGGCGGAGAGGTTTTACGCCGAGGGCTTCGGTTTCCTCTTCAATAACACATCGCCGTGTTGTCTTTGTATTTGCATCTCTCTTCTCTTAATCTTTACCATTTAATTTCTGCTGTGGATGTGATTTTACATTGGTATAGATTGTTTATCAATTCTGTCATTGGCTTATGTTCATGTTCTGCACATTTATTGTTTGATTATAAGCTTGAATTGATAATTTGTAATTTGGGGGTCTAAACGTTCATAGTGTTTTCAACGCTATTTGAACTTTCACACGTAATTCTACTTTCCTCTTCATTAGCCTATTGCTACTACCATGGTGTAATTAAACTTTTTAGCAAAGAATTACATATTACAACCCCTGTTCAACTCACCATTGCCACCATTAGAAAAATCTTCCTTTTATCTACTTGACACTGGACAAATTGTGTCAATTAGAGCTTCCACTCATTTGAATGTGTCAATTAGAGCTTCCACTTCTGGCATTGATACCAGCCAACAACTTCCTTCACATGTCCCCACATGTTAAGGATATATTTACGTAATTGGCTAATCTTTTGACAAAACGCACTTTACTTGTAATTGGGTAGATCTAGGATGGGTTTAGTACTTCAAGAAACAAGTGTTCAAGTTTAGTATTGAAGTCATGCAAATCTGACCAAGAAACAAGTGAAAGAAGTGTTGTTCATCAAAACTCGACAGAAGCTCGACACAAGCTGTATCTGTCAAGAATTACGAATTAGGTTTTCCAGATTTGATTACACGCATATCCTTGAGTATTTGTGTAGGGTTTCTTTTCTCACAACCCTAGACATATATAAGGATTATTTTAAGAGCTGTCAAAAGTGATGCAAGGTGTTGCAAAAGAATAATTCATGCATATTGTGACCAGAGAAAAAAATTGCTCTAATTCATCATATTCTCTGTAGAAACTACTGCGTCTTTACGCCAAGAGTTTTGTGACCAAAGAGCTTCCTAATCTTCACTGTTGATAAACTGAAGAACTTTGCAGCCAACAATCTTCCTAAAGTTGGTGTGTTAGTCACGTACTGGGATCTGTGCATCATTCGTTAGTCATGTACTGAGATTCGTACATTGAATGGAGAGATTGTCGCTACAATACAAGTCTAATTGGGTATTGGGGTTAGGGTTCAACTGTAGGTTGGTATTGAGTACTGAGATTCCTTTTACTTGTAACCGCTTGTGATTGATAATAGTGGATTCTCAGGAGTGGCGACCTTAAATTCACTGGGTGAGGTTTTGCCACAGTGGTTTTCCCCATTCGTAAACAAATCACCTGTGTCAAACTCATTTTCTACTGCATTTAGTTATTTGGTAATTTATTTGTGCTACCACATTATTGCATGTTAAATTGACTTAATTAATTAACTTGGATAATTAATTGATTAATTTACCAAATGGGTCAATCTATTTTTGCCCTATCAAGTGGTATCAGAGCGAACACACTCTGATTAGATTTAATCTTTGTTGTGTAATCCATTGACCTCTATTTGTCATGGACAGAGGACAGTCTCTTATTATACCTCCTTTATTTGATGGCACTAACGATGCATACTGGAAAGTATACACGAGAGCTTTCTTGCAGTCTTTAGATGAGAAGGTGTGGCAAGCTGTGGAGATTGGCTGGACTAAGCCAAAGGAAGCGCCAACTGATTGGGATGAGGCCAAGATCAAAGCGGCAAACTTCAACAGTAGAGCATTGAATGCCCTATTCAATGTAGTGACCAATGACGAGTTTAAGAAAATATCCTCAACTGAAACTGCTAAGGAAGTGTGGACCATTCTTTAGACTACCTATGAAGGAACCAAAGCCGTCAAGGATTCTAAACTCCAAAGGCTTACTACAAGCTTTGAGGAGATAAAGATGGAGGAGGATGAGTCATTTGATTAGTTCTATGCCAAACTCAAGGACATAGTCAACTCAGCCTTTAATCTTGGGGAAACTATTCCCGAACCCAAGATTGTGAGAAAGGTGCTTAGATCTCTACCTGAGAGATTCCATGCCAAGATCACTGTCATTGAAGAATTGACAAAATTCCTTTGACGGAGCTGGTTGGCAACTTGCAAACCTATGAATTGGGTTTGACTAAAATTGGGAAAGGAAGCAAAAGTAAGAGCACGACATTGAAGGCAAAAAGTAATGAAACTGATGAGTCTTCAGATGATGGAAGATTCCAAAATGAAGTCCTACATCACTAGGCAGTTCAAGAAGTTCATGAAGAATGCCAATGCGAAAGGATTTGATAAGGACTGTAAGCAATCCAGTTCTTCTCAATTCAAAAGCCAAGACAGAGGAAAGAAGGATGCTAAAGATGACGGTCAGTACACTATTTTCTCTGGACCAAAGTGCTTCCGATGTCAAGGTTTTGGACACATGAAACAAGAATGTCCAACATATCTCAAGACAATTGGGAAAAGTAAGGCTCTTACTGCTACCTTGAGTGACACCGAGCTTAAGATTGAGTCAAATGACAGTGATGACGAGGGAATCTTGAGTGCCTTCACAGCCACAATTGATCCTACTAAAGGGGTTACAGAAACAGTAGATGATGAAGAGGACATGGTGGAATCAAAATTTAAGAAAATGGACGATCAAGATGACATCTATACAGCCTATGCTAAGTTGTACAAGGTTTCTGAGAAGCGTGAGAAACTGTATAGGCTGGCCATCAAGAAGCTGAGTGATGTAGAGCTAGATCGAGAGGAGCTCTCTACAAAGGTTGATGAAGCAAATCAAACCATTGGAGCTTTACAGTTTGAGAACAACTTCCTTGCTAAAAGGACAAAGAAGCTTGAAGTGGAACTGTTCCAGGTTAGAGCTCAATTGGAGAGAACTTTCAGTGCAAAGCTCGATGAGATGCTAAGTTTTCAGAAAGCTGCTTTTGATAAAACCATTTTGGGGTATGATTTCTCTTCTCCTAATATTTCCTTATCTAGTACAACTGTGTTTGTCTTACCTGCTGATAATATTAATTCTAAGAATGATGAAGCTAAAACTAAATAGCTAGTGAGAACTTAGATAAAGGAAAATCTATTTTAGGAGCACCCCTAAGGTTGAAAAGAAAGAGGCTAGAAACCCTAGGACTAAAAGGGAAAACAACAAAAAGTCTCAACAAAAGAAGCCGCATTTCTGTCATCACTGTGGAGCTTCAAGGCATACTCGTCCAAATTGTTACAAGTGGTTAGCCACTCAACAAAGCAATAATATGCTCTCGTCCGGAAACCAAAATCAGTTTCCATCATCTTTTGCTCCTCTTGGAGATCTTCTTAAGACCCTCATGTTCCTTTCGAACTTAAACAGTTTCAATTCTTCCCCCTCATCTCCGGATCAAAGGTTCGCATAAGGGAAAGGTTCTTTCGAGGTGTGGAAGGAAAAAGGTTCAAAGTGATTCAGTCACTTTTTCTCTCTCTCCCCCCTTATGGTTATGCATTACTTGTTTGTTTTGTTTTTTCCTATTTTGAGTCAGTCTAGTTTTATACTTTGTGTTTCTCTATGTTTTTGTTTGGTTGTTTTTCAGTTTTTGTTTATTTTTATTTTCATGAAAAAAAAAAATTTTTAAAAAAATTGAAAAATCAGAAAAAAAAAAAAAAAAAAAAAAAAAAAAATACAAAAACAGTGTATGTTTGTGTATATTGGTACTTGTGTACCTTGGATGGCTATTGAAATTTTTTTTTCTAAACTTTGTATATCTTGTAGCTTAGATAAGCATCCCATACACAACTAAGCAAGTGAGCTTTGTGGCTCATGTTTGTGATGAGTACGATTGAGTAATCTCTTATACTTAACAGTCATATCACTCTTTTTGACAAGAAGGACTAGAAAATCCTAAGAGAAATGCATAAATAACCATCTCACCACTAAAGCTCGCCAATCATGAATAACATCTGTGTGCTTTGGCATAGCAAAATTGTAATGTTTTGGCTTACATAATTGGGTACTTTTTCTCTCTCTTATTTACACATGCATGCTATGTTCAAAAAGGAAAATATGCAAAGAAAATAAAAGTAAAAAGAAACAAAATGCTTTTAAATATGATTGCAAGCGTGCTTCTAGGAGATGTGGGAGTTATATGATGTACCTCAAAGGTGATAGTCTCTATCAAACAGTTATGATTGAGTGTGAGTGTATTTGATTCTCTCTAGTCTCAAATCTTCATAATATGAGGCACTTATGCACTCTTGCTATGTTTTCATACACAACACGCAAACTCTTTGCTACTTTTGATACATGTGCAAGTACAATGTGATTTGGCCATCACAAGGAATACATGTGTTAATATATGCTCACTAAACTATCTTAACTTGTTTTTGAAATATAAAATTGGTTAGACTTATTTTTTGTGTGTGTGTGTGTGTGTGTGTGTGTTTTGGATCTATGAATGCTTTGCATATTTGTTGAGAGATGTTTTGAGAGCTTAACATATTGATTGGATCTGTGGTTAAGTAGCTTGCTTGATGCATTCATCTTTATGTGTTTTTCCCTTCTTTGAAAAACCTTCTTTTTTCAAGCTTGACAACTTCTCGACAGATCCTCGATAGATTCCTTTCTATCGAGCCATTCTTTCTTCTTTTCTTGATAGATCTTGACGGATTCTCGATCCATCGAGATTTCAGGGTTTCTTCTCGATAGATTCTCGACAGCTTCTTCGATCCATCGAGCCAAATTTTTGAGCTCTCTGTCTGGCCAATAGATTCTCGACGGATTCTCGATCCATTGAGGTACTTTTGTCGTCGACAGATCCTCGATAACACCTCGATAGATTCATTTCTGTCAAGATTTAGTGCTTAATAGATCTCAATAGATACCCCGATGCATCGAGCTGTGATTTGTATTTAAAGGCTGAATGCGAATCTGATCTCACTTTTCTCATTCTCTCTCGACAGAAAATCTTTATCTCTCACTCAAAACACTTCTCTTTCACTCCTCTCTCCACCCATGTGATTTTTGGCCTAGATCAAGCCTTAATCCTTCGGTATGTGTTCTTAAACCCTTATTTTACATGCATTCATGCATTTTAGACCTAGGTTTTCAGTTTTTGGGAAGAAATTTGGGGTTTTTGAGATTTTTGTGAAATTCTTGGGTTGGGTGTTGTTGATTTAATGGTATATGCTCATGCATTGTACTCTCATTGCATTATAATAATATTTCATGCATTTTAGATGTGTGATTGATTATTGTTGATTGTGTGCTGGTAGGTTTGGATTGGGTTTTTACCCATGATGTCTTTAAATTTTGCACGTCACATGTTCATGTATTTTTCATGCATACGTCTTTTCCTTTCTTCTCTTTTCTTTGTTATCTGGTTGTGATGTGTTCTGTTTTCTTTCTTTCTCTCTCTCTTTCTCTCGGATAGACTACGCTATGGCACCCAAAGCATGTAAATCCACTCCGGCTCGGAATCCTCTTGGTTCCAGGTCTTCTTCTTCTGATCCTTTCCCTCCTCTCCACATTCGGTTCTGTGATGAGAAGGCCCGAAAGGACCTTTTAGAAACGTGGCATTCATCCGAAGTGCCAGGTTATCCTGTCAGACTTTTCCAACACTTCTCTCCCCTCTGTCATTCGGACTCGAGGCTAGGAATCTCTACTTGAGAGACCCTTGAGGTCACATCGTGTTTATACAAGAGTTTTACTCCAATATACACAGTATCGATACCTCTGTACCTCGGTTTGCCACTACATTTCTAGGTACACGTATCGTAGTTACCCCGGATCTTATATCTGAGGTACTACACATTCTGAGAGTAGCGCATCCTGACTACCCCAGTTGTAAGCATCTTCAGACTGTGTCCAGAGACGAGCTTCTGTCTCACTTTTGTGAGACACCTTCCATATTGGGTGGTAAGCAAAACACCCCATGCTTGGGCTTTGCAAAAGGTCCAAGGTTTCTTAATATGGTGATGACATTTACTCTTACTCTATTGTCTCACTATAACTCTATCATTGAGTCTCGTGCTCATTTTTTTTTTTGTCTCTTCTTAAGGACCTCTCTATTGACTTCCCTTCTCACTTCATCACATCTGTCCTCGATGTGTATCAAGATATGACTACACATGATAAGCTTATCTTTCCTTCGGCTATCACGCGTATCCTCCGACACTTCCTCCTGACTCACCTTACTTCACCACTATGGGTACCATCAGCGCCGGTTCTGTTCGGCGAAGCGAGGCCCAACTTCGTCCGAAGCGGCGACGCGTGGAGACGGATGATCCTCCTACTTCTTCTGCTCCTCCCTCCTCCTCAGCTCCTTCAACCTCTGCTCCTTTTTCTTTGGTAGCTGGTGTGACCTTGGAGGCCATCATGGTGCAGTTTCAGCACATGGATGCTCGCCTTGACTCACTCACTGATGAGATGTGTCAGGTGAACACCCACGTCGGACGCATTGCTCGCCGACAGGCTCACCTTGGTGGTTTCGTTACTTCTCTATCTCCTTCTCCAGAGGCTTCGGCAGATGAGAATGGTGATGGTGGTGATGATGAGGATGACGATGCTAGCTCTTCCAGTGATGACGAGATGACGACCTCTCAGTGACTTACCCTTGTCATTCGTGACAAAAAGGGGGAAGTAGTTTTGGGTTTGAAAGTAGTCTTGTGCTTAGGAGGAGAGTTAGGGTCCGTTTGGATATAGCTGAAAACTGAAAACTGAAAACACTATAGCAAAATAATTTTTAAATGTGTGAATAGTACCGTGGGACCCATTTTTAATGAAAAAGTTGCTGAAAAGTGAAAATTATGGGTCCGTGAACAGTGCACGGATGCACTGTTCATGGACAAAAGTCAACAAGTGCGGCTACTGTTCATTGAACAGTAGCTGCACAGTAACCGTGAACAGTGCACAAATGCACTGTTCACGGTTGAAAAAGTCTTTTTTTACGGCTGAAAGCAAAAAAAAAAAGAAAAAAAAAAGAAAGGCTGAAACGCGTTTTGCGCCAAACGTGGACGCAAAACGCGCAAGCCAAACACTCTCTTAGTATAGGACATTTTTGTTAGGAGCAGTATTTATACGTTTTGAGGGATGTAGTGAGGTTTACATGTACTTTTCTTTTCTTTCTTTACAATAGCCTCCTGTATACTGGTCTTGTGACCATTTATTGACATACATTGTACTTTATTTTCATATATATGATGATGTATGTTTTTTTCTTCACCTATCTCTACATGTGTTGTTTCTTTTCTTTCTTTATACACATATTTCTTTGTGTATGCAATCTTTATTTCTATTTCACACATGATGCCTTGATGAGTTTTTGTTTAAGTGTTTCAGAAAGACAGGTTATGAAAGTCTACCATGCCATGAACTCTCTTTTTGCAAAAATTTTCAAGAGTTTATGATAGGGTTAGATTTATTCTATAATTCAAAAAGTGATTATGAGTTTAGTGATTTAAGACTCCTCTCATGATTCATTTGTTTGTTGTGGTTTTGTCACAGATTGCCAAAGGGGAGATTGTTAGGGACATATTTACGTAATTGGCTAATTCTTTGACAAAACGCACTTTACTTGTAATTGGGCAGATCTAGGATGGGTTTAGTACTTCAAGAAACAAATGTTCAAGTTTAGTATTGAAGCCATGCAAATCTGACCAAGAAACAAGTGAAGGAAGTGTTGTTGATTAAAACTCGACAGAAGTCTCGACAAAATCCTTTCTATCGAGAATTACTGCTGAAGCTCAACACAAGCTATATCTGTCGAGAATTACAAAATCAGGTTTTCCAGATCTGATTACACGCATATCCTTGAGTATTTGTATAGGGTTTCTTTTCTCACAACCCTAAACATATATAAAGATTATTTTAAGAGCCGTCAAAAGTGATGCAAGGTGTTGCAAAAGAATAATCCATGCATATTGTGACCAGAGATAGAAATTGCTCTAGTTCATCATATTCTCTATAGAAACTACTACGTCTTTGCGCCAAGGGTTTTGTGACCAATGAGCCACCTGATCTTCACTATTGATGAACTGAAGAACTTTGTAGCCAACAATCTTCCTAAATTTGGTGTGTTAGTCACATACTGGGATCCGTGCATCATTGGTTAGTCACGTACTGGAATTCGTGCATTGAACAGAGAGATTGTTGCTACATTACAAGTCCAATTGGGTATTGGGGTAAGGGTTCAACTATAGGCTAGTATTGGGTATTGGAATTCTTTTTACTTGTAACCGCTTGTGATTGATAATAGTGGATTCTCAGGAGTGGTGACCTTAAATTCACCCAGTGAGATTTTGCCTCAGTGGTTTTCCCCATTAGTAAACAAATCACTTGTGTCAAACTTATTTTCCACTGCATTTAGTTATTTGGTGATTTGTTTGTGTTACCACACTATTGCATGTTAGATTAACTTAATTAATTAACTTGGATAATTAATTGATTAATTTACCAAAGGAGTCAATCCATTTTTACACTATCACCATGCATGATACACACCGGCCATATCTATCTACTGGCACATCCCAACACTAAGTCATGCCATGTTTGCACTAATGCCACATTAATAGCACACATCAACCAAACATGCATGTCAGCGTTGCCATGTCAACCCTAGCACCATGTCAACCTTGCCACACTAGCACCCTTGTGCCAAGTCAACACGACACACCAACCTACTTGCCTCATTAGTGATCAATGGCTTTTCATCTCTATTTGGGTTGACCCAACTCGAGTCGGCCTGTAATGGGTCATTAGTGGAACCGTTGAACTAGACCAAAATTGGTTCGTTAATTGAACTAGATCGAACCATTGATCCAAATTGAACAGATTGTTGAGAAGACCAAATCAACCTGTTAATCAAAGTGTACTTTGTTTCAATTGGGTGTATCCCACTCTTGTTTTCGTAGATATCATTTTTTGGTCCATTTTCACATATAAGACACCTAAATTACACAAAATGGCACATCTCTCATTCTTAGGGTTGTCCAGATCAACCCGCCACCCGCCGAATCTGCCCCACCCGCCTGGACCTGACCCGAAACCACCCAATCCGACTGCTCTGGCGGTCGAACTCGGGTCCTGACTTCAAAAACCCACCGCCGACGGGTCGAGTGGCAGTTTTCTTCTCCAAAACCCGAGCCACCCGACTCGACCGATGTTATCTACAAACCCAGCCAACTCCGGCGAGATCAAGCTTAGATTTGAGGAGATCTGGCGAGATCTCGACTGTATTTGGTAAGATCGAGCTTAGATTCAAGGAGATCCGGAGATATGAAGCTTAGATTCGAGGAGATCCGGTGAGATCAAGCTTAGATTCGAGGAGATCCGGCGAGTTTTTCCAGAATCCGACAATTTTTTCCAAATTCCGGCGAGTTTTCCAGATTCCGGCAACTATTTTTTTTCAGATTCGATGCTTTCTTTTTATTCCGGTGACCCGACCGACCCTCTTCCTCACCCAAAACCGACTCGACCGATTTTTCGGCGGGTCGAGTCCGGGTTCCTCCGCCCCCCCACCCGACGCCGGCGGGTCGAGTCCGAGTTGGGTCCAAACTCGACCCGGCCCAACCCGTGGACAGCCCTACTCATTCTTTAATACTTCAACCCATGCGAAGCCCGTCAACTCACTCACGTGCTTCATCATGCTATCATCCATTAACGATGTTTCTTAGGCCCTCAATGTAGCCGTTCTCCAACTATAGCAACCCCTCCTTGGTCACTGAAGTAGCTGTTCTGAAGTCACGGAAGTTATTAAAAAATAAACATATTGCTTTTTGAATGGAAAAGAAACTAAACACGTTAGCTCCTAAATGAGAACCTCAAATTCACGAGGGATCCCTTGAATCTACAAGGTGATAGGGTTCTGGAATTCACCAGAGAAAAATAGACAAAGTCTATATTTTTATAAATCTAAAAACTGAATTGCCCTGGATGCTACAATATGTTTAGATAGTAAAAAAAAAAAAATCCTAGAGCAACTATGAAAATGCCCATAAAATTTAGATAATTGTGAAACAAATATTACTATAAATAAAAAAAAATAAATAAATAAAAAAACTGTTTTCGAGGCCTTAACGAAGGAATTTTCCTAAATTTAGGTGATACTCAAGAGAACTCATGTCTGGATCAGAATGTCATTTCCCTTCAACTTGCCAAATTTTATGCAATTCCAACATCGTCGCCCCAATGGCCTCTATTGACACCCCCCTTGATCTTGCGTTGTGACTTCCGGTATCCTTACTGCTCCAAAAAGGCATGTGTTATTTGTTCTACATCATATTCTTAGGCCTTTATAGCTATTTTCCAGCATTCATCCATTGCATATTCATTCTACGTTGTGTGTTGTGTCTAGTCCATTCTCCATCCAATTTGGTCATTCATGGTCATCTTCAAGACATCTGGGAGGTATCTTCAAAGACTTTTAATGAGCGTACATTCCAAACTCAAGTTGTCTTGAAGCTTCCAATTTGAGTTTGAGAGGAACATTAAAGATAACAAGCCTAAATTGAAGATCAAGACCTAAGTCCAACAATACTTGGTGTGCAAACAAAGTATTCTACTTGTACAGCAAGTCTCATAACTATGATTTAGTACTATATAGTTAATCTATGGTTTAGCGTCCTATAAATATCACCGCATTGGTTCATTGTAATTGAATAATTCGATACAGTGAAGATGTACTTATCCACCAAAAGGTTTTTCTATGTTGCGGTTAGGCCGAATCCTCTGTGAGAGATTCCAACAAGTACATATGACGCGCACACATTGAACTTTTAATGAAGGAGAATGGATGAGAACTGTTTTGCTAATCTTGAGTTGCCTTTTATGTTTTCTCCTTTTCAGTTATAAATACACCGACATTTCAAGGTTAGTATTAGTAAATATTAATGTTGCTCGATTCTTTTTCTCACGTGCCTCACGTTTTTGTACCTTGAATTTTAATCCTTCTCTTGAAATGACCCTACATGTAATATTAGGCAAAAGATTCAACTTTTATAGGGTTTGATTAAATTAACGAGTACACAAAAGCCGACCACAAAGACAGGCTCGGTTTATGGCATCCATATTAATTATAATTGGGTCATGCTAACGAGTACTCTTAAGGTAATCCATTTTAGAAAAGTTTTGATACCACTTTTATGGGAAATGAAAAAAATTGTCAAAATATTAATTACTTTTTTTCATTTCCCATAAAAACTTTCTTTAAATAGATTATTAACCAGTGTCTTAAGGGCACTTGTTAGCATTTCCTATTTTAGCTAGAGCAACAATTAGAGTTCCAGGAACGCAAAAAATAACAACAATTGACACGTTTAACCAATAAAGCTTGTTCAAGATGCCATGTCCCAAGAAATCTCAAAATTAAAATGATAGAAAAACTAAAACATGCTGAGATGAGATTCGTGAGATCTATCAATGCTGCCAAACATAGTCACCTCTTTCTCTCATAATCGTCTTATAATTTAACTACAACACTAACTTTCTTCAAGTTGACCACCTTACACATTTCCAATATGAATTAATAATTGAGAGAGAAGGTGACTGACCTAATGAACTTCATCTGTATTGACATTAAACTTTAATGTCGAGCAGGGAAAACGACAGGCCACCAAAGTGTCATGGATTCCATGAGGTCATGTGAGGCACATTGATTAGGGGAGAGATCACTGATAAGAACATATTTCATTAATAAATACACACAAAAGAAAAAGAAAGAGATTCTAAGATAAATGCACTTCACAAACTCCATTTAAAAGTCATGATAACTGAATAAAAAAAAAAAAGATTTGAGTTATAAATTTTATGTTTTAGGGAAAATTCTAATATCTTTGTATAAGCTCCATCAAATTATAGATCTAATTCTTTGGGGATTATATATAGCATATTGCGGATCTTCCATTAGACTTTCTTTCGATCAGTCTCATCTTTTGACGGGAAAAAATAATATGAAAACTTGAAATACAAATTATAGTATATGTCATGCCACTATCATTGTTGTGTCTGATAATTTATTGATAATAGGTTGAAATTAACTAAGCTTCAAGTGCCTTTGTCTCTGGAAAAGTCAAGGAAGGGATGCAAGTTCCACATTCAAGACCCTCTGAGGATGGCTTTGTAAGTTGGTAATGTAAAACACATTTTTGTTTGAAACTCTTTAAGCGGTTAACTCTAATTTAATTGGGGTAGTACAATTAAATAAGATCACAGAAAATAGATAAAAACTCATTTGATTGTTTTAGAATATTTGTGATTTCGTATATGTCTTATGAAGATATGGGAAAACACTTCCTCAATAAAGATTGGACCATTGATATTACCAAAAAAAAGATTGGACTTTTGAGTTCTTAACCGCTAACTGCTTGTTCAACATCATTGTACTATTTTCTTTCTCATTGGATTCAGCCAGCCCTCCTTTTATTTATTTATTTATTTTTGAATATTCACAGTATAAAATATAGAGAACCTACAACGGAAACATGCATGTTTAAGGCCAACCAATGAAGCCCACGTGCATTCCACCACCCTTTCAGTTGACATCTATGTTAATGCAAATATGCATTTTCCTTCGGTTCATGTCATGTTTTTTCTTCGGGTCATGTTAACAAATACTTTTAAGATAATTATTAATAAATTATTTTAGAAAAGTTTTGTCACTATTTTCATAGGAAATATAAAAAAGCTGTCAAAATAATTAATTAATTTTTATTTTTTCATAAAAAGTTCAAATAGTTCCTAGATCAATGCTCTTAAGGTATCCATTAACATTTTCCTTTTTTCTTTTTTGGGTTTTTTGAATGGAACATCTGTGTCTTCTTCCGTGTACAAAGCTCGCCACAAAATACTAGGGCTATTGTGGTGCTTTCAAAATGTCGCTATAGCTCCTGAAAGCGCTACTATATATAGGTCTATCTAGGCTATAGTGGCACTAGCGTTGGTGTTGAACCGTCGCAATAGAACCAGCGGGGCTATTGCAGTGTTTCAGAGGGTACTGCTATAGGATATGGACCTATTCTGACGTTTCTAAAACGCCTTTATAGATTTTTTTTTTTTTTTTTTATAAATTGGTTGTAGCGGCACTTCCAAAACGCCGCAATGGTCCATATAACCTATGGTTGTTTAATTCATTCTTTGCATGAAGAGCGCTCTTCATGCAAAGAATGAATTAAACAACCATATTTTCATCCTAAAATAGATTTAGGTTTCAGATGTTATCGCAAAGATAACCATTAACATAAAAGAAAGAAAAAAACAGTACTTATGGTTTGGGTTGAGTTTAATTTGTCAATTTTTGGCTTAAAAGTTAAAACCACTTGATTCACTTGCGGTCATTTCTTAACAGTTCTAAAATTTTAAATCTTGTGTGATATAATCACATGCCTCAAGAAATAAGCTAAAGAAAATATAATAGAAACCTTATTACAATCTAAATATATTAAATTCATGTTAGTGCGTGGCCTCATAGTCTAGTGACCATCCGTCAGTAAACATTATCCCCCTCCCCTTTTTTTCATTATTAAGTTGCATCCCATTATAAGTCTTAAACCTATGATTTCATTCCCAACTCGATGAACCTTCAAAAGAACATGGTGAAGGAGATCATTTGAACTAAAGCTCATTGTCCATGACAATGGAACTTATAATTGATAATTCACATAAAAAAAAAAAATGAAGTGGAATAGTAGTGCTGATTTTGTGAAATGACCTATTTTGCAAATGCCACTAGAACACACAGTAACATACTAACATCAATATGTTTTCAAAGAGCGGTAAGCCTTGTGAATGACTGAATCTTATCCTGTTTCTGGATGAAGATTATAAAAATTCTGAGAAATTTAAAAAATATTAGGATTTAAATTGATGAAAATTTTATTCTGTAAAATTATCTATTTTACAATCCCACCATAACACACCACAATAACATCAATCTGTTTTCCAGGGGCGTTAAGAATTGTAAATGAAATCTTTTTTAGATAAGGGATTTTAAATGCTGAGATTTTTTTTTTTTAAAGAAAATTAGGATTTAAATTGATGAGAATTTAATTTTATCGTTTAAAATTTGGCCAAATTACAATTTTGATCCTTCAATTTTCAAAATCAAGGTCCCTCAATTATTAATTGTATCAATTTTATCTTTTAAATTTTAAAATTATATCAATTTATCCTTACAAGTTAACTTGATTAAGAATAAAATTGACTTAATTTTGAAAGTTGAGACAAATTTAATACAATTAATAGTTTTTATTTTTTTATTTTTTTGAGAATGCAATACAATTAATAGTTGAGGGATGAAGTTGACACAATTACATTTATAGCAACAAAATTGAAATTAGCCCCATGTTGGAAGACTAAAGTTGTAGTTTGGCCTAATTTTCATTAATTAAATGAACATATTTTAAAACTTAGTAAATCAAAGTTTAAAGTAGTCATAACAATTATGATAGTGATGGTAACAATAACTTGGTAACAGTAGTGTTATGGTATCTTGATTTTCGTAGTAACAGCAATGTGATGGTGGTGGTTAAGCTATGGTAAAAGCAGTATGAAGATTAGTAATGATTTGCCAATAATGGTGTTTTTTTTTTTTAACTCGAATATTACAATAATAATGTTGATATATAATTTGTAAAGTGCACATTTCCCTGTTAAATTGGAACTTGGGATTTGGATGTTTGAAAATAAGTAAATTCTATAGGATTTTGGAATTACCCTTCTTCCTAATCCAAATTAATGAATAGAAATTAAAAATTCAGGAATTTCTAAATTATAAATCCGATCATAAAATTTCATCTCAAAATTCCCCATCCAAATTCAACATCAAGGTAAGTTAAATGATATATTCCCATGTCAAATCGCATCCCAATATCAACACTCTCAAGATCTCAAGAATAGATACGATTATTTGTCTCCTTTCGATACAGTTATAAATAAGCTTTTCATGCTCCAGAGTCTTAGCTACGTTGAGTTCACGGGCTGCTAAAGAGGTAATTAAGCTGTCTTTGTAAGAATCAAGGTCGTAGTTTAGACTTAAAACTTTCGAATTTTGTACACTTATTGATTTATGAAAATAAGCATCAACTTGTTTGACATTTTCTACACAATTTACGTTCCTGATTAATCCTGATACATAGTTTATAGTCTATAACCTTAGCTTAACAAACCCCAACAAATAATAATAATAATAATAATGAACCCCATTTGTAGCTCTTGTTGACATTGAAGTTGAGGTCTTCAAAGAAGGGAGGCTCTTGCCTAGAGAGAGGTTGTAGCGTGTAATTGTGTTCTTGGTAATGATGTTGAAGTTGAAGTTGAAGAGGTGAAAACTTAAAAGGTTCACTGCTTCAATGCTAGTGACTTAATCAATATTTTAAGACATATAAAAAAAGATTAATTAATCTAGTGCATTTCATTAAACAAATCAACTAATTAACCCGTCACAATCTCCATAGAGATTAAACAATTAATATGTACGGTGCAAGTCCAAGGAGCGGTTAGAATAATAATTAAAATTGGGAGAGGAATTATGGGAAAAAATATAGTTAAATGAAGTCCCATGTGAAAGGCACCTATGACCTCAAATCTGGCCTAGAGAGTTGCATGTGTCTGCTTTCTCATCAGCCCTTTATTTCCGGTTCAACACTACTGTTGAATGCCATTTGCTATATAACCTTATTCTCTGAGAGTTCACATGTGAGTTAATTAATTTTTATTTTTATTTTTTTAGAGACTTAAGCAAACGACAAATAGGGTACCCAGCGTGACTAATGGCAGCTTATCATTTGGAATCTTTCTGGTCATCGCTTTCCCTCTTGCATGAAATCCGCTTTGTGTCAAAGACTCTATGAACCCCTCTCACATTTTTGAAATTTAGATGCTAGGATCTTTAATTGTTGACCTATGATTAGTTTCTTTCTGTGTGATTAAAATTTTGAAATGTTGGTTCCAGTTAACTTAACTGGTAAAGTCGACTCTCATCGTTAAATAAGAGATTAAGAGTTCGAATCTCGCCTACACTAAAAACTAATTGGTATTTTAACCTAATGATAAAGAGCACGCTCATTACAGAGCAAACACCATAAATTAAAATTCTATCTTATGATTATCATTTTTGGTAGGTAGCTATAGATGTATTGTGGCTAGCAAAATACAAGTATAAAGGATATAATAATATCCATGGCTACTCAGGGAATATGTAAGATAGATCATTTAGAATTGAAATCACTATTCTTGTTCAACCCCAAAAAAATAAATAAATGTTTATTTTAACATGTAAACAGTGATAGAGAGAGAAAGGTGGGTTTCAAACTAAAGATACAAGAAATCACAAAAGATGCTATAAGTAATGCACTATCACTTGAACTCCATAAATGTGCTTTTTTTCCCCCATTTAGAAGTTTGTAAGAAATTTTTTTATCTATTTTTTACTTTCACTTTCTTTTAAACCTAGGCAAATACTAGTATATAGATATGTATTCAAACTCTTAGGAAGACTTTAAATTTGGCATTATAGTAGGAATTTGTTTTTGGAGAACCAAATATAATATTTGATTATTAAGTACTTTTTTCTTTGTATATATTATATTCCTACTATATATGATAGTAGTATAGAGTAGTTCTATAAAGTATAAACACAAGTCTATAATAAGTATTTTATATCCCACTGTGTACCATAAAAAATATACTTACTAAAAAAACTTCAATTAAGATTAACAACAATTCCCTAAAAAAAAAAAAAAAAAAAACAGATTAACAACAAGATTCAACATCTTTAAATGATCATTAATCAACTATCAATTTTATGAGGAATGAGCAAACGTTTTTTTTTTTTTTTTTTTTTTTTCACTTTAATCTTAAAGAAAATAGTTAAGATAATTATGCATTCATTATAATTATATGATTTTCAATTAATTTAAGTAATTGGTACTTATAACTATAATAGGATTGCGATTCGATTCAAATGAATAAGGAACCTTACTTTCTTATAAATATTATATAATAAAAAATAATAATTTTATTTTTATATATAACAATATTTATTGGAATCTAGTGCCCATTAATATATAATAATAAATCATTTTTAACAATTTAAGGACAATTCCATAGATATAAATAATATCTATTAAAAAATTATTTGGGGGCCGCCCTAAAGTGGTTCGGCCACTGTATGGTATAAATACCAAATGTTTTGTAAGGTTCATTTTCACATATGACTCCAGTTTGTGATTTTGTCAATGAGGTTATAAATAAAATATGAGAATGTACTTTTTTTTATTTGATTACTTTGTTATTAAGCTTTAGTTGAACTCAATTTCAATATCAAACTCAATATTAATATTCAAGCTTGATTCATTTATTTTATGATCGAGCTTGAACATGATTATAAGTTTTGTTGAGTTGGTTAGGTAAATTAACTTACTGCAAATTTTACCTAAGAAAATTGTTAATGCATATTAACTACCAAATTATATTATGAAAAATTAATTAATTTATAAGATCAATAATAATATTTTTTTTTATAATACATGAAACAAAAGTTCATTTATTGATAAATCTCATTTCAGTTTTTTTTTCCCCCTTTTTTGAAGTGAATTTCACTTTAATTTTTTTTTTTTTAATAATTCGATGATTACAGTGAGTGAGGAGGGATTTGAATCTTGAATGTCTCTATTAAAAATATTATAATGTAATAACCAGTTGAATTACAATACTCTTGACTACTTTAAGTTTAATATATTAATTATATTAAAAGTGTATTATCTTTAGGGTTCACAAACACATGGAGTTAAAATTGGGTTTATTCGAACTTGGTTCATTAATGAGTCAATTTCAGACTCAAGCTTGTGCATGCATGCATATGGTTTGTATAGGTAAGAAACGAGCTTAATTTGTTTTACAGCCTTATTTATGGAATCATTACTGAGTTTTTTCTCCATAGTATATGGTGAGATTTTGATTTCTTTTGCTTATCAAAGTGCAATTTTAATGCAACTTAAATTAGTCTTAGAAAAAGAAAAAACAGAGAATAAAACTTTAATGTATTGGATCATGCCAAAAGGATATTTTCTAAGCATGATGGTTGGCCAAAAGTGAAACTTGATATGGAACATATTTGCAATTAATTACAATACAACTTCAAATCCTAATACTTTTTCAATAAATAATCTCCTAGAATTCAGTTCCTAGCTGATCAAATGTGCCATCTGCCAAGAAGTGTACTGGTAAAGCTACGCCTTGTGGACAAATGTTTATGCAATGAGTATCTATATTATTGCATGCTTTAATATTAGTAACTTGGAAATTGAACTTATATGACTTTAATATAGAGAACCAAACGACATTGTTATAAAAAGGAAAAAGTTCTAAAACCAAAGTATATTTCAATTGTAGGCTTGTAGTACTTGATTTGATCCAAGTTGTACACGTTTAAAGCTATTGAATTCGTCAGTGTACGGAGGAACTAATTATATGTGAGGAAACTGATAACGAAGAATTGTATTTAAATTGAAATTTTATAGTTTTTGACTTGTCATTAACTAAATGTTGAGTTTTTTAATAATTTTAAATTACAATAGCCATTTGAAAAGCCTATAAAGATCATCATATCTAGGGGCTTAATATTTTAACTAGAGAGCAATCCATAGGATCAAGAACAATAAGATCAGAATAAATACAATAATATATAGATATAGGCAATCGGATAATGCTTTCTAGTCCTTTGTTATATGTGATGGAACAAGAATTATTTTCTCCCCGTATCAAGTATGTTGGAATATAATGTTTCAGATTTAAACATCAAGTTCCCCTAACATTTGTGGAGTTCAGTTATTTAATGGAGTAAACACATATGATAATAATAATATAAGCTTTCTTTCTTTTGTAAATAATGATATCCACATTACTGGAGTCATATAAATTAAGATCAATACGGTTCAACGAATATATGTTTTTTTTTTCACAAGCAAAAACAATTACCATGTTGATGCTGGGAATTAATAAAGTATAAAATCTAATGGCTATTATGAACATTCTTCCTAGCGAGCACATTAAATTTTATCTTAGGCAAACACCAATAGGGAATAGTCCCCTATAGCAACAATTGAGTAGAGAGTAAACAAACTCTTATGAATGAGTTGCTGACATTATATATCCCTAGGAGGCAGGAGCTATTGAAGGCCCATTATTTTTTAGAAATGCAATGTGGGAGTTAAATAATAATTAAAATGTGTATAAATTATAATCAAGCTGTTTTTAAAACATCAATATCATTTTCTCATGACTTCACCATAGGTCGAAAAAAATTATGCATTAGCCTTGGTTGACGTATGTTGATAAATGATAATAATAATATTAACACTATTGTGTTCTTTTTTGTCAAATATCAACACTACTTACTACTATTTAATACTTTGGGTTGTACTAACTTTCCCATATTGTATTCACAATCCCCTTATCAAGTTTTTTGCACTAATCCTTGCAATTTTGTCCTTTGGGTTTTGGGATCTCAGCTTTATTTTGAAGGCTAACCCTAAAATGGTGCATACTGAACACTAGCCCAAAAGTGGTCCATTCTTATTCAGACCTCACGGTAATTTCCTAATGCCCAAACTAATCAAGGCCCATTTGTGTCTTTACTTCCCTCTCACCATGCCGAAAAAATGGCACAATGCCGGCCCGAGGTTCGGGCACAAAATAGAAAATAAACGCCAGACATACAAATAAGGGCAGAAAGAAGGCTCAAGGCCCATATGACTTTTTTCTGTTCAATAAGTCTATGTACACAAATAATTTCACCAAAAAATTGACATTTCTATTTCTATTACCTATATAAAAAGTGTGAATGAACCTGTGAACAGTGTTTTGTCGGGCACCTTGCTCTTTGTTTATTGTTTGTTTAATAATTGTAATAATCTTTTTACTCTTAAAATACAAGTAGGCTGAATGCATTAGAGGGTCTGTCTTGTCTTTTTCAACACACACACATAGGGATGGCCATACCCATTGGGTAATGGATATCCAACCCTACCCGATCCAATTATTCTGGGTAATACCCAGTTCTTAATGGGTAGAAGGTAATTGGGTAGGGTTTGGATATTACCCATTTACCCATTATTACCCATTTAACTAATTAGATCTAACTCAAACCCAACTCAACCAAATTATTATGGGTAAACCTCAATTCACCCAATTACCCAATAATCAAAATTACCAAATTGCCCCTAAAACTTGAAAATGACCAAAATACCCCCGAAAACTAAAAATTACCAAAATACCCCATAAACCTAAAAAATGACCAAAAGACCACCAAAACCTAAAAATTACCAAAATAACCCCTAAACCTAAAAAATGACCGAAAGACCACTAAAACCTAAAAAATGACCAAAATACCCCCGAAACTTAAAAATTACTAAAATACCCTCAAAACCTAAAAAATGACCGAAATACCCCCGAAACATAAAAAATGACCAAAATACCCCCGAAACCTAAAAATTACCAAAATACCCTCAAAACCTAAAAAATGACCGTAATGTCCCCAAAACATAAAAAATTACCGAAATACCCCCTGAAACCTAAAAATGACCAAAATACCCCCTCCATAAACTTAAAATTACCAAAATACCCTCTAAACCTAAAAAATGTTTGAAATACCCCCAAAACCTTAAAATTACCAAAATACCCCCTAAACATATAAAATGACAAGAATACCCCCGAAACCTATAAAATAACCAAAATACCCCCCTAAATCTAAAAAATGACCGAAATACTCCTGAAACCTATAAAATTACTAAAATACCCCGAAACCTATAAATTGACGAAAATGCCCCTAAAACCTATAAGATGATAAAAATAGACCCAACCCTAAAAAATGACTGAAATAACCTCGAAACCTAAAAAATGACCAAAAGATCCCAAAACCTAAAAAATGACCAAAAGATCCCAAAACCTAAAAAATGACCGAAATATCCCCAAAGCTTAAAAAATAACCGAAATACCTCCAAAACCTAAAAAATGACCAAAATACCCCTGAAACATAAAACATTACCCCTGAAACCTTGAAATTACCAAAATACCTCTGAAACCTATAAAATTACTGAAATAGCCCCAAAATATAAAAAAAATTTGAAATACCCCTAAAACCTAAAAGAAAAAGACAAAAATGCCCTCGTAATCTAAAAAATGACTGAAATACCCTTAGAATCTAAAAAATGACCAAATAACCCCAAAACCTAAAAAATTACCAAAATTCCCTCAAAACCTACAAAATGACTGAAATATTCTTAGAACCTTTAATCTTGAAAAAAATACCCTCGAAACATCCAAAATTCCCCAAACCTTTATTTTGGTAATTTAAGATGTTACAGATGTATTTTGGTCATCTTACAAGTTTAGGGATATTTTAGTCACTTTAAAGGTTTCAAGGGTGTTTTGGTCATTTTAGATATTTTCTGAGGGTATTTGGTTGTTTTAGAGGTTTAGGGCTATTTTGGTTGATTTATAGGTTTTGGGGTATTTTTGGTAATTTTAGAGGTTTGGGGTTATTTTTTGTCATTTCAGAGGTTTTGGGCGTATTTGGTCACTTTACAGGTTTAGGGCATATTTTGGTCATTTTATAGGTTTAAGGGTATTTCAGACATTTTTTAGGTTTATGGTGTATTTTTACCATCATATAGGTTTTAGGGGCATTTTTATCATTTTATAGATTTCAGGGGTATTTTGGTCATTTTATAGGTTTTGGGGATATTTTGGTCATTTCTAAGGTTTATGGGGTATTTCGGTTAATTTTTAGGTTTCGGGGGTATTTTGGTAATTTTTAAGTATTAGGGGTGTTTTAGTAAGTTTTTAGTTTTCGGGGATATTTTGGTCATTTTTTAGGTTTAGGGGTTATTTCAATCATTTTTTAGGTTTCGAGGGTATTTTGGTAATTTTTAAGTTTCAAGGGTATTTCAGTTAGTTTTTAGGTTTTGGAGGTATTTTTGTCATTTTTTAGGTTTAGGGGGGTATTTTTGGTAATTTTATGTTTCGGGGGGTATTTCAGTCAAATTTTAGGTTTCGGGGGTATTTTGGTCATTTTTTAGTTATAGGAGGTATTTTGGTAATTTTTGGGTTTTAAGGGCATTTTGGACATTTTTAAAGTTTCGTGGGTATTTAGTCATTTTTTAGGTTTCGGAGGTATTTTGGTCATTTTTTAGGTTTAGGGGGTATTTTGGTCATTTTAAGTGGTTTTTGAGCATATTTAGTGATTTTGGGGGTATTTTGGTCATTTTAGAGATTTCATGGGTATTTTGCTTATTTTAGAGATTTTGAGATATTTTGGTCATTTTAGTGGTTTTTGAGCATAATTAGTGATTTTAGAGGTTTCATGGGCATTTTGCTCATTTTAGAGATTTTGAGGATATTTTGGTTTTTTTAGTGGTTTTTGAGCATATTTGGTGATTTTATAAAAATTGGGTTTGGGTAGGGTATGGATATCCATGGGTAAACAAACTGGGTAACAATTGGGTATGGATACTAATTGGGTAAGGTAATTGGGTATCCATGGATAAATTAATTGGGTTGGATATATCCATACCCTACCCATACCCTACCCATGGCCATCCCTACACACACATATAAGTGCAGATGCTTGTATTGAATGTAATGATTTTTTTGTCCTTGAAAAGTAGTTAGGCAGCCTTAAATGTTTCTAGATATTTTTGTCTTTTACACTTTAATTGGCAGCAACCTATAACATAAGTTGATAGAAATGTATTAATTGAATAAACTTGAAAACTAGAGGACAAAAATGAGTTAAATGACTGAAATGAATTTTGGTGAAACGTAGAGGGTGAGTTTTGCATTTTACAATTTTTTTTAAGTTCATAGCAAAATCAATAGGCATGGTCTTTCTGTCATTTACTCATTTACTCCCACAGGATGCCTTTTAGCCCTACATTTCTGTATGGTTTGTGTTAATTTCTATCTATAAAAAGAGCAAAGAGCTTATCATAATATTTTCACAATTATTGAGGTGCCATTTTTTATAAGTTAAAATAAAATAATAAAATATCATACTAAAACCAACCACAATAGAAAATAAAGGCATTGTGAAATGTTGTGACATGTTGTTACCCAATATTTTCATAACTATTAAGCTATTAGTTCTTTATAAGTCAAAATAGAATATACTGTAATAAAATAATAAAGGTATTATCAAAGTGTTGTGACATTTTGTTAAGCCAAAGTTCACTGTTTCACGCATAATTTTCTTGGGTTAACTTTTTGTATTTTTGCTTCTTCTTTTTTAATGCACTGTTTTAAGTATTTTAAAAATAAAAAATAAATAAAAATAAAAAACATATAGTTTTACACACACACACACACACAAAAAAGAAGCAGCAAAAACTAAATATAAAAACACTTTCCATCATTTATGTTTGGTATAGTTCATAATTCCCCCCTAAACTTTAAAATCAAACAATTTCTCCTTAATCTTTGGGAAACTAGAAAATACCCCATACTTTACTATCTTAGTTAAACCCTATTGAAATCTTATGATTCATAAAATAAAATGTAGTGTCTAAAACACCCCGACTAAATTTTGATATCCCAAAAATTTTCTTCAAGTATTTTGAGTTTTAGGTGGTAATAATGCTTTGAAAATTGGAATGGTGATATAGTGTGTTTTATTTGTTACCTAGAGAACATTGATTTGCTAGGTTTAAATCTTTTAGAGATATAATTTTATCTAATGGAAAATTTGATGAAACAATCTTTTGTTATTTTTTTTTATTTTTTTTTTCTTCATTAAAAACTAAGTAAGCTAAACATCATATCTAGACTCATAAAATGTAAGGTGATAAAGAAGGAAGTATGAATATAACACAAAATTTTCATTGTGGATGGTTGCAGGTATTGGATGAAGAGCATATGACATCATTCGTTGCGAAAATTTAAATATTGTGACAATGTTTTAGCAAAACTCAGTTAATTATTGTTGGAAAATGATGATATTAGTTATCATTCTTAGAAATTTTTAGTGTATAAATATTTCCTTTAGCAAAATAGGTACTAAGAAACTATTATAGTAAAATAGATATTTTTATGTTGTTAAACACCTACCCTAAATTTTTGTAATCAAAATTCTTATACAAATGAGATTAACATTGTATGGCATTCACTTTTATTTACATGGTTTCATTCTTTTTTAAATAAAAAGTCTATCTTAATTTTATCATTCAAGAGTTTGCATGTGCCTTGCACGTGCCACCCAAACTAGTGGTATATAAAAAAGTAGTATGAGTGGTAGATTCAAATAATAAGGACTAAAAGTTTATGAATTAAACTGTTATAAAAAAAATTTAAAAAAACAAGTTGTGAAAATTATGACACAAACGCATACAAAGTTATTTTGCCACTGGCATTGATTTTTTGTGTGCCATGATCTAGTTGTGCACACTGCGCAGTATGACACATACAATTGCTTGGATGCTAAGAGGCTGTTTGGCCACCTTTTTTTGATCACTCAATTTTCGTCACTCAATTTCCGCCACTCATCACTCATAACTCAATACTCATCACTCACCACCCATCACTCTAAAATTAATACCCGTTTGGCACATCACTCATTTCTCATCACTCAATATTTTTCACACTATTTGTGAGCCCCATTTCTGTCACCACTGCAGTTTTTTTTTTTTTTTTTTTTTTTTTTTTCCAGAGTACCCACAAACCCAAACCCAGAAGAAAAAAAAAAAAAAAAAAAAAAAAAAAAAAAAAAAAGGGAGACGGTGAACCCCAGTAAAGAAAGAAGAAAAAAAAAAAAAGATGGTCAAAAGTTGTGGCTAAAAGTATGGCAGTGGGTCCCTCATATAGTCTTATTTACAAAAATGCCATTGAGTTATGAGAATTGGAAACTGAAAACAGCCAAAAGTTGTTTTCAATTTCCATAACTCATAACTCAAAAAGTAGAGAATTGAGTATTGGAAATAGAGTTATGGAAATAGAGTATTGGTGCAGGCAAACGAGTATTTTGCTATGGGTCCCACTATTTTTGAGAATTGAGTTATGAAAACTGAGAATTGAGTCGTGAGATTTGCCCATCCAAACAGCCTCTAACTCATCTTCTAGAACCCATAATTCATGTATAGCAACCTCAATAGCCAATTAATGGAACACATACTTAGTGGAGTATATATATAGTAATTTGAACATATGACTTAGATTAAAAATAAAAAATAAAAAATCATACGACTGCTAAAAATTGATGTACTAAACTGGATCAACATGATCCCATTGTTGCCATTGATATTTGACTTCTATACCAACACCAACCCCTCTCAGTGATGGCTTATCTTGACTCCCAACTACTCTAGTATTAGGGTTTTTAGTTTCTCTATGTTTAGAAGTGGGGTCTTTTCTCTCTATTTCCTTTACACAGTAGAATTGGAGTGTCCCTTTTTAGAAGGTGTTTTAGTATCTTGGGAGTAATACTGTTATTCCTAGGCTTGTTGGGTATTTTTTGGGGGTTTGGGAAATAGTTTTAAGCGCTAGTGAGGATGGACGATTTGGCTCAATCATGGAATCGGCTTACTCTTTCTGATAGAGAGGGGTCAGGTTGTTGTTTACTTGATGATGAAAAAGTTGAGAATTTCTCCATTGCTGCAAAGTTTTTAACCAGACGAGCCTTCAATATGGAGATTATAGCTAAGACTTTCACCCCATTATGGAGAGCCAGAAATGGTTTCAAGATTCAGAGTTTTGGAGACCATAAAATTCTTTTCACTTTCAACAATAAGGAGGATGTGGACAAAATTTTAGAAGGCGAACCATGGATTTTTGACAAACACATGGTGGTGATGAGTCGATATGAAAATGAATCTCCACTGGAAGACATACAATTTGAGAAGACTAAACTTTGGGTTCAGGTACATGGAATTCTGATTAAATATATGACAATTGAGGCGGCAAAGAAAATTTGTAGTGTGCTGGGAGAGGTATCAGCGCCAAATGACCCAAAAATTTATGATGGTGATCACTTTCTATGTGTTCAGGTTTCCATCGATTTGTCTTTACCTTTGTGCCGTGGAAGATTGATATCGGTTGGTGAAGGAGGAAAACAGGTGTGGATTTCATTCAAGTACGAAAGGTTGCCTAACTTATGCTACTGGTGTGGGCGACTCACTCACGACAACAGAGATTGTGAGTTGTGGATTGACAGTGAGGGTACACTCAAAGTAGAACAGCGTGAGTTTGGACCACAATTGAGAGCACCCCCCTTCGTAGCTGCTAGGAAAAACGCAATCTTGGTCCTTGGTTACTATGCAGCGAAGAATAAGAAGTGTTCAGGGGCATCAAATGATCGTGATTCTCGCCAAAATTCAGTTTCAGGTAGAGGGAAGATGCCGGAGCAATCACATGGTGTAACGGTCAGCACTGAAGACAGCATTGATGGTGATAATATTTCCTCATTAATTCGCAATAAGGTGGATGGAAATAGGAAGGAGGATACAGGTTTAAAAGCCAAAATTAATGAGGAAATAACTGTGGAATTAAACAATACTAATGAGACCGAATCTGATTTGGAAGCAAATAATGAGGAGGTTTGTTTGGCTAAGGAGTTTGGAGCGGCTGCACTTCTAGGGTCGGGCAAGAGAGCAACAAAAAACCCTAGCTCATGTGACAATTTAAGTGATTTATCTCAACTTAAAAAGTCACGTGACTTCCTAGAAGCTAGGGCTCTCCATTCAGAAACTAATCGTGTAGCTCCTACCTAGACACACAGAGGAAGAAAAACAAAGAGCAACATGGCAAGGACCTATCAACCTCCTGGAAAAAGGAGAGCTACAAGAATAGAGGCAGACCTAATTGAAGTGTCGGCAAAAAGATTTCAGGCTAACCCCAGGAACAAAAACTCACCTTCAGTAGTGGTGGGAGCTGTTGTTCAGCCCCACCAACAGCAATGAGTTTTTTAGCTTGAAACTGTCGCAGGCTTGGGAACCTACATACAAGGAGGGCGCTCATTGAAATCATACGAGCAAAAGATCCCACTGTGGTGTTTTTAGCCGAGACACTTGCAGATGATGCAAGGCTAGAGTTTGTTCATAGTAGTATTGGTTTTGATCATAGATGGGTTGTACCAAGAGTGGGAAGGAGTGGAGGTTTAGTTCTTTATTGGAAAGCTTCGATTAATTTAACGGTGGAAGGTTCTGATAGATACTATATTGATGCGGTGATTGATAAAAATACAGAGAATGAATGGAGATTCACAGGTTTTTATGGCAATGGAGGGACGAGGTGGAGATGTCCACAAGCTGGGTTGGTGAAAATAAATGTTGATGGTGCTGTATTTGGTGAATCAAACATGTCTAGTATTGGAGTGGTGATACGGGATAGTAATGGAGCTGTTTTGGCTTCTTGTTTAGAGAAAATCCCTCAAGCATACAAGGCTGAAGAGATTGAGGCACTGGCAGCCCTCAAGGCATTGTCCTTTGCATTTGAGGTGGGTTTTCTAAGTGCTATCCTTGAAGGTGATTCTCTTAGACTGATTCAAGCTTTGAAGTTAGAGGAGCGCAGCTTATCACCAACGGGTTTACTGATTGAAGATGTGAAATTGTTTGCTAACAATTATGTAAGTTTGATGTATTCTCACATTAAGAGAAACGACAATAGGGTTTCTCAAAGTCTAGGCAAAAAATGCATTATGCATACCAGATTTTCAAGTATGGATGGAAGATGTCTCATCATATATTATTTCGATTTTACAATTGAATGTAGCTGAATTACATTAATAAAATCCATCAATTTCTTTCTCAAAAAAAAAAAAAAAAAAAAAAAACATAATCCCATTGTTCCTATCCACAAATAATAATAATAAATAAATAATCCCATTGTGTTGGCCCGCAATTAATTCACATACAGCGACCTCCATAGCACAAAAAATAGTTGTGGCATAAGCGGATGAGCCACTCATTGGAACAAACACTTAATAGTTTTAGTGCAAGTGACTTTAATATTACAGTTATTTGAACTTTGATGTACTAAACTGGATCCACATAATTTCCCATTGTTGGTTTTTATATTATCATAAGATTGCAATCATCAGTTTCACAAAAAATAAAAAAAAATAAGCTTGCAATCATCAATGCCTACTAATAACAAAGTCTTTATTACTATCATTATCGTCATTATACTCTTTAAACTAAAAATTGTGGATTACATTCAAGGCTCCTAAGTCCTATCCTTTGTAATGTGGCTGGTCAAGCCGCCTTTCTCTGGAATTTTCAAATGGATTCTCATGCACCTTTTATCTCGTGTGTGTATATAAACCAAGGGAGTCAATTTCGTACCGGATGTTGTACTAGTTTGATTAATAGAATAATATATTTCAGTACCAATTAATACCGGTATACCGTTTCGGGTTTACCATTATTTTATATGTGTGTGTGTGTGTGTGTGTGTGTTATAATAAATATAAAAGTTTACCATAAAACATTACCTTAATTCAGAACAAATTATTCATACTTTATGACTTTAGCATCAATTAAAAGGAAAAAAACACAATATAAAAAATAGAAAGCTTAATTGTTCATTGCATACTAAGAAAACAAATAATATTAATAAGTTAATGCAAATAAGTTACCATTCTACCCTTACAAAAATTCAAAAATTAAAAAACTAAAAAAAAAAAAAAAAAACTTTTTTCTGTACCGATCGGTTCACCCGGTCCCGACCGGTAATGCCCGAAATCAGCCGGTATGGCTGGTACATGGCCGGCATTTAAACTAGTACAAAACATTGGCATTTTGATATCGGTATACGTACATACCGGCCGATACCGGTATGGTATCGACCACCTTGATATAAATTCATTTTCCTCTCCTTTATGTGTCTGTTTGTTTCTATAAAAAAAAAAATATATGCGATAGAATTTCAACTTATGTCTACAGTTTCATTCTATAATAATTGTTATTTATCACCTAACAAAGACACCAATTAATTTTGACATGTTTGATATATTAATATGCCTAAACTTTTTTTTTTTGTAAATTGCAAATTACACCCCTAAAGTTTGGGGATGTTTGGATTTTACACTCTGAAATTTCAAAATTTGGATTTTACCCCCTAAAGTTTAGGAGTATTTGGATTTTATATCCTAACATTTCAGAATTTGGATTTTACCCCCAAAATTCTATGGGTGTTTGAATTTACACTTCTCAAGTTTGGGAGTATTAGGATTTTACACCTTAAAGTTTCAGAATTTGGGAGTGTAAAATCCAAATAACCCCAAACTTTAGAGAGTAATATTCAAATTCTAAAACGTTAGGGAATAAAATCCAAACACCCCCCAAACTTCAGGAGATAAATTTCAAATTCTGAAACTTCAGAATGTAAAATCCAAACACCCCCAAATTTTAGAGGTGTAATTTGCAAATGACCCTTTTTTTTTTTTTTTTTTTTTTTTTGAGAAGGTGCCCAAAGAAAACTTGAATAGCCAAATTCAATCAAATTCCATGGAGTAGATAAGGGAATACACTTGGTGTGTGTTTGGTTTTATGATTTGTAGGGGTAAAATATTATTTCAGTAGTTTTGGATAACATAGCTTTTTTTATCATCGTAGTAACATTACTTTTCATCTATTAGTTCTATCACTAACACTATTTTTATTAGATACTAACTATAACAAGTTAGGTTAGTATTTGCAAAAAAATATTATACCCCTAAGCTTGTTACTCTTAATATATATGGGGTGACTAATGAGCTAGGATGGGATTTCCGTGAATGGCACAAAATGTCATTTTGAGTTTTAGTGTGAAATATTCTAATAAATACTTTTACTTTTGCTTGAATTATAATATTGAAGAGGGAAAATTTCCATGGTATGGGCCTGGGCCATCCTCCGTGGGCCGATAATGGACGGGCCCAATATCTGCAGACTTTTATGAACGGATATAGCTTGAACGGACTGGATAGTGATGGGTCCGAATAGCCGCGCAGCAGGAAGGAAACCCTAGCCGCAAGATACTTGCGGCACACATTGAAGAATCCCAAGATCAAAGGAATTCTAGTATAAAGAGGATTCTGGAAGATACAAATCTTTCCCACAAGGAAATATCTTGTCCATCACGTTTAGGATTCTACAAGAAGAGTCCTATAAGGAAAAGACTTCCGCGCCAAGGAAGAGATGTCAACCCTCTACTACTATAAAAGCCCCAATACCCTCACAAACCAAAGTACGCATAATTTACCCTCTCTAGCACTCTAGAGTTGTGAGAATATTTCTGACTTAACCTTCAGAGGGTATTTGGCCGGCACCACACCAGTGCTCTCTGTGAGGTTTCCTTCTTTGTGTTGTGCAGGTTCACATTCGAACACGTAGGTACCGTGTGGCTCACTGGTGAATTTCTAGACATCATCAGTTGGCGCCGTCTGTGGGAATCAACAGTTAAGATTCGTAAGCCATATTGTCGTTTCCCGGACAAAAGGGTTGCATGGTACTCACTCGCTCAATGGCAACCACTAGCGACGTTCAAGGAGAGGAACCACCCACTACTGCCCTCGAGAGACAAGTTCAAGCTCTCGCTGCTACCGTGGAACGCCTCACCAAACAGAACCACGACTTGGAAGAACAGCTGCGCCGAAAGAATGCAGCACCGAATGACCAACAAGAAGATCAGAAAGGGACCAGCACTCCGAGAAAAAATTAGGAGAAACCTGAAGGCAGCCACGCCCTAAGCAAACCGGAGAAGCAGAACTTGAGCATGCCATCCCTCACGGATGCAACTCCGCCACATATCGTCACAGAGATGCAGGCGATGAGGGAACAAATGGAGGTTATGATGAACGCGCTCAAAGGGCGAGTTTCCAGTGATCTTGACGATTTGGTCAACCACACCGACTCGCCTTTCACTGCGGCCGTGAACTCCTTCCCCCTACCCCATAAATTTCGCATGCCGCATATAGACAACTATGATGGCGTGAAGGATCCTTTGGACCATCTAGAAACTTTCAAAACCCTAATGCACCTTCAGGGAGTAGTAGACGAGATCATGTGCAGGGCCTTCCCCACAACACTCAAAGGCCCCGCAAGGGTATGGTTCAGCCGATTTACGCCAAACTCCATCAGCACCTTCAAGGAGCTGAGCGCCCAGTTCACTACGCACTTCATTGGAGGGCACAGGTATAAGAAGTCCACAGCCTGCTTGATGAGTATCAGGCAACGAGAGGACGAGACGCTGAGATCCTACATAACGCGCTTCAATAAGGAAGCGCTCTCGATCGATGAAGCCGATGACAAAATACTGGTAGCAGCTTTCACGAACGGGCTGCGGAAGGGTAAGTTCTTGTTCTCTTTATACAAGAATGACCCAAAGACCATGTCAGAAGTACTCTACAGGGCAACCAAATACATGAATGCCGAAGACGCATTGCTGGCTCAAGAGGAAAAGCCTAGAAAAAGGGAGCGACAGGAAGATGCCCGACAGGACCGAGATCGAAAGGATGACAAACGCTCCAAGCCCCCTGCAGGGAAATTCACGAATTTCACCCCGTTGACTACCCCAATAGACCAGGTACTAATGCAAATCAAGGACAAAGGATCCCTGACCTTTCCTGAAAAGTTAAAGGGAGATCCCAATAAGCGATCTAGGGACAAGTATTGCCGTTTCCACCGTGATCACGGACATGATACGGCTGACTGCTATGACTTAAAACAGCAAATCGAAGCTCTTATTAGACAGCGAAAACTACAGAAGTTCGTCAGCAAGGAAAGGACGGATCAGCAACATCAAGAGCAGCCGCCACGACAAGAAAATGAGCGCCCCAGACCACCTATAGGGGATATAAGAATGATCGTAGGGGGCACGGCAACTATGGGGTCGTCCAAGAAAGCCAGAAAGGCATACCTCAGGATGGTTCATAACGTCCAGTTAACGGGCTCCATACCAAAGATAGCACAGATAGAGAGCCCGATCGTAGGATTCTTAGAAGAGGATGTCCGACGTCTTCACCACCCTCATGATGACGCACTTGTCGTCACCTTACGAGTGGGGGACTTCAACATACACCAGGTGCTGATCGACAATGGTAGCTCAGCAGACATCCTATACTACCCGGCGTTCCAGCAAATGAGGATTGATAGAAAACGATTAATACCGACAAATGCTCCGCTGGTTGGTTTTGGAGGTACGAGGGTATTCCCATTGGGCGCGATCACGCTTTTGGTAACATTAGGTGATTATCCTCAGCAGATCACTAAGGATGTGACTTTCCTTGTGGTCGACTGCTCATCCGCTTATAATGCTATCATCAGACGACCGACCCTTAATTCATGGAAGGCGGTAACGTCAACATACCACCTAATGATCAAATTTCCTACGGAGTACGGGGTTGGAGAGCTACGAGGAAATCAGGTGGCCGCATGCGAGTGCTACATTGCCATGATGGAGATGGAAGATCATCAACAGACCATGTGCATAGAAGAGCAACGAACCATGGCAGAGGAAGGGAACCTACCACCTCGAAACACTGGACGGACAAAAGCTGCAGCACCCATAGAACACGGAGCACCTACGGAAATACTACCAGTAGAGATAATATGAAGAACAACGGCGCTCCCTAATTTCCCAATTTATTTAGTTTTTCTACAATTACTAGTTTTACTTAGTCAATTTTCCGCTACAATATGTTTTTAAGCCCAAGGGGGCAAGTACTTTTCTACAAATGCATGATTTTTTAATTAATAAGAGGAATATTCAGACACAACTATGTTTTCCTACCTGCATTCCTACAAAGTCCACAAGATGGACGGATCACTTCGAGAGGGTAAAGACTCCCACAAAGTGGACGGATCATCCCAAGAGGATGTAATTATAAGTCCACAAAGTGGACGAATCATCCCAAGAGAATGAAAATTACAAGTCCACGACCCCAAGTGGACGACCATCAAGGTGACGAGGTAACACTTAGTCACCTCAACAAGTCCACAACCCCAAGTGGACGACCATCAAGGTGACGAGGTAACACTTAGTCACCTCAACAAGTCCATGACCTCAAGTGGACGACCAAGAAGGTGACAAAGTAACACTTAGTCACCTCAACAAGTCCACGACCCTAAGTGGACGACCATCAAGGTGACGAGGTAACACTTAGTCACGACCCAAAGTGGACGACCATCAAGGTGACGACTTAGTCACCTCTACAAGTCCACAACCTCAAGTGGACGACCCTCAAGGTGACGATGTAACACTTAGTCACCTCAACAAGTCCACGACCCCAAGGTGGACGACCATCAAGGTGACGAGTAACACTTAGTCACCTCAACAAGTCCACAACCTCAAGTGGACGACCAAGAAGGTGACGAGGTAACACTTAGTCACCTCAACAAGTCCACGACCCCAAATGGACGACCATCAAGGTGACGAGGTAAAACTTAGTCAACTCAACAAGTCCACGACCTCAAGTGGACGACCCTCAAGTTGACGAAGTAACACTTAGTCAACTCAACAAGTCCACGACCCCAAGTGGACGACCATCAAGGTGACGAGGTAAAACTTAGTCACCTCAACAAGTCCACGACCTCAAGTGGACGACCATCAACGTGACAAGGTAACACTTAGTCACCTCAAAAAGTCCATGACCCCAAGTGGACGACCAACAAGATGACGAGGTAACACTTAGTCACCTCAACAAGTCCGCGACCAAAAAATGAAGAAGTCCTAGACGGACCAAAAAATGAAGTCCATAAACAAAGTGGACGGACAAAAAAATGATGAAGTCCTGGATGGACAAAAAAAAAAAAAAAATGAATGAAGAAGTCCTAGACGGACCAAAAAAAAAAAATGAAGTCCATGAGGAAAAGTGGACGAACAAAAAATGAAGCCTATGACCAAAGTGCACGAACAAAAAAAAAAAAAAGAGGACGTGTGCATGAAGGAGGGATGCACGTCCATGAAAAGAAATGGACGGACAACCCACAAAAAAAAAAAAAAAAAAAAAAAAAGAAAGAAAGAAAAGAAAAGAAGAAGGTGGACGGATGCATGAAGTGCAAGTCCAAGGTGAAAAAAAAAATGGTGGACGGATGTCCATGAACAAAAAAAAAAAAAAAAAAAAAAAAAAAGAAAAGAAGAAAGATGGAGGCATGTCCATGAACAAAGGTAGACGGACAAAATACCTTAAGAATGGCACGCTAATAGAGGACTACAACGCGCACCGAAGGTTGAAAGTTCGGGCATCACACGTCCCGGGGCAGTGTATCAATGGCCTACCATGCAAAAGGATGCCCAATCCTATGTATAAGCATAAGACAAATGACAACGCTTCAGTAAGACTTCAGAGGGCTAAACACTACAAAAAGGAAGCTGATGGACACCTAGTCCTCATCCCAATGGGATGGATCGACAACCAATGATACTGACAATTAGGGATGCTAACGGCACCCGATTCTCATACAAAATTTAAGTTCTACTACCTACGGGTGGAAGGACGAACCAAGTCACAAGTGCCTTGGTACAAAACTTAAGTCCTACTACCTACGGGTGGAAGGACGGACCAAGTCACTCACAAGTGCCTTGGCACAAATTCTAAGTCCTACTACCTACGGGTGGAAGGACGGACCAAGTCACTCACAAGTGCCTTGGTACAAATTCTAAGTCTTCCTACCTACGGGGTGGAAGGACGAACCAAGCCACCAACGAGTGTCTTGGTACAACATTTAAGTCCTACTACCTACGGGTGGAAGGACGAACCAAGTCACAAGTGCCTTGGTACAAAACTTAAGTCCTACTACCTACGGGTGGAAGGACGGACCAAGTCACTCACAAGTGCCTTGGTACAAATTCTAAGTTTTCCTACCTACGGGGTGGAAGGACGAACCAAGCCACCAACGAGTGTCTTGGTACAACATTTAAGTCCTACTACCTACGGGTGGAAGGACGAACCAAGTCACAAGTGCCTTGGTACAAAACTTAAGTCCTACTACCTACGGGTGGAAGGACGGACCAAGTCATTCACAAGGGCCTTGGTACAAATTCTATGTCTTCCTACCTACGGGGTGGAAGGATGAACCAAGCCACCAACGAGTGTCTTGGTACAACATTTAAGTCCTACTACCTACGGGTGGAAGGACGGACCAAGTCACTCACAAGTCCCTTGGTACAAATTCTAAGTCTTACTACCTACAGGTGGAAGGACGGACCTAGTCACTCACGAGTGTCTTGGTACAACATTTAAGTCTTCCTACCTTTGGGTGAAAGGACGAACCAAGCCACCAACAGGTGCCTTGGTACAAAATTTAAGTCCTACTACCTACGGGTGGAAGGACGGACCAAGTCACTCATAAGTGCCTTGGTACTAATTTTAAGTCCTACTACCTACAGGTGGAAGGACGAATCAAGTCACCCGCGAGTGCCTTGGTGAAAATTCTAAGTCTTCCTTCCTACTGGAAGACAGACGAACCATGTCACCCAAAAGTGCCTTGGCCAAAATTTAGGACCCCTGCGCCATAAATAATTTCGGGCCAGCCTGTTAAAGACTGACAAGTCTCTCAAGATCCAAAACGAACCGTCACCCCACAGGTCCTTTCACTCCAAGATCATGGACCTATAGGGTGAAGGGGGCAACTAAAGGGGGAAAATTTCCATGGTATGGGCTTGGGCCATCCTCCGTGGGCCGATAATGGACGGGCCCAATATCTGCAGACTTTTATGAACGGATACAGCTTGAACGGACTGGATAGTGACGGGTCCGAATAGCCGCGCAGCAAGAAGGAAACCCTAGCCACAAGATACTTGCGGCACACATTGAAGAATCCCAAGATCAAAGGAATTCTAGTATAAAGAGGATTCTGGAAGATACAAAATTTTCCCACAAGGAAATATCTTGTCCATCACGTTTAGGATTCTACAAGAAGAGTCCTATAAAGAGAAGACTTCCGCGCCAAGGAAGAGATGTCAACCCTCTACTACTATAAAAGCTCCAATACCCTCACAAACCAAGGTACGTATAATTTACCCTCTCTAGCACTCTAGAGTTGTGAGAATATTTCTGACTTAACCTTCGGAGGGTATTTGGCCGGCACCACACCGGTGCTCTCTGTGAGGTTTCCTTCTTTGTGTTGTGCAGGTTCACATTCGAACGCGTAGGTACCGTGTGGCTCACTGATGAATTTCTCGACATCATCAAATATTATATGGAAAGATTTCCAGTACTCTACTTACTGTCACCAAGTAACCAATTGTATTGGCTGGACAAAGTAACGAGGAACACCTTTGATTCCACTCAAACTATTTTGTGACATTATGCTAGGTACTTTCCGGAAAAATACTCCGTCTAGACACTGGTGGTATTTTTCTTTCTTCTTTTTCTCTCATTCTCTCTGCGCCAACTCAATTTTCTCCACCAATGTCTGCATTATTATTTGATCTTTCAATCTAAGCCCAATAGCATCCTTAATTCCTTATCAACCCTAGATCAAGAGGGAGTATCACTCGTAGGCATTTTTCATTTTCATAACGACGGACAATCCTTAGACAATATATATATAAGTCTATATGTGAGAGAGATGGGGATTTGGACTATGTATGTCTCTACTGAAAACACCAAGAAGTGTTAATTAAACCCTTAGACAATATAAGTTGATTCTAATAAAAATGATCCAATTTATCCTTACACAATATAAATTGATTACGGGTAAAAATAAACCAATTTATAGGAACCATGCATGAGACCTCATATACGAATTACTACAACTTGAACCATGCATGAGATCTCTCACCGCTCCTTCCTTTATTTGTAGCTAGCAACTACTCATGCAGTCATGCCCCCATCAAAATAATAGCTGTTCACTTAGCTTGAACAATTATATCTTTCTACCACAGTTTGTCTTCATGAGCTCATAGACTAATAGTTTGTTTGAATGGAGGGAGAGTAGAGGGGAGTAGAATAGAGTGAGAGAGTAAGTTAAATTACTTTGTTTGGATGTTTTTTAAGAGAGAAGGGGGAGGAATTTGGAGGGGTTCTAACTCCTTCTAACCCTTCATTTTTAATTCCCTCAAATTGGAGAGATTTGGAGTGAGAGTAGAGCATAGAAATGTTTAACCAAATAAATTACCAAATTTACCCTTACCATATTAATAAAATTACAAACTATAAAGAGGTTAATTATTCCCCTCTCCCTTACTTAATTTTAAAAATATCCAAACAAGATAGAGGATAATCATTCCTCTTTACCCTCCTCCCCTCTACTCTCCTCTCCCTCCAAACTTCCAAACATAGCATAAGTGCAACTGATTAGCAAATTTCATGTCTGAAAGATAATGAAAATTTACATCAAAATCAGAAAGTACTACTCATGCAATTTACTTTTGCTCAAGACATTGTTAGTATTGAAGAAATTCGTATCCCACTTGCTTAAATAGCTTAATTTCTTGATAATTTGAGAAGGGATGGATATATATATTGACTGGGGGGCAACCCCCCCCCCCCCCCCCCCTAATTTAAATATATATATATATATATATTAGTATTTTTTTTTTAGAGAGAGTTTTAACCTATGACATCCACTCCTGATGACAGCTCTTTATTATCATACTAAGACACCAATCAGTTTTTGGTGTAGGCGGGGATTGAACCCTAGGTCTCTTATATAACCATTAGAGACTTTACTAGTTTAGCTAACTGGAACTCACAAAATATTAGTATATTAATAGGTTCTTATTTTAACAATTTTGTTTAATAAAATTACATTTTGCCCTCCCCCCCCCCCCCCTAATAATGCCATCAATTCTTTTAAGAGTAATGTTATAGTTACACACTTTTTTACAACATTTTACAAAGTATTGAGGTAGCAAATTTTTATTGGTTCACACAGTACTTGCATCACTTTTTACTTATCACTAATCACTCACCACATTAGCAATTTGTAAAAATTTTGTAGTTTTAGCATTTTCCACCTTTTAAAGGCCATAAAAATTAATAGATTAAATCTAAAACAAAATATATAAGTCCAAAAAAATTAGTCCAACAACAAAAATTACCAATAATAAAGCTAAAAAAAAATTAAGCTCAATCAATCTATTTTACCCAAAACAAACAACTTGGTCATTTAAAAAGTTTTAAACAAAAATCCTTAGTGATAAAATAGTAGAGTCAAATGCCGGAACTGCTGCACACAGCTAGCAGCAGAGCCACCCCCCTAAACTCCAAGTCCTCGCTCCATCCCTTATTTGACATCACTATGAAAATGGAGAGGTGGCATAGAATAGGAGGGAATATGCTGTGAAAGGTGACGCTAGCTATAAGGAAACTAGTATTGTGAATGGAGATTATTTTTTATCAAGTAGAGATCATTGAAATGACTGAAAGGAGTGAAAGCCTGCTAGCTAGCCTCGAATGAGTTTATGTTGGATGTCCATGTATGCTATGGCTCTCTTCTACTACTAGCTTCTCAACTTGCCATGATTACATAAAAAAACAAGGCCCTACAGAAAAGAGTAAAGAATTCCTACAATTGATAACTTGGTTATATTCTCTGCACGTCTCAACTTAGCCTAGTAACATGTTACATGGAAGCATATGGTGCAGTCAGAGTCCATTTTTTATTTTGGGTTATGAGTATGTGTTGATTTGGTACATACACCATTCAAATGGAAGATGACTAGATGAAATGAAATAATTGCTGTCATTTTTTTTTTCTTTAAAGGAGTCCTTCTATCATCTATGGTACCTCCATTCATGACAGAGACATCAGATCACATACCTCATGGCAGGCTTGCCTTCACCCTTGTGGTGTGTATGCGTTTCCCTACAGACGCATCGCCCAAAAGGTGTGACAGAATATCACATACTTAAGACTTTCCTCTCCCCTTGTTTCAAAACCTTGTCTCCCTTGATTCAAATTGTGAAGGGTGGGGTCCCTTTGCAGGCTTGGGTTGCTGATTGGACCCTCCCAAAAGATGTGGGATCTGCCTATTAGGCTTATTGGCCCATGTTGCGGCAAACCCTGTAATTGTTGAAACCTTTTTGCGGAAGCTATTAGCTTTGTTTGGAGTACATGGACATTTCTAATTATTGCTTGGCCTTTGTTTTCCTCTCATGGGCCTTCTTTGATTTGGGAATTGGGTTCGAGCTACAGGCTCCATCCCGTCTTTGCTGAATTTATTCTCGGAAGTACCCTAAAAAATAAAAAATAAAAAAACCCTACCGCACTTTGTCTAACCAAATCAAATTCTCTCTCAATATTTTCCTCAAAAAGTCTGATTTGTGCATACACTTCCCCCAATTAAAGAAGAGATCTTGGTGGAATTGCCACATGAAATTGAGCACAATTTTACAAAAAAATAGTCCACTTTTTTCTCAATAAGAGATATGAAACTCGTTCAATATCATTCAATTGAATAAATGACCCAACTACTTATTGTTTAAAGAAACCCAAAAAAAAAAAAACTTGAATGTTTATTTTGTTTAAAAATGATACATGAAAAGGCATGATGAATACCTGATCTTTTTCCATAAAATGGTAACCAACAAATCGTGTAGAAGCGGATCTTCTGCCCTACTTTCTTTCACATATATAGTCGTCATACTATAACATGTCATGGCCCAGACCACATGTTTCTTTCAAGCTAAACGGGGTGCTTATTACTGTTACTCATTGTGATTGCGGAACCGTTGTTTTGTTATCGATTATATCATTATAAATGGGTGGACCACTTGATGATGATTACTTGATTAGCTACCTAGTTCCTCCTCCTCCTATACTTGGATTTTTGACTCATCTCTCTCCCATTTTTATCATTGAGTGCTACTCCCACTTAAACCCACTTTGGGCATCTCTCTTCTACAGAAAATGATAGATGGATCTGTCTCTTTTGTCAAGTGGTGCCTATGATTGATGAGTATTTTATTTTTAAAATCTTTAATGAGTTATTGGTTCATTACTATATTGTATAACCTCTTCTTTCATTTCTATTACGAAAACCAACTTGTCTGCATCCTCTTTAAGAAATTTTCTACTTTATAAACAAGTACTATATCTTTTAAGATCTTTTTAATTAAGATAGAATTTAGGTACAATTCTTTAGATAGTATGTATTAAATTTTTCAATTAAATTTAAATACATAGTTGCATTGACTAATGAAATACAAAAAGTATTATGTTTTGAAGAATAAATAAATTCAATGCAGCAATATTTTTTTTAATTTAAGGGTAAATTGCAAATTACACCCCTAAAGTTTGAGGGTATAATTTGTAATTAATTTATCCTTAATTTAATTGAAGAACTTAATATACTGTATTTAAGGATAAGGAGGTGTACATAAGCATTAACCATTTTTGAAGAGGCATTAATTAGTTTTAACCCTATTGGCGCCTAAAATGTAAACCAAGGTAAAGTGATGAGTTTAACCAAGTATCTCTTTTTTTATAGTGTTTCTGTTAAAGTTGCATTATCTTATATTTTTCAAAATCTCTCTTGATTCGTAGTACATTCCAAAAAACCTAAAAAGTTGTATTTAATACTCTTTGTTCCATCAGATTTATATAAAATTCCCTCCTCTAAAAGAAAAAACTATTTATTTCAAAGATTACTTTGCTTTTCTATATTCGTAATCGAGCTAACATCATTTGCATAAAGAATGAATTATAGAATCTCATCAAACTAAGCGTGCGTTTGCAAAGCGTTGGGATGAAAATTTTGTGCGTTTTGCTGAAAAATGGTGGCTCCCACGGCACTATTCATGGACCACCAAACTCAACAAAACGCAAATTTTTAAGTAAAAATTTGGGTCTCACAGCACTATTTACACTTTTAAAAATTATGTTGCTACAGTATTTTCAGCAATAAGTTTTCAGTTTTTAGTAATAAGCGGTATCCAAACACACCTTAAGAATCATAAAAAGTAACTAACAAAATCGAAATCAATGTAAAAAAAAATGCACAAAAGGTTGATTCTTCAATATCTATATTCTCGTGCATCACATTGATCAAGCTAATGTCCAAGTAAGGTGATTTTCCTGTATAATGTATCATGTATCACATTTTTTACTCCCAATTCTCTCTCTTAGTGAAAAACCTTATAATTTAGAAATATTATAAGAACTTAAATTCTAATTTCTCTCCCCAACTTATTGTAAGGAAAAAAAAAAAAAAACTCTCTCCCATAATGTACATGAGGATCTTGTATTTATGATCAATCATAGAGACATTATAAGATGATACTCTCTAAAATCGAGGTTGATCTTCATGTTACCCTCAAAAAAAAAAAGGTTGATCTTCATGTTTTATGAATGGGGAACAAGTGGAAAACCGAAGTGGTCATTATAAAGAGAAAAAGATGATTGATGATTGATCCACGAGAGCCTCTATTCTTTTTTGCCATTGTTTGTCCAAGAGCAATTTGGATTTTTTGATAAGATTACATTCCAAACTCCCAAGAAACAAAACAAAATAATGTTTGTGTACAAATGATAGTTTAGGACGTGGAAACCTTACTCTGTCGAATTTTACTTGTCATTTCACAGAGGAAAGCAAACGGACCATGTTAGGTGATAGATATTGTTAATCTCAAGCTTTCTTCCAAAAATAAATTAATTTAAAACAAAAAACAAAAACAAAAAAAAAAAACCAACCTTTTCTAAGATTTACTCCATTCTATATGAAAGTGTCAAATATTGTAAGGTAAAGATCTATAATCATAAATTTCAAGAGTTTGATATAATGGTTCTCAAGTTCTCAAGATCTTTTGGGTTGAAAACTCCTCGCTGACATTTTGGAGTGTGTGTGGATAGGGGGAATTACACACAATCAGAAAAATAGTAAAACTTAAGTTTTGTGCTTATATGAAATTTTCAATTACATATATTTAGTGCTAAATAATCGAGAGTTTAAAATGAAAGTGTAGTGTGTGTATGAATCTAATCAATTTTAAGTGAAATACATATGAATATGAAGTATAGTTATTATAAATAACCAGTCTATGATTTTAATAGTAAGATTATTAAAATTTATTTTATTTGTATTTTTATAATCAACTTGTACATATATATATCATTATCCATTTTGTTTTCCTATTGTGTTTTTTTTTTTTTTTTATCAGACTGTTTGAAGAAGCAACGACAAATATAATTTTTATCCAACTTTACCATTGATTTGAAAGCCATGCAGACTGACAATTAAATCCTTTTTAATTCTTGCCATTCAATATAACGAAAAAAGAGAAAACAAAAACAAAAACAAAACAAAAAACAAAACAAAACAAATTTGACCAAAAAGTTGCTTAATAAATGACCTTATACCTTTGATAAAAGTAAAAGATGACAAACAAAGATAAATTATTAAATGGCTTGTGAGTGGTTTCGGAATATGAAAGTAAAAGTTCAACATGGTGGCCCTGGTCATCTCCTTTTGTATTTGTCATATTTCAGAACCATGTATGATTCTCTTGTGTTTGCAAATGACCTTCGGGTCTGCTTTTTCTTAAAAGATCAGGCAACTCTGTTGCCCACTTCCTTACTAGACATGCTAAGATTATTGATGAGATGTAGGTTTGGATCGAGTCCATCCTTGATGATATAACTCCGTTTGTATTTCATGACTCTATGTAGTTTTATCCAGTCGTTTATTTAATCTATTTGCTGGGCCCCTTTCAGGTCTGGTTTCTATAAAAAAAAAAGGCCATGCCGAACCACAGCATTATTGGCTTATAACTTTTAAAAGTAGAGCGAACCTATCTAACCTCCCTGGATTCTCTCGTTGACAAAGAAATATAGAAAGGAATTTTTAGAACTTTTTCGCTTTGTTCTTATAAGATGAATAAACAGATCAAAGTATCAAACTAGGTGTGAATCTTATAGTTATTGACATGTGGGCAGCTATAAGTCCTGAGGGTCGGTTCAACTTCTAGGCAATTATCTAGGGTCCCCGAACAAAGAAATGCTCCATTGAACTGTCCAAGGAAAAAAATTAGTTACATTTACGTTATTCCTTAACCCTATGTTTAGATGGAGGGAGATAAGGGAGAGCGGAGAAGAGAAGTACTTTAAAAGAACTAGTTTAGTCACAATTGAGACTCTTATAGTTGTTTATATATTGCTAGTCACATCTATGCTATATCCTAAAAAAACTAGCTTAGTCACAATTCAGATTTCTTATAATTGTTTATAAAGCTCATATCAACCCAATATGCACCCAACGTAAGACTCAACACACACCCACACAACAAATATTTTACTAATATAATATCAATTTGGGGCATCGCATCCCATACTCATGGTCCTAAAATATAATGCTATACTTATATAACAATCTAAAACAAAATATATTCCATATCCATTTACTTCTTCTTTTGAAAAGGGTTCATGATGTATTGCAATAATTGAAGGAATCCATATGCATTTTTTCAATCTCACATTTTTAAAAAAAAAGAAAATTATCATTTACCTAAAAAGAAATCTTTCCATCTTCTTGACTGTCAATAAAATATGTTGGGGTAGAACTTATATGTTGTCATGCCCCAACTCATCATGAGCATGATATTGTCCTTATAGGGGGTGACGCATAGCTTAATCCCTCAAGGTTTTATAAAAGATCTCATACCAATTGGAATGTAAGGCCTTCATATAAGGTGCAAGACCTCCCACTACCTAATTAGTGATGTGTGACTCGACTAATTTGGTTCTCCTTCGCCTATTGTGGGGACCCATAAGACCAAAAGACCTCTTAAGGGGGTGAGTAGAGGGAGAACCAAATGTTGGATGAGTCCCATATCATCTAGGTAAGGGGAGGTTTTACGCCTTATATGTTCTACCTTGGACTCTAATTGGTATGAGGCTTTTTAAAACCCTGAGGAATAAGGCTATGTATCACTCCCAAAGAAAACAATATCATGCAAATGATGAATTGGGGCATGACAACATAAAAGTTCTTAGTATAACTTATTCTTTCAACTTTTTGAAAATGTTAAGTTTTAAAAATTATGCAGTAAAAAATGAACTACAAAAAAGTACGGTTTCAAAATGGGATCTCAAACGGGCACACACCTACCACGTTGTTGTAAACCCTAATTAAAACTAATTCTCCACCACCAATATCTCACTAGTTTCCTTAATGTCAATTTCAATCAAGACACAGGCAAAAAGCAAGAAAAAAAAAACACGTTTGCTTCTTAAAAATAACCTTAAATCCACAAGGGTTCCTTGAATCTACAATGAGAGATAGTCTAGAATTAACCAAAAATTTGAGAAAAAAACTCTGAAATTTTATTAAATTGAAAATTCATTTACAAACTTGGAGGCCTATTTAAAGGCTCTGTAAAACTTGACTGACATGAAAACATATTTTAAAACATATCCTAATTAATGTCCTACCATAATATGACTCTAATTTAACTTAAAAGGCATTAGATGCACCTAATATCAAAGAAATAATGACCCTAAACCCTACATTCCAAAAATTACATAATAGATTTTAATTGGATTCTCAGTTTTGCGCCACGTGTCTCATTTGATTTTTAATTTTGTGCCAAGTGAATTACTGAATGTAAAAATTGAAAAGTTCAGATCCAATTAGATTCTAAATTGGAGTACAATTTTTCGTTACGTGTCCATCTAAGTTTTTAATTTTTGTGGCAAGTGAATTATTAGGTGCAAAACCAAAGAGTCTAAAACTAATTAAATTCTAAATCATATATGTAGGGGCTCGTTTTGTCGTAGATCCCCCAACAATACATTTCTTTAGAGAGTGGGACGAAGGGTTTGGCGCTAACAGGCTTGCCACCGGTTCTCCGGAAGCGTTCTTCTTCGAGGGGACCTAGCCCCGTACTTCCAGGCTTGGGGTTGCTCCTCGGACGGCTGAGGAGCCCCCCATTCTGAAGGGCACCTTGCATTATATATCTCCTTCGGCCGATCCTAGCCTTCCAACTGTCGATCATCCAGACCACTGCTTAAGGACCTGTCCCATCAGCCACGTTCCCCACCTTACTGTGGGTCGCAGCACCCAAGGTTCCGCCGTTCAGGAGTCCTCTCAGCATTAAAACTGCCAGGGGAGTTAGGTAGATGCATTAAGTGTGGATGTGACCACCCATGCTGGGTTTGTCCCCCACCTGGGATTAGGATAGGTATGCCGAGGAAGGGGCGTCCTCGGCGTGGGCCCAGAGGGCTAAAAGCCCCTAGACAATTGCCTGGGACAACCATCACTCCTCGGCATGGGCCTTGGGCTAGCCTGAAGGTGGGCCGAGACTTACAGGCCCCACGGGCCCCACAATAGCCCCTCAAAATCCTACTGCACGTTCCCTTGAACGGGGAGGAGGGTTTTGATATCCACGGCCCTCATACCCCAGAAGGCCTTCCGCTGGTTGGCTCTTCCCCAAATAGTCGGCTTGGTGCTTCAATTCCTCGGTAAGTAGTTAGTCTCCTATAGAAGATTCTGTTGCTGCCTTCAAGATAGTGGCTAGCTCTCCGTAGGCTTGGGTCCGAGGACCATGCAAGACCTAGGCACAGGTGCTGCCTTCAAGATAAGTGGCTAGCTCTCCGTAGGCTTGGGTCCGAGGACCATGCAAGACCTAGGCACAGGTGCTGCCTTCAAGATAGTGGCTAGCTCTCCGTAGGCTTGGGTCCGAGGACCATGCAAGACCTAGGCACAGGTGCTGCCTTCAAGATAAGTGGCTAGCTCTCCGTAGGCTTGGGTCCGAGGACCATGCAAGACCTAGGCACAGGTGCTGCCTTCAAGATAAGTGGCTAGCTCTCCGTAGGCTTGGGTCCGAGGACCATGCAAGACCTAGGCACAGGTGCTGCCTTCAAGATAAGTGGTCAGCTAAGCAGCTAGTTTCCCCATAGGTTTGAGTCTTTGGACCATGCAATACCTTGGTTCTGTCTAGTGCTTAGCTCTTCTGAAGCAGTTAGTTTCCCCATAGGACTGAGTCCGAGGACCATGCAGTTCCTTGGTTCTGTCTAACGCTCTTTAGTAGGAGCTCGTCTTCGGATCCAAGAGTTTTGCTTTTGGTGTAACGATGTCCTCGGGTCGTCTGCTGGGAACTATTTTTCCTCAGGTCGGATTGTGACCTCACACGTGACGTTGACCTCGCCTCCAGTTCGTGTTCCCCATCTTTTAGTTTTCGAGGCGTCGCTTGGCCTTTCGTGCCCCGCGCTTGACGTTTCGGTGAACGAGACGCGTTTTCATTAATGCCCTCGTGAATTAACACGAATCCGGCGGTTGGCAATCCCCTTGGAATGGGGTGAGAATTAATTCCGTTTGACAATCCTCCCTTCGAATTCTGCGCGGCTCAACTCCCACCAGTTTTCGCCTTCTATATAAGGCGTTCTGGGGGAATGTTTCTCCTCATTCCATGGACCTTCCACCACAACCAGAAATACGTCCTTCCGCCTCTCTGAGCCCCTTTAACACCACCGCCAGGATTGTGACCAAAGTTGGGAGATATGGGATTGAGGGCCGCTGTGGCCGCAGCCCCTACTGGGCTTCCGGCGCGGCAGAGTCCGGGCGTAACACTGGCAGTGCCGTATGCGGTGGCCAGGTGGGACGTTGTTGAAGTACCTAACGTCTCTCCCCGGAGCGCACCTCCGGTGGAGGAGACACGCGAACTCATGTCATGGCTGGCGCCTGAGTGTTGCCGTCTCCAACGGCCAGCGCTCGGGAGGATTGGAGAGCATCAAGGAAACATCACGGGAGAGGACATTCTGGTGCCCCTGCATCTGCTCCTCACTTTGTTCAAGCTTCCGCCTTGAAGCGAGCCAGCCTCAGCCCCCTTCCCCGCTTTTATTGTCAAGTTCTCCCATTCTCCTGATGCCAATAAAAGCACGGGTTGACACTTCCCCCTCCCTCTAGCTAGTTGTAGAATCGGACCGCCTGAGCCTCCGATTGTAGGATTAGCTTGTAATAAAGCTTGTAAAACAAGCCTGCCTGAGCCTCTGATTGTATCCTGTAATCTTCTTTTCATGAAATAATAAAAACTTTTCTTTTTGTTTGCTGTTGAGTCTTCTTTTTACTGCGATTCTTCTTCTTTCTTTTTTTTTTTGCGAAGTGACCGCTTAGAACGATCGCCGGTTGCGCCGGCCAGCGCACTAACCCTCCCCACAGACGGCGCCAATTGTAGGGGCTCGTTTTGTCGTAGATCCCCCAACAATACATTTCTTTAGAGAGTGGGACGAAGGGTTTGGCGCTAACAGGCTTGCCACCGGTTCTCCGGAAGCGTTCTTCTTCGAGGGGACCTAGCCCCGTACTTCCAAGCTTGGGGTTGCTCCTCGGACGGCTGAGGAGCCCCCCATTCTGAAGGGCACCTTGCATTATATATCTCCTTCGGCCGATCCTAGCCTTCCAACTGTCGATCATCCAGACCACTGCTTAAGGACCTGTCCCATCAGCCACGTTCCCCACCTTACTGTGGGTCGCAGCACCCAAGGTTCCGCCGTTCAGGAGTCCTCTCAGCATTAAAACTGCCAGGGGAGTTAGGTAGATGCATTAAGTGTGGATGTGACCACCCATGCTGGGTTTGTCCCCCACCTGGGATTAGGATAGGTATGCCGAGGAAGGGGCGTCCTCGGCGTGGGCCCAGAGGGCTAAAAGCCCCTAGACAATTGCCTGGGACAACCATCACTCCTCGGCATGGGCCTTGGGCCAGCCTGAAGGTGGGCCGAGACTTCCAGGCCCCACAATATATATATATAAAATAAGAAACCCTTACATATTTTAGAAATGTATGGTTTAAAAAAAATGTAAGCTAATACCATGTATAATTTGAACCTCTTCTAAAAAAAATGTATTATTTGAAACATATAATTGTGATTATTTTTAATTATACTCATGCATATGCACGATGCTACACACTAGTTTGTGTGTGTGTAGGCAAAACTCAGAGAAAGTTCAATTAAAGTTTGAAATAAGAATTCAATTTTGAGCCATATGTCTAAATTTATGTAGAGACCACATCATAATTATCCACTTAAATTCATGCCATGTATCCACTTAAGTTTTTAAATCTTTTGTACTAAGTGAGTTAATGAGTGCAAAATACTAAGAATCTAATATTAATGAACTATAAAAAAATTAAATAAAAAAAACAAAAATCAATCACATATACTCAATAAAAATCATCACACAACAAAAATCACCACACGTTTTATCTTATTAAAAATTAGAAAAAAATAATCATAAATAGTATTAAATTTGGGTAAGAATTTTAATATGTAACTAATTACATTTACTTTTTTAAAAAATAATTTAACTAATTATTTATATTTGTGTAATAAATAGTGTGTTTAATTTTAAATGCATCTATAAGTATGCATGTGTTACATGCTATTTTTTTTTTTTTTTAATAATTTGACTAATTATATTTTTATATTTTTATGAAGCAAACGTGACCTCAAACCCTCCAAATCCTTATAAATAATTATGCAGATTGCTCACATAAGAAACAATCCCGCCCCCTTTGAGTTCCCTAGGAAAAGTAAACTCAATGGACAAAAATTTACATGAGGCACCTCTAGACTCCCAAGAAAGGCAACGAAGAGATCTGAATCTCAATTTTCGACCAACCAAAATCTTTGTCAACAAAATACACGGGTTTTCTTAGACCTAGATTTTGACATTGCTTTACAAGGAATATATATATATATGGGCAAAATTTAGGTACAATTCCTTAGGTACAGTACCTTAGGTTCCCTATCTAAATTTTTGACACCTGTTTAATTTGACATTCCAAACAAACGGCGTTAACCCACAACTTAAAAAATTTTCTTTTTTCCTTCTTCCTTTTTTCCCTGTACTGTGAGAACCCACGGGCCATGGCTTCAAATCTCCACCGAGAGAGAGAGAGAGAGAGAGAGAGAGAGAGAGAGAGAGAGAGAGAGAGAGAGAGAGAGAGAGAGAGAGAGAGAGAGAGAATCATAAATCAGAAAAGAAGAAAGGAAACAGATACACACATGCACACACACACACCAACACAGAGAGAGAGAAAGAATCATAAATCAGAAAATGATCATAGATTAGAAAAGAAGAAGGAATCATAGATCAGAAAATGATCATAGATCAGAAAAGATGAAGGCATCATAGATCAGAAAAGGATCATAGATCATAAATAGATCAGAAAAGAAGAAAGCATCATAGATCATAAAAGAAAGAATCATAGATCAGAAAAGAAGAAAGGAAACCGATACACATAGGGGTGAGCAAAACGTTGCCGGTGCTGACCCAACTGACCGGCGCCAACTGATTGAGCTGAGGCCAGCGTTTGGAGAGCGAAGCCCGTTCCGATGCCGGTGCAAGGCGATCATCGGATCGCAGCAACCTCCACATACATACGCACACCTAAAGGGAGAGATATGAGATATTCTTTTTTCTTTTTTTTTTCTTTTTCAGGTTTTGGGTTTGGAAGAGAAGGGTCATGGGTGGTTTGGAAGAGAAAGGTTTTGGGTTTGGAAGAGAAGCATTTGCAGGTACAGGAAAAAGATGGAAGAAGGAAAAAAAAAAAAAACTTCAGTTTTAACGCCGTTTACTTTTTTTTGTTAAATTGGACAAGTGTCAAAATTTTAGATAGGGAACCTAAGGTACTGTACCTAAGGAACTGTACCTAAGTTTTGCCCTATATATATATATATGTATATATTTTTTTTTTTTTTTTTTTTTTGAATAAGAAATAAGAAATATTAATTTCTGTAGATTTAGGCGTCAAGACCAAAATGTTTACCATTTTCGGTGGACGCTGTGGAAGTTTTGGTAGCCACGAAAGCTCTTATGTTTGCCCATGAACTTGGTCTACCAGCCATCGTTCTTGAAGGTGATTCCAAACACACTATCGAGTATCGAATCCTTGAAATGTGATGATGAATCCCTAGCAGACATAGGGCATCTCATAGAGGAAGCAAAGCAGTATGGTCGACAGTTTAATGTAATACAGTATAGGCATGTTAAGAGGGAATGTAATAAGGCAGCTCATAACATTGCTAGACATGCAAAACATGTTAGCGAGTTTTCGGTGTAGATGGAGGATGTTCCTCCACATCTCTTTGCTGTAATTCAAGCCGATTCAGCTTCCATTAATTAAATTACAGTGTTCTTTCTCAAAAAAAAAAAAGCATTACTTCCTCATTCTCTCTCTATTTAATTTTTATCGTGCCCATATGGTGTATGGAAAGCATCAGAAAACAGTGAGGAATGTACTAGGTTTTCAATTTCGTAGATTAAGCAGTTACTTTCCGACAAGATTTCATTCTTTCAATATCCTTTTCATCACGAAAAATAACAAATAATCTGACACCAAAATCTCGTGAGATTTGATTCTGGAGAAGTTTTTTCAGCATGACATATATATATATATATGCCCCGCCCATGCATTCTCATCACGCAATATAGTATAGTTCCACCACCAAATCCTCTCCTTCTTCATTGGCTGTTACAAAAGCCGACCCATTTGCTCAATTAGAAACCAACATTCTCACGAAACTCATGCACTCAACATAATTAATCTTATCTAAGTAGAGCCCAAGTTCTCTCATCTACACTAAGAGAAATAGATATCTGAAACAAACCCACCAAGCCAAGCCATTTTGCTTAGCAATAATGTCTACTGCCACAAAACTTGAAGAGAACCCAAGTAAGAAAACCTTTCAAACACCTTCAACTCCCCCACCTCTAACTCAAAAATGGCCAGCTAGCTTATCAAAGATTATGTTTTCGGAGCTAAAAGCGCAAAGGGGAATTGCTGTTCCATTGGTAGCAATGAATTTGGCATGGTTTGCAAAGATAGCAATCACAACAGCGTTTTTAGGCAGGCTTGGGGAGCTCAAATTGGCAGGAGGTGCACTTGGGTTCACGTTTGCGAATGTCACAGGCTTCTCTGTCTTGAACGGCCTCTGTGGCGCCATGGAACCCATATGTGGTCAAGCTTACGGAGCCAAAAACTTTAAACTCCTTCACAAGACACTTCTAATGGCAATCTTCTTATTACTACTTACCACACTACCTATAACTTTCTTGTGGCTCAACGTTGATAAAATTCTCATTTATTTTGGCCAACAAAAAGACATTTCAATTGTGGCAAAGACCTATCTCTTCTATCTCCTTCCTGATTTGGTAATCACTTCATTTCTATGTCCACTCAAAGCCTACTTGAGCTCACAGAGTATAACTGTTCCTATAATGTTTAGCTCGGCTTTAGCTCTAGCTGTTCACATTCCTATCAATATATTTCTTGCGAAAGTTAAGGGTCTTGAGGGAGTTTCAATGGCAATTTGGATCACTGATCTCATGGTAGTGATTCTACTTGCCTTATATGTGTTTGTAATGGAAAATAGTAGAGAGAGAGGGTGGAAGGAAGGTGGGTGGTGTGAACAAAGCATTAGTGACTGGCTAAGGTTGATCAAGCTCTGCGGGCCTTGTTGCCTTACCGCCTGCCTTGAATGGTGGTGTTATGAGATTTTAGTCTTGCTCACAGGGAGGCTAGGGAATGCAAAGCAGGCTGTTGGAGTGTTAGCAATTGTGCTAAACTTTGATTACTTGCTTTACTCTGTGATGTTATCATTGGCAACATGTGCATCCACCCGTGTGTCGAATGAGCTTGGCACAAACCATGCCGGTCCTGCATACCAGTCAGCATATGTGTCTCTGGGAGTGAGCATCGTAGCCGGTTGCATAGGTGGTGTGGTGATGGTAGCAGCCAGAGGAATATGGGGGCCTCTGTTTAGCCATGATAAGGGGACCATAAGATGTGTAAAGAAGATGATGTTGCTAATGGCTTTGGTGGAAGTAGTGAATTTTCCATTAGCAGTATGTGGAGGAATTGTCCGGGGAACAGCTAGGCCATGGTTGGGTATGTATGCCAACCTTGGTGGGTTCTACCTTCTAGCTTTACCCTTAGGTGTGGTTTTAGCCTTCAAGGCCGCACTTGGACTTGGTGGGCTGTTGATTGGTTTCTTTTTGGGAATGGTAGCTTGCTTGGTTTTACTATTGGTCTTTGTCATAAGGATCGACTGGGATGAAGAAGCGGGCAAGGCACAATTACTAGCACGTGATGTGGACATTGTTAAGGAAGATGAAAACTACTCAATTGTAGAGACAGTTAAAACTGCCCAAGTATGAGAATAACTGAATAAGTTGTAAACACTTTTTTTTTTCGCCTTTAGCATCAAAACATATGCTAGAAAATAATCAAGTGAATAGGTTCAATTGAAAATATATGACCCCATAAAACATTGCTGCAGAGTGCAGACTTCTATACTTGGGCACGTTGCAGACCAATGTCTATTGCGGTCCTTGTGAAGTAATCCTAAGCAATGATTTAGAAGCCCAGTGTGAGACTTGCCTAGAGTGTTTCAGATCCTCGTTTCATTGTTCCCTCAAGGAAAAGCCCATTTCGTAACGAAACTGCTGGCAAGCGAGAAAGGTGTGACACAACAAGAAAATAAGTTATTGTCATATGACTCATAACACTAACCTAACCGGCAAACTCCATCACATGCCCTTAACAATGTTTCACGCAAAAGCGTCCTCAATTTGGGACAATGGAAACATTAGGCATTCAATAAAAATTGTATCCATATGGAGAACAACTTATATAGCTAGGCAATCTCAACAGGGAAGCAATCTGAGTAAGTCCTAATGGAAATGTCCATGACAGAACTTGCAACTTCAAAAGAAAGAATAGACAATATCATTGATCCATCTCCAAAAAAATATAGAATTACAAGTATATATGGTAACAAAAATCAAATGAATGTATCAATTATCTAAAAATCCAGGTTCAGAACTTAAAAGACTCCAGCTCTTTGGCTTTCTCATCATTAAAGCCATATCTTATGAACTGGTGATACAATTACTTCAGACCATATGCCAAGAAGTAGATGAGATGTCGTAATTTCCCCAACATCAACTGCAGGTCACAAGTCAATGAAGCAGTAAAGGATAAGAATTCTGATTTGAACAACTATGGATCAACGGGCTCTATCTGCGTTTAACGTTGCATTTAGAATGTTCATCACATTACTGTAATACTTTTTTTTTTTTTTTCTTTTTGAGAAACACGTTAGGACATTACTCTGTTTGGTCATTTATTTGTGTACAACAATACAATAATCTAAGATTACCAAAAATCTCTGTATCAAGAAAAAATTTTTACCAAAAATCTCATATTACCCTAATTTATAGTAATCTCTTTATTTTATTATTATTATTATTAAATTTTTTTTTTTTTGAAGTGATCTCATTATCTTATTATATAATGGTAATCTTATATTTACCTATTTATGGAAATGAGATAATCTTTCCAATTGACAAAATTATTCATGCCAATATATTTTAATTACAAAATTGTCCTAACTTGAAATTTCAAATCCTAACCTAGTCCCCCTCTCTAATCTAACTTTATCTCTCTAGCCAAATCAATCCCAACCTGATGCTCAACCAGGTCCTTGCCTCTCTCTCTCTCTCTCTCTCTCTCTCTCTCTCTCATTTAGATTTCTCTATAATCTTGATATTCTATTTGTTTTAATGCTTTGTGATAAGCTTTTTACAAGTTCTAGAAGTTCTTGGATTGATTAGAATGGAGAAAGTTAATATATGAAGATTGATAAGTATTGTCAAGATAATAGCAACCATTTGTTCGAACCGGGCGAACTAAACACCCCCTTAGAGATAAAATTACAATATCACAAACAAAAAGGCAACCATATCACAAGTAACAACAAAACGTTGAAATAGTATTGTTAAAGGACCTCTTAGATGGGATTGGGATTTTGTACCAGATGCAATTTAATCCAATGGTAGAAGAAAAAAGTTAATCTTTTTTCCATTGCCATTAGATTAGATGCAAAATGTTTTCTCACTTTTTAAAAAGAAAGTATTTGATCCAATGGCAGAGGAAAAAGAAAAAGTTAACTTTTAAAATTTATAGAAGACAATTAGCACCAACTACAAAAATAAAGACCCTATGCAACTAGTTCAATTACATCTGGTGCTATCACGTTTTCAACTTTGAAAATATAACTTAAAAGTCACAATTTTAGTGCATTGCACATAGTGTGTGCAAATAAATACTGCCCTTCCAATTATAATGGATGTTTATCCTCAAATACTTATTAAATTCGATGCCACCATATGGGAGCAACAATATATACCCGTACATTGTTTTTTTTTTTTTTCTATTCTTCATTTATTTATAGATATCTTATAACTTCTCCATTATTTCAAGGAAATAACTGTGATATTCACTTTATGATTCATAAAACTCAGATTTTATAAAGAGTAATACTACAGACACAAACTATTTTATAACATTTTTACAAATTGCTGATGTAGCTTTAGTATTTTCCAAATAGTTATTGTAATTAAAAATGTGATGTTAGTAATGAGCCCATATTAGAACTAGTAAGAATTTGCCACATCAACAGTTTATACAAATATTGTAAAATAGTTTGTGTCTGTAGTATTACTCTTTTATAAAATAAAATAAAAATAGACTTTTAAAAAAGATGTTGAAATTAGAAATACATTTATAAACTAGGAATCTCTATTTGATTGATATTTCATATATGGAACAAGCTTTTTTTATACAATTCAATGATTTTTATTTTCCGGAAAAAACTACCTCATTAACGATACTAAACACAAGATAGCATTACAAATTGTAACTAAAGAATTACAAGCAAAAGAGATCGAAATAGCAAACTTATATATAATATTCAAAAGTTAAAGTGTAGCATTTATTGTTATTGCGCTCTTGTTAAGTTACATAAGCATAGCATTTCAGTCCATTTGGTCCAATTTTATCTATTCAGTCCATTTGGACACTTCAATCTATTCGGTCGATTACTCTCTCTCTCTCTCTCCCCTTTAGGTTAAAGAATTTTTATGTTTTTTAATATCTCTATTTTGGGTTTGGTTGTGTTTATGTTGTGTTTTTTGAGTTTCCCATCACAAGTCTTCTCTCTTTCTCTTATAGTTTTGATTTTATTTTTATTTGAGTTAATCCTTAATTTGGAGGTGAGAATTTGAGCTTATATCAAAACATAATCTACATGGCTATATATTTGAATGTGCTTGTCAATTATTTGAGTAATATCAAAACACAACCTATTGCTTATATGAGTCCCAACCTCAGAACATATCTTGCATTTCATAGTAACTTAACATGTCAAGGTCAACTTCTAACAATCTATGTACAGTCCCACCCACATATTGTAGGTCTGGGTTCCACACAAAACATCCCCCAACATTAACCACAAAATCAAATGTGAAATCATCCATTTGCAAATAAAATAATGAGATTATTTACATACTGACAAACAGATAAAGACAACAAGACCAACAGACATATACATAAAGTGCATTTTAGGATTCAGATCTTCTAGAGTTTCTAGGGTACTCTACCAAGTAAATTTCTTTAAATCCTCACCTCTCATTTAAAATTAATGGTTTAAGATGCTACCACATCATCAATCTACTAACTTACTATTTTAAAAACACAAAAAAAAAAAAAAAAGGGGGATCAACTTAGGAAGCAACCGTGATCTTTAACATTAGCAAATGGATCTAACCTTCTTCTTTTTTCTTTTTTTTCTTTTTTTGGATGGAACAAATCTCAAACTTGGGAAATTCATCAACCCACATCCTTGAAGAAAACCAGACTTTTTTTTACAACTCTCCTACATCCTTGAAATTTTCAATACTTTCAATCACAAATGATGGATCCATCCAACTCAATCCCTTCAAATCGTCCATGGATGACCATTGAAAGCCCAATGGAGGTCAGGTATATTAGCTATCTTACTCTCTCTCTAGCCTTTGTTCTTTGTCTATTATCTACTAACTACTAGTTTCTTCCTTTCTTCTTCTTCTTCTTCTTTTTTTTTTTTTTTCCATTTTTTGTTGTTTCTTTATTTCATACCTATGCTTGATATTAGATTTTTGTTGTTTTACAATTTCACTACTACAAAACTGTTTAATGATTTCACAAGAAAGGCTATGTTTTTTTGGGCTACCCTTTGCCTACAAGGTGTTTGATCATTGTTCAAGATAAGAAACAGAGCAGACAAAGAAGATAATTGTACTAGTTTGTTACCCTTAGTATAATCATAGACAAAGAGCAAGGCTACTATAATCAGAGAGAAGAAAAGAATGATTCCTATATCATGACCATTTCATGAATGACCTGTGCTTATTTAGTTTATGGTCTGCATCCTGCTTATGCAATAATAATCTTTTTTCTTGTAAAATTGGTAAGGCACTTGTAGCGGGTTATGTGATATCCATAGTTGGACCAGTGCCACAGGGCAGTCAATGGAATTCTTTACAAGTTTTGGCAATTGGGACCCCTTTACATATTGTTGATTTTTAAAATTCTTAGTCTTCACTTTGTGTTTGCCCCACTATGTTTATAATTAAAAGGCCAATGCCTGGTTACTAATTCTTATTACCCTTTTTTTTTAAGTTCTTATTACCCTTTATTTTCACTCAAACGATAATTTTGAGTCTTCTGCCCCTTGAAAAGAATACTATGTAAGAATTATTTATTTGAAAATCCCAAGTTAATTGATAATTCAATTGAATATTAATAAGTTAATCCATTATGCCTCTAACCACTTGGAATCAATTGTGTTGGGAAATTTAGACTCCAGTTGATAGAATTAACAAGTTTTAAACTCAAGTTGTTAATTAGATTTATTATGAATAAACCTTGTTAAAACAAACAAACATCAATATCATGTCAATATCATGCACAGCGGAAAATTAAATAAAACAAGATATGATGACCCAGGAAAACTAATGAAACAAACTAGTTTCACAATAAAAAACCTGGGGGGAAACCTTCCCAAAAAGTAATCCACTATAATAAAAGAGAAATTTCAGTTCTAGTACAAAACCTTTGTCCCTAGACTCTACAATCCCCATAGATGAACTTATAGTAGAAACCTTCTACCGCTTCAGAACCTATGAACTCTTCAATATATGAACGCCACCCTTTTGCACGGATCCCAGTACGTGACTAACCAAAGATGCACGACTCCCAGTACGTGACGAACACACCAACTTGAAGAAGATTGTTGGCTGCAAAGTTCTTCACTTCATCAACAATGAAGACCAAAAAGCACTTGTTTACAAAACCCTAAGGTGCAAAGACGCAGTAGCTTCTTTCAGAGAGAATAAGGCATCGGTTACTTTTTGCATGTGTTCTCCTTGTATTCTCTTATGTGACGGCCTTTAAAATAAGCCTTATATATGTCTAGGGTTGTGAGAAAAGAAACCCTACACAAATACATAAGCACGGGCCGAAAATTAGATCTGAAAAACTAATTTTCGTAATTCTCGATAGATAGCTATCTATTGAGCTATCTGTTGTGAGCTATCGAGAGCTATCAAGAATGCGATAAAAAGCAGCTGAAGAGTCTCGATAGATAGCTTAGCTATCAAGAGGTATTGAGAGCTGTTGAGTTTTAATGAATCAACACTTCTTCACTTGTTTCTTGAACAGACTTGCATGGCTTTAACACTTGAACTTGAAACCTTATTTCTTGAAGTATTAAACACATCCTAGATCTACTCGATTACAAGTAAAGTACGTTTTGTCAAAGGATTAGCCAATTACACAAAATATTGACATATGTTCCTAACATTGAATCACATATGTCCTAACAATCTCCCCCTTTGGCAATCCGTGACAAAACCACAACAAACAAATGAACATATCAGAGAAGTCATAAATCACTCAACTCATACTTGCTTGTTGAATACAATAAAATCTATTCTAACTCAAACTTTTAAAAAACTTTGCAAGAAGAGAGTTTAATGGCAAGTAGACTTTGACAACCTGTATTTCTAAAACACTTTAAACAAAACTCATCAAGGTATCTTAGTGTGAAACAAAAATAATAGATTGCATACATTGAATAAGAAACATGTGTATAAAGAGAGAAAAGAAACAACACATGGAGAGATAGGTGAAAAAACATACATCAAAAATATATATAGACCAAATATAAGTACAATGTATGTTAAGTGGTCACAAGACCAATATACAAAAAGAAGGAAGTAGGCACTCCCCCTAACAAGATGAAACACATCTCTCCCTTACAAAGACATGTATTTCTCCCGCTAACATGTAGAATCTTAAAAAGAAACCATATATTCTCCACAATTTCTCTCCCTTTTTGTCATGATTGACAAAGGTACGAAAAGCTAGAAAGCTTCACTCGAGAAACATAAAGATGATCAAGGATGATCAAGGGGGTACAAGGAATCCATATAAATGCATGAATGTAATGAAATAAGATGCTATGGATGACAAGATAATAGAAAGATGCAAAACATATGAAAAACAATGCATGCAAGAGGATCTCGACAGATTGACAAGAAGACAGAGGGGCTCGATAGATAGCAATCTATCGAGAGGTGTCCAGAAGCTGTCGAGAAGCTTAAAAAAAGTTTTTCAAAGAGGAGAAAAACACAGATGTAAATGCAATCAAGCATGCTACTCAACCAAAGATCCAAACAACATTTTAAGCTCTCAAAAACATCTCTCATCATGAAAAATGTCAAGCATTTAGATCCAAAACACACACACACACTAAACAAGTCTAACCAATTTTATATTTCAAAAACAAGTCAAGACAGTTTAGTGAGCATACATTAACACGTGTATTCCTTGTGATGGCCAAATCACATTGTACCTGCACATGTATCAAAAGTAGCGAAGAATATTGTGTGTTGTGTGTGAAAAATATCGCAAGATTGAATTAGTGTCTATATGTTATGACGATTTGAGATATGAGAGAATCACTTTAACTCACACACAATCATAACTGTTATGGAGACTATCGCCTTCGAGGTACATCCTATAACTCCCACATTTCCTAGAAGACACGCTTGCAATCATATATAAAACAGTTTGATCTTTTTGCTTTTATTTTTCTTTGTATGTTTTTTTTTTAATAAGCATATCATGCATAGGCATATAAGAGAGAGAAAAGAAATACCTAATAATGTTAAGCTTTTAACATTGCACTTTTGCTATGTTGAAGCATACAGATGTCATTTCATGATTGGCGGGCAACAGTGGCGAGATGATTATTTATGCCTTTCTCTTAGGATTTTTTAGTCCTTCTTGTCAAAAAGAGTGATACGAGTGTTAAGTACAAGAGATTACTTAATCTTACTCATCACAAACACAAGCCACAAAGCTCACTTACTTAATTGTGCATAAAGATGCTCATCTAAGTTACAAATGATACAAAGTTTAGAAAACTTTGTTTCGATGGCCATCCAAGGTACACAAGTACCAATGTACACAAAACACAAACTGTTTTTGTATTTTTCTGATTTTTTTTTTTTTAAACAAAACTAAATAAAAACTAAATAACCAAAAAAAAACAGACAAACAACATGAAAGCATGAAAGAAAGATGCAGATGCGTGAAAGCGTGATTCCAAAAGCAGAGGACAAACAAAAAAGAAAATTAAGTCTTAGGCTCCTTTCTCACCCATACAGCACGAGTCTTTGGCCGTGAAGATGAAAAGACACGTGTCCTAGTATGTCTACTAAAGGACATATAAGAATTAAAATTCTCCTGAAATTGAGTTAAAAAACTCAAGACTTTTAGTAACTCTCCAAACAAAGGTGTAGGTCCTTGAGAGGAAACTTGTGACTATTTGGACACTTGCTTTTAAGAATACAACTTAAAGCAATTAGAACAAATGTGTCCAAAAACACTACAATGGTGACAAACATGAGGTCTAACAAAGGATTTAGAATTAGCCATATCATTTTTGAATTTCATACCTTTATCACCTTTCTCAGATTGGGGCACAAAGACAGTCCTTGATCCAAAAGCCGTGGAAGAGGAGGGGCCGGAGGAAACTGCATATCCTAAGCCAGTCTTATCAGAACTAGGCTTTTAAGCACTCAATACCTCATCAAGTTTTGCACTAGACATCCTTTCTATTTGAGTTCTAGCTTGATCAAGCTCAACCTCGAGATTCTTGACCTTCTCTTCTAATGAGGTGTTCTCCACAACAAGAGTCTCAATTAACCTTGTAGTCTCATCTAGTTTGACTAATAGATCAGCTTTTTCAGTTTTTACCTCATTAAGCTCTTTTCTACAAAGATAAGTAGTCTTTTCAGATTTTATAAATTCAGTGCATAGCTTATCATAGGCTTCCTGAAGAGTCAACTTCTTGGGTACTTCATCATCAAAAAAATTCACACTGTCACTAGCACTCTCCACAATCACCTTATTGGTTGTGGCAGCAAAAGCTATAAAATGACCACATTCATCCACATACTCATAAGAAGAGTCATTCTCAGTATCACTCCATGTAGCAACCAACCCTTTATCTTTTGAATTCTTGATCTTTTCCTTCATAAGATAGTTTGGGCACTCTATCCTCATATGACCAAAACCTTTGCACTCATGGCACTGAATAAGGGGTTTCTCATTCTTGTCCTTCCTAGAGGATTTAGATTTCCTAGGAAGTTTGCCCTTATCCTTTTTCCTAAATTGAAGAAGCTTGATAATCTCATCAGTTATGAGGGTTAGATCCTCATCCTCATCATCATCTTCATCTTCATCTTCAGAGTCCTCAATCTCTTCCTCTATACCCTTAAGAGTCAAGTTTATACTCTTTCCACCTTTTCCCATTAAACCTAATCTCATCTCATAGGTTTGAAGGTTCCCTACAAGCTCAATCAAAGGAAGTTGATCAATGTCCTTCACTTCTTCAATGACAGTGATTTTGGCATGGAATCTTTCAAGTAAGGACCTAAGGATTTTCCTAACAATTTTGGATTTTGCTATAGATTCTCCAAGGTTGAAAGCTAAATTCACAATATCCTTGAGTTTAGCATAGAACTCATCAAAGATCTCATCCTCCTCCATCCTTATTTCTTCAAAACTACTAGTAAGTCTTTGAAGTTTCACAGTCTTTACTGCCCTGGTACCTTCATAGGTGGTCTTAAGAATAGTCCATACTTCCTTGGCAACTTCCATGGATGATATTTTCTTGAATTCCTCATTGGTCACCCTACAAAACAAAGCATTCAAGGCCCTACTATTGAAATTTGCCGCTATGATTGTTGCTTCATCCTAATCTACCAGCGCTTCCTTTGGCTTAATCCAGCCAACTTCAACAGCTTACCATACATGTTCACCTAGAGCTCGCAAAAAAACTTTCATATAAACTTTCCAGTACGCATAATTAGTGCCATCAAATAAAGGAGGAATCGAAAAAAATTGTCCACAATCCATGACAACAAGGGTCAAGGATCACACTCAGGAAATTAATCCAATCAGAGTGTACCCGCTTTGATACCACTTGTTGAGAAATTTAGACTCCGATTGATAGAATTAACAAGTTTTAAACCCAAGTTGTCAATTAGATTTATTATGAATAAACCTTGTTAAAAGAAACAAACATCAATATCATGCCAATATCATGCACGACAAAAAATTAAATAAGACAAGATATGATGACCCAGGAAAACCAATGAAACAAACTAGTTTCACAGTAAAAAACCTAGGGGGAAACCTTCCCGAAAAGCAATCCACTATAATAAAGAGAAGTTTCAGATCTAGTACAAAACCTTTGTCCCTAGACTCTACAATCCTCGTAGATGAACTTACAGTAGAAACCTTCTACCGCTTCAGAACCTTTGAACTCTTCAATATATGAACGCCACCCTTTTGCACGCCTCCTAGTACGCGACTAACCAAAGATGCACGGCTCCCAGTACGTGACTAACACACCAACTTGAAGAAGATTGTTGGCTGCAAAGTTCTTCACTTCATCAACAATGAAGATCAAGAAGCACTTGGTTACAAAACCCTAAGGCGCAAACATGCAGTAGCTTCTTTCAGAGAGAATAAGGCATCGGTCACTTTTTGCATGTGTTCTCCTTGTATTCTCTTATGTGACGCCCTTTAAAATAAGCCTTATATATGTCTAGGGTTATGAGGAAAAAAAAAACCCTACACAAATACATAAGCATGGGCCAAAAATCATATCTGAAAAACTAATTTTTATAATTCTCGATAGATAGCTATCTGTTGCGAGCTATCGAGAAGCTATCGAGCTATCTGTTGCGAGCTATCAAGAGCTATCAAGAAGCTATCGAGAAGACAGAAAGTTTCTCGATGGATCGAACTAGCTATCGAGAGCTATCAAGAATGCAATAAAAAGTAGCTGAAGAGTCTCGATAGATAGCTTAGCTATTGAGAGGTATCAAGAGCTATTAAGCTTTAATGAATCAGCACTTCTTCACTTGTTTCTTGGACAGACTTGCATGACTTTAACACTTGAACTTGAAACCTTGTTTCTTGAAGTATTAAACACATCCTAGATCTACCCAATTACAAGTAAAGTGCGTTTTGTCAAAAGATTAGCCAATTACATAAAATATTGACATATGTTCCTAACATTGAATCACATATGTCCTAACAAATTGAATATCAATTAGCATGCATCTACTTTGAATTACTCAATTGTAGTCAATATTAATATAATGTATATAATATTATTAGGTTCAAGATAATTGTACTGGATTGAAAAAATATGATAGGGTTCACTACATAAAATGATATATATGTACTGTACTAGTGTAATCAATTTGCTTTGTGTTTTTGCTAATTTTTCTAATGATTTGCAAGCTATTGGATTTGGAAATCTGCTTTGGTGCTTTTTTTTTCATGTTATTGCATTTTGCTATTGTGATTATTGTTTCAAACTTGTCTATTTAGTTTGAGTATATTAGTAATGGGACCTTGGTATATTAATATTCAGTTTCAGTTAGGGTCTGTTTGGATACCGCTTATTGCTAAAAACTAAAAACTGAAAACACTGTAGCAAAATAATTTTCAAATGTGTGAATAGTGTTGTGGGACCCAAATTTATATTGAAATCTGTGTTTGGATGAATTTTGTGGGTCCGTAAACAATGCCGTGGGACCCACATTTTTTTAGCAAAACGCACATGTAGAGAGGGAAAATTTCCGACCTATCACAAGCTGACACGTCACACTACCAAGTCCACAAAATACAGCCAATTACAAAGCGCCACATACTGCTGCTAAGTTTTGCTATCACTACTCAGAAACCAACAGAAATTTGCCAAGTGTTATGCAAGAACCAATCACGCATCAGCACATGTAAGCAATGACATAAGCAGCCTCGCACGTGTAAGCGATGACATAAGCGGACCAATCAGACCGTGACATGTGTCACCAATCAGACTCCGCCACGTGTCGCTCACCCACCTCCAAACTCCTATAAATAGAAGCCTTCCTAAGACATTTGAGAGAGATCTGAGAGATCTGGAGAGCTGGAGAGAGGGCACCAAGCCATCTGAAGCACTCAGAAGTCCAGGAGCTCTGCCGAAACCAAGCCCTGAAGCCTCCAAGAACTTCAAGAACTTCAACCCTCAAACACGAAGAACATTCGAAGCAGAATCATCCAAATCACCTGCCTAGATCTCAAAGTTCACTGGAATCAAGCTCAAAAGCCTCCAGAAACCTCAACAAACCACAAATCAGTGAAGCTCTACGGATTCAAGCCTCTAAAGCACCGAAGAACTTCCACCACAAACCTTCAAATACGAAGAACATTCAAAGAGGAATCATCCAAATCATATTCCTAGATCTCAAAGCTCACTGGAATCAAGCTCAAAAGCCTCCAGAAACCTCACCAAATCACAAATCAGCGAAGCTCTACGGATTCAAGCCTCTAAAGCCCCGAAGAACTTCCACCACAAACCTTCGAAGACGAAGAACACACCAAGAACACGAAGAACACACGAAGAACGCGAAGAACGTGAAGAACAAAGGATTTCTAACAAGCTCATAGCCAGAGATTCATTGTAATTCTGTTTCAACAATCTTCGATCCATCCATCAACCAAATTGAATGATATTTTGTGTTCAAATCAAAATTACATTATTACAATTCCAATCAACAAGTCTTTCAAGGAGATCGAATCAGAGGATAACTCTTTTGTAATCAACAGAGAATTATACCACATTCATCAATACAAATTCGCATTTGTGAAACTATTTTACTTGTTTGACTCATTTCGAACCGAGAAATTTAGTCGTCCACATATTCTGGCACGCCCGGTGGGACCTCTCTGCCTCTCATCTCATTCTCCTTCAAAGAAAGAAATCTTCATCATCTTGCTATCAACTTCAATGGCCACTAGCAATGACATTCAAGTTTCAACAATAGCTACTTCAACTAAACTTGGTACGGCTACCACCAACAACTGCATTGGTGTAATCAATTATAGCCAACCTAAACCAAACAATCAACTTCAATATCAATCAACCAAGGAAGCCAAGGTCCAGACAATCATCTCCTTAGACCCTCTTACAAGAAACAAGGTCATCAACAAGGACATCTCCACCTTGGAACACCTCAAGTATGGAGGCAAATCCCCTTCTTCCTTCACAAGAAGTTGGTCACACGATTTCTCTCCCATCAAAGGGAACCCAAAAGATGAGATTTCACGTGCTCACTTCAAATCACTTTCTTCTCCATCATCTTGGGAAGTTGTGTCAGTCATGATGACTAACACCTCTACCATGGAAGAAAAAATGGCTGAAATGGAACAAAGGGTCGTCCTTCTCACAAAAGCACTTGAAGAAAAGGATGTCAAAATTGCAACCTTAATGAACAAGCTGGAGGTACAAGATTCGGGTGAATCAAGTCTTGGTCCTGAGCACCCACCTGGCTTTACCTTAAAAGGAGAAAACCCCAGGGTTGATAAAGGAAAAGGAGGTGAAGGCACTTCTCAACATGGACATTCCACCTCAATGGCCTCAATATCTGTCCAACAATTGCAAGACATGATAACGAATACCATTCGAGCACAATATGGAGGTTCTTCTACAAGTTCTCTCATATATTCAAAACCCTATACAAAGCGCATCGATAACATGAGGATGCCAAATGGGTATCAACCCCCCAAGTTCTTGCAATTTGATGGCAAAGGAAATCCTAAGCAGCACATTGCTCACTTTGTAGAAACTTGTGAGAATGCAGGGACTTATGGAGGCCTCTTTGTAAAGCAGTTTGTCCGTTCACTAAAAGGGAATGCCTTTGATTGGTATACAGACTTAGAACCCGAGTCAATCGATAGTTGGGAACAACTTGAAAGGGTGTTCCTCAATCGATTCTACAGCACACGGCGCACGGTAGGCATGATGGAGCTTACCAATACCAAACAATGGGAAGATGAGCCGGTGGTCGATTATATCAATTGATGGCGTTCTTTGAGCTTGGATTGCAAGGATCGACTTTCTGAAATTTCTGCTGTAGAGATGTGCATCCAAGGCATGCATTGGGGACTTCTTTACATCCTTCAAGGGATAAAGCCTCGAACATTTGAAGAGTTAGCAGCTCGTGCGCATGACATGGAGCTGAGCATTGCTAGCCGTGGAAATACAAAACCTCCCATGCCTGAGGAAAGCATAAAGAAAGTAAGGAGGAGTGATAGGAATGCAAAAGTCAGCCTCAAAGACCCAATGGTTGTTAACACTGCCGAAGTCAAGGTTCCAAGAAGAGAAGCGAAGGCAAATGAAAAACAGCTTGAAGGATGGCAAAAGAACGAAGTGCGTCGCTTGACTTTTAAGGAACGTGAGCAGAAAGTATACCCGTTCCCTAATGAAGATGTGCCAAACATCTTAGAACAACTATTGCAGTTGAAGCTGATCGAATTGCCAGAATGCAAGCGGTCGGAAGACATGGGGAAAGTTAATGACCCTAACTACTGCAAATATCATCGCATCATTGGCCACCCAATCCAAAAATGCTTCGTCTTCAAAGAACAAATCATGAAGCTTGCCAAAGAAAACAAGATTGATCTAGACTTCAATGAAGTTGTCGGGTCAAACTATGTGACCGTTGCTTGTGATGTACTTACAACTCTCAAGCAGAGGGCAAACACCAACCAAGCGTACAAGTTGATCAACAATGATGATGCAAGGATCGGCCCCATCAATGGGAAGTTCCTTAAACACTTCTACACTTGAACATCGAGGATTGCTCATCGGCAAGAGCTTAAACTACCCACTGTAGCGCTGCAAGAGTATATGATGTCTTCCCATTATCTCTGAAAGCGTACCAATAAAAAGAAATTAATCCCACTCTATGTCACCAATTGCTAGTGTGGCGTAGTGGTTGGATGCCCATGTCGCCCTTGAGGGGTCTCGGGTTCGATTAGTGGTGATACTCACTATTACACACTGAGCCCCCCTTTTTGAAAAAATAAAAATAAAAAATCTTTTGAACTACGTGATGACTTGATCCCTCTCAAGGATACGTAGGCAACTTAGTATCTTTTGCTAAGTTCAGTCACGCACTAAAAAAAAAAGTTATCAAATTATGAAAAAAAAGAAAAGAAAAAAAAAACGAAAAAAAAAAGAAAAAAAAAAAAAGAAATCATCCAAAAAGAAAATATAAAAAAAAATCATCAAAAAAAAAATTATCAAAAAAAAAAAATTATGTTGAACTACGTGATGACTTGATCCCTCTCCGGGGTACGTAGGCGGCTTAGTACTTGTCACTAAGTTCAGTCACATGAAAAGAAGAAGGATTGTCAGTCTGGCTTGAAGAGTTTTCCAACGGTCATCAATATGCTTTTAAGGTCCCTTTGGTCGGCAAGGCATTGCTTAAAGGTAGTCAACTGCTCAATAGGATGATCGAAGATCGTTGTAGTCGAAAATGAAGACTATAAGGAGTTGATGTTGCTCAGCTTTCCTTGAAGTGATGATAAACATAAGTTGATTTTTTGGTTGTGGAGCAAAATAAAATCTTCAACCTCTTTTGCAAGAAATGAAGTCTGCATGGCATTGCCCATCTTCTATAGACATTCTCCCACGTTTTTGAAGTATGCTTTACATCACTTATCTCCTAGGGGCATCTTCTTGTACCTTACAAGTCTAAGCTACATCGTCTCTCTTCTAGGTTGTGCCACTTCACAACTTTGAAATTTGAACCATGTCATCTCCCTTCTGAGTGGTGTCGTTTTACATCATGTCTCTGAAATCTGGACGATGTCAACTTCCTCTAGAATGATGATAGATTATATATCTGAAGTCGATGTTGCATCATCTCTCCTTTATGGACATGTTCGTGCAATGTCAAAATTCTTGGTGGCATGTTTCGACATCTTTAAAGTCTTAGCAGCATGCTCTGGCATCTTCAAAGTATTGACGTCATTTTTTCCCGCATCTTCAAGGTTTTGTTGGCATTTCCTTGCATCTTCAAAGTTTTGATAAGGACTCCTTGCATCTTCAACGTCTTGATGGCATTTTTGAAATCTTGATGACTGGCTACAGTGCTATGCACCCTCGATGTCTGAGCTATGTTGCCTCTGAAAATTGGTGCAACTTCAATGCGAGTGCAAGTGCTAATGTGGAGTGTTGACGTGGCTTCACGGCAAAAATAAATGTTGGCACGGCTTCGGTGCGAATGAAGTGTTGACATGGTTTCATGGCAAAGATGGATGTTGGCACGACTTCAATACAAATGAAGTGTTGGCATGGCTTCATGGCGAAGAAAATTATGGATGCAGCTTCATTGTGAAGACAAGTGTTAATATGGCTTCCGTACAAGGACAAATGCTGGCACGGCTTCATGGTAAAGACTCTTTATGTGGCTACATTGCAAAGACTCTTGAGAGGGTTGCATTGAAAAAACAAGTATTGGTGCAGCTTAATTACCAAGACAAAGGCCCATACAACTTTAAAGTCAAGTGCTAGTAATAGCATCATTGAATCATGAACACCTTTGATAACATTGATGACTGTTGCTATGAGAACATCAAGGATGGAGACAAACATCACTATAAGAACGTTGGTGTAAAGCTCGATGTTAAAGCCCAAAGAACAAGGAAAGCATGCTGCATAACAAAAACAAGCAATAACAAAGAACTTGTCAAAAGAAAATCTCATAGCATGTCCTAAAAATAAAAATAAAACGATAAAGAGAAAGCTTCAATTTTAATATCTAGCCTGTGAAAAAAAAAAAAAAAAAGAGCATAATTTCTCTGAGTATCATGCTACTCTGGAGACTGCTTGTACAGATTAGTGCATGCCCCGTGTGGCTTTATATAGAAAACTTCTGAAGTAACTGACAAAAATAAAATAGTTTAAAGTCAGACATTACAACTCGAATGCACTCAAAGTCAAAAAATACTGCACGCAACTTGTGCTGCCGACCTTGAAAGCAGAGATATTTGCTGATTAACCAAATCTGCCCGAGATGTCAAACACTGTCAGAACCACAACGTAGACTGAAATGGCAACAAGTTTAACAATGCCTGCCGTCTCCTCTTCCGGATTTCTAAAACTTCTAACAAGATTTCACAAAAGTCAATCCACATAAATCTTCTAAGGACTTCAAGCTGCAAAGGCCCAGAAACAAATCAAACTCAGTAGACTATCCACGTGCTCCCATGCGCGGCCACGAACTCACAGTGACCAACGAAGTAGTCTTTCAAAATCTGTGCAAATCTGTTCAGGATTTCACAAAACTGAACCCACAGGGACCTTAAACGAACTTCGATCTACAAAACCCAGAAAGATCATCATCAACGAAGCCACCACGCGCTGCCATAAGCTCGCAATGACTAATGGTTTAGTCCTTCGAATCTGTGAAAATCTGCCCACAATTTCAGAAAACAGACAATACCAGCAGATTCTACGACCTCAGATCGGCCAAACCCCAAAATTTCAGGCCCAAAAACGCCGCCACGCGCTTCCACGCGCCGCCAGAAGGTCCGATGATCACCATCGTAATTTCACGCGCTCACACGCGCCGACGAGGATTGCTACGCGCTCAAGCTTCAACGCGCTGCACACGTACACTCGCCACACGCGCTGCACAAGCCTCCAGAGCTATGACGTCATGGATGACGTCACCACCCACTACGGTCTGACCCGTTTGTCCAGGCCGAACCGGTTTGACCCGTTCATCCTGACCCGGTCCGAACCGCCAAAAAAAAAGAGACTTTGACCAAGTTTGACCTTTGACTTTGACCAAAAAGTCAAAATTTTCAAGACAGACCTGTCCCACTCAATTTTTCGACTACATTCCGATTTTGGGATCCATTTCTCCATTCGAAGCTCGGAAATTGCGCAAACGTCCAATTTCCAGAAGTTGACTTTTGCGTAAATGTTGACCAAAAGTCAAAATTTTTATGATGGGCCTATCTTGCTCAATTTTTCGCGTACATTCCAATTTTGGTGTCCGTTCCATCATCTAAGACTCGAAAATTGCACAAATGACTCAATTCCAAGATAGTTGTCTTTTGTGTTGAAATCAACCCAAAGTCAAGATTTTCGAGCCAAACTTGTCTTGCATAGTTTTTCGTGACTTGGAAATCACTAATCTAACTCACATCTCCGAAGTACTGACAATGTCCAAAATTAAAGCTCTCAATATCAAAATTTGAGATTCATCCATTTAGTTTGGATCCCCTCAGGGTTATTCTCCAGACTTCATCAAGGCTTCCTTTTCAAAGTACAGATGAACTCTCACAAGTGTGTCTTGAACTTGAAATCACATCGGGTCACCCGTCCAACCTACCATTCCCCTTTCGGTGCCAAACATTCTCACCTACCATTCTCATCCACTGGTCTCACCGAAAATTCACATCCGCTATTCTCAATTACCCATCTACCATTCTTCGTCTTTCCACTATAAATAGAAGGGCCGGATTCATCAAGAACTCATCAAGAAAAACACACTGAGTCATGAAATGAAGATTTGCTTCTTTCAAATTTTCAAGTCCTCCTTTTCACAGCCATTTCTCACTATGACTTCATCATTCTCAACACTTAGCAACCAATATTGCTTCATAATCAGTTTGAAATCAACCCTCTCATGGTTCGGTAGAAACCCTCTTCACAACATCATTGTAGTTTTGAGAGCCAAACAAATTTTGTTTCTCCACTTAACGACTACATTTGTCCATAAAATTTCTCATAACATAGCCCGTATCATTGTTCCTTGTAGTCTCAGATATACCTAATCAAGAGATCTAAGGCCAACTGAATCTCCCGTACCCTAGCTCAAGGAGCTTCCTAACTGCTTTGAGAACTCCATAGTCCTTCTCAAGTTGTTTAGTCTTACAGCAAAGGTAGAGGTTCGGAACAAACATCTTTCATTTTGTTGTGCTTTCCCAACAAGTGTCAATAGGTGAAGATGGTAAAAAAGTGTTGGGGTGTCCTACAAATTGTCTTTCATCCAACACTTGAAACAACCTTCAAGGCACCAGCTCATCAGAGTTCAGCCTTTGGAGCTGGTAAATGGTTACCAGAGCCTTATTCCATGTCCCCACCACTATGGGACTCAAAGGTCATCGTTGCTGGTACCTCAAAACACACTTTCTGGAATTACTCCGACTTAAATTCAGCTTGAAGTATTTCAGAAAGTACTCTTCTGAAATTACTTCAACTTAATGTCCGTCGGCATGGTCTCATCACACACGCACATTCGATGACTTACCGTCGGACCTCATACAGCATGCAGTCAGTCCCATATCCAAAGTTGTACTTCCTAGAAACATCTACACCAGAGGGTCCCCAACGTACAGGGCCAGTGATGAGAATGCAAAATGTCATATTTTTATCCCTTAATGTTTAGTCTTTTATATTTATTTGGTGCCTAAATGTACTCATTATTCTTATATTTTGATTTAGGATGCAAATGGAGGCATAAAATGCAAAACGTAATTAATTGGGCGATTCTGGACAGCTTTGACATTGCTTCGTAATCTGGGCATAACTCTCTCATCAGAGCTCCGATTGAGATGATTCAAGATGATATGGAACGCCAAGAGAAAGCTCTACAACTTTCATGTTTTGAGTTTTGAGAGATACGGGCTGCATCAAGGTCGAAGTCGGGCTTGAAGTTGCTGCACCTGCACTATTGACGTTCTGGAATGTTCCTTTGCTTGATATTCTAATAAGCGGATTTGATGCGGTTTATTTTTGGAAGGTTCCAGATCTGATGCACGAAATTTCCAATTGAAAAACACCACTTTTCTAGTTATATTAGGACTTTGTTTTATTTTTTATATTTTTCCTTATGTTAGGTTCTAAATGTTTAGAACAATTGGCAAATCGTGAACACAAACTTGTCTAGATATAGATCTTAGAGTCTACAGGTTTTATTAGACAATGCTCAAGGTGATTCAAGTCAAGATTCAAGAACATACAAGCTGCAGGAAGAAGACTTCATATTCTGCCTGGTTCGATCGATCGAAGAACAGGCTCGATCGATCGAAAATCGTATCTGCAGAATTTTAAGTCGGCCCAAACAGCAGCTTAAGCCCATTAAGGATTAGGGTTTCAGATCTACTTCTCCCACTATATAAAGGAAACCCTAAGCCACGTTTTAGAGACTTTTGATGAGAGATTAGAGTGCCTCTTGTGCCTCCTTTTATTAGGGTTTTGTACCCAAACCTCTCTAAGTCTTTGTTGCTCATATTTGCGGTTTATGTGAATCTCTTGTGAGATCTTTGAGGAGCTTTCCTTCACATAAACTTAGAGTTGTCAATATCTTGATGATCAACAAGGTTGCTACCATTTGAACTTAAAAGAAAAGCAAGCGGGGAGCTTGTAGCTGATTGAAGAATTCAAGAAAGAAGTAGTCCGTGGATTCGGAGCCTGCGCGTGGTCGTGTCAGGAAGTTCGTACTGGTGGGTAGCATTAGGAAGTCGAGCGGGGAGCTTGTAGTCCTTCTGTAAGAACTTCAATTCTTTCATAGTGAATTCTTGTTTGCCTTGAGGATCGGTGGGTCAAATCCTCCCCAGGTTTTTACCGTGTGGTTTCCTGGGTGATCATATCTTGTGTTATTTATTTTCCGCTGCATTATTATTCTTGATATGATTGTTGAATTGCTTTAACCTAGAATTGCTTAATTTGACTAAGTAACAACTTGGCTAATTAATCTAGGCTACGCAATTTGGTTGTTTTAGGGGTCTAAATAACCTATCAAGTGGTATCAGAGCGGGTAGCTCTTTGTTTGTTTTAGATCTTTTGATCTAAGAGCTGATCCTTGACCCCTGTTGTCATGGATAATTTGAAGTGTCTTTCTGCTCATGCTTCTGCTGATTTTATTGATGACTGTGATGTTTTGAATAAAAAGGACACTGTTGTTTCTGTTGATTTTTTTGATGCTTTTGAAACTCTTCGTAAGGAATTATCTAAATCTTTGAAAATTTCTAAGAAATTCAAAGAAGAGTTAAAATTGGCTAATCTTGAAAAAGAGGATTTGATTGTGAGATTGGATGAATCTAATAAAAAGAATGAATTTTTGAGAAATCAAATTTCCTCTCAAGATGAGAAGATGAAAAGCTTGGAACAAGAGTTAGTTGAGTCTAAAGCTAAAATTGAAAATTTGACTAGTACCAAGTCTGCCGTTGATAACAGAAGTGTTTCTGTTTCTCTTAACCCTAAAACTGAAAAAGTTTATATCCCTCCTTTTAAGAGGAATAATAAAGAAAATGCTTATTTTGCTAGGTTAGACAAAGGTAAAAGTTCTGATGTTAACGCTGAAGTTTCTAAACCTATGTCTAATCCTACTGTTAGAGAGCATAATAAATCTGTTTTTGTGCCTACTTGTCACCTTTGTGGTGTTGTTGGTCATATTAGACCAAATTGTTCTTTGTTGAGGCAAAAACCAAAATCTGAGACTAGATTTGCTGTTAGGAATACTGATGTTCCTAAATTTGTTCATGTTTGTCACTTTTGTGGTGTCTCCGGTCACATTCGTCCTAATTGTCATAAATTGAAATTTAAGCATTCTATGTTTCAATCTAGGATATGTGATGATCTTTTTCCTGCCATAAGTCCAAATAAATTGTTTCATATGCTTTTGAAAAATTTGAGCTTGTTGGCTTGTGAAAGGAATTTGCAGGATTGTAGTCTTTCTCAGAAGATTGGTGTAGTTCCTCAAATACACTCTGCTTCACATGGATTTTCACCTACAAAGCCGAATACTCGTGCTAAATGGGTGAGAAAAGATTCTCCAAGGTGAGTGTTGCTAACTTGTCCCTGATTTAATTCTTTCAATTAATTGTGGACATGTTTTGTTTTTGTTTTTGGTTGTTTTGTTTTTTAGGTTGTTTTTTATTAAAAAAAAATCCAAAAACATTGAAAAATTTCAAAAAGACAAAAATATTTTATTTTGTGTCTTGTTTTATTTTTCTTGAGGATTACATGAATTATGATATCTCTCTTGATTTAGAATATGCTTGACATTGTGGAGAAACTTGAATAGTTTGTGCTAAGCTATTTTTGATTTTGTGTGAGTATGTACTAGTTTGTACATGTACTTAAGGGTTAATTAAGAAATTGATATTTCTTGTTTGTGTACCCTCTATAGCTCAGTTTTGCACTATCATGCATTGCTTTTGCATTGTTCATTTAGCATAATATGTGCTTTTTGTTTTTGGTCATAAATTTTTTAAAATCTCAACAAGTGGTTATAAAGTTTGTTAAAACCAAAAATATTTTTGTGTTTTGTATTATAGATCTTGGATTTATAATCAAGGTTGGCCACCTTATCTTTACATAACTAGTTTATGTACCCTGTTTAGCTTGGATAAGCTTAATTTATTGCACTTTACTAGTTGAAGTTTTGTAGTGCATGTTGTGTGGGAAAGATGTTTATGGTGTTTATCACTTTGTCTTAATCTTGAAGTCACATGTTATTTGACTGTCGGACTTGATCTTTTTGAGAAAGGCATAAATAACCATCTCACCACTGTTCACTAGCCAATCATGAACACCTTAGTGCATATCATAAGATTTTGTGTTCGAGAAAGTGTAGCACATGCACAAAAAGAACATAAGGTGATGCCTCGGATTAATTGCTTAATTCTTAAAATTGGTGTGTACTATTAGGCTTGATGCCAATTCACATAACTTAAAACTGGTGTGTACTATTAGGCTTGATGCCAAATTTCACCTAAATAATGGGGCAAAATTCAAGAAACTTACATGATTGCAAGCTTATGTTCTAGGAGATGTGAGAGTTATAGGATGTAACTCTTTAGGTGATAGTCTCTTTTAAATTCTATGTGATGAATTTTGTAGACTTTGTGATTGATTGCTATTCACATATCACCTCACATGTATCTCAAGCTTTTGCTAGTTGCACACACTACACAAGTTACTCTTTGTTAAACTTGGTACATTATATTGTGTGTGATTTTGTTGTGGCCATCCAAGATTAAAAGTTCCTTGATTTTAATGCAAAATATGTTTCAAATTTGAAAATTTTGAAAATATCTTGAGATTTGTGCAGAACATATTTGTTGCTTAAGAAAATTTCAATGGGAGAATGATTGAAACTTGTTTTTGAGAAAATTGGATTTAAAATTTGGGGTTTTGAAAAAGCATTCCATCTCATACTCATGCATTTTACTTTCATTGTTTAATGCTTTGAGGAGTTGTTTTTCAAAATTAGGTTTGTGTCTTTCAAAACTGTGTTTTTTCTCAAAATTTAGTGAGCCTCTGCCCAATTCGATCGATCTAGTCTGATTTTCGATCGATCGAAAAAGTGCTTTAATTTGTTTAAAAATGACTGTTTCATTCGATCGATCGAATGTATTTTTCGATCAATCGAAAGTCGCGAATCAGGTTTTGAAAAAGGATTTGTTCTTGATCCGAATTGGGGCTTTTGTGAAATTGAGTTGAATTTGATGAAATTGGCTTGTTGTTTGGATGTAATTAAGCATTATACTCTGTGAGTTGTGTTATGTGATGCTCAATTCATCAATTTGTTTAAAAATTCAACAAGTGGTTTTCAAATTTTTGAGGTTTTTGTTAGAAACTCTATGCTCAAACCAATTTTGTCAATTTAATCTCAATTGAACTTAATTGCTCACTGCATTAGTACTCTCTTTGTTTTCACACAAAACATGCATACACTTTGCTACATTGGGTACTCAACTTGATTTAAAAATTGATTGATTAATTTTTGAGTTTTGTACATTCTAGTATATGCTTTTTCTTATGTGTGAACTGTAGAAAATATTTTTCTTAAGAGATATGATGGATAATCAATGTGCAAATATTTTCTCTACTTATGCAACTGTTTATGGTTCATATAATGTCATGTTTGCATTTTATTGAAAGAGAGAATATTTTTTCTTCATGTGTATCCTCACCTTAGTTTTTAACTTTGGATTATGTGTTTTTAACTTTGATCCTGTTGGTGACGCTGCTGATCCACCCACTTTATTTTTCCCCAAAACTGTTTTTCCCAAAACTTGTTTTGTTTTTCCTATTTTTATAGGGGGAGAAAAGTTTTTTTTAACCTGTGTTGTTCATAGGGGGAGCTGTCTCTATTTTCTATAGAGTTGGATTGTTTTCTGTATCCCCTTGATTCTCTATTTTCTCTTATCCTTTATTGCGTATGTTGACTGTTTACTCTTTGTATGAGTTGTCTTTGTCAATACGTGACAAAAAGGGGGAGAAATTATTGATTTAAGGGAATCATGTTTGTCTTGTTTAGGGGGAGTTGAAATTATTTTTGAAAGGGAAGAAAATAAAAACTTTTTGTTGTATCTAACTTAGGGGGAGAGTTAGGTTACTTATGTTTTTATTTATGTTTCTTGTTTCACTTCTTATTGATTTATACTTATGAGTTCTTCATTGGTATATGTCTTTATTTTGTGCTATGTGAAATCAAGAATTTATTTTTGTTGATTTACTGTTTTTCTGTCACACATGCGTTTATGCGTTTGTTGAGTGTTTCAGGATTATACAGGTTGATTCAATTGAGCTGCTGTCTACACTTGCAACTGATGGATAGTAGTTAGGTTGAATTTGTTGTAATGAGCATTTTATTGTATTGGGTTGTTCTTGTATTTGAGCATTTCATTCTGTATGAAAGTTTTGTCACGAATTGCCAAAGGGGGAGATTGTTAGGTTCTAAATGTTTAGAACAATTGGCAAATCGTGAACACAAACTTGTCTAGATATAGATCTTAGAGTCTATAGGTTTTATTAGACAATGCTCAAGGTGATTCAAGTCAAGATTCAAGAACATACAAGCTGCAGGAAGAAGACTTCATATTCTGCCTGGTTCGATCGATCGAAGAACAGGCTCGATCGATCGAAAATCGTATCTGCAGAATTTTAAGTCGGCCCAAACAGCAGCTTAAGCCCATTAAGGATTAGGGTTTCAGATCTACTTCTCCCACTATATAAAGGAAACCCTAAGCCACGTTTTAGAGACTTTTGATGAGAGATTAGAGTGCTTCTTGTGCCTCCTTTTATTAGGGTTTTGTACCCAAACCTCTCTAGGTCTTTGTTGCTCATATTTGCTGTTTGTGTGAATCTCTTGTGAGATCTTTGAGGAGCTTTCCTTCACATAAACTTAGGGTTGTCAATATCTTGATGATCAACAAGGTTGCTGCCATTGGAACTTAAAAGAAAAGCAAGCGGGGAGCTTGTAGCTGATTGAGAAATTCAAGAAAGAAGTAGTCCGTGGATTCGGAGCCTGCGCGTGGTCGTGTCAGGAAGTTCGTACTGGTGGGTAGCATTAGGAAGTCGAGCGGGGAGCTTGTAGTCCTTCTGTAAGAACTTCAATTCTTTCATAGTGAATTCTTGTTTGCCTTGAGGATCGGTGGGTCAAATCCTCCCCAGGTTTTTACCGTGTGGTTTCCTGGGTGATCATATCTTGTGTTATTTATTTTCCGCTGCATTATTATTCTTGATATGATTGTTGAATTGCTTTAACCTAGAATTGCTTAATTTGACTTAGTAACAACTTGGCTAATTAATCTAGGCTACGCAATTTGGTTGTTTTAGGGGTCTAAATAACCTATCACCTTAATTAGTCAGATTTGGATGTTATTATTTAGAATATTTTTAGGAGATTTTGTAGGCTGGGGAAAGGGGGAATTAACGTGTAAAAGGGGAGGAGAAATCAGAATTACAGAGACACACACACGCCTCTCTCTCCCCTCTTCTCTGATTTTCTCCTTTGAGTTTTCATCATGGCCTTGCGTGGCTAAAATTTTTATACTTGGTTGAAGGAAACTGAAGCCTCGGAATCAATAAAACTGTGAGATCTAATTTGTTTTTATTGTTCAATTTATGTTTTGAATATCGAATGTTCTTCTGTGCCTATTTTCATGATTGTCTTGTTTAATTACTAGGAGGCCTACTAGTTTATTATTCGTTGCAATCTACTGCTAGGTTAGATATCAAATCCGTAATTGTTTGATCTCTCTAACTTGTGAAGCAACTAAGATTTAATGATTTGCTGCGTCAGAAATTATTAGATCTTAGGAAGAACGCTCGACTAAATTAAATGCAACTGCTTGTGTTTGTGTTGTTTAGCTTCATCGATCTCTCTAGTTCTTAAGGCTGCTACTCAATTAAATCTTTAGCGCTTGTCTTGGGTTGTTTAGTAGTTAGGGTTTATTAGATCGCTTGTTTTCTAATTAACTGCAACTAAGGAGAGATAGGAAAATAGTTCCAACGGTGAATATTCAAGGTGTGAATTGATATACACTTGCATCGATGATCAGTTGTAAAATTCCGATGGTGGATGTTGACTTGGACCAAGGTTTGTTCTCTTGATTGATTTCAATATTTTGATTTGAATTGTTCCTTAGTTGTTTTTCTTAAAATTGTTTTCATTATACTCAAACCCCCTCCCCTCCTTGTTCACGTAGCATAAAATTAGGCTAGATACTCTCTGTGGGAACGATCCTTACTCGCACTACTACATATATTTTTAGGAGTATAGGTTTTATTTTTGGTTGCCTACGACAGCACACCAGCCAGCACCATGGTGGCGTGTGATTCACCCATTCACTTTGCTTCATCCCCGTCTTCTTCACCACCCTCATCAACATCTCCAGAATCCATAAGCTTTTGAAATTACCTCAACTTAACTTGAGTGAAACAATTACACATGTGCATTCAACCACTTTCCCACATGGCCTCGCCGTAATCCGAAGTATACTCTTCTGAGATGACTTTACCAGCGGTTCTTAAAAACACGAGGCTAGCCCCATGACTCTGCATGATGTACCCAACCACCATCCTCGAATCTTCCCCATCTTCTACACCCTGTGATCGCTGCCAACGATCCAAAATATTCTTTTGAAATTACCTCAGCTTAACCTCTGCTGAAATAATTCGATCTTGCAAGTACATCCAACTTCTTGCAAATAACTTTCAGCCTCACCAACCCACTCCAAGTACTATGGAACACTCTTCTGAAATTACTTTAACTTAACCTCTGCTGAGAAGGCTCGGTCATGCAAGTACATTCAAATACAGGCAGACCCCTTTTTGGTCTCATCAAAGCCTTTCATATGGGTGGGTCTACTCCTCGAAAATTATCTCATCCTGCTGAAAGCTCCACCACCTTCAATTACTTCATTTGAAGAGCCAAGTGTAAAAATCTGTTTTCGAAACTCATTCTCACACCACACTCTGAAACTGTGTGCATGAACGAGTCTCGAGGGGGCATTTGTAGAGAGGGAAAATTTTCGACCTATCACAAGCTGACACGTCACACTACCAAGTCCACAAAATACAGCCAATTACAAAGCGCCACATACTGCTGCTAAGTTTTGCTATCACTACTCAGAAACCAACAGAAATTTGCCAAGTGTTATGCAAGAACCAATCACGCATCAGCACATGTAAGCAATGACATAAGCAGCCTCGCACGTGTAAGCGATGACACAATCAGCCTCGCACGTGTAAGCGATGACATAAGCGGACCAATCAGACCGTGACATGTCTCACCAATCAGACTCCGCCACGTGTCGCTCACCCACCTCCAAACTCCTATAAATAGAAGCCTTCCTAAGACATTTGAGAGAGATCTGAGAGATCTGGAGAGCTGGAGAGAGGGCACCAAGCCATCTGAAGCACTCAGAAGTCCAGGAGCTCTACCGAAACCAAGCCCTAAAGCCTCCAAGAACTTCAAGAACTTCAACCCTCAAACACGAAGAACATTCGAAGCAGAATCATCCAAATCACCTGCCTAGATCTCAAAGTTCACTGGAATCAAGCTCAAAAGCCTCCAGAAACCTCAACAAACCACAAATCAGTGAAGCTCACGGATTCAAGCCTCTAAAGCACCGAAGAACTTCCACCACAAACCTTCAAATACGAAGAACATTCAAAGAGGAATCATCCAAATCATATTCCTAGATCTCAAAGCTCACTGGAATCAAGCTCAAAAGCCTCCAGAAACCTCACCAAATCACAAATCAGCGAAGCTCTACGGATTCAAGCCTCTAAAGCCCCGAAGAACTTCCACCACAAACCTTCGAAGACGAAGAACACACCAAGAACACGAAGAACGCGAAGAACGTGAAGAACAAAGGATTTCTAACAAGCTCATAGCCAGAGATTCATTGTAATTCTGTTTCAACAATCTTCGATCCATCCATCAACCAAATTGAAGGATATTTTGTGTTCAAATCAAAATTACATTATTACAATTCCAATCAACAAGTCTTTCAAGGAGATCAAATCAGATGATAACTCTTTTGTAATCAACAGAGAATTATACCACATTCATCAATACAAATTCGCATTTGTGAAACTATTTTACTTGTTTGACTCATTTCGAACCGAGAAATTTAGTCGTCCACAGCACAAACGCAAATGTGCTCTCTGTTTCAACACAATCCAAACACTCACTTAATTGGAATTGAGTTTTTTTTTTTTTTTTTTTTGTATTTTTATAGGATGATGGACAATTCTTGTCAAAACAAGGATACCATGAATGATTGAACCCCGAATGTTGGTATGGAGTTTGATACATTAGAGGCAACTTGGATGTTTTGGAAAAATTATGGAAAACAAATGGGGTTTAGTGTTCGAAAGCATTATGCAAATAAAAGTAAGATAGATGGAGAAATAACATCGAGAAGATTTTTGTGTTCTAAAAAGGGTACTCGTAAGCCTGATAAATGAGATCATCTGACCAGTCAACCTCGACAAGAAATAAGGACTAATTTTCTAGTACGATTGGGTGTTTCATTAGTTCGTGAGACCGGAAAGTACAAGGTGTACGATTTTGTATCTGAGCACAACCATGTTCTTCATCTTGCAGCAACTACTTTCATGATGCTATCAGTACGAAAGATGTCTAATGTCCAAGCTTTTTCTGTTGATTTAGCTTATGCTTCTAGAATTAAGCCTAAGGAGATACATGAGTTAATGAGTAGAGAGACTGATGGAAGGGCTAATCTTGGCTACACTGGAATTGATCAAAAAAACTATCTTCGAACTAGACGACAACGAAGCTTGATATATGGTGAAGCTAGTAGTTTATTAAGGTATTTTCAACAACAATTGGTTCATAATCCATCGTTCCATTATGTTATACTGTTGGATATCGAGGAGCAAATAACTAATATATTTTGGGCTGATGCTAAAATGATAATTGATTATGCCCATTTTGGTGATGTTTTTAGTTTTGACACTACACTTGGCACAAACAAAGAATTTAGGCCTTTAACTGTGTTTATTGGTTTCAATCACCATAGAGAGATGGTGATTTTTGGGGCTGCACTTTTATACAATGGGACAGCTGAATCATTCAATTGCCAATGTTACATTTTTCTTTTGTTAAGATTGTCCCTGTTGTAAAAGAGAAGAGGGGATAGGCCATTGTTAATGCTACTACTATTACATTTTTCTTTTGTTAAGATTGTCTCTATTGTAAAAGAGAGGAGGGAATAGACCATTGTTAATGCTACCAGTGTTACATTTTTCTTTTGTTAAGATTGTCCCTATTACAGAATAGGGGATAGGCCTTTGATATGTAGCATTTTCTCTTCTTTAAAACAAATGTACCTTGTGCAAAGTTGAAACTTCTAGATTTTAAATCAATATTATTGGCAATTTGAATATTTAGCAATAAATTACGTTATATTACATGTATAGTTTACAAGCACCTATGAAATAACAAGGTAAGATAAGAGTGATAAAACTGATATTATTGCCAATAACTATTCATTACATATCTATAACTATTGAAATGCTAGTAATACATGAAGCTTTTTTGCCACTATTGATACATATTCTTCTTAAATATTGTGATCTCTGCTACTGTCTTTTTTCCAAGGAACTAAATCCTAAAAGCCATTGTGGATGGTACTTAGTGATAGCCACCCGCATAATTAGTGTGCAATCATAGATCATCAAGATCCAAGCTTTCAAGTGAACCTGAAATTAGAAGTTGGAAAAGAAAAAAGTGTCAAAGTGGGACGTAAAGATCAATATGATACATTAAATTTCTAAAAGAAAGGGAAAAAATTGTCACATTGCAAGTTGCAACATCATGCACTTGCCTAAAATTGTGATTGAACGGTTTTAGACCCCTTAACACACAACCAGATTGAGTAGCCTAATTAATTAGCCAAGTTGTTACTTAGTCAAATTAAGCAATTCTAGGTTAAAACAATCAAACAATCATATCATGAAAATATATAGCAGCGGAATAATAAATAACACACGATATGATCACCCAGGAAAACCAAACCGGTAAAAAACCTGGGGAGGATTTTACCCACCGATCCTCAAGGCAAAACTGAATTCACTATGAAAGAATTGAAGTTCATACAAAAGGACTTACAAGCTCCCCGCTCGACTTCCTAATGCTACCTACCAGTAGAACTTACTGACACGACCCCGTGCAAGCTCTGAATCCACGGACTCCTTCTTTCTTGAATTCTTCAATCAGCTACAAGCACCCACGCTTGATATTCTTTAAGCTTCAAAGGCAGTAACCAAGTTGATCATCAAGATGTTGAAGTAATCTCCATCTAGAAAACCCTAAGCTTTGTGTAAAGGAAAGCTCCTCTAGATCTCACAAGAGATTTACACAAAACAGCAATGTATGAGCAACAATACAACTGAAGCTAACCCTAAAAACGTGGCTAGGGTTTTGCCTTATATACCTAGGGCAAAAACATAAAAACCCTAAACGTTTTAAAGAGTTAGGGCTGAGTTGAAAAACTGCAGAAAAACGCAATCTGATCGATTTTCGATCGATCGAATCTATTCTTCGATCGATCGAGCCAGACCGAAATGCCCCAATGCATCTACAGTCTCTCAATTCCAACTTTACAATAATTAATCAACTTTGAGCATACTTTAACAAGTCTAAACATGTTGTTTTGATCATGGTTTGCCAATATTACAAATTAGAGTTCTAAATACATAAATTCCTAAACCTTTAGAACCTAACAGTGATTATAAACAAACCGGACTTGTTCTAAATTTTTTTCTAGGGGCAAAAGACTCAAAGTATCAGTTGAGTGAAAATAAAGGGTAATAAGAATTAGTAATCATGCATTTGTTTCAATTATAAACATAATGGGGCAAACACAAAAGTAAAGACCAAGAATCATTCTTTTCTTCTCTCTAATTACAGTGGCCTCGCTCTTTGTCTAAGATTATACTAAAGGTAACAAACCAATACAATTATCTTCTTTGTCTCCCCTGTTTCTTATCTTGAACAATTACCCAAACTGAAAAGGAATAACATCTGACCTGTTCCCATAATAGAATTGCCTCACAAACATCATATGTGTACTCCAAAGATTCATATATTTTAAACTTCTCATTATACTGCAATTATTATAACTAAAACTATCAACACTCAGTAGCTTATAAAAAAAATACAACATAGAGACTGAGAGCAGGGGAGAGTAAAAGAAACATACCTAGGTGCTATTAGTGCCTTTAGGGAACTTAAGAATCAATTTGCAATGATCTATTATATGTGCAGTGAGTCCAAGCCCCCTATTTGCCTACACCCAATTTCAAGCTGAGTATAAAACCTGCCTACTAGCAAATACAATAAATAATCATACAAGAAGAATTAAAATATCACATAGAAGAAACTAATGAGCAAAGTACAACAACAAACCCATAGTCCTAAATTTGTTGGGGTTGGCTATGGATCCTCAACAAATTCGTTAATATTTATTCTTTTCCTTCATTCCACTCATCTAAAGTCATACTCATTGTCACTTCCTTGATTGAAATGTCTTTTATTGTTTCTACTAATGTTATTTTTTATCTTCCTTTACCTTTTTCTTTTTTTTATTCTTTCAACTTGGATCAACTCATCCTTTCTTACCATACCAGTGCATTAATTGCTCTACTCTAAACACAACTAATTATACTGGTTTGATAATTGTTCAAGATAAGAAACTAGTACAACTATCTTCAACTTGAATTATTCTTTTCTTCTCTTTGATTATAGTGGCCTTGCTCTTTGTCTAAGATTATACTAAAGGTAACAAACAAGTACAACTATCTTCTTTGTCTACTCTGTTTCTTATCTTGAACAATTATCAAACACTTTGCAGGCATAAGGTAGCCCCAAAAACACACAGCCTTTCTTAAGCAATCATTAAACAGTTTTGCAGTAGTGAAATAGCAAAACAACAAAAATCTAATATCAAGCATAGGTATGAAATAAAGAAACGACAAAAAAAGGAAAAACAAAATAAAGAAGAAAGGAAGAAACTAGTAATCAGTAGACAATAGATAGAGAACAAAGGCTAGAGAGAGAGTAAGATAGCTAATATACCCAGCCTCCATTGAGCTTTCAATGGTCATCCATGGACGGTTTGAAGGGATTGAGCTGGATGGATCCATCATTTGTAATTGAAAGTATTGAAAATTTCAAGGATGTAGGAGAGTTGTAAAAGAAAGTCCAATTTTCTTCTTGAACTGTTTTGTCCAAAGAGTGTCTTTTGGATTCATATGGGAAAAATGGTGGGAGTAATTTGTGGGTTGATGAATTTCTCAAGTTTGAGATTTGTTCCATCCAAAAAAAAAAAGGTAAGATCTGTTTGCTAATGTTAAGGATCACGGCTGCTTCCTAAGCTTATCCCATTTTTTGTGTTTTTAAAAGAGTAAGTTAGTGGATTGATGATGTGGCAGAATTTTAAACCATTAATTTTAAATGAGAGGTGAGGATTTAAAGAAGTTTACTTGGTAGAGTATCCTAGGAACTCTAGAAGATCTGAATGTATTTGTTATGTTTTTGGGAGACAACACAAGGATAAGAGACCGCATATAGCACGTGCAAACGCATTTTCCCAACAAATTCCTAGGGACCACACAAACCACAATACACAAACGACCGTAATCATAAACAAATACACTTGATTATGTCACACTTGATTTTGTCAGGTATACACATTTAGAAACAACCATAATAGTATTTTCTTAACTTCCTAATCGATTCTACATATAAATAACCAAATGCACAAATTTAACCATGTAACATTTACAAATTTTGCGAAAATTAAATATAAAAATAAATAAATAACCCTAAGAACTTGTACATGGGTCCAGAGAGATGTTCTTCAATAGTCTTGTTTTTCTTTGCTGAAACTGCAAGCCTTAGCTTCAATATTCACTAAATCTGAAAACTTCAAACCCAGCGACTTCAATCAGCGAAGATTCAAGAGAGAAGAACACGAATGGTCACTCTCGCAAAAAGATTTTCAAAGAACATGTTTTGATTCGTGTTATATTATGTTTTGGAGTTAAAAGGTGTTTTCTAACGGCAGAAAGTGAGGTGGGTTACGGAACCTAGGTGGTTTAAGTGACACTTTTCAAAACACAGGTAGGCAAAGTGATTTTGGGCTAAACCACGGGTGGGTTTAGTGTAATTATCCCTAATTTTTTATTATCATGATATTTTCCTAAAGAGAATGAGAAATTTAAAACTTAAAAAAATAATTTTGAGAAACAAACACACACACACACACGCAAGGAAGAGGAAAAAAGGTTCAAAAACTTAAAAAAATTCAGTTGTACTTAAAAATTAGGAAAATATAATGCATAATAATAATAGTTATAATAATATGGACTATAGTAAAAAAGAATAATATCAATAAAAAACACCAAAAATAATAATATTATATATTTGTAAAAATAGAGAGATAGAAATTAATTATAGAAATTGTTTATCTACAACAAAATTTAGAGAATAAATTATACATTATACTACATTTCAAAATAATTATATATTCTTTTCATTACTATGAAAAAAACCTTCAGCTACACTTCCAAAACTTTCACATCTTCCAAAGTACAAGAATTTCACACCCTCTACAAAAACCACATCAGACACAAATTAGCTAAATTTCAAACAACAGAACACTGAAACCAAACCTGCCAACCAACCAATAAATCAAATACTCTATGTATATGACATTGCCCAATTTACTCCAAAAGGAACCAAAAAACATGGTCCCGCACCACAAGCAAAATCACGATGAAGAAATCAGTGATCTACGAGTTCTTCTAGTACGACAAACAAATTCACAATTTTTTTCATAATTCTTTTACATGATAAGTTATGATTAGTTGTCTATCACTTTCATATGAATCCATCATTCTTTTTCCGCCACTCCTAATTTGCCACGTGGAGAGTTATGACAAAAATTGTGCATTTATTTGTGGTACTAGATTTTTTTATAATCCACCAACTCCTCATTTTACCTGCACAAACATCACCAATTTACTAATGTGATTCTTCTCTCTCTCTAAGATTATCACTAATACAAATCTTCCCTCATGGTGCTATCCACACAACACAAATAAAGCTATCTGCTTTTCCTCCCTATAGGAAAGACATTTGCATTAGGGCTCGCAACACACCATAAAATGATAAAAATCAAACACCATAGTACCCTCATTACTTGGCATATTTGGGTACAGTTTCCAAGCATTGACGCAACAATGTCTAATACTCGATCATTTAAACTATCTAATGAGTCGAACATCCCAATGTTTCTCCCTCCCTTTTAACACTAAATTCCAAGAATGAAGATATTGTTGGAAAAACTGGTTTTGCATCTCATGCAAAACACGCAACGAAAGCAACACAATGATTTACTTCATTCATGAGAGATAACATATAACCTTGAATTCTAGAACAAAGAACAAAAAGCGTACCTTAACACAGTGAAATTCAAAATAAAACTTGAGAATACTTTCAATCTTCATCGCAATTCCACATGGTGCCCAAAATGAGTGGTCTCTCAATCAGTTCTTAAGTATGTTGATTTTCCAAAAGAAAAGTGTATTCAAAAGATACTCTTGAGAGAAAACTGTTTTTTAAGCATACGTACGTTTTAACTGCCTTGGCAGTTTCTTTATTTAATAACTCTTATTAAATAAATAACTGATTATCTAATTGGGCTAGCCCAATTGGGCTTAAGTGTGTGGCTTAGGATGGGACCAAATGGACTAATAAGACTCTAGATCCAATGGACTTCAAACTTATCTGTCAACTCTTGACAAACCCAAAGTTACCATTAATTATATAACAAGTACCACTATAGAAATATAATTGCACTATAGACCTTATTAATAAATTATATCCCAAGACTCTAATATAATATCATTTGACTCCTCCATGAAATATACATAGTGGACAAAGTCATAATTAAACTGTCACTTTGTAAATAACTATTTTATTCCTTGAGTCACCGGTTTAATCTTTTAGTTATTCATATTTATGAAATCTAATTTCATTAGATATAAACTTTAGTAACTCTTTACTAAAGTGGTCAGCTCTGAATAACCAATTCTCATTAAACTTATCTCAAGAGAATATTTCGTGTCTCTATAGCAAGAGATTATGGATTCCATCTTGAGAATATGTGTTCTCTCAACACTACGTGTGGTTACCCAACATACTGAGGGTTTTTTTGTTAAATTAGATCTCACTCCTGATATATCAAAGTAACCTACATTTCATGATCGGGTTCACTATCCTCTCAGGATTTAGAGTTTATAAAATTAGAAGTCGTGAGATTTATTATTCAGGTAACAGTTGTTAATTGAATAATTAATCTCACAGCGGTCCAATTCAATATGTTTTATACACTTAAGGCACATCAACATTTCAACTAGAAGTCTCCACTTCCATGATCAAGACAAACCGTCTTAGTTGATGTGTTATAGTCTTCGCAGATGAACGTTCAATTTTATTACCGACTACGAACTACGTTTTGAGTTTACAAGGAACTTGTGATTTATATCTTCTGTAACTAAATCGCATAAATCACATACAATGTATCTCAAGGACTATGATAATGTCCAATTAGTTCATATACAAATAGTCTCGTATACTTAAACAATTTAATCATTTATAACATATCAATAAATTGGATTTTAGGGCATAAACCCTAACAATCTCCCACTTGACCTCAAAGACAATTTTGCATATATCTGACACTTATTTCCCTTTAGAGTAAATCATAGTCACTCTAAGGCAAGGTCTGGAAAAAGGTTTCAGCCAGATTTATTGCATAAATTATCTTTTCTACTACTATATCCCACGCTCTAGTATCTCACTAATGAGTTGATACTTACGCTTAATGTATATCTTCACCACCTAGGATGAACACATATCCTGAAGTCAAACTTCACGAATCACAATCAAACTACAAGTCAGTATTTGTACAACCAATAACTATCAAATCCTCACTTTGGTGGACAAGCATATAATCTCTCGTTCTTCTAAGATATTTGAGTATTTGCTTTTCTCCCACTAAGCTAAGTAATCCTGGATTTAATTGATATATGCTTACCATGTCCACTGCAAAATAGATACTTGGCCTAGCATATAGCATAGCATAATTGAGACTTCCTATTAACATGGTATAAGGAACTTTCTTCATATGCTCTTCCTTTTATATGTCTTAAGACTATAGTCCTTTACAAAGGAACTTCAAACTTAAAAGGAAACAATCCTTTCTTGAAGTATCACATGCTATGCTTGGCTATAATCTAATCTATTTAAGCAGTTTGAGATAGACCCAACATCCTAATTTCTGAATCTTACACACATAAGGCATTTCACTACGTGATCAAAATCAAACAATTTGATTGCTTGATCAAAGATGATATTGTATGATCTAGATGCTTGCTTTAGCCATAAATGGATTTAAAGCAACTTGCATACTAAATACAACTGGTTCTTTGCTATAAACTAATCTAGTTACATCATATAGATGTCCATTGTCATATTTCATCCAAATGAAATATAATGGATAAGAGAATCTAGATAAAGTCAAACATGACTATTGGTGAAAAAATCTTTTCATAATCGATCTATTTCTTTCTGAATAAATCTTTTCACCACTAGTCTTGACTTTGAAGGTTTACACCTTTTATTCTATCAATCTCTTTTTTTTTGTAGACCTATTTGAAAACAATAGGTTTAATGCCATTAGGCGCCTCTACAAGCTCTAGAATTTAAATAGAATCTAATTCTATTTACATAACTTTGATCTAGTAATCCATATTCATATCATCTATTGCCTCTACATAGGACCGAGGATCAAATTCATATACTTATGGGATGACTTCACAAATTTATCCCAAAAGTATGAATTTATCAGGTAATTTGATAATCCTCCCACTACAATATTGTACCGGTGTACTAGCTATCTATAGAATAATGTTTTGTGGTGTATCTAATAAAACCGTCTCATTTCTAAATGTATTTTATAGTTGTCCTACAACAAATTCTGACATTTTTCTTCTAGAACAGTTCTACGTTCTGCTTTAAGATTATCCACATAGTCATTATCTAGAAACTTTGTATTTGTACTTTACAAACACCTTGTTATCTTTATGACTACTAAAATAATCTTCTGCAATTCCTTTTGGATACCCAACAAAAACATACATTTTTCTACCTTTTGATTCCAATTTGTCATACTTCCTTTCTAGCACAAGTGCTAGACATCTCCAAAAGTGGAAATATCATTTACTAGGTTTTCACCCAATCCAAAATTTGACAAATGTCCTAGGAACAAACTTTTGGAATCAATTTTAGAAAATGTATAGTAATAATTAGAGTATATCTCCAAAAGAAATAAGTAAATAGAAATACTTATCATTTACTTTACCATTCCTAAAAGAGTCATATTCCTCCTTCATGTATGCACTAACTTAAAGAAGTCATTGGAACTATATTCCTTTACAATAAAGGAGCCCTGAGTCATGTTATTCTCTAAATAGAATTCATAGACTGGGAATATAACAAAAACTAATGGTTTTAAAAGCCCATCTTTCACCAATCTTGAATATCATTTAGATTAATAAGACCTAGACTTAAGTGCTAAAACATACAATATTAAAGGATGGAAACTTTCTCTTTAAAAGTAAAACATGTAAATTTCCATCTAGATTACAATCATGGACAATGCTTAGCCTTACCATAATGGAAACACTTTCCTTTTGGTCATGCTTTTGAGTCTAATTTCCTTTTTGGCAACTCCTAGGGCAACTAGCTTGCCCAACTGTTTGGTATTATCATTCTTCTTCTCACCACCCTTACCTTTTGGTTGAGGCTTAGAAGTTCAATTAAGTCATATTGATCCTAACGTTAGCTTTTAGGATGTCTTCCATTGTGTAGAACTCACTTATCAACTCAGATAATATAAAAAGAATTTATTTATTTTCAAAACAATTTGAATTGATCAAATGATTCTAACAAGGACTTGTAGATCATATCCATATGAATCTCTACATCCAAGAATTCCAAATCATTTAAAGATGAAAATATTTTCATAAAATGACATAGAATTGGAACTCCTTAAGCCTTTCTTGGCACTTAATATGATTCATACCAAACATCTCATTTAGCCTTAATATAAAGTCTAAACTTAATGCTAATTTTTGCATCTCATGCTGTAGCACAATTAAGATAGAAGGCAATGTAACATTTTAGCATCTCAATGAGACTATGATTACATCATAAGTTATCTTCCAAAAAATGCATCATGTATAGGAAATTATGACAATGCTGAATCGAAACATATTTATGTACTTCAACTCCTTTAAGCACAATGTCCAAAATTGCTTCTTAGTCAATGTGATTCAATTAAAATAGTAGCTAGAGAACAAAAATTTATGACAACTTTAATTTGAGACTACAAACATAATTACAAGGACATTATGATTTTGCATCCACAACCATATAATATGGAACCCATAAAACCATATTATATTAGGTGCAATGACAACCCAATCTCGCAATTAATATCCCTCAGCATAGAGTGATTACCGACTCCTATGATCAGGCGAGAACTATTCTCATTATTAATTCTATCATGGTAACTCTTACCAAACAAAAATAATATGCCGCTCTTCCCTTAGCCTCTAAGTAATAATAGTAAGAACTCAACATAAAGGATACTATTAAACTTAGTCTAGTGTACACCATTGTCTAGACTCATGTGTAGCCTCACAACTCTACCCTTGTAAGGTTTAATCTTGTAGTACCATGATGCAAAACACCCTCCGCATGGAACGCAAGGGTCGAGGCCAAGACAAGGTGCTTGCCCCACCACTATAAACTGGGAAGTTCAATCTTGTAGTACCATGAAATAAACACCCTCTGCATGGAACGCAAGGCTCAAAGCCAAGACAAGATGTTTACTCCACACCACTATGAACTGACAATGGAGGCTGTGAGACCCAATCCTTGAATCTCTCTCCCACTAGAAATTTCAAAACAAGTGAATTGTCTTGAAATCATTGTGATCTTATCACAATCTTAACCCTACACATCAAATGTGTTCAATTGTTTAAATTTGATGTGATCTGAATAAGTCACGTCACAATAGCGTAACAAACATTCGCGTAATCACAAAGAAGTTTAATCATGTAATTCATGAAGTAAATACCCTTCGCATGGAATGCAAGGCTCAAGGCCAAGACAAGGTACCTACTTACATTACAATAAACTTAACAAAAGGGCTGTTTTGAATCCAACACTCCCACCTGTTATTTGGGTTTTCTTTAGACTATTGTGATCTCATCACAATTTATAACCTTGCACTTGTTAAAGACTCTAATCTCATTAGAATCACTAACTAAAATGGAAGTCCTAAACTATTTAGGATTCCTTATACTCTAATAAATCAAAAATTAGTTATAAAGAACTCTATCCTTAACTTATTTGATTAAGGATTCTAATCTCATTAGAAACTATATAACTTTTAATTGGAACTTTAATCTCATTAACAACTTCTAATTAAAATAAATTAAGGACTTTCAATCATACAAAAATTCTAATCTCATTAGAATGTTTCTTAAAAGACAAGTCCTAAACAATTTAGGACTAAGAGTTTTATTTAAATAATATGTTTAATCTCATTAGACCTCTTAGTTAGATAATGATTAATAAATGTCCTTAACTTTTAAGGACTATAAAATTAATCACTTTATATAGAATTATGTGTAATCTCATCACACATAGCCTAATTTTTATCAATGTTTTAACATTTAGTCAAAAACAAGAGAAAATTAAAATTCAGTACCTTCGATTAGTTGAACCTTTTTCTCGATTGATCGAAAAAGTGAAGAAATTCATCACAAAGCCACTGCCTCGTTTGATCGATTCTCGATTCCTATTCGATCAATCGAAAAGAACATTCGATCAATCGAAAGGAATTCTCAATCGATCAAGACTTGTAAAACTGAATTTTTTTAGAATTTTCTGGTAACCGTTTTTGATGATTTTATTATTTTCCATCAAAAACACTTTTTGACTTTATAAATGAAGATTTATAGATCAAACATTAAGGGTTTCAAGATCAAGATCAAGAACCCTAATAATTCTAGAAACCCTTTAAAATAAAATCCTAATCTTATTAGGAATAAATTTTATTACAAGATTTCAATTGGGAAACATAAAACGTTAATACTATTGTACGTGCAAGTTAGAATTAAGCTTATGTAGGGAAATAAAATAAGTTATCTAACAGTACATCTACATGAAAAAGTTTGAAAAGATGCTAGCTTTGACATGACACTTGAAAAAGAAGAAGAAAGTGATAGTAAGAACATAAAAGGACATGAGATGTACGTGGAAAACCCTAGAGAATGGATAAAAAACCATGGTTTGAGCAAGAATGGAATGTTCTTGCTCTGCTCAGCTTGTATTATGTATGAAAAGAGGTCACTCTTATACAATAAAGGTGTTCTTGCTTCCTACCATCTCAACTTTCTACTCTCTTCTCTAAAATACCTATTTGGGTTCTTGCCTCAAACTACAGCTACATGTCCCTCTTATAATTTGAGGGATATGGCTGAGTACAAAGACAGGTGTCAAGTCACCATTTCTTTATTTTGGACATTTTCACAGCTGTGATGTTATCTGCTAACTAGAGGATAGGAATTGCCCAACGTGGCACCAGGACCCGTGGGTAGGTAACTTTGCCACTACTTGGAAAACAAGTCCTGGACATTGAGAGAGACATCAGGAGTACTATGATTGATACACGTGTCTCTAAGGTGGTCCAACATGCATTCAACTAGTAAGGGGTGTCCTCATAGCTTCTGACCTTAGAAAATCACTATCTCCCTTTTTGTGAGTGCTTGAGTACCATGTCAAGTGCATATCTTACTTCCTTCCCAAGGCAGTCACGCATTTAGCATGAACCAAGAACAAGATCCCTCAGCCAATGCTTCCTCTTCTTTTGCTCTCCGTCGTTCCACGTGTAAGGTCTAGATTCAACCACATATGCATTCTCCCATGCCTTAGTAGTGTTCTGTACAACTATCATTAACATAATCAATAGATTATATATAACTTTTCCCATAAAAACATAATAGCACCGGTTCAAAAAACCAACAAGCATATCATCATGTTTCCCAAAACAATAAGCAAACCATGGCATATGAATTCTAACGCCAACATTGAAGTCAAACAAATGCATTTACTTGGCACTATTTCGATTCCAGCGCCAACTTGTTAAGTTCTTTTCTTAGAAACTTAACAACGCTATACATTACCTTCTGCTCACAATATTGACTTATATTCCAGTTTTATTTAAAACTTTAAAACTGATGCCAAAGGGGAGTATTACATGGTTACACGTAGTTGTAATCTTTAAAAACAGTACCTTTCAAATCTAGTTTATAAACTATTTCAATAAACCCGTTTGCAAGATATGTTGATGGTGTCCAATTCTAATACAAGCACCAAAAAACACACGGCACTAGTCAAAAGCTACAACCGTGGCCTCAAGCAACAATTAATATATCTCATATATTAATCACGGCACATGGATTTAAAGTTTATAGAACAAAAACATTATGTAAAAAAAACTACTGCAGAATTTTGAAACACCAAGAAAACGGTTTTTTTTAATTCTAAAACTCAATCACATATTATACAAGCATGATATTGAAGTTTGCTCTAATACCAATTGTTGGAAAAACTAGTTTTACGTCTCATACAAAATACGTAGCGAAAGCAACACAAGGATTTACTTCATTCATGAGAGATAACATATAACCTTGAATTCTAGAATAAAGAACAGAAAGCGTATCTTGATGCAGTGAAATTCAAAAACAAAACTTGAGAATACCTTCAATCTTCATCCCAATTCCACATGGTGCCCAAGATAAGTGGTCTCTCAATCAGTTCTTAAGTATGTTGATTTTCCAAAAGAAAAAGTGTATTCAAAAGATACTCTTGAGAGAAAACTATTTCTCTTTTTTTAATCATACGTACGTTTTAACCGCCTTGACAATTACTTTATTTAATAACTCTTATTAAATAAATAACTGATTATCTAATTGGATTAGCCTTTTGGGCCAGCCCAATTAGGCTTAAGTGTGTGGCTTGGGATGGGACCAAAGGGACTAATAAGGCCTAATGGGCTTCAAATTTATTTGTCAACTCTTGACAAGCCCAAAGCTACCATTAATAATATAACAAGTATCACTATAGAAATATAATTGTACTCTAGGCCTTATTAATAAATTATATCCCAAGACTCTAATATAATATCATTTGACTCCTCCATGAAATATCTATAGTGAACAAAGTCATAATTAAACTGTCACTTTGTAAACAACTATTTTATTCCTTGAGTCCTCGGTTTAATCTTTTAGTTATTCATATTTATGAAATCTAATTTCATTAAATATAAACTTTAGTAACTTTTTACTAAATTGGCCTGCCCTGAATAACCAATTTCTATTAAACTTATCTCAATGGAATATTTTGTGTCTCTATAGAAAGAGATTATGGATTTCATTTTGAGAATATGTGTTCCCTCAACACTACGTGTGGTTACCTAACATACTGAGGTTTTGACCGTTAAATTAGATTTCACTCCTGATATATCAAAGTAACCTACATTTCATGATCGGATTTGCTATCCTCTCAGGATTTAGAGTCTATGAAATTAGAAGTCTTAAGACACATCAACACTTCAACTATAAGTCTCCACTTCTATGATCAAGACAAACTATCTTAGTTGGTGTTATAGTCTTTGCAAATCCCAATTTCATTATCGACTACGAACTACATTTTAAGTTTACAAGGAACTTGTGATTTATATCTTCTATAACTAAATCACATAAATCACATACAATGCATCTCAAGGACTATGATAATGTCCAATTAGTTCATATACAAATAATCTCATATAATTAAACAATTTAATCATTTATAACATGCCAATAAATTGGATTTTATGGCATAAATCCTAACATATATAATAAAAGTGTTCAGGTTTGCTGCCAAAGAGTACAAGATTGAATACAACTCCTTTTGAGGATGATCCCCACACATGACACCACTTATAATGCAAAAATCGCACAAATTCTCCATTCCCACTTTGAAACACACATGGCTGACAAATCTATGCTATCCTGCTCTAATTCTCTTTCATAAACTACACTCATGAATTCTTCACATTGGCTTTGTTGTCCAACCTCCCCCAACCACCTCATATGTATGGCACAAGCTAATCCAAATAAACTTACATAATAATTAACATGAATAGATAATGACATGAGGAAAATATATATATATATATATATATATATATATATGGGCTTTTTATGTATCTGGAGTGAGATGACACTACTCCATCCACCATTTCTGTATCTAATGTTCTACACCACGGCAACTTGAACTCCGACAAGATATTTTAAAATTCAAAAAAGCATAAAAGTTGCTACTTTCAACTGTATCCTTAGCCTTTTACTTTTGCATGATTAAATCCTTTAGCATAATAAAGTGCAAAAATCAAAGCACGATAGTTAAATTACAGAACACAACATCCTTACAACTTTATAATTTCAATTTTCAACATTATAGAAGTTAAATAACAGCTAATTGTTTTCTAAACAAGTCATTACTCTATGCTAAGATCTTCTCAGCCCTTTTACACAACTTTTCAATCAATTAACTTTTTACGTACTTGTTTACATGTTCATGATACCATTCATCTGACCATCCATGTATCTGCTTTTTGTGTGTATGTACTGCAAACCATAACATATACTCACCAAACATACAAAAATGAAATCCTAGCAAATAGAAATAACAAAACCAACTAAAAAAAAACTGCCAATCAACAAGAGCTTACCAGATTTTAGTTCTGATCAACAGCCCAGTCAAGGGCCCTTTAAGCCACTTAGAGAAGGATGCTCAGGACTAAAAAAATGTACATGTCAGCTTTCCCAAGTAAGTTGATAGTTTCTTCACACACATTAAAATGTTGGGTCAGGTTAACAAGTGTTTAGAGCGTTTATTAATAGATTATTTTAAGAAAGTTTTAACACCATTTTCATCTAACCATCCATGTATCTACTTTTTTATTTTCCTATAAAAAGTTTTTACGAATACTTTCTAAACTAATGTCCTTAAGACATCCGTTAACTTTTCCCTAAAATGTTTATGAATAATATTAAGGACACGCCCCTTCATTCCCACACCGAAATTCACACCCTGCTTATATGCTAACTCATTATTAGTTTAAGTTAGCACAATATACCATAGTACCTGTGATGGAACTCAAGTGAAAGTAATGAAATCCAATCACGAGTTGACACATAAGCAAGATGTGGGAAGGGGTGTATTCATAGGCAAATGTTTAGTATTACTCTCTCTCTCATTTTATCATGCTTGTGGTTTATGGAAAGCATCAAAAAATGGTGAGGAATGTACTAGGTTTTCAGAGTTTTAGCAAATTTCCTACAAGTTCTTTCTCTTAATATCCCTATCTTCAAGACCAAGATCCTTGTAATTCAACTGGTTGGTATCTCTTAGTATTTCTAACGGAGACGTCCAAAGTTTAAAACCCCCTCCCCTAACTATTGGGGGGGGAAAAAAACTAATATAACGCCAAAATCTCACGAGATCTTGCATATATATATATATATATATATATTATAAAAAATAAATAAAAAGAAGAAGAAGAAGAAGAAGAAGAAGACTATGAATCTCACAAGATCTTATTTTGGAAAGGTTTTCTTAGCATGATATATATAAAGAAAATTACACTATCTCTATATATAAAGAAAATTACACCATCTTGTACCTTTTTATTGGATAAATAATTTTAAAATCAAACAATTGGATTACATGTTCTTTATATTCTTAACATGCATGCCAAATTTCACATTAATCGAACATTATTTACTATTTGGTCCATAAACCCATCTTTCATGCATAATTTTAAACTATAAAAACTTGCACTTTAAATATTTGATCAATGACCAAATTATTGATATTTAATTGTCTTGAAATTTTGCAAGTAAAGATAATATAAGAAGATAATGTAATCCAGCGGTGGGTTTGTCAAAATTCGCATCCAATAAAGAAAAATATTAAGTGGTGTAACATTTCTTAAAATTACAAAAAGTGTAATTTAACCCAACCCATATATATAGACAAAATTTGGCTACAAACTTGATTGTGGCTACAACTCTCACTAAAAATTTTAACATAGCTACATATTTTAAAAATCTACTATTGGATTGCATGTTTTTTATGTTTTTAAAATCCATGTCAAATTTAGTGTCAATCGAATATTATTTACTATTCAATTCACAAAGTTACATTTTATGCATAATTTTAGACTACAAAAAAATAAAATTTAAACATTTAATTGATGACATAGCTATTGAATTTTGATTTTCTAGAAATTTTGTTAGTGTGGATAATATAAGAAGAAAATGTAAGCCACCTCATCATCTATATCTATATCTATATATATCTAAAAGCGAAAGTGTAACATTTATTATTCATACACTCCTGTTAAACCACCTCATCATCCACGTCATCACTACATCATTATTTTTTTCATATTTATTTTTTACCTTTAATTTTTTTGACAATAATAAATATATAAATGCATTGGCTTTACAAATTCATCATAGGAGGTTTTACTTTCTCAAAAAAAAAAAATCATAGGAGGTTTTAACTTTACATATTCTTCTACTTTAATTTTAATGTTATAATTAAGGCGTAAATGCACTTTTAGTCCCTACATTTTGAATTTTTTCTATTTTGGTCCCTACATTTTTATTTCACTACTTTTAGTCCCTAAACCAATTAACGCCTGACATTTAGGTCCTTTCCATCACCCAACTAACAGCAAAAGATGACGTGGCTGACAGTGGAATTAAAATATTATTAAAAATCCACCATGGCACTCATCACCATGCCACGTCAGAATTTTAAATATTAAAAAAAGTCACATCAGAAAAACAATTAAAATAAAATCCTAAACTTGATTTTAAAAAATAAAATAAAATTTTCTTTTCTTTTCCTTAATATTTCGGTAGACATGTTCATGTTCTTCTTCCCAAAACGTGACTGTTCATGTTCTTCGTGTTCTTAGCAAATTAATCCTTGTTTAATTTTCTTTTCTTTGTTTTTCTTGTATTTTCTTTACAATCAAACACATTAAAATTCAAAATTCAGTTCAAACAATAATCAACCAATATCAACAAATCTATATATCTGAAATTGAACCTAGAAACCGAACCTAGAAATTGAACACAGAAATTGAACACACAAAATCAGATCCAATTTGGAGGCACAAAATCTATCAATCATCAAAACACAAACCTAGCAAATCAAACACTCAAAAAGGCAGAAATAACCTACAAACAACTATCCACATTCCACACTAACAACAAACCCAGAATCTTTAAAGAAACCAGCTGACCACAACTATCCTCACCAACACCAAACCTAGAAATTTCAAGCACAAACCCAGAAAATCAAACACAACTCTCACCCAAATTTGAACAAAATACCCACAAAACCATTAACCCAGCACACCTCAAACTCTTTCTGTCAGAAAATCCCCTTGATCGAACCTTAAGCCCTCCTCACCAACCCAAATATGAACAAGGTGAAAACCCAGATCAACAAAAATCATAAGCCACAAACCCACCATTGGAGTGTGCCACCACTAAGGGTTGTCAATGGGCCGGGTCAGGCCGGCCCGGCCCATTTTTACTTGGCCCATGGGCACAATGGGCTGGGCATATAATGGGCTATTAACTAGTTAATGGGCCGGGTCGGGTTGGGCCGAAAGAGGAAACCTTAGCCCATGACCCTGCCCATGGGCAATGCCCATTTTGTCTTTAGCGAGCTGGGCTATCGGGTTGGGCCTAATGGGTTACCCATAGGCTTGTGTTAGCATATTATTTTATTATTTTTATAAGGAAAGAATCAATTTTTTTTATAAGGGAATAATCAATCTATTTTTTTAAAGGAAAGAATTAAAGAATTTAATACTTAATTACAAATTTTTTTTACAATCAAATCTATTTAATTTTTTGTTTTGTTGATGGAAACCTATTTAATTTTTTATTTATTAAGGCTTTAAATAGTTTTTTATTTATTTTTATCTTTAATAAAAAAAATGTCAAATGGTTAATTCAAATTTGATAGACTACTAGAAAAATATATATTTAGTAAACTAAGTTTAGCACAATTACTTTAGGTATCTTACTGGTTGAGGAAGTTCTCTTAAGAAATTCCTCTATAATATCTCAAGATCAATCCTTCATACACTTCCTATACATTTTTGTTATGAATTATGAGTTATTAGGCTGGGTCAATGGGTTAGGCCAACGGGCTGGGCAACGGGTTGGGCTATTGGGCCAGCCCACCGGCTACCCATAGGCCTCAATAACAACGGGCCGGGCCGCCCATTAACCCAGTGGGCCGTCGGGTTTCTGGGTCGGGCTGTGGGCCATGGGCTATTTGATGACCCTTAGCCACCACCTATCTCCACTGAAATCTCCACCACTGAGTTGAGAGATAGAGAGATGAAATAGAGAAAGTCTCACCGATTTGAGACAAAAACCACCCATTGATTCGAAGCACCCACCGATCTAAGAGAGAGAACCACTGATCTTAGAGGGACATTTATCTGAGAGAGAGAGAGAGAAAGGTTTCGGGTCTTCAGCTTGAGTGAGTTTGAGATATGAGAGAGTTCGAGAAGAGAGAGATGAAGATATGGGAAAATAAGTAAATAAATAACAATGAGAAAATAAAATTTTCTGGGTAACGAAGAACGTGAACAATCATGTTTTAGTGAAGAACACATCTTCCAAAAATATAATAAAAAGAAAAGAATTTTTTTTTCTAATCAAGTTTAGAATTTTATTTTAATTGTTTTTCTGACGTGACTTTTTTTAATATTTAAAATTCTGACATGGCATGAGTGATGAGTGCCACGATGGATTTTTAATAATATTTTAATTCCACCGTCAGCCACGTTAGCTTTTGCTGTTAGTTGGGTGACGGAAAGGATCTAAATGTTAGGCGTTAATTGGTTTAAGGACTAAAAGTGATGAAATGAAAATGTAGAGACCAAAATGGAAAAAGTGCAAAATGTAGGGACTAAAAGTGCATTTACACCTATAATTAAGTATTGTCTATACATATTTCTCTTAGACGGTTTTAATTTTGCATATAATTTTGCCCATTTATCTTCCTTTATTTAGGCTATTCTTATTCTCATTCTCTTACTATAAATTTGTCACTCTCTCCCATTTTATGCATATTTTTTTCCCACACAAAAAGGTTATCTCTCTCTCTCTCTCTCTCAATTTTTTTTTTCATTTTTTTTTTATTTTTTATGAGGTTTGTACTCCCATTGTCTTATTATTGACTAATTCATATGTTTTTCTTAATGAAAGTACTATTTATCATTTTATTTACAACATGAAACACTTTTAATGTTGTTGACCATATTTGGGGAAAAATCATATTATAATATATCCATAATTTTTGTTGTTGTCAGGTTTTAGTTTATTTGGAAAACAACAGGATAGTCTGGACAATATGATGAAGAACAGTTAGTGCAATTGAAGAAGATGACCATTGTGCAGTTTCATTTCACTGTTTGTAAATATTTTGTTTAACAAATTAGCACCAAATTGTTATGTCTTTCTTAGATGATGTTTTTAGATGCTTGAGTAATTGTTTTAAGCATTTACGAATGTGGGGTCAGAGAACCTGGTAACCCCGGCCCACTTCGTACCAAGCCCAAGGCCCATGCCGAGGATGAAGAAACGCCCGAGGACGGAGTGTGAAAGTCCAAATTGCCCAGGAGCCTTCGAGGACGATCCTGTCCTAGGCCAACCAAGACCATGGGAGGAGGCAATAATGGCCCACCAAAAGTAGCCTTCCCGAGCATCTAAAGAGAATAAACAAGTACAACGTGTCAGCCGTGGAGGCATGGTGGAGGAGCAAGCCTAAGATGTACTGTCACCTCCACATTAAATGCCTACAACTAATGTTCTTACCACATTAATGAGGAAATGACCCCCAAACAGTGCAGCCTTGGCTGCTGCAGCCCACATAAAGAATGGGAAGGCGACTAATGGGACAAGCACTCAAGTAGTGACAAGCACTCAAGTAGTGACCTGGCTGATCGACAAATGGAGGGCTAAGATCAACTGAAAAGGGGTATATAATGTAAGGAATCCCTCTAGAACATTGCAGCAACCTGTAACAAGGAAAAACCTTTGTAACCAACCTCTAAAAGAATAATAAGAACCTCAAGCTCCCAAGAGGAGTGCCAAGGAGCATCATTGCACATTTGAATCCACGTCCATGCTATTCAACCCATATGCAACCATGCCTAGCCGTTGTATCCCTCACTAGGGCCTAGTTCTTGAACCCATCCTCTACAAATTCATTGTATTGGGCTAGTTAGGCTTGAGTCCACTCACTCAACAGTAGAAGTGCTCAAACCCAGCCCCTACAATTGGCGCCGTCTGTGGGAAGAACTTGTGTGTTAGTAAGGGTAACGACCAAGCATGGCAGGATCAGGCCCTCATCAAGCAGGCTCCCATCAGCCTGAACAGGTCAAATCCCAGCATCAAGGTAACTTCGCCAACCCTGAGCGTGATCGAAATGAAGAGAATGGAAGATTTCGAGAAGGAAGTGTGCACGCCACTCAAACCAGCAGAAGCTACTCGCGTGAGGGCAACCATGTGCCCTAAGGACAAAACAACAACCGGACCCAGCCAAAGGAAGTTAGGAGTCGTGTGACCCAAGGGCAGAACGATGAGCAGGCCATGCAGCGAGAGATAGATGACTTGAAGAGAAGGCTACGCCATGCACAACGAAGGCGAACTCGACCTAGCCCCGACCTACCCTCTGACGATGAAAGCGACGATGACTATAGGCAAAGGTCGAGAACTCTTCCAAGCGAGACCTTCTCTCATGAAGAAGAGCACTACCGGGAACGTAAGCGTAAGAGCCCATCTCCTAGGGGCTTAGGATATGACGCCAAGAGCAGGGCACTGGATCAACTATCCAAGTCGCCTTTCACGCGCCACATAGAGGGGGCTACCCTTCCTCGGCGGTTCCAGCAGCCGACATTCTCCATTTATAACGGCAAAACGGACCCCGTGGAGCATGTGAGCCAGTTTAACCAAAGGATGGCTGTCCACTCCAAGAACGAGGCATTGATGTGCAAGGTTTTCCCCTCTAGCTTGGGTCCAGTGGCGATGAGGTGGTTCAATGGCTTGAAAACGAATTCCATAGATTCGTATAGACAGCTGACCCAGGCCTTTCGCTCTCGCTTCGTTACGAACAGCATAACCCCACGGCCCTTGAGCGCCCTGCTGTCTCTGTCCATGCATGATGGAGAGACTTTAAAGGCCTACTCGGGCCGATATTGGGAGATGTACAATGAACTGGAGGGGAATTTTGATGAGGTGGCCATCAGTACCTTCAAAAATGGTCTCCCGACTGGACACGGCCTAAGGAAGTCTCTGACTAGCAAGCCTGCCACCAGTATACACCAACTGATGGATCGGATCGACAAGTACAAACGAGTGGAGGAAGACCAGCTGCAGGGCAGAGGAAAGGAAAAGGCTATCCCACTGGAGAGGAGGGATTTCAAGCCGGACCGATACAACAACACTCCCCTGAGGAGGGACTTCGCGGGGCAATCTGGAGCAGCCGACACGCAAGCGGTCCATGCCGTATTCCGAGAGCCAGTGCACAGGGTGTTGGTGAAAATCGAGAGCGAGCCATAATTTAGGTGGCCGAATAAGATGGTGGGGGAATCAACGAAGCGCAATCAGAACCTTTACTGCCAATACCACAGGGACCACGGACATACTACAGAGAACGGCAGGAATCTCCAGAGCTATCTGGACCAGCTGGTCCGAAAAGGAAAGATGAAGCACCTTCTGCATCACCCCAGTGACCACCCAGGCCAAGCCGATCAGGAGCCGAGGAGAGATAACGCCTTAAGGGCGCCCGCAGGGACGATCAACGTAATCTTGGCCACATCAGGAAGAACAGGCACGCGCCCTTCGCGAGTGCTGTCTGTGGCCCAGATCCCTGCCGAGGAGTCCCAGCCAAAGCCAAAGAGGGCCAGAAGGAATTCTCACCCAACCTTGAGCTTTTCAGAGGAAGACAAGATTGGGACCACCTAGCCCCATGATGATGCTCTGGTGATCACTCTCAGAATCGGGGACTACGATGTGAAAAGAGTAATGGTGGATAGTGCCAACGCGGTCGAGGTCATGTACCCAGACCTCTATAAGGGACTGGGGTTGAAGCCGGAGGACTTAATGCCCTATAGCTCTCCCTTGATGAGCTTCGATGGGAAGCTCGTTATCCCAAAGGGCATGATCAGGCTACCCATCCAGACCAGCCCAGAAGTGGTGGAGGTGAACTTTATAGTAATGGACACCTACTCCGCCTACAAAGCCATCGTAGGAAGGCCCTGGCTCCACACCTTGGGGGGGTGTCACCTCCTCCCTACACCAGAAGGTGAAATTCCCGTCAGGGGATCAGGTTCTTGAGATCCGTGGTTGCCAGCCCACAGCGAGGCAGTGCATGGTGGCCGCCATATCACATCGGCTCGACGCATAGTCCTCGGCCATGGCTAAAGAGAGCTTATAGCAATCAAGGACCCCGGCGGCGCCTCCTGATGCAGCCACCGAGGAAGCAAAATGTGAGGATCTGGAGAAAGTGGTAATTGGTGACGACCCGGAGAAGTTCTTTCGGGTCGGAGCTTGGCTACCTCCCAAGGAGCAGGAGGAGCTAATTGAGTTCCTCAAAAGCAATATTGACATGTTTGCATGGGATGCCTGTGATGCCCCAGGGATTAATCCGTCCTTCATCTGTCACCATCTCAACGTCAATCCGTCCATAATTTCCAAGAAACAGCCACCCCAGTGCCCATCGAGAGAGCACGCTGAAGCGATTAGGGAAGAGGTGAATAAACTTAAGCGTGCAGGGGCTATCAAAGAGGTCTTTTACCCCGAATGGTTGGCCAACACTGTGGTGGTCAAAAAGAAAAGCAGAAAGTGGAGGGTCTGTGTGGACTTCACTGACCTTAATAGGGCATGCCCAAAAGACCCGTTCCCCATGCCTCGAATAGATCAGCTAGTGGATGCAACTACAGGTCATCCTCGAATGAGCTTCCTAGATGCCTTTCAAGGAGGATCAGGAGAAGACAGCCTTTGTGACGCCCATTGGGAACTACCATTACAAGGTAATGTCGTTCAGCCTGAAGAACGCAGGGTCCACCTATCAAAGGATGATGACGAGAATGTTCGAGCCAATGCTGGGCAAGAGCATCGAAGTCTACGTTGATGATATGGTGGTAAAGAGTAAAGTGGTGTCCGAACATTTAGGAGACCTCGGCCGCACCTTTGACATCTTGAGGAAGCACAAGTTGCACCTTAATGCTTCCAAGTGCTCGTTTGGCGTGGGATCTGGCAAGTTTTTAGGATACATGATTACCCACAGGGGAATCAAGGTTGATCCTGATCAAATCAAGGCTATTCATAACCTAAAGCCTCCGCAAAACCCCAAGGAGGTCCAGAAGCTTACCGGAATGATCGCGGCCCTGAATCGATTCTTTTCCAAGTCGGCTGACAGGTGCAGGCCCTTCTATCTCCTGATCAACAAGTGGAAAGGATTTGAGTGGTCCGAGGATTGTGTCGTGGCCTTTCAGCAACTCAAGGAGTACCTATCTTAGCCACCTATCATGTCCAATCCTGAGGCCGATGAGGTCCTATACGCATACCTTGCTGTGGCACTTCACGCTGTGAGCCTAGTACTGATTCGGGACGATAATGGCATTCAAAGACTAGTCTACTACGTTAGCAAGTCACTGCATGAAGCTGAGGTCAAGTACCTACCCTTAGAGAAAGTCATACTAGCTGTGGTCCACGCTACACGGAAGCTCCCCCACTATTTCCAGACTCACACAGTGGTTGTCCTAACCCAATTACCCTTGAAGTCTGTACTTCGGACGGTTGATTACACAAGAAGGATCGCGAAGTGGAACACCATTCTGGGGGCTTTCGACATCAAATACATGCCTCGGACCTCCATAAAAGGCCAAGTCCTGGTTGATTTGGTGGCCGAATTCGCTGAACCACCAGTAGAGATGCCACCCGAGAAGATAAGCATGGACGAAAAATTAGTTGGGGCGATCTCCACCTCGGGGTCACCATGTTGGAGGGTATACGTCGATGGCGCGACAAATCAGAGGGGGTCTAGAGTGGGGCTGGTCTTAGTATCCCCTGAGGAGTCAGTCATAGAAAAATCCCTGAGGCTCGGGTTCTCGGCCACAAACAATGAAGCCGAGTATGAAGCATTGCTGCAAGGGATGGTCATGGTGCAGAAAATGGGAGGAAAAGCAATGGAGATGTTCTCGGATTCAAGATTGGTGGTGGGCCAGGTAAAAGAAGAACTAGAAGCCAGAGATCTGAGGATGCAAGAGTACCTATGCCAAATCAAGCGCTTGCAGTCAGATTTCGATCTTTTCAGCTTGTCACATGTCTCCAGGAGTGGAAACACCCATGCCAATTCATTGGCCACGCTTGCCACCTCCTCGGCAGGGGATTTGCCTCGGATCATTCTTGTAGAGCATCTGGAGAGAGCAAATGAGGTAGCAAAGGGCACGGTCCACATCCATCAAGTTGGGATGGGTCCCAGCTGGATGGACCCCATAGTGAAGTTCCTCAAAGACGATGTTCTACCCGAAGAGAAGTCAGAGGCTGAAAAAATACAAAGGAAAGCTTCTCGGTTCTAACTGTCCGAGGACCACAAGTTGTATAGGCGCTCCTACTTTGGACCATACCTACTGTGTATTCACCCCGAGGCATCAGAGTTATTGCTCAAAGAGCTGCACGAGGGGATCTGTGAGAGCCACACAGGAGGAAGATCCCTGTCTCACCGAGCCATCACACAAGGATATTGGTGGCCGGGGATGCAGAAGGAGGCCCTAGAGTATGTTAAGAAGTGTGACCAATGCCAAAGGTTCGCCCCAAATATTCATCAGCCTGGAGGGGTCCTCAACCCTTTGTCCAGCTCATGGCCGTTCGCCCAATGGGGCTTGGATATTGTAGGCCCTTTTCCCCAAGGCACCAGGGAATAAGAGATATCTGTTAGTTGCCACGGATTACTTCACCAAATGGGTCGAAGCTGAGCCGTTGGCCAACATCAGGGATGTGGACGCTAAGAAATTCCTTTGGAGAAACATTGTCACAAGATTTGGGGTTCCTCATACCCTCATTTCGGATAACGGACTCCAATTTGACAGCAAGGCCTTCAGAAGGTACTGTTGTGAGCTTGGGATCACAAACAGGTATTCAACTCCAACTTATCCTCAGGGAAATGGACAGGCCGAGACTGTCAACAAGGTCATCGTCAATGGGCTTAAGAAGAGACTGGATGACGCCAAGGGAAGATGGGTAGAAGAGCTGCCACACGTTCTTTGGACGTACCGGACTACATCACGACGGTCAATGAGGGAGACACCTTTTGCCATGATTTACGGGGTCGAGGCTGTTATCCCTCTAGAGACAAACTTCCCAACGCTAAGGACGAGCTCTTTCACTCCAGGCAGTAATGATGAACTGTTGGGGAGGAGCCTAGATCTGGTTGATGAACGAGGGAAAGGGCAATGATCCAGCTGGCCTATTATCACCAGAAGCTCAAGCAGGGATATGATGCCAATGTGAAGCTAAGACCACTAGCACCGGGGGACCTAGTGTTGAGGAAAGTTATGGGGGCTACCAAGAACCCTTCCTGGGGAAAGCTGGGGCCCAACTGGGAGGGGCCATATCGAATTACCTCGGTAGCAGGGATAGGTGCATACTACTTAGAAGACCTAGATGAAAAACTTGTACCTCGTCTGTGGAATGTAAATAACCTGAGGAGGTATTATTATTAATGAAAGCATCCCTTTTCTTGTGATTCGAATTTTAGGTCTATTATGATTGTATATATTATATTTTGGCGGCCACCTAAAGTACTAGACTGAACCACTTCAAGGAAAACCTGGGTACTAGACTGAACCAAGGTCTTGCATGATCCTCGGACTCAAACCTATGGGGAAACTAACCACTTCAAGACAAACCTAAGTACTAGACTGAACCAAGGTCTTGCATGGTCCACGGACTCAAACCTATGGGGAAACTAGCTACTTACAGGGGAATCTGAGTGTTAGACAAAACCAAGGTCTTGTATGATCCTCGGACTCAAACCTGTGGAGAAACTAGTCACTTACAGAAGAACCTAAGGGTTAGACGGAACCAAGGTCTTGCATGGTCTTCGGACTTAGACCTCTAGCGAAATTGGCTACCCTCAACAAAGGCGTAAATAAACACAAGCCCATGAGCATTACTTAAGGCATTCCGAAGCACATTGAACTTAACCCCGTAGCATGGTCAGCAACTAACGGTTTTCTTAAGTATTCAATTCAACAAGAATAGGTCGTGGTGTCAAGGTGGTTCAATTATCGACCAAGGTCTAAGTGGAAACTGTCACTATGGCCTTTACATTTTTTGGCCACCAATTCAGAATGAAAAGCATGCTTTGAGCTTCTGAGATTGTGAAGCTAATAATTAAAGCCCAGGTTATATCAGCGGTAAAACTCATCACAATAACAATTAACACATAAAGTAAAAAAGAGGTGATTCATACATTCAATTTAAAAGTAGCAGTACAGTGCTTTAAAAAAAAAAAAAAAAAAAAAGAAACAACAACAACAAAAGCAGAAAACAAAAGGCAAAAACTAGCTAAGACAGCCTATTTCTTCGACTTGAGCTTTATCCCCCCCCTGGGAGGCTGCCCAGAGGTGTCCTCGGGGTCCTTAGAGCTTTGACCTAGGGGAACAGCCTGTAGAGGCACCACCACGAGAGCTGTCTCCTTGGCTAGAGGGGCAACTTGGGGAAGGTCCCCCTCAGCAAGAAGAGCCTGGAAGTCAGCAGAAGGGACTTGAGGGCCAACAGGGGGCTTCACCACATCTGGGGGCGCTTCCAGGTTACTGGTTTCCCCTTCCTCTGGCACCCTCTGATGCTCAGCCTCCTCGGCAGGCCTGTCAGTAGAAGTGGGATCCTTGGCAGCATCGGCCTGGTCCCCGTCTGCCGCTTCGGGGGCAGTGTCGGCTACAGAAGTGGCAGAGGCAGCCTCTCAAATAGCGGGAGGGTAATATACTCTCTCGGCCCTCCTAAGCTCAGACGAGGCCTCGACCCCCGCTTCGTTGAGGGCCTCATTCCAAATCTGGGAGCAGTAGCGCCTGCATACCTCGGGGACTTGAGCCTTGAGGGCAGCCTCGGTCTTAGCCACTCCTTCAGCAAAGGCCTCTTCCTCCACTTACTCTTTAGAGCTCTAGGCCTCTATCCTCGCAAACTCAGCCTCTGCTTTGGCTCTCAGAGCCTCATCCCTAGCGTGCTCAGCAACGCCTTTGGCCCCCACTGCCTCGGCCAACCTCTGCTTTAAGTCAACGATGTGCTCCTTAGCAATTTGCAGTTGACCCTCAGCATCAAGAAGGCGCCTCGTCTGGTCGGCGGCCTGCTTTTGAGCGCCAGCTAAGCCTGACACCGCGCTATCTCTGGCCTTCGTCACCTCCTTTAGGGCCTCCATCGCCTTCTTGAGGTCATCCTCGGATTTGTGAAGGACTTGCGTGGCATCCAGGCGGTTGTCACGCTCCTGCTCCAGGGCCTTGCTCTGTTTATTAGCCTCCTCTTCCAGCCTGTAAGTGGCCTGGACAGCCTGCAAATTGGAACAAACAAATGATAAGTTTGGGAACCGAAGGGTAAAATCAACAAACTCTCAAACGGCGGATGGCTTACCATGCCTAAGTACCTCTTCATGCTGAGGATGACCTCTTGCCTCCTCAGGCCCTCCAATTAAGCCATATCGACAGGGAGTAGTAGGGATCTCTCCAGCACATCAGCCACATATGCGCCTTCACCCCTTCTGAAGTCCCTGAGGGAGGCATTATCCATCAAAGGCTCCCCATGGAGCATTGGGGCAGGGAGCCATGCCTGGGCCTCAGACTGCACAGCCACCTCTCTTCCTTGGCCCTGGTGCCCAGTTTTCTGCTACTTAAGAGGGCGACGAGCCTCAGCCTCCTCGAGGGAAGAGCGAGTCCTCTCAGCTCCCATAGGCCCTTTACCCTTAGGGTCATTCTTACGCTTGGGATCAGTAGGCTCGGGCCTTGGTGGCAAGCTCGGCTGAGGTGGAGAAGGAGGAAGCTTAGACTGGGCAGAAGACGACCTAGTCTGAACAGAATGAGACTTGGACGGCGAAGGAGGAAGCTTGGATTGGGACTTCCCCGGCCCGTCCCTCCCCGACTGACCCTCAAGCAGGTCAAGTAAGCTTGTCTGGGGTTGCCTCTTGAAACTCATCTCGGCCCGGGGAGAAGTCCTCGCAGAGAAGAGGTCCACCTCGGTTAAATTAGGGTCGCCCAGGTCACCAGAAGGATCCTCGGACAGGTGGACTTGGTCAAATACGCCAAATTCGTCCTCGGAGGGACCCAAATCAGCAACTTCTTCCTCTTCTTCTAGCTCTTCTTCCACGGCCTTCGCAGCGTGGGCAGAGGTAGAAGGACCTGCTGATGAAATACCTTCCGAAGCAAGAGACCCTTCGGGAAACAAAAACTCCTGCTCCACTACAGTTATGCTACGAAGTCAGGATCTTTGGCTCTAATCACGTGCTTCGGAGCCGGAAACGACTTCTGAAGCGGCTTGTACTCGAGGATCTTGTGGGCGGCTCTAACTTGGTTGTCAGCCTCATTCACAAAGATCTCCGCCCTGAGGACCTTTTCCAAGTCCTCCTTGTTGCCAGGTTAAAATGACGCTCAAAGGCGTGCGGATCTGCAGAAAAGAAAACACGTTCCTGTCAGTAACCAAACCAAGCAGACCTACAACCCAAAAGACTAGACCCTCTCCTACTCAAAGTACCCAACCTGGTGTCCCCTCCTCTGTCAGACAATGGAGGCCATCGTGCCACTCCCCGGACACGATGAGAAAGTCTTTGTTCAACCCCTTGCTGGACTCAGGAAGGCACTGGATAAGCCGGACCTTATCGTCCCTAGTCTTCATGTAATAAGACTTATTCAGTTTTTGGAGGTTGTAGCACCAGTTTACATCATGATGGGTTAACCTCAACCCCATCTGCTCATTCAAGGCGTCCACACAACCCAGGATTCTGAACATGTTGGTGGCGCACTGTGTGGGGGTCAATCTAAAGTACCTAAGGTAACCCCTCGTTACTGGCCCCATGGGGATTCTCATACCGCCCTCAAGGAAGGCGATTATGGGAATCACAACCTCACCCTCCTCCCTCCGAATGTGTCATTCCCCTTCCGCACAGTACCTCAAGCCCACATTACTGGGTATCCTATAATCGGCGATGAATTTCTCCATCACCTCTTCAGACTCAACTAACTTATTAAATCTACCCATCCCTAACAACGGCTAAGAAACTCAAGAAAGGGCGAAGGAAAGAAAGGACTCAGAGAGGAAGTTTGAGCTAGAGAGAGAGAAGAAGACTTACAAAAATGAGGAAAAGCTCCTCAGACGGGCTTTTTGTGCTGAAAAAGGCGTGAGTGTAGTTGGAGATTTGACCGAATTCAATGAACATGCGCAAGAACTCTTGAGTGCAAAAGTAAAGAGGTCGATCGGATCAAACGGGTATTTATACCCCCAATTAAAGATAACCGTGCAAGTTTCCCCACCCATAAAGCTGGGATAAGCCCAGCCGTTGGATTGGCATCACGCCGTTGAACGTGGGAAGCACAGAGCCGCCATAATTAAATGAGGGCGTGCTCCGTATACCAAAGCGCCAGGAACGTGCCTTGGACAGGCGAAAAGGCTGGCACTGATGAAGGATAAGACGTGACAAGCCATCACGACGGCCCGAGGATGTCAAAATCCTCCTCTCCGCCCGAGGACCCGAACCGCAGGATTTTGAGGGGCTATTGTGGGGTCAGAGAACCTGGTAACCCCGGCCCACTTCGTACCAAGCCTAAGGCCCATGCCGAGGATGAAGAAACGCCCGAAGACGAAGTGTGAAAGTCGAAATTGACCAGGAGCCTTGCAGAGGACAACCCTGTCCTCAGCCAACCGAGACCATGGGAGGAGGCAATAATGGCCCACCAAAAGCAGCCTTCCCGAGCATCTAAAGAGAATGAACAAGTACAACATGTCAGCCGTAGAGGCATGGTGGAGGAGCAAGCCTAAGATGAACTGTCACCTCCACATTAAATGCCTACAACTAACGTTCTGGCCGCATTAATGAGGAAATGACCCCCGAACAATGCAGTCTTGGCTGCCGCAACCCACATAAAGAATGGGAAGGCGGCTGATGGGACAAGCACTCAAGTAGTGACCTGCCTGATCAACAAATGGAGGGTTAAGATCAACTGAAAGGAGGTATATAATGTAAGGAATCCCTCTTGAAAGGGGGGACGGAAAAACAGAAGGGAATCATAAGTATAGAACATTGCAGCAACATGTAACAAGGAAAAACCTTTGTAACCAACCTCTGAAAGAATAATAAGAACCTCAAGCTCCCAAGAGGAGTGCCGAGGAGCATCATTGCACATTTGAATCCACGTCCATGCTATTCAACCCATATGCAACCATGCCTAGCCGTTGTATCCCTCACTAGGGCCTAGTTCTTGAACCCATCCTCTACAAATTCATTGTATTGGGCTAGCTGGGCTTGAGTCCACTCACTCAACAGTAGAAGTGCTCAAACCCAGTCCCTACAACGAATATTTTGTATTGTTCATCTTTCTTATCTCATTAGTGTATACTTTGGGATTTTTAAGTTTTTTATTTATCTATTCAATTTTCACATGTTGGATTAGATGCTAGATTAGATTATGATAGTATTAACACAATACTTCTTCTTTTTTCAAAAAAAAAATTCTCTACTTTTTTCCCCTTTGTACTCTTAGTTTTTTTCTTTAATTATTACGAAAAAGGAGTTACAATCATTACGTATAAAGCTATAACCAAAACTTTTGCTTGGGAATAGTGACATATTTATATTGCATTACTTCAAAACCTTATTAAAAATTTTGAGTCTAATTATAAATTGGATATTTGGCTTGATCAGATCACGTTTGAAATGTTTTGGAGAATATTTTGAGCAATAATTCTATAGGTAATTCATATTGTATGCTCATTTTGTGATTGTGTAGAGAGTAGTTGTATGATGTTTTTGGTTTGTAATTGTGAAGTTGTTTAGGATTGTAATTTATAGTGTTTTGTTTGTTTTATGGATTAGTGATTGTTTAAGTTATTAGCAATTATTTTTCATTGTTTATTTACTGAATAAAAGCCTTTCATATACCCTCTACTATAAAACCGAAATCTTATAGTATTGAATATATATTTCAATTGTAACTGATGTTTAATAAGCTGCCCAAAGCCCCAAATTGTTACAGATAAGACAAACATATAACTACAGAAATATATCTTCATGTTTGTGAGTTTGAATGGATGTTTGCGTAGCTTCTTTATCCTTTAGTCTTAAGTTATTAGCATTTTTTTTTTTTCGTTGTTTTTTTAGTGAATAGAAGCCTTCATATACCCTTTACTGTAAAGGCCAAATCTTATATTATTGAATATATATATTATCATTGTAACTTACGTTTAAAGTTTTACTCCATAAAGTGCATCATTATTGAGATGTCTTGATTTGAATTGATTTGTGCTGCATAATTCTTATTCACCAACCTAGCTATGCCTTAATCAATATTATAGTGTTTTCATTAGCCATCGCGTATTCCATGTACCTAAATGGTCAACAAATGATGAGGGCACCAAATAAATTAATATGGACATTTGAAAAAGTTTATTTAAAACTAAAAAAAAATAATTTCCAAATTTTATATACTTTTTAATGTTACACAAAATTTTATAATTAATTTTTATTAAAAAATAGTATTTTTTTCTACTTTTTAAATTCTAGAGAAAAAATGTATTGTTTCATTTTGGTATGACAAAAATTATATATATTACATTTGTGTTTGTCTCTATAATAACTGAAAATATGATTATGAAATACATTATTATTTATTAAATTAGTCCAAACTACAAAAAAATATATTTAATGAGACCACCTAAAAATATTATCACGCGCAATGCGCGAGGTCCGCAACTAGTTTAATATAAAAGTATTGTGTGGAGTTTGAGTCATTGGCTATATATATATAAGAGCATTAGTATTGGTGGTACTAAAAAGGTATATTGCTGTTTTTAGCACCATCAAATACAAAAATAAGGCTACATTGGTGGAGCCAAAACCAAATAATTTGGCTACACAGCTACAGTGCACAACTACTTTTGGCTGTGCACTATAGCTCAAAAGTATAATGAAATAATAATATTTTATTTGCCTCTTCAATTAAATAATGTTTCTTTGTTTCTTTCTTTTTTTTCTTTTGTACGTTCGCTAGTTCAGTTTTCAACCTCTCCCCTTTTGTTTTTCCTTTCTTCCTCCAGCCAACCCAAATCTTTCATAGAAGCTCACCCTCTCCCTTTGATTTTTTTTTCCCTCTCTTCCTTCACTCGCCACCGACCCATCAGATTTGCCCAGTGCAGAACCATTAGATTTGCCCAGCCGCCAACCCATCGAAGCTTTGTGCTCGATCAAGGCAAACAGCAAAACGGCGCCATGATCAGCAACGACGAGGATTCTAGGTTCATGGGTTTTGGATTGCTGGGTTTGTGGATTTTCGATTTTTTTTTTTTTTTTTTTTTTTGCTAGTGTTTTTGGTTCTTCTTCACATGGGTTTTTTGGTGTTTGATTTTTTTTGTGGGTTGTGGTTGAAATGACAGTTTGGTGGCTGTGTTGGTGGTGATTTGTTAGCTGTGGTTGTGGTTGTCGTGGGCTATGTTGATCGGAATGGCAACGAGTCGGGTTTAGAGCAGGTTTCTTTATGCCCGAACTCGCCCCGCGGGCTTGCCCCCAAAACCCAAACCCGCCCTATTTAATAAACGGGTTTCTTTTAAACCCCCAAACCCACCCCCATCGAGCCCCACCCAGATTTGCCACTTCAGGGCCCAATCCTAAGTCCTTGAAGGGCCTCAACTGTGGCCCAATTTATTTTTTTTTTTAAATCAATAGCATTTAATAGAAAAATCACACAAATCTACAATAATTTAATTCCAGATTTCTCATTTTCCCTTTCAAAATCACAAACCCAAATACAAAAATCCTAAATACATAACCTTCAAAATACATTTGACAATGAAATAATACATAAAATCACAAACCCATATATAGAAATCCTAAATACATAATCTTTAAAAAAAAAAAATTTGACAATGAAATAATACATAAAAATTACAAACCCAAATACAGAAATCCTAAATACATAAAAATCCTTCATTTTTCCTTTTACACCAACACAAAACAACAATTGATCTACCCCTTACAACCCGAAAGCTACCACTGTTTCAACCCTCCAAAACTCCAAAAACAAAACCACAATGCACCTGGAAAATCCAATAAAAATCCCTCCTTTTTCCAATCAAGGTGAGGTGAAGGAGGCAGGGAGGAAGGATCAGTGTCTATGGCGAGGTGGAGGAGTGAAGGCGCAGTAAGGGAGGGAGCAAGGATGGACCGATGAGGTGGAGGAGAGACCAGCAAGGGCAAGGTGGAGGAGGGTGGCGGCAGCAAGTAACAAGTAACAGTGAGAGTGAGGGAGAGGGAGGCGGCTAAGACTTGAGAGTGAGTGATGGAAAATGAAAAATGAGGATTAGGGTTAGGATAGTTAGTATTTATAGTTAGGGTTTTTAATTTTTTAATATATATATATATATATATATATATATATATATATATACGGGTCAGGTTCGGGTTGGGTATGCATAATACCCGCACACGACCCGAACCCATTACGAGTTGGGTTTCTAAAACCCAACCCGCCCCATTTGCTTCGTGGGTCGAGTAGGGTACCCGCGGGTCGGGCAATTTTTGCCATCCCTATGTGTTGGTGGTGGTGTGGTGGCTGGTTGGAAGGTTTTTGTGGTTGATATCTTTTTATTTTATTTTATTTTAATGATTTCTTTATATTATTTTAATCAAATAGCTAAAAAGATAGATCTATTGATGTTGGATGTATTGTAAAGTGAAGAGGTAAAATAGATAAAGTGACTTTTGTAGGTAGGTGCTAAATAGCCAAATTTTTGCCTCCACCAATGTGGATACTCTAAACACACACACACATACCAAAAGCTTTGTAACTGAATTGGCACCTCCCCATGCACAAAGTGCTTGGGGGTCTAGAGGGAAAAGGGTTCAAGTTGTGGGGTTAGGAGAATATTGTAATTATTTCTCAAAAATAGAATAAAATAAAATAAACACACACACATGGCCCATGCATTCTCATCACGCATTAAACAGCACCAAGTACCTACTCTCTCTCTCTCTCTCTCTCTCTCTCTCTCTCTCTCTCTTTTTGTACCAACTCTCTCTTTTTTTCTCGATTGGCCGTTACAAAAGCCGATCCCTTTACTCATTTTGAAACCAATATGTTAAACCTATGCACTCAACATAATTAAAGGTTGCCTAAAAAGAGCCCAAGTTATCATCCTGATATCTGAAACAAACCCGCCAAGCCATTTTGCTCAGCAATAATGTCTGCTACCACAAAACTTGAAGAGAACCCAAACATGAAAACCTTTCAACCATCTTCATCCCCGACACCTCCAACTCAAAAATGGTCAGCCAGCTTTGCAAAGATTGTGCTTTTGGAGCTAAAAGTGCAAAGGGGAATTGTTATTCCATTGATAGCAATGAATTTAACATGGTTTGCAAAAATAGCAATCACAACAGCCTTTTTAGGCCGCCTTGGGGAGCTTAACTTGGCAGGTGGCGCACTTGGGATCACGTTTGCTAATGTCACAGGTTTGTCTGTCTTGAATGGCCTCTGTGGAGCCATGGAACCCATATGTGGTCAAGCTTACGGAGCCAAAAACTTTAAACTCCTTCACAAGACTCTCCTCATGGCAATCTTATTATCACTACTTGCTACACTACCTATAACTTTCTTGTGGCTCAATGTTGATAAAATTCTTATCCATTTTGGTCAACAAAAGGATATATCAATTGTGGCAAAGACCTATCTTTTCCATCTCCTCCCTGATTTGGTAATCACTTCATTTCTATGTCCACTCAAAGCCTACATGAGCTCACAGAGCATCACAATTCCCATATTGTTTAGCTCGGGTCTGGGTCTAGCTTTTCACATTCCCATCAACATATTACTTTCGAAAGCTAAGGGTCTTGAGGGAGTTTCAATGGCAACTTGGGTCACTGATCTCCTTGTAGTGATATTACTTGCCTTGTATGTATTTCTGATGGAGAATAGGGAAAGAGGATGGAAGGAAGGTGGGTGGTGTGAACAAAGCATTAGTGACTGGCTCAGGTTGCTCAAGCTCTGCGGGCCTTGTTGCCTTACCGCCTGCCTTGAATGGTGGTGTTATGAGATTTTAGTCTTGCTCACAGGGAGGCTACCGAATGCTAAGCAGGCTGTTGGAGTGTTAGCAATTGTGCTAAACTTCGATTACCTGCTTTTCTCTGTGATGTTATCATTAGCCACATGTGCATCCACCCGTGTGTCGAATGAGCTTGGTGCAAACCATGCCGGTCCTGCTTACCAGTCAGCATATGTGTCTCTGGCAGTGAGCTTCATCTCCGGTTTCATAGGTGCCATAGTGACAGTAGCAGCCAGAGGAATATGGGGGCCTCTGTCTAGCCATGATAAGGGGACTATAAGAGGTGTAAAGAAGATGATGTTGCTAATGGCTTTAATGGATGTAGTAAATTTTCCATTGGTAGTATGTGGAGGAATTGTCCGGGGAACTGCTAAGCCAACGTTGGGTATTTATGCCAATCTTGGTGGGTTCTACCTTCTATCTTTACCCTTGGGTGCAGTTTTAGCCTTCAAGGCGGCACTTGGACTTGGCGGGATGTTGGTAGGTTTCTTGGTGGGGATGGTAGCCTGCTTGGTTTTACTGTTGGTCTTTGTCATAAGGATTGACTGGGATGAAGAAGTTGTCAAGGCACAAAAACTAGCATGTGATGTGGACATTGTTAAGGAAGATGAAAGTCACTCCAGTTCCAGTGTGGACAAGTATGAGAACAACTGAATAAGTTGTAAACATTTGTTTGTACTTTGTGTTATAAACGCCTTTAGCATAACAATTAAATAACTAGAAAATAGTCAATTGAATGGTAACAATTGAATAATTAGAAAATAGTCAATTGAATGGGTTCAATTCAAAACATATAACCGCACATATCAATGCTACAAACTCTTATACTCGGGCATTATGCAACTAGGAAGCACAGGTGTGGATTCGGGTTCAAGGTGTGAGTGCAATGCGATGCGGCGACTCGGCAATTTTTGAAAACATAGGGCGAGAGTACAGAGGGATACATTTATTAATAAATTATTAAATATATTTTATTTATATTTTCTATATATTGCTAAGCATATTTTTTTAATATAATGGTAAACATATACCAATTTAAGAGCAATAGTAAATAATAAAATGAATACTAAATACATAATCATTCCATGATGTTCAAAAATTAGAATACAAAATAGAAAGTTTGAAACTAAAACAGTGTTTCTCTAACCAAGAGATGGAGAGATTGAGACCGAGGTTTGAGATTTTATGAAGAGTTGTGAGAGTGAGCTTGGGTCAATGAGGCAAAGGAGAGATGGAGGGAGTCTGAGGGAGAGCCGTGGGTTAGAGAGAGAGAGGAGGCGGAGAGAACGAGAGAGTCAGAGAGAGTTTGAGATGCGTTTAGAGTTTTTTTCTTTAAACTAGGATGTTAAAACGGTGTGTTTTGTCAAAAAAATTTACTTTAAAAAAAAAAAAAAAAAACACTTATTTCGGCCCATATCGAACCGATTCAGGGCCTGTTTTGGACCGAATTGAGAAAAAAATAAATAAAAATAAAAAATCGATCACAAACGCGTGTGCAGCTGCGTCCACGGCCACACGGCGTGTCAGTGCGTATCAGACTCAGGTGCACCAACCCAATTGGCACACCCATGCTTTCCAGCTATGCAGACCAAAGTCTATTGTTGTCCTTGTGAAGCAATCCTAGGCAATCATCCTCAGAGACTTGCCTAGAGTGTTCAGATTCTCATTTCATTGCTCCCTCAAGGAAGCCCATTTCGTAATGAAACTGCTGGCAAGCGAGAAAAGTTAAAGAATTGTCACGACACTAATTTAAATGGCAAACTCCATCACATGCCCTGAATAATGTATCACGCAACTCAGCGTTTTCAATTTGGGACATTGGAAAAATTAAGCATTCAATTAAAATTCTATTCATGAGGAGAACAACTTTTATAGGCAAGCTCAACAGGGAAGCAATCCGAGAGAGTCCTAATGGAAGTGTCCATGACAGAACTTGCAACTTCAAAGGAAAGAACAGAGAACATTAATATATCTCCAAAAAATAGAATTACAAGTATGGTAACAAACCTCAAATGAATGTATCAATCATCTACAAATCCAGGTTCTGAACTCAAAGACTCCAACTCTTTGGCTTTCTCATCATTAAAGCCAAGGGTAGCCATTATCTTATAACCTGGTGATTCCACTTCAGACCATATGCCGAGAAGCATATGAGATGTCGTAATTTCCCCACCATCACCTGCAAGTCACAAAGTTAATCATGCAGTGTGGGAAAAAAATTATGATGTGAACAAATATGTATCCTCAGACGCAGTAATGCTTCAACCAGAAAATGTAGGGTACGGCAGAGCTGTCTCCAATTCAAAGAAGTTTATTGAAAGTATTAAAGCAGTGTGAAATTTCAATTTTGATTGATTAGTATTTGAAAGAATTATTCAAAAATCCAACCTCAAAATTTAATAATATATGAAGTAAATAGCTTCTGATCAAACAATGGCAAAGTGTTTTACATTGCATTTAGCTATTAAATTACATCAATACAGACAGAAAGGCAGCCATCTCACAAGCAACAGAAAAACGTTTCAGTAGTCTATGTTAAAGGGCCCCTAAGATGACACTTATTTTGCAATGTGTCTCCTATAATGGTTCTTTCCATGTCATGGAAATTTATCCTCAGATACTTGATAATATTTTTTGAGAAATAATACTCGTTAAATTCAATGGAACCATATGGAAAAACAATACATACTCATACTTTGTTTTTATTCTTAATTCATTCATATATACCTTATATTTTCTCCAATATTTCAAGGAAAGACTGATGTTTGCTTTCCAATTCATAAAACTAAGATTTTATAACAAATAGACTTTTTAAAAAGATGAATATGGAGGTTCAAGCAGCAATTAAATTAGAGAGAGACAGCTATAGAAACCTACCCAAATGTACAGACAATGCTGCTTATGAAAATTATGAAGTGGCAAAAAAAAAGGTTGTCCGAGAGGCTAAATGTAAGGCCTATGATAACTTATATAACAAGTTGGGACAAAGGAGGGAGAGAAGCATATTCATAAACTTGTTTAGACAAGGGAAATGAAAACAAGAGACTTGAAAGGTGTTTGGTGCATTAAAGATGAAGGTCAAATAGTGTTAGTAAAAGAAGAGCAAATTAAAGAGAGCTGGTAAAGTTATTTTGATAAACTTTTTAATGGAAATTATATGAGAGATTGGAGCAACTTGGGTAACTCATTAGAGGATAGAACCATATATTTTTTTCAAAGAATTAGGATGACTAAGCTAAAGAATGCATTAAGGATGATGAAAATGGGAAAAGCCGAGGGATTGGACGAAATCCCCATTGAAGTCTGGAATACTTGGGTGATGTGGGTGTATGCTGGTTGATAAACCTTTTCAATAAGATCTTAAGTGTTAACAAAATGTCTAAGTGAGAGGAGGAGAAGTACTTTAATACCTATTTATAAGAACAAGTGAGATATTCAAAACCATAAAAATCACCATGGAATTAAATTAATGAGTCACAATATGAAACTTTGGGAAAGAGTGATTGAACATAGGTTAAGACATGAAACAACAATATCAAAGAATCGATTTTCTTTTATGCCAAAATGATATACCATGGAAGCTCACTAAATAAATTCAAAAGGACAATATAGTATCAACCAGCTATGCTTTTTGATATCAAATGTTGGGCTATTCTACTATTGTAAATGGCGAATCATAAAGATGGAGAGACTAAAGAGAATGTGAATCATAGAATACGAGTAGGGCGGATGAAGTAAAGAAGTGCATCAGGAATATTGTTGTGCAATCGTAGAACACCTATTAAGTTAAAGGAAATTTTGTAAGACTGCTATACAACTAGTTATGCTCTATGGTATCAAATGTTGGGCTATTAAGTAGCAAAATATTCATAAAATGAGTGTAGCTAAAATGAGAATGTTAAGATGAATAAGTATAAATACACGAAGTGAGGAAATTTGCTTAAAGATAAGGGTAGCCCCTATTGATGAAAAGATAAAGAAGCATCGCTCTTGAGATAGTTTGCTTATATTCAGAAAAGAGCGAGTAATGCATTAGTAAGAAAGAATGAGTTTTTTTTTTTTACTTATCAAAGAATGGAAAGAATGAGTTTATCCAAGTTGAGAGAAGGAAATTAAGGTAGAGGAAGACCAAAAACCACATTAGTAGAAGTAACAAATAAGGACATGTCAATTAAGAAAGTAATATAGAGTATGACTTTAGATAGAATATAGTGGAGGAAAAGAATACATGTGGCTTAACCCAAACTAATCTATTGAGGATCCATAGCCAAGCCCAAAATTTTGGAACTAAGGCTTTGTTGTTGTTGTTGTTGTTGTAGACATCTTAAAAAGATGCTAAAACCATAAATACAATTCTAAACAAGGAGTCTCTCCTCTATTAATAATTTTATGATTATTGGGTATAGGCCATAGGTTTTCTTTTATTATGGGTCTTTATTTATGGGTTTTGGTTTAATTTAAACAGGGTTTTGTATACTAGTCAAAGTAGAAGCCCTGGTCGTACCAGGAGAAGTCAAGAATAGGGTCTATGTAAGTGTTCTACTATACTCAAACAAGTGAGAGTTGATTAATAAAATTTGAGTGTTTTGAGTAGTGAGATATGTTGGCCTTTGTGTAATGTTTCCCTCTCTCTTCTATCTCTTTTCTTCTTCTCTTTCTTATGGTAATATTCACAGGTATCGTTCATACAGCCCCTAAACACCATAAAAATCTCTTTTTCCTTCTTCCTTACAACCCCAAACCAAGCCCTTTATTTTACTTACCAAAACCCTAATGGTCATTTTGGATTGGGGTGGGGGGGAGGGGGAATAGAGTAGACTTGGCCAGAAATTAGGCTAATTTTCGGCCAACTCTACTCTACTCCCCATCCATCCAAACTAGCCCTAAATCCCCACACACTTTCTTCTACCAAATAGCCATCACATAACTCATCAAACCACCTTTTAATTCCTAATACAACCCATAACCCAACAACTCTAAATCCTATTTTTACAAACCCTCCTAATCCTTAACCCACCACAACCACACAGATAAATTCCCTCTATTTGCCCTGCATAAACTTGGTATCAGAGCTAAAGTCTTTACCAAAATCCTATCCTAAGTTTTTTGCTAAAATCCCCTTGATTTCCCCTACATAAACTTGGTGTCAGAGCTTAAGTCTTACCAAAATCCTATCCTGAGTTTTTTGCTAAAATCTTCTTCTGCCAACCACTCTACAAAATTTCTCATCCAAGATAATGGTGACTAACCCAAAATTAGAGTCTCGGTTTAGGCTTTTTCTCAAGCCTACCAAAAAAAAACACTCTGAACCAGTTATGAGAGAATGTGATTTCAATGGGAGTAAAACTTGAAGAATTATTCACCATGAAAGAAACCTAAAACAAGCTCTCAGCAGTTGTTCTTGGAAAATTTTCTGCTGAAACCACCATTGATCAAGAGCCCCAATACTCTAAATCAGCTCCAAGTGCAACCCATGTATTTTCCACAAGTTTAACACCCTTTTCTCCCATAAATTCTTATGGACAAAGCACTAGTCAGATGCCACCACAAAAAAAAAATCCAACATTGTTCTCACACATCAAGGTGCTGGTTTTATGAAAGGGAATTATGGGGAAGGCAATCCAGAGGTGTTCTTTGATTGGTTGCATAGTACAGAAAGCTTTTACAGATGGTATAGCTTAAGCAAAGAGCGAAAACTCTTTTTCACAGAGGCTAAACTCAAAGGGACAGTTCGAATATGATGGGAAAAGTATCAAAAAACTCACTGTGTAGTCATTCGATCTTGGGAGGACGTGTGAAGTGCTATGACTCGTTACTTTATAGTTTATACAACCTAATTTCAAGCAACAAGCTCACTTGTAATTTACACAGTGCAAGGTTTTATTCTGAGAGGAGGCCCGGCTACCTCGAATTAGTCACAAATCCTGTGTTAGCTTTCATTTCCTAGGGACAGTATGGGGGGATTTCGAAGTTTCTTTATTGAATCTAAGTTGTTTCAGTTGGTGATAGAGGAAGGTGGGAATTTTTTCTCCCTTAAGATCTTTGAACGGGGAAAATACTACATGCAATCGGTGTTTATGGGCAAGAGTGCAGCTCTTTGGACAATGCGGAATCTGGAACACACCGTGAGTGGGGTTAGTCCTAAGCAAATTTTCACGTTCAAGGAAGGTGATACTGCCTACACGATGCAACGGGGATCCAACTCGTTTGGGCAGTACTTATCAGTGACAGAGCTTAAGGTAGGAGGGCTGCGGCGAACTATCATTATTCCTGCCGGAAAATTACAACAAGGATGGAGAACTTTTGGGATTGAATTAAGAAGGCTTTTGGAACCTTCTCAATATGCATTGGGTGGATTGAAGTTTGTACTGTATAGGTTTAAGCAAATCCCAAAATATCAACCTGCCAGGTCTTATGTGGAGGCTGTCAAAGCTCCAGTACAGGCAAGGTTGAAGCATGTTCAGCAGCCCCTCAGCAAAGAAAAGGTTCAGGCTGATACCGTGAAGAATTTTGTGGAGTTTCCGAGTGATAATTCTCGCACACGGATAGCAGCTTCTGAAACTCAGGCTGGTAGCTTTCCTCAGTCAGCCGTGGGTGGTGGTGAGGGTGGGAAAGGTGGTATTAATGGTAAGAATAAATTTGAGGAGAATATCCCGGAAGGAAATAAATTCAATATTTCCTTGAAGCACAATTTGAATTCAAATAAGATTGAGTTTGGAAAGTTACGTGATAGGAGGAAGGGACATTGGCTAGGGAGAGGGCTGACTGTGAATGTGAATGAACATGGAAAGAGGCAGGTATCTTGGGAGGGTGTTAAAAGTGTTAAACAGGCTGGCAAATGGGTGAGTACTACTGCCCATAGTATTAGTGTGGGTCTGGGCTCATCCAAGCAAAAAGCCCAAGCCTTGTTGGGAAATAAAGAACCCATTTTGGGCCTGGGTCTGTCAAGCCCACCTTCTTTTGAGGCTGGCGAGAGTTCATCTAGTGGACTAAAGGCTCTGGAGGCTTCTTACCAGAATGAGTTCAGTAGGCCGAGCTCAGGTAGGAGTGCCACGATGGCTTTTGAGAGCTCAAGGACCACACCCACCATATCGGAGCAACGTGCGACGTCGTCGTGGGTATCGGTGGGCACAAATCCATCCTTAGCAGTGACGGAAGTGGCGGGTAACGGCGGAGAGGACACCACGATCCCACTAGCTCAGCCACCCACTGCGTCGACTGGACTAGCGATGGTGACCCAAGCTCCCACGATCAGATATCGCCAATCAGTGAGCTGAGTGGGTCGAAGTTGGCGCCGGTGGTGTCATCGGCCATGATATCGGAACCGGTAATAAACCCGATAGTACCAGCGTTAGTATCCCTGGATTCTCCAGTGGCATCGGAGGTTAGGGAGGAGGATTTTGTGGGTTTGGAAGGACCGGGTAAGTCTGATTTTGAGGGAGCTCAATTACGTGGCCCAACTATAATAGAATTGGTAGGAGACTTGGATAAGTCTTGGGGTAATTCCAAAGACTGGATATTACAATTACATGATGGCAGGCAATTAGTGCTCCCATTGTCTCTGTATCGTTCTCCAGATAGTATGTCAGTCAGCTCAAGTTTGGAGGGAGACTGTGTACCAGGTAATGATTCTAGTACTTATGAAGGACAGAGGGTTAGTTGGGCAGATGAGTGTGAGGGGTTAGTAGAGTATTTTCCTGGGTCAGAGAGTGAGTTGTGGGAAGTAGGTGAAAGGTTGAGGTCGTGTGAGGGTGGTGATGAGCCATTAGTAGTGGTACCTTTGGCCACGGAAGGTCCGACGGAGTTGGAGTCTAGTCATGCGAAGGAGTTTAGGTGTAAGGAGAGTGTGGATAGTTGCCAACTATCATATTGGGTAACCAATAGGATAAAGGCTTTCAAGAAATCTGTGGGCACTTCATTGGAAGGTTTTGAGGAGCAGATTACAGGATTGTTATCAGCCATTGAGGCCAGAAAGAAAGATAAAAAGAAACGTGTGGTGGGTGATCAAATGAAGTTGGTCAAGTCTGGCCAGAAAGGTCAACGGGAGTTGAAGAATCTGTTGACATCTTTGAATATTGAGTATGATCCACATAAAGCAAGAAGTGCAAGTTCTAAGCAGGCTGTAGTGTCTTATCAATGAATGTGAAGTTTATTTCCTGGAACGTAAGAGGGCTGAATAAGCAGGATAAAAGGCTCAGGGTTAGAAACTTGATTAGAAAGTGGGGGCCAGATGTGGTTTGTCTTCAAGAAACCAAAATGGGGCTGATTAATAGAGCGATGATTCGTAGCTTATGGGGTGGACAACATGTTGACTGGTCTTACTTAGGTTCTTGTGGAGCTTCTGGTGAGGTGTTAGTGACGTGGGACACTCGGGTAGTGAATAAAATGGAGGAAGCAATAGGGAGATTTTCGGTTTCTTGTAAGTTTACAAGTGTGTCAGATCAGTTTGTTTGGGCATTTACTGGTGTTTATGGTCCTAATTTGCACAGAGACAGGAGGTTTTTATGGGAGGAACTCTGTGGCTTGAATAGCTGGTGGAGTGTACCATGGTGTGTGGGTGGGGACTTTAATGTGGTTAGGTTCCCTTCTGAAAGATTGGGATCTAATTCTTTCACTACTGCGATGTGGGAGTTCTCCAATTTTATTTCGGAACAAGGTCTCATTGATCTGCCATTGCAAGGGGGTTCTTTTACTTGGTCAAATTCTAGAGAAGATGTCTCGAAGGCTAGGTTGGACAGATTCTTGTTTTCTGCAGATTGGGAGGAGAGGTTTCCAACAGTTTCTCAAAGACGGATGTCTAGGTTGTGCTCGGATCATTTTCCAATTGTCCTTGAGGGTGGTTCTTTTCAGAGAGGGAGTATGCCGTTTAGATTTGAGAATATGTGGCTTAAGGATGAAGGTTTTGTGGATAGAGTTCGGTCTTGGTGGGATTCCTATCAGGCTCATGGTGCACCGAGTTTCATTCTGGCCAATAAATTGAAGCTCTTAAAAAATGAGTTGAAACGATGGAATGTGGAGGTGTTTGGTCATGTTGAAGTTCGGATTAAAAAATTGTGGAAGGACCTAAGTGCTTTAGAGAATATGGAGGAGAGTCGGGGTTTATCTGCGGAGGAAAGAGTAGAAATGGGAAGAATTCGTGATGAGTAATAAGTTGGAGGAAAAAATCTAGAGTTCTCTGTGTTAGGGAAGGCAACAGGAACACTAAATTTTTTCACCGCATAGCTAACTCTCATAGGAGGGTTAATTCTATTGATAGGCTTATGATGGATGGGGTGTTGTCTTCGGACCCGGCTACTATAGCAAATTGTATCACTCAGTTTTATAGGCAGCTTTATTTGGAGGATGTGGCTCATAGACCTGTCTTGGATGATGTGGAGTTTTCTAGTATCTCGGTGGAAGATGCAAGTTGGCTAGATAGGCCATTTGAGGAAGAAGAGGTGTTTGGGGTGATCAATGACTTTGGTGATAAGGCACCTGACCTGGATGGCTTTTCAATGGCATTCTTCCAGTCTTGTTGGGTGTTTTAAAAACAAAAATTACGATTGTATTCCACAATTTCCATACTCAGGCGGTGTTTGAGAAGAGTCTTAATGCCTCGTTCCTTGCCCTTATTCCTAAGAAAGTGGATGCTGTGGAGGTCAAGGACTTTCGACCTATTAGCTTAGTTGGTGGGATTTATAAGATTATTTCTAAGGTGTTGGCTAATCGACTTTGTAGGGTGGCGCATGGGCTTATTTCGGATTCACAAAATGCTTTTGTGAAGGGTAGACAGATTTTGGATTCCGTCCTGATTGCTTCTGAATGTATTGATAGTAGATTGAAGTCAGGTGTTCCAGGTGTGTTATGTAAATTGGATGTGGAAAAGGCGTATGATCATGTGAGCTGGGATTTTTTAATGTATATGCTTCAGCAGTGTGGTTTCTCAGAGAAATGGAGAAAATGGATAAGGTACTGCATTTCAACTGTAAAGTTTTCCATTCTGATCAATGGTAGCCCATCTGATTTCTTTGGAAGTTCTAGAGGGCTTCGGCAAGGGATCCTTTCTCTGTTGTTGTTTGATATTGTGATGGAAGCATTAAGTCGTATGTTGGATGTGGCGGCCTCCGCCGAGCAATTCTCAAGTTTTTCTGTGGGTAGTACGGCTGGTTCATCAGTGATGGTGTCTCACCTTTTATTTGCAGATGACACTTTGATTTTTTGTGGTGCTGAACCTTCTCAAATTGCTAATCTGAGGCCGATTCTTAGTAGATTTAAGGAGGTGTCAGGGCTTCATATTAATTTGGGGAAGTCTGAGCTGGTTCCTGTTGTTGGGGTACACAATTTGGAGGATTTGGTGGGTCTATTGGGGTGTGGGCAGTCTTCTTTGCCCTTGAAATATTTGGGCTTTCCGTTAGATGCAAAATTTAAAGATTTATCTGTTTGGAATCCTATCCTAGAGAGAATGGAGAGGAAATTAGCAGGTTGGAAGATAATGTATTTATCTAAAGGGGGTAAGGTGACACTCATTAAAAGCTCACTCTCGTCTCTACCTACATACTTTCTTTCTCTTCTTCCTTTACCAGGGAAGGTGGCAAAGCGTATAGAGAAATTACAGAGAGACTTTCTGTGGAATGGGATTGGTGGTGAACCTAAAATACATTTGGTTAATTGGGCTAAGTTTTGTAGGCCTTTGCAGGTGGGGGGGTTGGGTATAACACGGTTGGAGAGCTTTAATTCTGCCTTGCTTGGTAAATGGTTGTGGAGGTATGGCATGGAGACTGATGCTTTATTGAGGAGAGTTATAGAGGCAAAATATGGGAACATTTGGGGTGGTTGGTGTACGAAAAAGGTTACAAGTCCTTATGGGGACAGCCTGTGGAGATACATTAGAAGTGGTTGGTTGAACTTCTCTAAACTCCTTGTTTATGATGTGGGGGATGGTACTAGAGTGAAATTTTGGAAGCATGTATGGTGTGGGAATTGCTCTCCAAGAGGCCTTTCCAGAGCTTTATCGTTTTAGCAGGTCAAAGGATTCCTCAGTGGCTGAAGTTATGGGTTGGTCTGCTGGGAGGTTTCACTAGAATATGCAATTTCGTCATCCACCACAAGATTGGGAAGAAGAAGTCTTTGACCGGTTTATGGGGTTGGTCTATTCTTCGACAGTGCGGGGGTTTGGTCTTGATAAGGTTTGTTGGAAACCTGCAAGGAATAGAGGTTTTGAGGTTAGAGGTTATTATAGCTCCTTCTACCCTCCTACTCTTGTTTCCTTTCCATGGAGAATGATATGGCAATCGAAGGTTCCTCCAAGGGTGGCTTACTTTTCTTGGTCTGCTTCCTTAGGTAAGATCTTAACAACGGACAACCTTCGTAAAAGACGAGTGATGCTACTTGACTGGTGCTATATGTGTAAGAGGTGTGGGGAGTCGGTGGATCATCTCTTACTTCATTGCTCTATAGCTTGGGAGTTGTGGTCCATGGTTTTCTGCTTGTTTGGTATTCAATGGGTTATGCCTCATACTGTTCTTGAGTTGTTTGAGGCTTGGCAAGGAAAGTTTGTGCGACATCGTCATATTGATGTTTGGAGACTAGTGCCTCATTGCTTGATTTGGTGCATTTGGCGTGAAAAGAATGCTAGAAGTTTTGAGGGTTGTGAACGCTCTTTGCTGGAGATTAAGTCTTTCTTCTTACATACTCTCTTTGAATGGAGTGTGGTGTTTTCTCATTTTTCTTGTTATTCCTTTTCTTTGTTTCTTGACCGTTGTTCTTTTGTTTCCTGATTTGTGCCCCCATAGTACATCCCCAATGTACTCGGTTTGGCAATCTTTCTATTATTAATAATATTCTTACGTTATTTATCAAAAAAAAAAAAAAAAGATTTTATTCTATTGAAGAGTCATCAAGTTCTGTAACTTCACTATACGATTGGGATTCCCAAGGAATGTGATGATTTCTATGTATCACCAAGGCTTGAATCCTAATATTTATTCAGGTTTGGCTGCAAGTAAGCTGTATCCTATGGCTGATGCAATTCAAGTTGCATGCCAAATGGAAGAGGAGACTAAAAAGAAAGCCTTAATGAGAGCTCAAGTGGCAAGCAATATTAGAAGTGAGAGAACAATTGTGGATACTAATTGGGAGAAGTTTGTTGATAAGTCTCGAGGTAATTCTTATCCCCCAAACAAGAGTGCACATTCTAGTGCTTCTTCATCACAAGGAACTAGTAGTTCTAATTCTAGAATAAAGTGTCATGGTTTAGGTCATATGTCTTTTCAATGTCCTTCAAAACAAATTGCTGCTGGAAAAGGATATTCCTAAAACAGGTCAAAAGGCAATGAGCCAATAAAGGGACCCAAACAACCTGAACTTGAAGAAGAGATTGTGAACCTCTCAGTGCTAACTTGGAGGTGAACGTTCATGAGCTAGATCTAGATGATGAGGGTATAATAGGCGTCATTCATCCACCTCTTACAACAATTAAACAAGACATTCAAGAGAATGAAGACCACTATCATAGGGGAAAGATTTTTCAAACTCAAGTCAACCGCAAACAAATATATTCTTTGGTAATTGACACCGGGAGTTGTACTAATGCAATATCTAAGGAAGCAGTGAAGAAATTGGGATTAAAAGTAAAGTCCCCTCTGGATCCATATCATGTGGTATGGATCACTAACACAAAGTTGAAGGTTGATAAACAACGCCTAGCCACATTTGATATTGGCAAGCTTAAGGAGATTGTTATGTGTGATGTGCTGCCTCTTAAACTGTGTCACATACTTTTGGGTAGGCCATGGATCCCTAGTGACACCATAATGGGCATGCCAATACTTGCTCTTTTGTTGATGGCAACAAGAATTGCACTCTCACATGTGCTAACGACATGACAATCTTGAAGTTGAAGAACAGTTCCTTTCTTATTTGAAAAAGTGTTCCTTCTAATGGCATTCTTGGTTTAGCTCCTAATTCGACGGAGTTGAGTTCTTTTCAAAGGGGACAAGGAAGAGTTGATGGTGCAACCATAGCAAAAAGAATATCCTCTTTGGAAGCCTAAGGCTAAGGCAAAGCCCAAGAATAAGTGTCCATGGTAAATAATTAGCTTTTTTATATTTTATTTGTTTATTCTAGAGTCAATGGTATTTTAGTAATTTTACAATTTTTGGGTATGGGGCCTATGGGCCATGGGTCTTCTTTTATTTATAAGTCTTATTTAGTTTAGGGAAAGGGTTGGGTGGATCCGTTGAAATGTGGACACATGGCAATTATTTGACATGTGTCCAAATCCCAACTAGTCCATTGCACACGAGCACTAGACCCAAGTCGATTCCTTTAGTTTATGAGTCTTTACGCATCAATTGTGGTTTAATTCAAAATAGGGTTTGGTTTATTGGTCAAAGTAGAAGTCGTAGTCATACTAGGAGAAGTTAAGAATTGGGCCTATATAAGTGTTTTATTGTACTCAATCAAGTGAGAGTGATTAATAAAATTGTTTAGTGTTTTGAGCATTGAGGCAAGTTGGTTATTGAGTGATGTTTTCTCTCTCTCTTCTCTCTCAATATTCTTCTTCTCTTTAACCACGGATACTGTTGATACAGCCCCTAAACACTGTAAAAATATCTATTTTTCTTCTTCCTTACAACCCCAAATCATGCCCTTTCTTTTACCTATCAAAAGTCAAAACCCTAAATCCCCACTACTTTCTTCTATCAAATAGTCATCAAATAACTCATCAAACCACCTAAGACAACCCATAACCCAACAACTCTAATTCTATTTCTACGTCATAGCTTTATTTAAAGGGACATTGTTCGACTGGTCACGAGCTTGGGGATTCAAGTATAGTGATTTCATTCCATTGTTTCTAGATTCTCTTCTTATTTGTACATATTTGGTTTTTTTTCTTCTGTTTTTTTGTATGTGTGTTTTCTTTTGCTACTTATTCTCCTTGCATAAAGTAACCTTGTTTAATAAAATTTTTCTTACTTATAAAAAATATATATATTATATATATAAATCACATAAAGCTCAATAACGTGAATAGATAATGACATGAAAACAATATTTGGACCTTTTACATATCTAGAGTGAGACAACAATACTCCATTTCTCAAACAATTTTCTATCTAATGTTCTAAACCACAATAAATTGAACTCCAACAAGATATTCAGAATTCAAGAAAGAATAAGTTTCTACTTTCAACTGTATCCTTAACTTTTCACTTTTGCAAGATTAAATCCTTCAGCATAATAAAGTTCAGAAGTCAGAGTACAATAATCAAATTACAGAAGACAGGCAGAATCCATACAGTGCCTATAATTTAGCTATAATTTCAACATTATAAAAGTTAAATAATGGCTAATTGTTTTCTGAAGAAGTCATTACTCTATGCTGAGATCTTCTCAGCCATTTTACGCAACTTTTCAATCAGTTAACTTCTTATGTACTTGTTTGCAAGTTCATGGCACAATTCATCTGACCATCCATGTATTCCATTTTTGTGTGTATGTATCGCAAATGATAACATATACTCACAAAACATACAAGAATGAAACTCTAGCATATAGAAAGGATAACACCAACTACAAGAACAGCCAATCAACAGGAGCTTACCAGATTTTAGTTTCTGATCAACAGCCCAGTCGAGGGCCCTTTGAGCCGCTTCAGTTGGAGGAGGATGCTCAGGACTAAAAAAAAACCTTTCACCTTTCCCAAGTAACTTGATAGTTTCTTCACGCACCTTAAATAGAGTAATCCCATTTGCTCGCAAAAAGTTTGAAGCAAGACTAGTTCCTGCACCATTATGGAAAAGATTTATAGAGCATTATAAGTTATAACTGCAGATCTGTTTTATATAAAAATAAAAATAAAAGAGACAATGAAGTAGCAGTGACAAGTCTACAGTTATGGTGTGTTATAATGGTTTCCTTAGCAGCAATGCTATTGGCCAAAGTGGTGGATCAAAGCAGTGACAAGAGTAATGAAGGCTGGTGATGATAAAGACACAACGTGAATAAACTCATTAGAAGGTTACTTTTGCCAAATCCAGGAATAATACACATTATTATCCATCTTTTTTTTTTGTTTTAATTCATCAAATTGTAATAGGGTGTAACATGTTCATCTATTACCACCAAGATCACACCTGAATTGTGTCATCACAATATTACCACCATCAACAATTTAACCATCAAAATCATAACAAGATCATCTATTACAGCCAATCATAGGAAAATTTTTATAATTGACTGCAATTTCACTCGTCATAAGGCCTTCAAATTTCAAGTCCAACCAGAAATTTGTTTACTTTTTGCAATACAATAACTGTCTCCTAAGGTTTCTCATTCATTTGAGCTTATACATTGCTAAAATTGGAATTTAGACTCTATAATAACAGTTGGAAGCATCAAATTTATAAACAAATCAAAAAGGGGGAAAATTAAGAAAGCAAAGAAGAAAAGAGAGGTTGATAGTGATAGTGATACCCTCAATAAGAATCCCCATGAGAAGGGATTCAGTCCCAGTAGTTGGGTACTTTAGCTTCCTGGCTTCCAACTCTCCCATAGCAAATGCCTTTATTGCACTCCTTGACCATCTGCTCCATTCTCAATTCACCCACTACAATTTCTCAATACCCACCACCCCCAACAAAACAATAAAACCCAAAAATCTTAACTTTCTAAGAAGAAAAGTTCAGCTAAACTCACTTGGGAATTTTCACAGTAGAGGAAGAAGCTCTCTCTGGCTTTCTGCAAAATCAAAAACGAATTATCTGAAATTTCCAATTCCAAAATGGGAAATTTATATACATATTTTTCAGAGTTTGAGAGAATTGGAACTTACGCAGTGGGGAGGCAAAACGACACCGTTGCGGTGATGGGTCGGCGCTTTGACAAGTGGGGTGGTTGTCTGAGATTTGAGGAGTGAAGCGAGAGTTGGTCGGTGCCTAGCCATGCGCATGGGTGAGGTACACTTTGTGGTGGTCTGAGAGTCCGACCCAGGTGCGGTGGATACGGGTCGGGTCGTCTTCTAAGGTTGGAGTCGGAGTCTGAGAATAATAACGAGGGTGTTCTTGTTGTTGGAAGCTTGGAGATTGAGATTGAGATTGTGTGAGCCGCCATTTTTGGTAAGAAAAAGAAAGTAGTAGGAGTAGTAACACTCGGGCATATAGAACATATGGATAGAAGAGAACGACGCCGTATTGCTGGCTTCTCTTTGAATAATTTTTTTTTTTTTCGGTAAAACCTGAACTTTCATTAGATTAGAGGTTAACTATTCTATTACAAAATACATTGGCTCTATCATGAGCTAGAATGCTGTCCACCACAGGCGGTGGATTCAAAAAAACAACAAAAGAAGTTAGCGACGTAGCTCCTATTTTTGCCAAAGCATCAACGCATTGGTTGGCCTCTCGATAGGCATGGACCATATGCGTATTAGGAATTGCCTTCAAAAAGTCTTTGAATAATTTTTACATAGAGGTAACATATCACTAATTCACAAATCAGTGAGTCCCTGAACATTCACCAAGAAAGTTAATAAAAATAAAAGATTTTAGCCACTAAAAACACTACTTTATTTATTTTAACACTATATTTTATAATATATCTAATATCAAAGGGTTTATTTTAACATTTAACACATTAAAATAATATTAACAACACAATAAAATAATATATCCAACACAATAAATAACAATCACAACTATCAACACATTAAAATACTACTTTTTTTAACACCACACATTAAAAAATTATTTTTTGTTTTAAGTTTTAAGCTACAATGAGCTGCTATCTATCGCAGCTAGCAGCTCAATGTAGTTGATACTCAAATTATTTTGAGATTAACTTCTTTGCTATACAAGGCATTTTGAGAGTATTGATTGCTAAATTGACTAAACTGAGGATGCTCAAAATTAAGAATAACTTATCATCTTAAAAAATTATAAAAATATAATTTTAGGGTTCCCATTATCTCAATTGATTATAAATTCAAAACTATCACATTTATCAAAAAAAAAAAACTCATTCTGTTTTGTCTAGATGCATTGGTGTTGTTAAGTCATAAATAAAGTTTGGACTGAGCTAAAATGATTATAATTAGATGAAATAAATGTAGATTCAACTTGTTTGCTTAACTATTAACTTCATCAATTTTGTTTCTCAATTTTTAAAATCGAGTTGATTTCATCCTCATGTCTGTTCTCCTTTAAAATCTTAACAAGATTCTCATTGAAAGTTGTTATGAAGTTCCATGATTTCCATCCAACATGTGCTCCATTTGCTAAGTTAGATAAATGCTATTTAAGAATTTTAGTAGAAATGGGATCCAAAAATGAAATGAATATGAGTTTGAAAGTTAAGGGATGGAATTAACACAATTAATAGTTAAGTTAAAGTTACCGGAATTCAACTTTTCTAAATAGTTGGAGAATCAAATTAATAACCAAACCTAATTGTAAATCTATCCAATGTGCATGTTTGGGACTTGAGAAGAGTACGAAACAAAATGTACAAGTGGGCCAAGCTCAAATGGGCCTAAGAAGTTAAACCTGGCTCGGTGTGCAGTCATCGTTAGAGTACAGTAGTAACAGTACATTCATTGATGAGTATTCGTTACAGCCAGGCCCAATAGAGTGAGTGCGTATGAATTTGTCACGTCTATATCCATCTTTAGTGGGCCGGCAGTCAAACCCCTTTAATCAAATTATGATGGCTTGTTTAGTTCATTGGAGGTTTAATGGACTAATAGACTGTCAGGATGTAGCAATTTCTATTCAATATTGCGTCATCCTTCAATACCAAAAAGATCATAAATTCATGGAAAACTACATATAATTGTTTAGGGCTAGAAGGGAAAAAAAAAAGTTTACAAGGAACCCAACTATTGATACACATCTTATGAATCTTTATGTAACTAGAGACAGAGCCAGGATTAGTGCTTTGGATGGAAGACACTTATCATCGCACCACCAATGCCTAACTTCTAAAATTAACAGCATGAAAAAAAGAATTTTTTTGACCATCCAAAAATAAGAAATATACTAAAATTCAAAAGTAAATTAATATATGAGAAATAATTAGGACATATCAAATATTAAAAAAATTGTAAACAAAAAAAAGTTACAAAATGATTATTTATTAATACATTTCTACTCAATTATTTGTGTGTTCTAATAAATCGGGTTACGGACTAATGGAGATCTTTATACTGGAGCGCTTTTTCTATTATTTCTTTTTGTCATATCTTTAATAGCAGGTTGGTTACACCTACAACCGAAATGGAAACCGAGCGTTTCGTGGTTTAAAAATGCCGAATCTCGTCTCAATCATCATTTGTCAGGACTATTCGGAGTAAGTTCCTTGGCTTGGACAGGACATTTAGTCCATGTCGCTATTCCTGATTAGGGGGATGTTTATCTCACATCAGTTGTGTGTGTTAAAGTTTCAGTCCTTATAACCCCAGGCTACTACTACAAAGGTTAAGCCCTTTGTAGTGGTACTTTAGTTAAGTAATATATTATAAGCTTGTTGTTGATGATCATTTTGGGAATCCAAATAGAATGGAGAAGCCCAGCAACGCGGACAGAAAAGAATTGGTAAATGGATAGAAAAATTATTAAGCCCAAGCGGCTGGAATAATGGATCACAGGTCCATGAAATAAACAAATGGGCCTTGAGGAAGTAAACGGGCTTAAAGAAGTTCAGAAAGAGAGAAATAGCAAACTCATGGGCAGTATATGATGTAGAAAAGTAAGAATGGGCCACAACAGACCCAAAGTAATGCAAGCAAATAAAGTTAGGGGTTGATGGCAAGCCTATGAGCCCCAAGGATGAAGGATAAGATAATTGGACTGGAGAAGCCCAAAGATGTTAGTAAAAGCCTATGAGAATACAGAGCTAGGAAAAGGGCCAAGGAAGCCCAAAGAAAGCAAATGGGCCAAGGATGCCCAAGAGAAAACAAATGGGACACAGGAGCCCGCAAGTAATAAAAAGAAACAATGGTTGTACTGAGCCATTGGGAGAAGAATAAACGGCAGGCCCAAAGAGGTCCAGCAGGATTGGGTCAAACAACGTTGTAGCAGGAATGGCAGAGTGGTATGGCAGGAAATGATAGCAGAAAAAGAGTAAGTTGAAGAAGGCAAAGCCCACCATCAAGTAAAGCTCAACCTCTAAGTGGAACGAGCCATAAGAGAAAGGGAAATCAGAAAACAACTCACATAAGAAGTCAAAGACGGACGGCAGACTGTGCAGGCAAACCACAACGAACGCATGAGCAGCAAGCAGATTTTGGACATACATAGAAGAGAGGCACGCGCAAGGCCCAGACATCACCAGCCTGTACCCAGCCAATACAGGACACGGTGAGGTCATGGGTCAAAGGTAAGAGGGGAAAACCTATTCTGAGGTTCTTGCTCAGGCTCTTTTGGGGAAAATGCCCTGCTGAGATGACATACCATCCAAAAGAAGTAAGGCTGAGTTGAAACCACTAGGTGCATGCTATAAGGGATAGGGAGAGAGAGCACCCACACCTTAGCAGGTAAAGGTGCCACGGCAGACAAACAAACAAAATAGTCTTCTTTGTCTGGTGATGGGGAGTGGCACAGCCAACACAAACGAACCAGTAGTGGTCGGCAAGTACACTCAGACCAGACAAAGGTGGTTAAAAGCTAAAATAGTAAAACCCGGTCACGGCAGACACTATAAAAAGAGGCCCTTGCCGTGCATAGGAGGGGGGACATAATCACGGTAACAGGAACCTCTAAGAAAAACCACGGAATAGAAAACAAGAATTGAGAAAAAGAGAAGAAAGGGAAAGATAAAAAGGAATAATAGAAGATAAGGAAAGTAAAAAAACAGAGAGTTAAAACGGCAAGCATGCACCAATAGGTTAATTTCCTCTCTCCCTCTCAAAGTCCTGCTCTCTGCCAAAAAGCAAAAGGGTTCTTTTGGGCACCAACTATTCAAGTCCGTTTCCCTCAAAGTGACTAATTTCCACAACAGGATTTCCCCGGGAGATTATTCGCATTGAGAAGAAACGTTATTCCCTCTCTGGTCTTAGTCTTGTGGATCAGATTGATCTGATTTCTTTCTTTTTGATTAACTCGTTTACTACCCACTTATTCCCATTGCTTTCTTTACAAAAGTAATTGTTGTTATTGTGATTATCTTTCTTGATTAGGGATTAATTATTCACTTTGATTAAGAAGCCGAAGTACTTTCTTTTGTTATTATTATTGTTATGTCTGCTTGCCACAACTCATCTAAAATAGCTCTGTCTGCCGTAAGCATGCTCTTGGTAAATGATGCATAGTTTATGCACAAGCCGGACCAAATTGAGTTGCAGTTGGACCGTCTCAACTCCCTTACTCATAATATTTGGGCTTAGTACCGCAAGAGGCAGCTCAGCCCAATATTATAAAAAGACCCACAACACTTGTTTAAAAAACTCTATATATTACTTTCGTGTTTGTGTATTCTAATAAGTATTACTGTTTCCTAAAAAAAAATATTTTTGTGATATATCAAATTAGAATTCAATTTTTGAAAAAAGCGCAACAATCATCTATGATTTATTCTATATTAAATGTTACAACTATTTATCTTCCAATGTACAAATCAAAGTTTCTATTAAAAGAACATCTTTTGTTTTGTTGTGAAACCCAAATTTGACAATATTTATGACTAAAAATACTTGTTTCATAATTACAATAAAATTGAAAAAGTAAATAGAAGAGTACCTATTCTATCAAGGAAATAGCATTAATCTTGAAAGTTGAAAATTATATTTATTATCATTATAACAATTAAGACAAAAAATAACAAGCACTCAAATATTCCTTTAGGTGAAAATGTAACACATCACTCAAAACTCAAAGTCTCAAACTTTTAACTTTAGGTCTCAAACATCAAACAAGCAAACTAATATCCTAAACGTGTATAAGTCAAGTGATTATCTTATATATAAAATACTTTGAGCTACTTTTTCAATTTGAAATAATTAATTTTTTATCTTAATTGATACTTCCTAGCATTTTTAATGAGAGACATCCCAAAAAAAAAAAAAAAAAAACCAAATATGGGCTAATGATGGTACATGACCAGCCCAGCTAGTTGAATTTGCTGTATCCTACTACGGGTAAGGTACAATACTGAAAGGAATACAACTACTCGGCCTATGCCCATTAATATGGGCGTGTATAAATTGGGGAGGTCCAATTCCATTTATTCTCTGGCCAGGCATGGCCCGTTCACGTCAATTCGGCATAATAGAAAAAGACAGGAAATTTACATAGTTATGTTTAAAAATGACTTACATCAGTCTATGTATAATTATATAAAATTATAAATTGATAAGTTTACTATAGTAACCGTGTAAATTTACATTTACACTATTTATTTTGTATTTAGTTGTTTATTCTTTCTTTATGTATCTCGAGGACAAAGAAAGAGAGTGGATGGTGGTTATGTGTATGAAGAAAGAAAAATAATTAAAAAAATTAAAAAAATTTGATATTTTAATGAAATGTAATGTAAAATAAATAATCCAATGTAGAGTATTTTGAAAAGTTAGTGTATAAAAAAAAACAAGTAGATTCTTATACTAAAATAGACAAAAAAAAAATTTGCACAGCTCTAATAAGGAAGAAATTGGCATATTCCTACAAACGTTTGTCACATGTACCTTAACTGACCATTCTTAATAGGAAAACTTAAAAGAGAAGGAAAGAGGGTTGTTGTGCACTTCATTCTGATGGAAATTTTATATGAATCTTTACGTAACATGAGGGACATTTCTATTGCGTCTTTCTCCTACCAAATTCTAAAACCTCCAGCAAAGTTGGGTCCAAGTCCGCTAACTACCTTAAATAATTTTTGGTGCACTCACATGGTAGATGGAAATATTGTGTGTCCCCACTAGCTAGCTAGATTCACTCAAAAATTAAACAGACTTGTAGGTAGTAGACGAACCTAGGACCCTCTTCTCCATTTCCCTCCAGATTAATGTCATCATATGTTTCTGAAAATTATGAAAGCTACCAATTAATTAAAGTAAATATATAGCAGTACATAATAAATTTACAAGCCATCAGGACCTCAATTTTACAGTAGCTTTATAAACCCAACGGGGTTAAATTACCAGTTCTCTCACCAATTATCCCAGAAAATTGTCCAAAAAAGTGAGGGCCAAACTTTATTACAACATCATGTGGTGTCATGCACCCGCGCAACAAGTGAGGGAACAAGTCAAAATTTAGAGGAACACGCAAACTGTAGTCACGTACAGGCAGAGGTCAACATTGGATATGAATTCACTAACATGATTGTGATTTGTGTACCTCTCTCTCTCTCTCTCCAATAAAACTTAGAATATTGTATTTGTAGGCTCCAAATTCCAGAACTTCTAATAACCTTTACAGCTTTTTAGTATACTAGAAGGAAAAAAGCATTTTTTTTTCTACAAATAGGTGGTAGTCCACTGCGCATTTACACTGGTCTTGCATGTTGTTCTAGATAACTGCCCGTGATAAGTTGCAGAAGATCGAGGAAGCTAACAGTAACAGGGAATGGTCAAATTACATATATGGTGGATAATATTTGTACAACAATTAAAACAGTCAAAACAAGATGGGACGTGCAAATCTTGGCATGTGCAGCAGCTATCGGATCTCGTTTACGGGCCCCAATACAGCTTTTCATGTTCACTTGTGCAGTACGAGAGGAGATTATGATGTCGACGTCCCTTCCCGGCCTGCTTGTTTGACTTTCTTTTTCTTGCTCCTTCTTCTTCTTCTTCTTCTTTTGGTAGTGCAACTTCAATGTTCATGGGGTAAGAGAATTTTTGGATAGTAACCTATTACTCTAATACTACTATTACTATTACTATTACTAGTAGCACCACACTGATTTATTTATGAGTGTGTTCTTCATTTGTTGGAAAAGTTGATTGGGAATACAGTATGCATGCAAAGAATTCTAGTCCCACTACATCCCGCATAGTGATTTTAACTTTTTCAGTCAATTATCTAGATTTCAGCGAGTAGAGATGTGTAATATCCAGATTATATATATACATTGATTGGATTTGATATATAAGTATTTTTACTTATGTGAGAAATTTTCGTATGCGCAAGATCGACCTTGTGTCAGCGAGAGAGAGAGGGCGCATAACCCTAGCGCAGGAGATGCCTTTCTATTTCAAGGGGCATGACAAATATATTATGAGATATGTTAATCATTTTGAGGAATAACACAGATCGTTGTAGTTAACAGCTTCCTTAAATTATGATAATACCAAGTAATATGTAACATGTAAACTGCTATGAAATATATAACAAGTTTAAAGTAGAGGTTTAACTATTTTCTTACCTAATTGTTTAATAACTCTACGCATTGTTTTTCTTTTCTATTAAAAATTCACATCAAATATTCTAAAATAGCTAAAATATTATTTTAGCATCCAAAACCCTAAAAAAACCCACTACATTAATGGTGTCAAAAAATTTAACATCTAGTTACACTAAAGTGCCATGAATGAAATTTTTTTCTATAACTAGATGGTAAACATATAAAATATTATTTAAATGAAAGTTTTAGAAAGAGAGAGACTTGAGTGGTAAAAGAAATATAAATATAAAATAATATATATATATATATAAATGAAGTGGTAAAAGATAAAATATTTAATATTGGGTATATTATAAAATGATGTGTTAAAATGGATAAAATATATTTTTTTTAATTACTAAAAGCTAAATTTGTTAAAACCTTTTATATGAATGCTTGGAAGTATATAGCAGCTCATCCGTCAACATAAAAACCGACAATCGTAGTCAAAATAAATGATCTCAGCCATTACGTAAAACATGTCTGGGTCATGGATGAAAATAAAAATCTGATTCTAGATTCTATTGCCAAGAAAAGGGGTAGCCCTTTAATAATTCAATTAGTTGTAAGTTGTAACTGTCCACCAGCATGACACTTCGAGTTTGAAAATTACAGCAAGTTGAAAGAGTAAAACATCATCATAGTCATAGGTCACATATTGACCAAATTTTGTCAATGGCAGTCTGATTAATGTATTAATTCAATTACTGTTTGGAAATTACAATTGACTTCAAGGACTCAACAGGGATTAAAGGGTAGCTTTCATTGTGTTCCAAAACTTTTAATTCCTTTAAGTAGACAAATCACTTTTCTGTTTGCTCCAAGTGCCGGCAAAATCAGAAGCTCTAAAGGAATGTTTAGCCAATCCATTGGAGCGAAAACGGAGAAAATTAAGCTCTAAATCTTATTACCCTTATGTTCATCTTCTTTTTATCAACATGCCTTAATATTCATATTTTTAGGATGAAATAAGTATACAAGTCATTGGCATGTCTCAACCTAAAAATTATGATAACTCCTATCAACACACCCTCTCTCTCTCTCTCTCTCTCTCTCTGTATAAAAGTTTAAAATGAGTAACGCAATAAGAAGTAACTTTTTCCATACTCCTGAAACTTCTTGCTTGTAACCAAGCCAGATATAGGACACATTTATGATATATGATAAATTACTAATTGTAGCAAAAACTTAAACTATTAGATTTTCAATAATTTAAATGAGGGTGGAGTGGAGACTTCAATCAAATTCATGATCTCTTACTCTGATACCTTGATAAATTACTAATTGTTCCAGAAGTTAAAGTTGTGCGAAAATGGTAAATTTAATCACTTGACAATAATTTTAACAAGCCGGACAAAAGAATTTTTTTGTTATGTTTGTTTATTTAACAAATAAGCCAACCTCAAGCTCAAATTTTGACTCAACTATTAAACGAGTCAAACTTAAACATAATAATATATTCATGAACATACTCATCACTCTAAGGCCCAATTTATATATATATATTTGATATTGGATCATGTTAGTTTGTAAATAAGTTCCTAATATATAAAATTATAAATTATTGGTAATCGAAATAAGTTCCTAAGAGCCTTGTAACTTAAGTGGCACAGAGACACCCAAGATTTAAACACCCCCCCCCCCCAATTGTTACTATCCAATCGTCAAAAGCAAAGGACTACAATTAATATTTGATATATTTGACACCCCATTACTTGCCCTCAAACTTGGACAAGGTTGAACCGTTGAAGGTAAAGTTTTAACAGAATCAGAGAGAATTCATACTTAGATAAGGGCTACCAAAAAAACCTTTAGTAGAAATGTATCGAGTAAATAAAAGTGAAAGAGAAAGTGTCTCACAAACAAAGTGATAATCCAACTTAACATGTTTAGAGCAAGCATGAAAAAGGGGATGGATAAACATGTACAAAGCACTCATATTGTCACACCAAAAAAAAAAAAAAAAAAGTGTTGGGAGAGAGGAGAGATGAACACTAAGATCACTGAATAAAAAGGACAGTCAAGTGAGCTTTGTTACGGTAGAGGCCATGGACATATACTCTGTCTACTTCTACACTAAATAGAGTGGTAGTGGATCGCTTCTTAGCACTCCAAGAAATGAGTTTGGAACTAAGAAAAGTACATGACTTAGTGGATATCTGAGTAATTAGGTAGCCAACCTAATCAACATTTGTAAAAAGCTACATTATCCTAAATCATGGAGATACATTGTCATGTTTACAAACAATTGGATCCAATGCAATTGCCAATTATTATATTGTGAAATTACTATGTTAAAGTTAAAAGGGTAAAAAAGTATTAAAAAGTTTTTCAAATGTTAAAAAATTTATTGATCCAAAAGCTAAGACTAAACATGAATTTTTTAACTTTTAATCTCAATCATTAATTTATTATAAAACGGTGCAATAGCTAGCCCAGATTTGAATTCATATATCACTTTATCATATATTCCTATAATAATGAAGACACTTGTTTTAATGCTAATCAATCGAATTTCCTAGTATCAGATTACTGTACTCATGGAGATGCATATTCTTAATGCTAATCAAATCTCTTATCCTATCCATGCTTCCTACTTTTTAGGCCCTGATTTTACTGATGTTGTCCGGCCATATTTGATATATTTGAAAGTTTGGCTTGCCTCCAGTACATTTTTAACTGGATATATCATTTTATTTCAAATATACAATGACAAATGATAATAGGTTTTAATTTCTACATTTTATTTAGTTAGTGGGTGATGTAGCAATTTATCATTAAAACAAAAGATAATTTTTTTAAAAAAAAGTATTAAAGATAAACCAACCCTTATATTTGACATATCATTACATAGTTGCTTTGTAATAATTCACTAAAACTTTCCGACATTTTGACAATTTCACATTTCAGTAAATTTTTTAAATATTTTATGTTTGGGGTGTCGGCAGATCCCATGATGGAGAAATTTCAGATTGGGAAATTGCATGAATTCGGAAAATCATTTTCCCTCTAGGCGTTTGAAAAGTGACCAAGTTAGATACATGATGTCCACTCACAAGTCACAGCAGAGCGAGGCCAGAGGGAACTGACGAAAGGCCCATAATGGATAGCGGAAAGTCCACATCTTATTATAATTTTCACTTCCATCTGAAGAAAACTGTTCTGTGCGTGGGTTCAGTTTTTGGTAATCTTTTTCCCTCAACCACCTTTTTCTCCAGCTGTCCAACTTTATCTGCTACTCCTAGCAATCTGTCCGATGGTTATGTGGAACCAAAATGTGATCCAAAATTGTTATTTGTCACAAATCTTTCAGTTTTTATGTCACTTTGCACACAAATATTATGTAACTGTTCATGATATTATATAACTTTCACTTCCTATCAGTGTTACAATTGATTTTTTTTGTGTCTCACGTGGTAACAGCAACATAAATGCAATTTATTATAGACAAAACAATTTTATGTATTAAATAAAAGTTTTTTTTTTTTTATGTACCCAAGTCGTAAAGTCTCTTACTATTTAATAAAATATTTTAGGGTTCAAACTCTACTCTTTACACCAAAAACTATATAGTAAAATATTGTTTGGTTTATTATTAATTATTTTTTAAAAATATTATTAGCTTGTCTAAATTTTTTTAAAGACTTACATTTTTCTAATTTTTAACAAATTAAATGCACGCCAAATAGAATGGTGTAAGAGATGTGTCATGACATCCTCAAGTATAAAACAAAAGCCAAATTCTCTACGATGCTGTTTTTCTTTGAGGTAATGAAAAGAAATTTATTGATTGGGATAAGCAAGAATGCTTCCTAATAGAAATAAATAAATTATTCGAACTTTGAAGATTATCTTGAATACCGCTTAAAGAAGTTTGGGAGTCACATTTAGAAAATCCAATTCTATTTGTAAGAGAATTCAAATCCAATGATTGGATAAACAAATCTATCAGACAAACCCATAATGAATTACGATCCAAGCTTCCATTGCTTGACAAGTGTGTTCTAATAAACCATTTTGACAGTTTGCCTTGCAGTTTTGGTTAATTCATGCCTATTGTAGTCTCGTTCGACTCCATTTGATTTTTTCTTCTTTTCTCTTTTATTTTTTTTTTTAATAATAGGATTATTTAATAAATAGTACTGATTTGATATTATTTGATTAAAAATTAAATAAAAATCAAATTTTCATTCAGATGGAGAGTTATTTTTACTTGTTTAGCCCTCTGTAACCGTTTAACTACCAATTCTAACGGATTAATTCAATTAATCACTATGTAGTTAATTAATCAATATTCAAGCATAATAATAAATAAGGATACACGCTTTAGAATAGTAAAGAACAAACATACCACTACTGCACATTCTTAGTACAATATTCACTTCATAAGCATAAGTGTTTGCGGGGTATGAGGAGTAAGGGCTGAAGTCCAAGTCTCTAAGAGGGAACTTCACACACATATACACTTAAATTAGGTTATATTAGAATTTCTATCACATACCCACACAAAGACAAATATCCGTTCATGATTTGAAAAACAAAATTGTAAAAAAAATTAAAAATGTTGAACCATACTTACATGACTTCCTCACATGTAGTCGGCCTAAGTACCAGAGCTTTCCAAGTTTCAACTAACAACTACATAACCTACCTTGTGCCTTCAAAGTTACTCATTACCAAAAATCCATCCACCGACCGCAACCCTATCTCTCGATCACTCCATGGCTTCTTAAAATTTGATGTTGTCTCTATGGTTTCAACAGCAAGTTTTACTTTTACGTAGGTATTGTGATTTGTGTTTGGAATAATTAACAACCTCTCAAAGATGTTCAATATATGTCAAACAACAAAAGAATAAGAAAACCTCTCTAAGTATTTTTCACTGTATTGTGTGGTCGTCTTCCTCTTTGGGTAACTAGGTTTTTATTTTTATTTAAATAGGTTTATGGTTTTGGGGTTGAATGATTACAGAAACAGTTGTGGAAAAAAATATTTTAGAATTTCCACAATGGGGTTTCACTCAACCGAATAGAATTTCTGTCAACATTTCATGTCCAAGCACTCAGTTTTTGGATGACTGATCTTAATTAATACTTTCACTCAATCAAAATCTTCAAATATGAATAGTGAATAGCAGTCTTTCAACTTCAACCTTTACTACACCTAAACCATGGCTAACAATTTACAAATAAATTTGTCATATAATTAGTCAACACTAAAAATCCTAAAACAAATTTTGATGTAGGAAAAAATATGGTATCAAACCTTATCCTTGATTTTTTATTTTTATGTACTTTTCAAAATTTTATTATTTTAAATTTTTTTTTCTTGATTTTAGATATTCTTGGCTTTTTTTATTCAAATTAGAGTTTTATTATAGTACTGTATTAATTAGGATATGTTTAGAAAATAACTTTTTTGGAACATCTAAGAAAACCAAAATTAAAACCTACTATCATAAATAAATAAAAATTAAACACAGTAGATTACATAGTTTTTGCCTTTGAATTCAAGGAATCCTGTATAGATTTAGGGGTTACATCTAACTAAAATAAGATCTAGTTGTATCATTTTTCGCTTAACAAATGAGTTATTTCATTATTAGATCTCTTTATGTGAAATACCTTATTTTGAATGAACTTCCATTTGCTACAAATTGTATCTTGAATTTTTTTATGGCCACAATGAAACTCGCGACATTTTTACAATAAACTTAGGTGTCAACCCACCACAAATTTAAAAAAAAAAAATGAAAAAGATCGCAAATGACCCACCACAACTCAAAACAAGTTTATTGTAAAATTGTTGTAAAATACTTTTTGTACTCTAAGTGCCAATCACATATAAGAATTCACTTTAAAAAATTCCCATATAATATAGGTGTGGGATACAAAAATTTAATAAGGTAATAGTGTCACGTGTCATATCCAAGGCCGAGGGGGCCGATGCAGTTCCGAGGAGACCATACCCTCGGATGACAAGGTCGGGGAGGCGAGCCTTGGCCATGTCAATGGCACATTACCAGAGGAGGTCACACTGTAGAGGAAGAGCTTCAGAGAGGGGATTAGTCCTAACTTGTCTGAAGGGATGGTAGCTGCCACCACATTTAATGCACCCCACCAAACCCCCTAGCCGCATTTATGTGGAGAAGACCCTTGAACAGTACTGTCTTAGTTGTCGCAACTCACAAAAGATTTGGAAAGGCGTCTGATGGAACAAGCACTCGAGTAGTGACCTACATAACCAACAAATGGAGGGCCAAAATCAGTTGAAAGAGGTTATATAATGTAAGAGATCCTCCTGAAAGAGGGGGAAAGGTTCGTTGACAATCCCAGAGAGAGAAATACTATAGCAAATCGTTCTTGAGATCAATCTAGTATGAGTATCTATCCTCGGACCTTGGCCGAGGACTAGTATTCTTCTTTGTTCCTTGTCTTTTTCTTCTTCTTCAACCGTGCTAGGTTATTTGATTCAAGTTCCCGCCTCTATAAATTCATTGTATTATGTCAACTCATTCTTGGCACTTACAATAGGAACTTTACATCCCAAACATTTGAAGATGCAACTCTTTTGCAAAATCAAATTAAATCTTCTCCCACCGCAATAATTTCTGTGTTCAACATTCATAATTTTTCCTCTATTCAAAGTTTTAATTATTATAGACTCCTTTACAATAGGGCACTATTAATTGTGGTCTTATTTAAATCTGTCATTAGAGATGTCTCATATATATAAAATCTAATATTTTGATTTTTGGTTGAAATCTTAGCGTAATGCCAAATAAACTTTTGTGGCCTCACAATTTTATATGTTACTATTCTAATATATAGTATTTTTATTGAATTTATATTTTATTCTATGTATAAACCCTTCATGTCAGTTAACTCAAGTTGGTAAAATTTTTTGTTGTCGAATAAGAGATTTGTGAGTTGAACCCTGTCAAGACTAAAAATTGATTGAAAACTTTGCCTAATGAAAAGAGCAGTAAATTATAAAGCGAATGGTATAAATTGAAATTTTATTGTATATCTAAAAAAAATTTGTCAAGAGGGTTTACGTACAAAAGGCCTTAGAATAGTCGCACCACTAACCATAGTGTGGCTACTATTTCCAAAGAATGATTTCACTGATGTCACAAGGAATATCGACATAGGGCGACATCGTGAGGAAGAATGTGAGTGATAGTTAAAAACATTGGATAACGGCAATCATTGGCTAGTTCGAGCGATAGTTGGCAGTGGTCTATTTGATATATGTGGTGGCTATTGATGAGAGGCATGATATAAAAAAACTCAGCCTAAAGATGATATAGATGCATGAACAGAAAGAAAGCCAACTTTACAGAGTAGATTGTGCACTTAAGGACTGGAAGGTACGTAACCTATTGATGGCGGTGACATTAGTCTTTTTTTTTTTTTTTTTGGCGTGATTAATTTTGGCTTTAGACGATTGTTTTGAGGAAGACATCAGTTTTATAGTGGTAAGAATACCCCAACTATGGGAATACTGTAATTCATAGTTATGTCCAGTAAAGAAGTAGTTGCTAAGAATTTTCTATTGTGAACATCGAGTCACATTCATCATTCTCTTGATTCTCACTACATCTTTTAATTTTCTCCTATTTATTTTAACATGATATCAAAATCGCATGCAACTTTGACCTTCCCAGGTCTCAAGTATAATCCTTGTCATTAGAACTTTATAGTGTTCATCTATCATCGTCACAAGAAACAATAAGTTTCTGACAAGTTTCTTGCATGGTCCTCACCGAATAAGATTGGACTTGAGCCTATAATAATAATAATAATAATAATAGTAGTAGTAGTAGTAGTAGTAGTAGTAGTAGTAGTGCTGTGAATCTTTAGACAAGTTTTTTCTTTTAAATCCATTTAGACAAAGAAATTCAAGAATAGATATTTGTCGAAATTTGGAATTATTCTGCAACTTTTGTCATCAAAATATGGTGCCCATCACATATTGATTAGTAACTCCTGGGATATGTTAAGAATGGCAATTGTGAAAAAATGAAAAACATTGCGGTTCATCAACTTCATTTTCCACATATATTTGAATGATGTGTATGTTCTGCCATTTGCATCACAATTACATAGGTTGTAGGAACATTCAATTCATAATTAGGCACGCAATCCTATTAGAATTTGAGATTAAATTCAATCAATTATTAAAAAAAAAAAAAAAGGAATAGACTCAATTGTATTTGTATTACTATTTGGGGAAGTAACTTAAAGTCAAATACTAAATAATTAAAGTTGAAAAAAAAAAATTTAAAGGTTGACTTTAAATATCAAATATTCCATCCGTCCCAATTTGTTTGTCATGTTTGAAAAATCAAACTTTTTAAAGGAACATCATTTATTATCTTGTCTACCTTATAAAAATGTGTAAGTTTACAAAACTACCCTTAAATAAATTTATCAATTTTTTTTAAAAGAGTTATTTTTAATGAGGTAACTAAAAAGTTGGCCCAATTAGATTGATTTTTTAAATATTTGTTAGTTTTCTTTTTAAATAGTTTTAAAAATAAAATAGAGGTATAATAGGAATATTAGTAAATTAATTAATTTTATTTTTAGAAACAGGAAAATATTTTGGGACATCCCAAAATGGAATAGATGACAAACAAACTCAGACGGAGAAAGTACTTATTAATTAAAATTTTTTATTCAGTAATTAAATTTTCATTTTAGGTCAATGAGTTATGTGTGCATTAAATAATAATCGAGTGCATATATTTGTGTACAATTTGTGCACGTAGTTCATTTTCAACATTTTATTCGTATTGTTAAATTCAGTAATATAGTATCTATTCATATATTATATTCAATTATTAATAGTTTTTGGTCAATATTTGTTTAAAAAAACTAGTACCGTATTGTCGTCCTTAATTTATTGTCATGCATTTCTCACCTCCAAAAAAATTAAAAATTGTCATGTATAATTTATTGTTTTGCTTGTTATGTACAACAAATATATAGAGAGGTGCAATATGATACTAAGAGTCCATTTGATTAGCCATTTTCGGAGTTTAACAAAGTATTTTTAAAACCCAAAATTATATTTTGTAACTACAACTCGTAACTTTTTTGCAAATATTTATTTTAAATTCAAAATATAATTTTTCAATAGTTTATACAAATACACCCTAACGAAGCAGGCATGCATCTTATCTCCCAAGTTAACTCAATTATTGAAGTCAAATTCTCTTTAGTATTAATATTTTAAGTTTTTTCTCACTAAAAAAAAATTAAGATTTACTTTAAATTCAAACCCTAAACAATAAAGTTGACAAATTACTTACTTTATTAAGGCCGTACTAACAAAAATAATTATTAAGGGTTTGACTTTGAATGTCAAATACTAAATAATTAACCTTTTATTTTAGGCCGGCTATGTGTGCATCTTGCTTATCCGCATGCATATTTCTGTGCCCAAATTTGGCACAAACTTTGCTCAAAGTTCATGTTCAAGATTTTATTTGTCTTCTCAAATGTCTTTTTCCAACGTTAAACTCGAAAATGTAGATTTTTTTTCCCCCGAGAAATAAATGAAGATGGGTTTTCTTGATAGAAAATTAAGGGGTGAGGGTGAAATGTCAAATAGAAATTTGAAGAGGACTTTGCTGTATTCCACGTAAATTTGAAACCTTGCAGTATTAAAAAAATGGGTTTTGGGCACATAGAATAGACTTGGCGTATTACACACTCGGTGCCCAAACTAGGTTCCTTTGGAAAACACTTGGGCTTGGGCACATAGAATAGAAGTGCGTCCTATACCAGCTGGTTGTTTGAAAGAGCCAAGTACTTATAAGATCTTCAGCTTTTTTTCATTAACATGGAAATCTTAGGAATTAAAAAAATGGGTCAGTGAGTGCATTGACTCTCAATTCCGTTCTTAAAATACTTCCCAAAAATCAAAGTAGTTAGAAACTAAACTTGCAAGTAAAGCCTGGGACCCTGAGACTTTGCTTTCTATATACGTTTTACTGGCCTTAATGCTACTCCTCCTGCAACATATTGTGTGCTTGCTCTTTAGTGGAAACATATCAGCATCCCCGTTTGATAGTGATCAGACGGTGGGTCTCGTCGCTGCCCAGTTGACTCAGACGCAGAACCTGGACCGTATTGAGTTTATAGGCTGCATCGATCATCATTCAGAATCTTCTGTATCACAGTGTAGAATATACTTAGAGTAGAGAGTAGAGAGAAATGAATGGCAAGGCATAAAACAATTTATTATATCCATTATTATTATTATTTCGGTGGTCAATGCATAATGTTGTTTTTTTTTTTGCTGAATAATGCATAATGTTGTTATGTGTCATCAATTTCATCATCAAAGATTTCCTAGATTGTATCCCATGTGACCGTTTGTGTCATAGTTTTGGTAAAGTCGACCATTTTCAGGGTGTGACAAAATTTTTTTTTTTTTAAAAAAGGACCAGTTTTGATTATTTTGTTTTGCAATTCCCAAAAGGAAAACAAAATCAAATTTCGAAATACTTTTTGACTCAATTTAGCCTATTTTGAGAAAAGATTCAAATAGAAGGAAACAAAATCTGAAATCACTCAGAAATTGGCTTTGATCAATATTTTGTATATATATATATAATTTTGTTTAACAAAATAAGAAACCCCCTTGAGCCACACACGGTCAAGTCACATGCAGCTACTTTTGACCAGCCCAAGCGTGGTTTTGAAGTGCAAAAGTCTTCGTTTAGGTACTTTATCTGACGGCCAAGATCCTATGACCAAGCAAAAATTTTCGGGATTCAAAATTTGCTTTCATGCTTTACAAACCCACACACATACATTACATAAAAAGTGGAATTGGAGTAATTTAGCAAGCCTGATTTCATTTGTAGTGGAAAACCCATTTTAACATAAAAAAGGAAACAAACAAATCAACGTAATTATAGCAAGAAAAAGAGAAAATATTTGGTCTGAATTTGGTTTAAATAAATGGGAATTACAAACAAAACATGTTCAATCACATTGCACGAAAACATGGCTCGAGTGTCTCACGGAGAGATATGCGGCGCCGCTGTATTCAATCCCTACCACTACAACCTTTACTTAAATCCCCGCCCAAAGTGTGAATCTGGCTTTCGATTTTGGCGCCAAAGGTCTTAACGGTCAATAAAGCAAAACTATGGAGAGAGACCCAAGAAAAAGGCGGGCTTTCCAAAAAATAAAAAAATGATTTTTAAAATAAAACTACTTATTTTTACTTTGGGACCCAGTAACCGACGTCTGAGCTGTCATCCACGTGTCAGAAATCCCTTTACACACCGAGGCCTGTCGTCTCTCCTCGTAAATTACAATTTAATTTAGAATTTACAAACCTTCTTAACTGTAAAAAAAAAAAAAGAAAAAAAAAGAAAGGGGGCTACTGTCGTGTTTTCCTTTCTCTGTGTCTCGAATATTTCGCCCCCACAACAACGTACTATCCACGTCAAACACGTGGTCCACCCAACCACGCTTTTCCCACAATATCGATGTGGATCTATTTCCGTGATGACATGGACCCACCTCCACCGTCTGATTTGGCGGGAGACAGGTGATCTTCCCGCCACACCCCCCCAAAATTGAATGAGAGAAAACAGAACAAACAGGCATATATGATATATTAGTTAAGAGAAATGCTATGTCTACAACATTTTTACAACATTTCCTAAGTGGCAGGTTATTATTGGTTGTTATTGTTAGGGCAAAAAAGTAATCTTAGTGTTAGTTTCAAATTTGAGCCAATAACAACTAACCACTTGTGATTTGTTGTAAAATTGTTGTAGACGTAGCATCTCTCATTAGTTAAAGTTTCCGTGATGACAAAACACACATTAAACTTTTTACTTTTAGAAATATTTTCTCATAAATTGAAAAAATTGTCGTTACTTCTTCAATTTTCAAAATAAAAAATTTCAAAAATGAAAATTAATATATGCCCTAAAGCCACACATTAATAAAATTCATATTAGTTTGAGTTTGTGTTTCTAAAAAAAGAAACGGTGTATTCAAAGTTTGCAATTTCAAACTGCCTAGATTTTTTTGTCGTTTTAACCGACGCTCCCTTTTTTTCTCAGACAGTCATTAACCACTAAAATGTATTAGTGTTTCGACCAACAACGCACGTCGGGGAGGATTTAGTGCACATCCTGCCACGTGGCGCAATGCTGTTTAACATAGAGTTTTTTAAATTGTTTTTTTTTATTTAAAGAATTTAGGAGAGGGACCGTTAGTTACTGTTGGAAACCGGGTTTGGTAGGACATAGTCGGTGGTGTGGAGAGAGACAATGGGCGAACCAACGAACGTGTTTTCTGACGGCAATGCACGTGATAGGTCAGACCACGTGGGACCCACGTTGTTAGTTAAATTGACAGCATTGGGTTGACATTAACATTACTCCATTGTCCAACACGTGTCGGGAAGTTTGGTGATTTTTTTATTTTATTTTTTTCAAAAAAAAAACTCAAAACCCACACCGTTGGGGAGGGAAGGGAAAGACATAATAATAAGTCCGAAAGCGTGCCTCTGCCTCCACGACTACGTTATGAGTCCATGCGCTTTAATTGTGCTGCCCAGCCAATTAAACGGGATCACGTCATGTTACCCCTCTGTCTTAGTTAGGGTAAAAGCTATCATGAGGGTACGTACCCTCACGCCATTCGCCCACCCATCTTTACTTTGCATCAAGGAGTGGTTACTTGTATAGTTTCATGTCTTATTTCGCAGGAGTTGAGTGTGATTCGCCCAGCTATCTTTACTTTGCATCAAGGAGTGGTTACTCGTATAGCTTCACGTGTATTTAGCAGAAGTGGAGTAATTTGAATAGTGACATTTTATTAAAGCTCGGTGCCTTGTGTTATATGTGTAACATGATATTACTTTTACATAATGATATGTCTACAACATTTTTATAATAAATCTTAAGTGGCAGGTTGTTATTGATTATTATTGTTAAGGCAAAAAAGTCATCTTAGTGTTAAATTCAAATTTGAACTAATAACAACTAACCACCTGTGATTTGTTGTAAAAATATTGTAGACGTAGCATCTCTGTTACTTTTATTGTCACGGGGTTGATAAATCCCCACAGGATGCCACTTTTCTAATTAGCAAGAAAAATGTTATCCTTACTTATAAAATAGTGCTTTATCCTAGCTAGTAACGTGTATATATATATATATATATATTTTTTTTTTTTTTCTTTTATTTGTTTGTTTAAAATTTGAATTTGAAAACTATAAAAATAAAATTCAATAATTATAATAGTTATTAATAGTTATTTATTTAATTATGTTTATATATGGAATTATATATTTTAGCATTATGCATTTTTTATAATTTTGATAGTGATTAATAAGTATTTATTTTAATTGTGTTTAGATATGAAACTATATATTTTTATATTAAGAATTTATTTATTATAATTTTTTTTTTTTTTGGATATGGAAATATATATGCCAAGATTCTAATATAGGGTTTAAATTTATGAAATCTCAAAAATTAATATGGCACAAGGTTAATCAATAATTTCAGTTTTTTTTTTTTTTTTTTTTTTGGAGAAAAAGGTAAGCAAATTTCAGTATTATATATATATATATGTGTGTGTGTGTGTAGCTTATAGATATAATATAGAAGACCATCAATATTATTATGAGCTTTATTTTTAGAGTTGTGTGTGTGTATATATAAACTAACTTTTTATGTTTATTAGCACTTCTTAGAGCACCCACAGCAGTGGAGCTAAATTGCTATAATGCTAAAATTTAGCTCCACAAACACAAAAAACCTCATGCAGCAGTGGTGGTAAAGCCAAAATTTATAGATGAATTGCTACAGTGCACATCTAAAAATAGATGTGCACTGTAGCTGAAGCAAAAAATAAAATATATTTTTTTATTCGGCCGGTTAAATAAAATAATAAAAATTCTGATTCATATCTCATCTCTCTCAGTCACTCTCTCATCTCTCTCAGTCACTCTCTCATCTCTCTCTCTCAGTCACTCTCTCCGATCGCCTCACGCTGCCGATTGCCTCACGCCGCCGATCGCCTCACGCCGCCTCACGCCTCATCTCATCTCATCTCATCTCACGCCGCCGATTGCCTCAGCCACGCCATCCCAGCCGCCGATCGCTCACCCCACGCCTTCCCAGCCGCCGATCGCCTCAGCCACGCCGTCCCAGCCGCCGATCGTCTCACCCTATGCCTTCCCAGCCACGATCGCCTCACCCCACGCCTTCCCAGCCGCCGTGGTTGTGGTTTTGGTTTTTGTTTTTGTTTGTTTTTTTTTTTTTTTTTTTTTTTCTATGTTGTGTTGTGGTTGTGGCCGGTAATGGTGGTGGTGGTTGTGGTTTTGTTTTTTTTTTTTTTTTTCTATGTTGTGTTGTGGTTGCCTGGTGGTTGTGGCCGGTAATGGTGGTGGTGGTTGTGGCTGTGGCCGATGGCAGAGGAAGTTGTGGGTGGTGCTGTGAATTTTATTTTTTGGAGTAGATATATTATTTTATTGTAGAGGGTATATTATTTTAGTGTAGAGAATATATTATTTTATTGTGATGTTTATATTATTTTATTGTGTTAAAAGCTAAAATAGATCCACTGCTGTAGCATGTATGTAACTAAAATAGATAAAGTAACTTTTAGTGTTACTAAATAGCTAAAATTATAGATCCACTGCTGTGGATGCTCTTAAGGTTTCCAATCAATAGGTCCAGGGGTCAAATCCCTTTTCCTTTTACTATCAAATTATTTTAAAAAATGTTTTAATTTATTTGAAGTTATTTTACATCCTACATAGAATTATAAATTCAAAATTCTAGTTTTTTTTTTCATTAATTTTTTTTCATAACGTTTTTCTTTAATTGATTATTTATACTATTAATTTTGTTGACCTTTTTAATATATGTTTACTTTTTTTTTTCTATCACAATTCTATCTTTTGATTATTGCTAATGCATGAATTTTGCACAAAAAATCTAAATTCCTAACATATACAAATTAAAAGGATAGATAGAAGAGATCGGAACTCCATCATGTGCGAAATTTTGGATTCCTCCAAAATGGGCAAGATTCCAAGCATATAACCATTACCCATTGATGATGCCGGAAATCTCACCAATGAGTTGCACAATGCTTGTACGCTCGAAACTACACCTGCACAATAAAAAAGGAGAAGACCTAACAGAGAGCACCGGTGTGGTGCCGGCCAAATACCATTTGAAGGTCAAGTTAGGACTTGTTTCAACTCTAGAGTGCTAGAGAGGGGTTAATTATGCGTACCTCGATTTGTGAGGGTATTGGGGCTTTTATAGTAATAAGGGGTTGACCATTCTTTCTTGGAGTAGAAGTCTTTTCCATATAGGAATCCTTGTGAACGTAGATTACGGAATCCTTTCCTTATAGGACTCTAATATGTGGAATACAAGTAATTTTCTTATTTACTCGCGTGGTGGCCAAGTCATGGTTCTACGAAAGCCGTCGGCCTTAAGACCGTCAGCTTGCCTCAATGTCGGCAGCCATATTGGCGTCAGCGTCATTGCTACGATTTGCGAGTGGCCCGTGGGCTTCGAGTCACCGTTGGTTAATTCGAGGTCTTCAGCTTTTCAAGTTGGCTGAACCCGTCAGTCTAAGCCGCGGGAAACTGACGGGTTGAGACAGTTTATTTTTGCATATCACCCATAATCATAAAAGTGTTGATTGAATTTTTCCATGCACATAAATTACTATTTCCTTAATAAGTTTAACTCTATCCTTTTTATGTCTAATCCTGTAGGTATTTGTCGAATTTGGACTTTTTTTTTTTTTTTTTTTTAATAATAAGAATACTGTAACTTTCATTAAAAAGAAAATAAATTCAAAACAATCTAAGCCAATACGAATTTAAGTATACTACGATTTTCCTCTATCCATGTTATATAAGTAGTAATACCCTTGTCACTTAGCATATTGAGCCAATATGTGTACTAGTTGGTTACCTCAGTGCTTCACGTGACATAATTGGACCATTCTAAACTCCCATAGTTTCAGCTGTATTCCCGATATAATGTCGAATGCGGACTTAATATACTTATGTAACATAATTAAAAAGATTTGATCATTATATTTTTCTTGATGTAAAAAAATTGTTCTAACTCTTTATGTTTTACTTATTCAACGAAAGCTCCATATGCTTATATCTTTTATTTTCAATATATTTTTTTTTATAGAATATCCTAAATTTTTTTTGAGAAAAGAATATCCTAAAATTTTATTTGAAAATTTAATTGAACTTGCATTTTGACAATAGATTCTGGCCCAAGAGCCTCGGGTTTTTTTTTTTTTTGAAGGAATGACCCAAAGCCTACATGTCAAGTTCCTGTATAATTTTAATGATGATTTATGAACTATACGGTTGAATTTTGAAAATCTACTCAAAAGGAACTGTAAAGCTATTACTTAAAGGCTGATCAGTGATAGTTGCAATTTGTCATGTCTATTGTTAATGATTTTCAAAGAATTTTCTAACTTAGTCAAGAGACTTGAGCTCAATAAGATAAAAGACCTCTTCTATATTGGAGAATCAAAGTTTGAATTTCTTCATCCTATTGTTGTATTTATCGAACTATAAATTAAAAAAAAAAAAAAAAAATCCCAATTATATATCGCCAAATTCATGAGGAAGTGAGAGAGGGGGGAAAAAAAAAAATTAAAACTCGTTTTCAGGTATCAATGTTGGATTGAAAAGATATGTCATCTCTCTTTTAAGTTTGTAGTTAGCATTTAAATATAAAGTCCTTGAAATGTGATTTAAATGTGAGAGAGGTCATTGTGACTTGCTTTTCATGAAAATTGAATAAACCAAACGAGCTAGATCTGAAAATTACATGAATGCGATGTATGTTCCCTTATGTTTATCAAAAAATTTCTTGAAATTATATGAGAGCTGGAGATCATAAAATGGTAGAAGAGATCTCTCCCACCATAAACCACCTCTTTTCAAAAACTCAAATGACTAATTAGTCCCCCCTCAACCTCATTAGCGAATCTTCCTCTATACAGCTGCTCATTAAGAAAGTATGATGTGTACGACAATACAAAAATAATTAGAATCTGCTTGTTAAATTACATATTGGCCCTTGATTGTTTGAACATTTTTATCAGCTCGTGCAAAAATTCATGTCTTTAAGTATAATAATTTACTTTTTTTTTATAATTTTATGTACTCAAATTTTAATATACTACATATCATATTATCAATTGTATACTACATTTCATTAAAATATTAAATTATCTTGATTTTTTAAAATGTGTTTTTTTCACACACAACAATCATAGTACACTTTTTTTTTTTTATAATCATCAAGATACATAAAGAAAAAATAAAAAACCATATAAATAAATAGTATTAGTATAAATTAACACGAATACTATAATAAATCGTATATATTTTACGCATTTTTCTATTATTCGGTGTAAGTGCCGTTAGGTGTAATGTATAAGCAAAAACGGTTATAAGTAAGAGCAAATATCAAAACAAAGGCTACAACGAGAAGTACAAAGCAAAAACCGGCCGAAACAAATTGACAGAGGAAAAGGCCGATACGTGAGCGGTGATTTGTCACGTGTTGGACGTCACTCGATAATAAATAATTCAGGGTCGGCAAACAAGTCACAACGTAATTACAAAGTCACCTCCCAGCGTTGTTGGTCCCACTCTTAACCGCCACGTGGAATGAACCCAACAAGAAGAATCAAAGACACACACCCAACCCAACCCAACCCCAACAGTAAGTAACACTACTGTGCATTAACCTCTCTTGCCTTTGCTTGCTTTTTTTTTTTGGTTCCTACTTCCTAATCCTATTGAGTCCAATGCACGCAAACTGATGCTATGGAGGGTGACGTGGCATCCGAGCTGGACTTTTCAACCACAATTATAGGGCAACGTTGACACGTGGCGACATCATTGATTGGCCTTAAGTTGTGATATTTTTTTGAAAAACATACCTTAAGTTGTGAACTTAGGTCACTACGGGCAGCCTCTCGGGCAGTTCAGTACTTAACCCTAATGGCTCCTTTACCTTTGCGGAATAGGCGTGGTTTAGAAAATAATAAAATATTAGTAAATATTAAAACTTAATAATATAAATAGGGAGGGGATATATGTGTGTGTTCTCATTGTCCTAAGAGGCAGAGAGTTAAGAACAAGGCGTGCTCTGCGCTTTTGAGGAAGAGAGAGAAAGAGAGTATAATTAAACTCTTTCACAGAGAAGAGTTTGGTAGGGCTTGTTAATGGCGATTTGATCGAAGGTTTGGCTGCAATAAATTTGAGAGTTTGAGGATATGTTGCATTGGGTCTTTCTTTGCTTATATATATAACTATAAGCCAAAGAGAAAGAGAGAGAGATAGCGGTATTTCTGGGGGAGAAATTTGCTTTGCTTTGTTCTTGGAAGAAGTGGTGGTTTCAGTCAGAGAATATTTGGGTCGTTGTTACTTAAAGGAGGAACTACACAGAGCGTTTTAGAAAGTGCTTCTTTAAGGCCTTGGTACTTCCAAGGCTTTGGTTTTTGCTCTGGTTTTAAGGCTCTTTTTTTTGTGTTTTTCTGGTAATTTGAAAGACGAGAATGGTTGAGATGGACTGGCCCTCTTCTTTGAACGAATACGAAAAGCTTGTGATTCGGATGAACACTCCTAGGTTTGTTCCTTTTCCTTCTTCTGTGAATTCCACTCCCTGAGTCTGGATCTTTGGCTTTCATCCACAAACACACACAGACTGAGTTGCTTTTTTAAAAAAGGAAAAATTAGTCATGATGTTTAGAAAAAAAAAAAACACTAATTTTCTCTTTGATTTTGCTTCATATTGCAAAATTTCGGTGCCGTGCGTTTCTTTCTTGTTCTTTGATTTTGATTTGAATTATTGTTGACTTGTATGGTGATCATAGTAGTGCAATTTTTCACAGATTATTTCTGAATTTTTTTAGTGCTAGAAATTGATTCTTTCAACAACATCGTACCAGTATTTTCAACCCTGAATTTCCTCTTCTTTCCTTTCTAGAAAAACTTTCTTAAGGAACAAGTTTATGGGATTTTGAGTCTCTCCCTGAAATCCTTTCTTTATTGGAAAATATTTTACTTTCCCTTATGCAAAAAATACTTTTCCAAAATCTTCCGAACTAATTCCTCACACGCTATGAAAACAAATTTCCACCGTCATTTAATTAATTATTGACGTCAAATTCATTATTTAATAAGTTTTCTGACTTTTCCATGCCCACCCACTTTCTTTTTCTTTCTTCTAGTAAATTCTTACAACCTATAAAGACTTTTCAAAGACCTCGTTTTTTTGCCAATTCAAATTTTGAAAAATTAAAAACGAAAAAGGCTTTCTCTGACTTGACCTGTCACTGCTATTGTGCAGGGTCGTGATCGACAATGCCGTTTGCCCCAATGCGACTCTTGTCACGGTACGCCTCTCGCGAAACCCCTCAAGCACGAAATCAAATTTTCAATGAAAACTTTTCCCAAAAAACAAAGTTGACTAACTGGGTTTTTCTGTTTTCCTCTTTGCTTAATTTACAGGTTGATAGTGCTAGAAGGCATGGAATTTTACTTGAGGCCGTGCAGGTTCTCACGGATCTGAACCTTTCCATCAAAAAGGCTTACATATCTTCAGATGGAAGATGGTTCATGGATGGTAAGAGAAAAAAAAAAATTCAAGCTTTTTAAATTTTTTTTTTAAAATTAATGATGTCCATGCTAAAGTGCGCCGAATTGGTGCGCACGTTATCTTAAACGCGTTGTTTCTAGTTATTGAAAATTTCTGAAACATTTGTTTTGTTCTGTTTTTGGCTGCAGTTTTCCATGTGACTGATCAAAACGGAAACAAACTTACGGATGAGAGCGTTATCAGATACATTGAACAGGTAATTATCACATTCAATGCCTAATTTATTGCTGTTCTAATTTTAATAATTATGGCTTTTTTATTAATTAAATTTTGTTTCTTTGTTTGGTTATTTTGTTAACAGTCTATGGGCAGCATTCACTATGGTCGGACTAACGGCAATAACGGCCTAACTGCCCTAGAACTAACCGGAACCGACCGTGTTGGTCTACTATCTGAGGTTTTTGCTGTGCTAGCTGACCTTCAATGCAATGTTGTGGAAGCTAAAGTTTGGACTCACAATGGCCGAATTGCTTCACTAATCTATGTGAAGGACTGTGATTCCGGTTGCCCAATTGAGGATTCCCAGAAAATAGACCGAATCGAAGCTCGTTTGAGGAATGTACTCAAAGGTGACAATGATATTCGCAGTGCTAAGACCTCGGTGTCTATGGCGGTCACTCACAGTGAGAGGAGGCTGCACCAAATGATGTTTGAGGATCGTGATTATGAGTGGAAGCCAATTTTGAAGCGTAGTGATGACTGTCCCATTGTCACGGTTCAGAATTGGATTGAGAGGGGTTACTCCGTTGTGAATGTTCAGTGCAAAGACAGGTCGAAGCTTTTATTTGACATTGTTTGCACGATGACAGACATGGAGTATGTTGTTTTTCATGCTACCATCAATACAGCTGGAGACAGAGCATATTTGGTACGTAAATTTAATACCAAAACATGAATTGGGTTTTTGCTAACATTAATGTTTCCAGTTGAAAATACTGACTCTTTTTTGGTACAGGAATTTTACATTAGACACACAGATGGGACCCCAATAAGTTCTGAACCAGAGAGGCAACGCGTTATTCAATGCTTACAAGCTTCAATTGAGAGAAGGGCTTCTGAGGTACTTATTAATTGTCTTAATTTCACATACCACAATTGCATTGTTGAGTTGGTCATTTTTAATATATGCTTTTATTAGCTTGCTTGTAAATAAAAAAATGTTAATGGTGTGATTGAATTTATTACAGGGTGTGAGGCTTGAATTTTCCGCGGAAGATAGGCAAGGGCTTTTGGCCAATGTTACAAGAACGTTCCGAGAGAATGGGCTTAATGTGATGAGAGCCGATATCTCAACCGAAAGAGATATGGCCGTGAATGAGTTTTATGTGACAGATGCAATTGGTAACACTGCGGATTCAAAACTCATTGAAGCTGTTAGACAAAAAATAGGGTTGAGTAATTTGAAAGTGAAGGAATTGCCAATGATTTGTCATAAGAAGGTTGAGAGTGAAGAGCAACCAGTTGGGGTCGGTGGGGCAGTGTTATTATCACTTGGGAGCTTAGTGAGGAGGAATCTGTACAACTTGGGATGGATCAGATCTTATTCTTAAAGATGCTTGTTTTTCTTCTTTGAAATGTGAAGGGAATTTGGGATTGTAGAGCTTAAAATATTCTTTGCTCCAGGTTTGGACATTTGTGTACATAAAAAGAGGAAGGTGGTGGAATTTGGTGATAGTAGTTATAGTTGGTTGGGTTTGGTTGGTTGAATAGATGATAGATACTTTGAGGGGGGGGCCTCTCCACAGTATTAAAAATGTGTTGCTTTATTTGAAGAGGGATTTGAATTAGAAGAAGGGGAAACAGGTGGAAAAAGTAAAAGGTTTGTTGTTGCCTGTTGGTTGGGGAGTTTGTGGGATGTAGAGGTTATTGCTGGCAACTGGCAAGCACAGAGAAAAGTAGTAGTAGTAGGTAGATGAATAGGGAATTTGTTTCATACAGAACGAATGTGTACATATATGACTTTGTTTATCTCAAGCATTTTAGTTTTTAATGGTTGACTTGATTTTTTTTTTTATCAAATTTATATCGTAATTCTCTTTGGCCTAATTTGGGTTTTATGATTTGTGTCGTTCTGCCCATGGGAAAGTACATTTTTTATTTGTTTATTTATTTGAGAGCAATGCTAGTACCAAATAAAATAAAATAAAATTCATATCATTAGTCATTTGTGGGTTTTCTTAAATGTATCCTAATAAATTTCATAAAACAATCGCGCCTAATTTTTTGGAAGGGACAATGAAGATTGCTTCGAGTGAAATTGCAATTTAAGAACCTCTAGTGAATGACTCTGCCTCTAGCTATTTTTCTTTACTCATTATTGGGGTGTCAATTCGGGTTAGCGTGTCGGGTTCGTGTCAGGTAGGGATATTCGATTAAATGGTTCAATCTTAACCTTACCAATTTAATAATCGTGTCATGATTATTCAACCCTAACCTAACTTGTTAATAAGGCGAGTTAACCTAACCCAACCTATTTGACACGCTTAATAAAGTTTGGTTGATATGAATGTAACACAATTCATTTCAACCTACATAATATTAAATATAACATAGCTCTTTTTTCATTTTTCTATATTTATCTAATAAGTTAGTGACTACACAGTTAGGCCACTTCTATAAATTTCCAAAGTTTGGACAATTTCAAGTAAAAGAGATTTAACCCCTTAAAGTACTTTCATATCCCTCCAAAAACAAAATGAGACAGGCCTTGGTTCTATCCAAATAAGGTGAAAATAAATATTCCCATCTTATGTGATAAATTATATACTTTTCTTTTTTGGACATTTAAATTGTTGTCCTTATGGTCAGGAGACTTTTACTAAAAATGTCTGGTTTGTCTGCAAGAACTTGTTCCTTTGTTGTATAACATTAAAATGGCTTTGGAAGAGTAGGTGAGCAGAATCATTTGGTACTTGCTTTCATGAATAGAGGAATTTATATTTCTCCTTCACTTTAATTGTGAATGGACTGACAGACGGGCATATGGTTGGGATTCATAAATAACAAGTGTGATGGTATTACGCCTATCACCATTCTAGCCTTCATAAGTAGGTAATGTTCACATACGAAGGAAAATGACTGCCTTGAATTTCAGGTTTGTAAGGTTTCAACTTTCAAGATTTGGTAGCAATGTGAATCATTCAAAGTCTATTACTCTAAGACTCTAAAAATCAGAAATAGTTGTTCAATTTATTATTATTATTTTTTTCTTCCTCCTCAGCTTGCATTCTAAGCTTATACATGAAATCAATTTAAAGCTATAATATGGATATGAGATTAAATTCTATAAGGATGTGGTGTAAAATTTATGTTTTATACTATCTAATAAGTGATTGTCATATCAGCATTTTAATTAAAATTTATTAAAATTCAATACATCCTACTACACCTAATAACATCTCAATAGATTCCCAATTTGGTTGAATTTATATATGGGTATTAGAATTGATTGAGTGTGATTGTGTTTATTCTTAAATATGTGATAAGATGATATAACATGTTGGGATTGGAGGGGTAAAACATGAATTTTACAACACGTCCTTATAGAATTTAATCTCTATGGATACTAGTTTTTGTTATAGTTGACTATATATTCTGATCCCTTAGATAGTGATTTCCAACCGTTGATGTTGACATGTTCTGGAACGAAATACTTGTTCTTTAGCATTAAGCATAATAACTTGACCGAAAGTAGTAATAATTTTTTAGCTGGAAAAGCGTAATTTTTATTTTATTAAGTTGTGAAAGATTGAATTCGAGTTACTTGCTCAATTAGCAAAATTTATTGTCACCGAACAAGATATTTGAATCTAAACTCTTAATTTGATGATGATAAAGAATAATTATCATAGATTTCTTAAAAAATTAAGGATATACAGCAAATATTCTCAGAATTTGTGCAATCTTAATAATTTAATTATTTAATACAACTCAGAAGCCTAATATCTATGATTGAATAGATTAAAACTCAAATTTCGTACTGATTTAGCTAGGTGACATATTATAGATAGTGTGACATATGATAGATAGTCAAAATAAAAAACAAAGAAAAAAAATATAAAAAATAAAACAAAACAAAATTGAGTGAGTAAGAGAGGCGGCTGGTTGTCTTTACTATGTTTTTATCTTGCAAAAAAAACACCAGGACTCTCGCGACAGATATATATGTATATCCCAAAAGTGAGAGTTCCTAATCTAATCGCAGCCTTGGATTCGTCTCATTCTTTTGTTTGATCATTTATAATTTTATATTTCCTTATATCCAAAAAAAAAAAAAAAAAAATCTAGCACATTGGATACTAATTGGATAGTTCTTATTGCTTTTAAGATTTCATCTACCTAGCTTGAGATCCTTTGCTAAAATACTGTACTACTACCTGGACTACAACAAATCTCTTCATTGCTTAAAAGTTTTTCATCTTCATTTTAATATTCACTACACTTTTTTTTCCTCACCGACCTTTTGCCCCATTTCTTAATTTCTTTCGGTGAATAATCATAAAGCTCCTCCCATATATTAACCTCATACAATTATTAAACGTCTCTATGTTTGGTGACAATAGCAATTTTAAGCTTCTTCAATAACTTTTTTTTTTTTCTGGATGAATTACTTAGATATAATATAACGTATTTTATTCAAACAAAAATACAAGCAACAAAAGCTACAACTCTGTCGGTAGAAATTTAGATAGTTAAGATTATAAAAGTCTATAACCTATGACTAGCTAGCTACAAGTTACTGCTTCAAAAAAAAGGGTAAATAAGCAGTGATTAGGTCAGATATGTTGACGATAAGGTACCCTGTCCTTGAGATTCTAATGAAAAGTACCCTACCTCTGACATTAACAGCAATACACAATTACATTACATTTTCATCCATATAATAATAGTTACATTTGTAGCATTCCTCTCAATTCAAATGTAGTACAGATGTGCCAACTAAGCCAAATCTAACAAGTAACAACAATAAATTTACCCTATATATATATATATATATATATATTTATATTCCAAATTTTTTAAGCATTTAGTATTTGAAAATATATTGTATATTTTGTACTAATACACTGAACACAAACTTAATCCTTAGTATTACAACAACCCATAAAAACATTCTCTATCTATAGAGAGACACACTGGTAAAATAAATGGTATCTAACTCCATACAATTTTGCAAATTTGACAATGAAAATCTCCATAATAACCTGATTTTAGCTGTTTTGTTTTGTTTTGTAGATAATTTATTTTGTATAGTAAGTTAAAGCATAAAATCAAATCATCTTTCACAAAGAGTCTTGTAATTTAATTAGTTAATATTTAAACTAAAATCTCTCTTCGCCAACTATATATATTGAATTATAAAAAAAAAAATCACCTTCCACGCACTTTGTGAGATACTCATTCAAGTCTTTTAACCAATATCTGAACATTTGTTTTTGAAATTCTTCTTTATAATTACCTGAAAGATGTGAAACGAGAGGTAGCTAGTTAGATACTAATTGAATGTTGTTATTGTCTTATTGATAGCTGTCACTGGGTACATGCATGGGTCACAACTCACATCACAAGGGACAGTATTTTTCAACCCCCATTACTAGCTAGGCTGTAAGAATCAAAGTTAATTAGTTGTTTTGGCAAGATAGTAGTAGTAGTGGTGGTCCATACCATACAAAGAGAAATTGGGGGTGGTACTTTTTTATAGAGTTGTAGTGAGAGTTATTGGTGTGTTGGTCTTGGTGGTGAACAACTAAGGAGTTTTTGACTTATAAACAAAGTGGTAGTAGTAGTACTACATGATTAATAATATATGGTTTTAAAACTTTAAATGAATGAACCGCGTAGGCTTTGGGGTTCAAACCGTGACTGAGTATATAACACGGCGTCAACTACGCCGTTTTACACGGGTTGCCCACTTGCCACTTGCTAGTAAAAATCAATTTAAGGCCTTTGTTTGTATGGATAAAGAAAGAGACAGCGTGTGGATCACGCGCACCAGTGTGTGTACCCTTTTTTATTTATTTATTCTTCTTTGCCTATTTGGCTCTGCTTTTTATAGATATCATCTCTCTGTGTAAAACTGTGCCTCTAGAAAAATAACAAGGTGCTTCGGATATATGTATTTTCATACTCTTTTGAAACACCTTATACCACTCCGTGTCTTTTGTGGTAAAAACTATAGTTGTTAGTATCGTACGATACGTATCGCGTATCGTATCATGTGTAAAAAGTTTCGTATCGTATCAGCGTATCGTACATGCTCATGAATCGTATGATACAGTGTATGTATCGTATGAATCGTATCGTATCGTAAAACCGTATGTATCGTACGATACATAGACAAATGCTTTAAAATGAGATTTTTTGTTAAAATTTATATTTATATTTGAATCTAACAAGTTGTTAGACTTGTTTTTAATACAAAATTATTAGGTTACTTAATTTTGCCTAATAAAATAACATATTCATAAGTTTTTTTCTTCTCTTTCTCTTATAAAATTTGGACTACACAGTACACACTTACACTTCACTTTAATATTTACAAATTTATTTTCTATACTATGAATAAGATATTAATTGATAATATAATTATTTTTTATTTTTGTTATTATTGTTATAAGCCCAAGAAACTAAAATACCAAGAAGAAATATATATATATATATATATATATATTAATTATTAAAATAAAAGGAATAAGAAGAGATAGTAAATGTTAATGACGATGATGCAAATTTTAATGAAGAAATAAGTTTACAAAATGATAAACATGAAGATAACATTAATATTTACAAATTTATTTTCTATACTATGAATAAGATATTAATTGACAATATAATTATTTTTTATTTTTGTCATTATTGTTATAAGTCCAAGAAACTAGAATGCCAAGAATAAATATATATTTTTTAATTATTAAAATAAAAGGAATAAGAATAGATAGTAAATGTTAATGACGACGATGAAAATTTTAATGAAGAAATAAGTTTGCAAAATGATAAACATGAAGATAGCATTGACTTAGATGGGGTTTATTAGGCAATATGATGAAAATAAATTATTATTTTTGGGTCATTTGTAATATATTATCACTTCTAAATTTAAGCAATTTGACTGTTTATGTTATAAATACATGCTAGTTTGATTTATTTAGTTAGTTTGTTAAATATTATTACATAAGTGATGAATAAATTAGTCATTAGTTGAATATATTTAAAATTTATAATGAATATACCATTTATATATATATATATATATATATATATCTATAATTTTTTTATAAATTTTATTAAGTGTTTGTGTATCTTACGATACACGATACGATACGATACATGATACGGAAAAATCGAAAATCGATTCACGATACGATTCACGTTTTGACAACTATGGTAAAGACTAAAGTTTGTATATGAAATAGTTGATATCTTCATGGGTTGGGGGCTCAAAAACAGTATGAGCCTGTTTTTACAATACCACTATGCCTGAAAAAGTTTCAAATATTTTTGAAATACAATGATTTATGGTATTGGTAGTATTTGATAATAATAATAAGAAGAAGAAGGAGAAGAAGAGTACTTAGGATATATATTAATTATTAATTTTATGAAATTTTTTATAAAAAATTGCAAAAGCTTGGTTTTTTTATTTTTTCATAAAAAATTTCTTAAAATGATTTACTAATATGTAGGGACTGAGTTTGAGCACTTCTACTGTTGAGTGGGTGGACTCAAACCCAGCTAGCCCAATACAATGAATTTGTAGAGAATGAGTTTAAGAACTAGGCCCTAGTGAGGGATACGACGGTTAGGCATGGTTGCATATGGATTGAATAGCATGGACGTGGATTCAAATGTGCAATGATATTCCTCGGCACTCCTCTTGGGAGCTAGAAGTTCTTATTATTCTTTCAGAGGTTGGTTACAAAGGTTTTTCCGTTGTTACTGGTTGCTACAGTGTTCTATACTTATGATTTCCTCATGTTTTTTCGTCCCTCTTTCAAGAGGGATTCCTTATATTATATACCCCATTTCAGTTGATCTTAGCCCTACATTTGTCGATCAAGCAGGTCACTACTTGAGTGTTTGTCCCATCAGCCGCCTTCCCATTCTTTCTGTGGGCTGCGGCAGCCAAGACTGCACTGTTCAGGGGTCATTTCCTCATTAATGCGGTCAGAACGTTAGTTGTGGACATTTAATGTGGAGGTGACAGTTCATCTTAGACTTGCACTTCCACCATGCCTCCACGACTGACACGTTGTACTTGTTCCCTCTCTCTAGACGCTCAGGAAGCCTGCTTTTGGTGGGTCGTTACTTCCTCCTCCTCCCATGGTCTCAGTTGGCCGAGGACAGGGTTGTCCTCGGTAAGGTTCCTGGGCAATTTGGACTTTCTCACTTCTTCCTCGGACATTTCTTCCTCCTCGGCATGGGCCTTGGGCTTGGTACGAAGTGGGCTGGGGTTACTAGATTCTCTGACCCCATAATAGCCCCTCAAAATCCTGCTGTCCGGGTCCTCGGGCGGAGAGGAGGATTTTGACATCCTCGGGCCGTCGTGATGGCTTGTCACGTCTTATCCTCCGTCAGTGCCAGTCTTTTTGCCTGTCAAAGGCACGTTCCTGGCGCTTTGGTATACGAAGCGCGCCCTCATTTAATTCTGGCGGCTCTGTGCTCCCCACGTTCAATGGCGTGATGCTAATCCAATGGCTGGTCTTTAATTATTAGCTTCACAATTTCAGAGGCTCAGCATGTTTTTCATTCTAAATTGGCAACCAAAAAATGTAAAGCCCCTAGCGATAGCTTCCACCTAGACCTTGATCGATAATTGAACCACCTTAACACCACGACCTATTTTTGTCGGATTGAATGCTAAGGAAATGTCTTCACAATATCGGTTCCACATCTCATGAATTGGTTACTGTAAACAGTAAATAATGCTTAAGAAAGCCGTTAGTTGCTGATTATGCTAAGGGGTTAGGTTCAATGTGCCTCAGAATGCCTTAAGTGATACTCATGGGCTTGTGTTTGTTTACTCCTTTGCTGAATGCGGCGAGTATCCCCAGGGACCTAGGTCTGAGGGCCATACGAGACCCTGGTGCTGCCGAACCCTTAGGTTCTTTTCTGAGTAGCTAGTTTCCCCATAGGCATAGGTTTGAGTCCAAGGACCGTACAAGGCCTTGGTTCTGTCTAACACTTAGATTCTCCTGTAAGTGACTAGTTTCCCCATAGGTTTGAGTCCGAGGACCATGCAAGACCTTGGTTCAGTCTAGTACTCAGGTTTTTCTTGAAGTGGTTAGTTTCCTAATAGACTTGAGTCCGAGGACCATGCAAGACCTTGGTTCAATCTAGTACTCAGGTGGCCGCCAAAATACAGGATATATAATCATAATAGACATAAAACTTGAATAAAAAAGGGGATGCTTTCATTAATAATAATACCTTCTCAGGTTATTTACATTCCACAGACGAGGTACAGGTTTTTCATCTAGGTCTTCTAAGTAGTATGCACTTATCCCCGCCACCGAGGTAATTCGATAGGGCCCCTCCCAGTTGGGCCCTAGCTTCCCCCAGGAAGGATTCTTGGCAGCCCCCACAACTTTCCTCAACACTAGGTCCTTCGGTGCTAGTGGTCTTAGCTTCACGCTGGCATCATATCCCTGCTTAAGCTTTTGATGGTAATAGGCTAGCTGGATCATTGCCCCTTCCCTTCGTTCATCAACCAGATCTAGGCTCCTCCCCAGTAGTTCATTATTACTGCCTAGAGTGAAAGAGCTCGTCCTCAGCGTTGGGAAGTTTACCTCCAAAGGGATAACAACCTCAGCCTCGTAAGTCATGGCATAAGGCGTCTCCCCCGTTGACCGTCGTGGTGTAGTCCGGTATGTCCAAAGAACGTGTGGCAGCTCTTCTACCCATCTTCCCTTGGCGTTATCCAGTCTCTTCTTAAGCCCATTGTCGATGACCTTGTTGACAGCCTCGGCCTGCCCATTTCCCTGAGGATAAGCTGGAGTTGAATACCTGTTTGTGATCCCAAGCTCACAACAGTAGCTTCTGAATGCCTTACTGTTGAATTGGAGTCCGTTATCCGAAATGAGGGTATGAGGGACCCCAAATCTCATGACAATGTTTCTCCAAAGGAATTTCTTAGCGTCCACAACCCTGATGTTGGCCAACGGCTCAACTTCGACCCATTTGGTGAAGTAATCCGTGGCAACCAACAGATATCTCTTATTCTCTGGTGCCTTGGGGAAGGGGCCTACAATATCCAAGCCCCATTGGGCGAACGGCCATAGGCTGGACAAAGGGTTGAGGAACCCTCCAGGCTGATGAATATTTGGGGCGAACCTTTGGCATTGATCACACTTCTTAACATACTCTAGGGCCTTCTTTTGCATCCCCAGCCACCAATATCCTTGTGTGACGGCCCGGTGAGATAGGGTTCTTCCTCCTGTGTGGCTCCCACAGATCCCTTTGTGCAGCTCTTCGAGCAGTGATTCTAATGCCTCGGGGTGAACACACAGTAGTTATGGTCCAGAGTAGGAGCGCCTATACAACTTGTGGTCCTTGGACAACCAGAACCGATAAGCTTTCCTTCGTATTTTTTCAGCCTCTGACTTCTCCTCGGGCAGAATATCGTCTTTGAGGAACTTCATTATGGGGTCCATCCAGCTGGGACCCATCCCAACTTGATGGATGTGGACCGTGCCCTTCGCTACCTCATTTGCTCTCTCCAGATGCTCTACAAGGATGATCCGAGGCAAATCCCCTACCAATGAGGTGGCAAGTGTGGCCAATGAATCGGCATGGGTGTTTCCACTCCTGGAGACATGTGACAAGTTGAAAAGATCGAAATCTGACTGCAAGCGCTTGACTTGGCATAGGTACTCCTGCATCCTCGGATCTCTGGCTTCCAGTTCTCCTTTTACCTGGCCCACCACCAATCTCGAATCCGAGAACATCTCCACTGCTTTTCCTCCCATTTTATACACCATGACCATTCCTTGTAACAGTGCTTCATACTCGGCTTCATTGTTTGTGGCTGAGAATCCGAGTTTCAGGGATTTTTGTATGATTGACTCCTTAGGGGATACTAAGACCAGCCCCACTCCAGACCCCCTCTGATTTGCCGCGCCATCGACGTATACCCTCCAACATGGTGGCCCCAAGATGGAAATTGCCCCAACTGATTTTTCGTCCATGCTTATCCTCTCGGGTGGCATCTTTACTGGTGGTTCAGCGAATTCGGCCACCAAATCAGCCAGGACTTAGCATTTTATGGAGGTCAGAGGCATGTATTTGATGTCAAAAGCCCCCAGAATTATGTTCCACTTCGCGATCCTTCCTGTGTAATCAGTCGTCCGAAGTACAGACTTCAAGGGTAATTGGGTTAAGACAACCACTGTGTGAGCTTGGAAATAATGGGGGAGCTTTCGTGTAGCGTGGACCACAGCTAGTATGACTTTCTCTAAGGGTAGGTACTTGACCTCAGCTTCATGTAGTGACTTGCTAATGTAATAGACTGGTTTTTGAACGCCATTGTCATCCCGAATCAGAACCAGGCTCACTGCGTGAAGCCCCACAGCAATGTATGCGTATAGGACCTCGTTGGCCTCAGGATTGGACTTGATGGGTGGCCGGGATAGGTACTCCTTGAGTTGCTGGAAGGCCATGACACAATCCTCGGACCACTCAAATCCCTTACACTTGTTGATCAGGAGATAGAAGGGTCTGCACTTGTCAGCCGACCTGGAAATGAATCGATTCAGAGCTGCGATCATTCCAGTAAGCTTTTGGACCTCCTTGGGGTTTTGCGGAGGTTTCAGATTATGAATAGCCTTAATTTGGTCAGGATCAACCTCGATTCCCCTGTGGGTAGTGATATATCCTAAAAACTTGCCAGATCCCACGCCAAACGAGCATTTGGAAGCATTCAGGCGCAGCTTGTGCTTCCTCAAGACACCAAAGGTGCAGCCGAGGTCCCCTAAATGTTCGGATACCGCTTTACTTTTTACTACCATATCATCAACGTAGACTTCGATGCTCTTGCCTAGCATCGACTCGAACATTCTCGTCATCATCCTTTGATAGGTGGACCCCACGTTCTTCAAGCCAAACGACATTACTTTATAATGGTAGTTCCCAATGGGCGTCACAAAGGCTGTCTTCTCCTGATCCTCCAAGGCTAGTGGTATTTGATGATAGCCTTGAAAGGCGTCTAGGAAGCTCATCCGAGGATGGCCCGTAGTTGCATCCACTAGCTGATCTATCCGAGGCATGGGGAACGGGTCTTTTGGACATGCCCTGTTCAGGTTAGTGAAGTCCACACAGACCCTCCACTTTCTGCTTTTCTTCTTGACCACCATAGTGTTGGCCAACCATTCGGGGTAAAAGACCTCTTTGATAGCCCCTGCATGCTTAAGCTTATTCACTTTTTCCCTAATCGCATCAGCGTGCTCTCTTGATGGGCGTCGGGGTGGCTACTTCTTTGGAATTATGGACGGATTGACATTAAGATGGTGACAGATGAAGGATGGATCAATCCCAGGGGCATCACAGGCATCCCATGCAAACACGTCAATATTATTTTTGAGGAACTCAATTAGCTCCTCCTGCTCTTTGGGAGGCAGCGGAGCCCCGACCCGAAAGAACTTCTCCGAGTCATCACCAATTACCACTTTCTCCAAATCCTCACATTTTGCTTCCTCGGCAGCTGCATCAGGAGGCACCGCCGGGGTCTTTGATTGCTATAAGCCCCCTTTAGCAGTGGTCGAGGGCTGTGCATCGAGCCGACGTGATATGGCAGCCACCATGCATTGCCTTACCATGGATTGACTACCACTGATTTCGAGAACTTGATCCCCTGACGGGAATTTCACCTTCTGGTGCAAGGAGGAGGCGATAGCCCCCAAGGTATGGAGCCACGGCCTTCCTTCGATGGCTGTGTAGGGGGAGTAGGTGTCCACTACTATAAAGTTCACCTCCACCACCTCTGGGCCGGTCTGGATGGGTAGCCTGATCATGCCCTTTGGGATAACAAGCTTCCCGTCGAAGCTCATCAAGGGAGAGCTATAGGGCGTTAAGTCCTCCGGTTTCAACCCCAGCCCTTTGTAGAGATCCAGGTACATGACCTCGGCCGCACTGCCATCATCGACCATCACTCTCCTCACATCATAGTCCCCGATTCTGAGAGTGATCACCAGAGCATCATCATGTGGCTGGGTGGTCCCAATCTTGTCTTCCTCTGAATAGCTCAAGGTTGGGTGAGAATTCCTTCTGGCCCTCTTCGGCTCTGGCTGGGACTCCTCGGCAGGGATCTGGGCCACAGATAACACTCGCGAAGGGCGCGTGCCTGTTTTTCCTGGTACGGCCAAGATTACATTGATCGTCCCTGCGGGCGCCCTTAAGGCGTTATCTCTCCTCGGCTCCTGATTGGTCTGGCTGGGATGATCACCGAGGTGATGCAAAAGGTACTTTAGCTTTCCTTCTCGAACCAGCTGGTCCAGGTAGCTCCGGAGGTTCATATAGTTCTCTGTAGTATGTCTGTGGTCCCTGTGGTATTGGCAGTAAAGGTTCTGATTGCGCTTCGTGGATTCCCCTACCATCTTATTCGGCCACCTAAAGTATGGCTCGCTCTCGATTTTCACCAACACCCTGTGCACTGGCTCTCGAAATACGGCATGGACCGCTTGCATGTCGACTGCTCCAGATTGTCCCGCGAAGTCCCTCATCGAGCGGGTGTTGTTGTATCGGTCCAGTCTGAAATCCCTCATCTCCTGAGGGATAGCCTTCTCCTTTCCTCTGCCCTGCAGCTGGTCTTCCTTCACTCATTTGTACTTGTCGATCCGATCTATCAGTTGGCGCATAGTGGTGGCAGGCTTGCCAATCAGAGACTTCCTTAGGCCGTGTCCAGTCAGGAGACCATTTTTGAAGGTACTGATGGCCACATCATCAAAATTGCCCTCCAGTTTGTTGTACATCTCCCAATATCGGCCCGAGTAGGCCTTTAAAGTCTCTCCATAATGCATGGATAGAGACAATAGCACGCTCAAGGGCCGAGGGGTTATGCTGTATGAAGCGAGAGCCAAAGGCCTGGGTCAGCTGTCTATACGAATCTATGGAATTCGTCTTCAAGCCATTGAACCACCTCATTGCCACTGGGCCCAAGCTAGAGGGGAAAACCTTGCACATCAACGCCTCGTTCTTAGAGTGGACTGCCATCCTTTGGTTAAACTGGCTCACATGCTCCACGGGGTCCGTTTTGCCGTTATAAATGGAGAAGGTCGGCTGCTGGAACCGTCGAGGAAGGGTAGCCCCCTCTATGTGGCGCATGAAAGGTGACTTGGATAGTTGATCCAGTGCCCTGCTCATGGCGTCATATCCTAAGCCCCTAGGAGATGGGCTCTTACGTTTACGCTCCCGGTAGTGCTCTTCTTCATGAGAGAATGTCTCGCTTGGAGGAGTTCTCGACCTTTGCCTATAGTCATCGTCGCTTTCATCGTCAGAGGGCAGGTCGGGGCTAGGTTGAGGTCGCCTTCGTTGTGCATGGCGCAGCTTCCTCTTCAAGTCATCTATCTCTCGCTGCATGGCCTGCACATCGTTCTGCCCCTGGGTCACGCGGCTCCTAACTTCCTTTGGCTGGGTGGCTCGGTTGTTGTTTTGTCCCTAGGGCACATGACTGTCCTCACGCGAGTAGCTTCTGCTGGTTTGAGTGGTGTGCACACTTCCCTATCGAAATCTTCCATTCTCCTCATTTCGATCGCGCTCAAGGTTGGCGAAGTTACCCTGATGCTGGGATTTGACCTGTTCAGGCTGATGGGAGCCTGCTTGATGAGGGCCTGATCCTGCCATGCTTGGTTGTTGCCCTTACTAACACACGAATTCTCCCCACAGACGGCGCCAATTGTAGGGACTGAGTTTGAGCACTTCTACTGTTAAGTGAGTGGACTCAAACTCAGCTAGCCCAATACAATGAATTTGTAAAGAATGAGTTCAAGAACTAGGCCCTAGTGACGGATACAACGGTTAGGCATGGTTGCATATGGATTGAATAGTATGGACGTGGATTGAAATGTGCAATGATGTTCCTCGACACTCCTCTTGGGAGCTAAAGGTTCTTATTATTCTTTCAGAGGTTGGTTACAAAGGTTTTTCCGTTGTTATTGGTTGCTACAGTGTTCTATACTTATGATTTCCTCCTGTTTTTCCGTCCCTCTTTCAAGAGGGATTCCTTATATTATATACCCCCTTTCAGTTGATCTTAGCTTTACATTTGTCGATCAAGCAGGTCACTACTTGAATGTTTGTCCCATCAGCTGCTTTCCCATTCTTTTTGTGGGTTGCGGCAGCCAAGGCTGCACTGTTCAGGGGTCATTTCCTCATTAATGCGACTAGAACGTTAGTTGTGGGCATTTAATGTGGAGGTGACAGTTCATCTTAGACTTGCTCCTCCACCATGCCTCAACGGTTGACACGTTGTACTTGTTCCCTCTCTCTAGACGCTCGGGAAGGCTGCTTTTGGTGGGTCGTTACTTCCTCCTCCCATGGTCTCAGTTGGCCGAGGACAGGGTCGTCCTCGGCAAGGTTCCTGGACAATTTGGACTTTCTCACTTCGTCCTCGGGTGTTTCTTCCTCCTCGGCATGGGCCTTGGGCTTGGTACGAAGTGGGCCGGGGTTACTAGATTCTCTGACCCCACAATGTCCTAAAAACATTATTATTAGTAGTGCTAAAAAGCCATATTATTATTTGTAACACCATCAATACTTAAAAGCATGCCGCAATAGTGGAAGGAAAACAAAAAAAAAATTGGCTGTTGAAATTTTTTTATTTATTAAAAGTTATTATATTATTGTTGGTGGTGGTGGTTGTTGTTTATTGTAGCAAATATATTATTTTATTGTGTTGTTTATATTATTTTATTATGTTGAAAGCTAAAATAAAACCACTAATGTTAGGTGTTTTGTAAAGTGGGGTGGTAAAATAGATAAAGTAATTTTTTGTGGTGCCAAATTGCTAAATTTATGGCTTCACCAAAATAATATAAATTCAAAAATAATATGAAGATGTTAATTCTTATATTATGCCAATTGTATAATGGAAATACCTCATAATTTATATCTTTATTGCCTTCGATCATTTTAGAAATATTTTCTATGTTACACGTAATTGCGACAAAATCAATATACATTATTTAACATGCAATGCCTAAGATTATATAGGAAATAAATGTTTTTCATAATGGAGAGATGAGAAGAGCACTCTTGCAATAACACGGAGTAAGTTTCTTTAAAGTGTAGTTTGGGCGTTTTTCTATTTTTGTGTGTGAGAGTTACTGGGTGTTTTAGGGTTTTGAGATTGTGAGTCGGTTAATGTTTGTGAGAGGTTATGCTCATATTTGTGAGGTACGTGAATATTGTTTAGGAGAGTGTGAGTTTGGATTGTGAGTAATTGTAATTCATATCGTTAATAGTAGTTTTTGGTTAGCATTGGCCTATGGACGTAAGGCTTAGAGTTAAATTAGTGTCGTCTTATGTGGACACTTTTTATTTGTTTGTGTAAATTCACTTCTACTAAACCGAAATCACAACAGGATTCATTGACCTTTCAATTATAATTTATAACTTTCGTTCAGTACATTGACATTTTTTTTGTTATTTAGAATCTAATAATTGATGATTGCGCTTTCATGCAATTAACAATTTTGGTGGACTGTTGCCCATTAAACCACTAAGAGATGGATGCAGAAGGATGTGGCTTACATTCTATGCTCTAGTGGTGCATTGTATACAATGTGGATTCTACCCATATCCAACTTTGACCACTCAAAGATGGATGTAGAAGGGTGTGGCTTGCACCCTATGCTCTAATGGTGCATTGTATACAACATAGAAACTACACATGTCCAACTCTGACCACATATTAGAATCGTATCCTATCCAATGCATTTGAGTTCTTGATAAGAGTTTTGCTCGATGCATAATCTCTCTAAAAGCTATTAATATAAAGTAGGGCAAAACTTAAGTACAGTACTTAGATGTTGTTCTTTAGTTTTCCCTCTTAAAATTCAGCCATGTGGCAGCACTTGATTTAAAAATACACTTCCATCTCATTAGGAAAAAAAAAAAGGGCTACATGACAGAATTTTAAGAAGGAAGCTTAATAAACAACACTTAAGTACTGTACTTAAATTTTGTCCTATAAAGTATAGGAATGTCATTCATTTTGAGCACATATATTCAATGAGCATGGCAACCTTCTCATTTGATTTGGTGTCAATTTCAAAGTCTACCAGTAACCACCTAGCATTTATCCTTAGTTTTCAACACAAATGTGACATGTGTCCAAAATTGGCCATGTATTAGTGTCATGTCTCGTCTAGTACATTGGAGTTCTTGAAAAAAAATTTGCTTGATGCAAAATCTCCCAAAAAGCTATTAATATAAAGTTAAAGAAGGTCACTCATTTTGAGCACATACATGCAATGAGCATGGCAACCCTCTCATTCGACTCCATGACAATTTTTAAGTACACTAATAACCACCCGGCTTTTATCCTTGGTTTTCAACCTATGAATTTAAGAAATATAGAATACTGAGATTCATGGGTGAAGCATTTGAAAATGACAGTGCTACTTGCTAGCGGCTTTGTCTCTTCAAGTTTTAGATGTTACTGTCGTAAGGAAAAGATCCAACTTTGAGAAACTGACTAATAAGCTGTTAAAAAAAAAAAAAAACAATAACCAGGAAAATGAGAGTGACTCTATAACTTTGATGTTCTAGATTTTAGTACGTGCCTTTAAGAGTTAAGACTAAGAGCAAAGAGCAACAGGACAGAGTGACAATCCAATTAGATACATGGCATTAAAGCCTTGGTTAAAAAATAAAAAAGGCAACATTATAAATGTTGTGGATACTTACATATGATTTAACATATATAGACTTATTAGATCCTAAAATGCTTCCCAACTAGTGCAGCTCTCCTAGCTAGTTGGTTCAATAATAATGCTGCCCACCATATGCACAATATTGCTGATGCTCTCTTTCAGAATTTGTTCCTACCCATTATTGCAAACTCCATTAGTCAGCTAGTGGTTTTCCAACCTTATAACAAGCTTTCATAGAACCAGATACCCCATGTGACTTCTAGAGACAGAGAATACCCTTTCAACCCATTATTCTCTAGGGTTGTGCATTGAAGTATAGATGAAAAAACATAGGCAACTTTGTCTAAAAATGTCAAGGGATATAAATGATTAAGGTCATGAACCATACCAACACATTTATAAAGTTAGAAGGTAGGTTTTTGATGCTTTATGCTTCCAGTGGCTAACATAATTTTGGTGCATATATATATACGACTAAAACTATCTTGAGCATTGCTTAAGACTTAAAGAGGCCAAATTCACATAATAAAGCTAACCGCTCGATGTTAGGGCACTATCAAATAGATGCCTTATTATAAGTCTGCTGCATAATTGAGCAAAAGTGAGGATAAATAAATTCTACCAAGAAAAGATTTCATAAGGCTTAGAGGATTGATTCACATGAAGCTTGTAGAACAAACCAACTTGGTATTTACCTATTTACTTAGAGTCGAGACAAAATGCACCTTATCCCTTTACCTACCAAGAAAGCACAGAAAATAAGACAAGAGTTGGCAAACAAATGTGAGGCAAAAAATTAGCTTATCTACGTCGTTGTTTTCCTCATATATAATACTACTGTCGTTTAGTGTAAATATCCAGATGATTTGGTGGGTTTTGTATGTTGAAGAGTTTGATTAAGGAACAAACAAAGCAAGTTCTTGGTAATTCGATTTGTCTGCCCACTGTGAGCCGTTTTCTTTTGTAATTGGAATCTCTTTTGTGCTTGTCTGTCGCCTCTCTCTTTTTTTGTGTTTATATAGCTTTGAATTTTCTGGTAGTGTAAAACGTGTGGGAAGGTATCTCATTATTCTCAACAATGCAAAGCATGTCCCTAGTAATTTACCTAGTAAAGGCTTTTCTTTAAAGGAGATTCTCAGCAAATCTTTGGCGAATACTTATAGGTACTGCTACAAAATTAGTATCGCTAAATGTTCTAAAGTGGTATTTATCATAGATAATATCTCCATCTCCTCTATGTATCTTAAATTCTTCCTAGTTGGCCCCAATTCAAAGTCTAGAAGGCTCCAAAGCACCTTTCTCTTTTTCTTGTCCATTCTGGTAAATAATATATACATATTATCCTAGCTCTTTCTAGGTGTCCCATACACATTAGTACCCTTGGATTTTTAGTGCATAACTGTCTCTTTTGTCTACTTATTTTCATTTTTATAATATGTACCCTATCTATAGATAGCAAAAGTTAGAACCTAAATGATGTGTTAGTATACTGTTAGATTTAGAAAATTAAATCTTAATTGTAAAATAGACTCGCAGATAATGTTCCCTCTAAATGGTTATGTTCTAAAAGACCATACACAATCCCAAGCACATTTGTTTTCTTTCTAAGCATAATTAATATAAACTTCAAAGAAGCCGGCATGCCAACAGGCCACAAGGCCATTACAGTTTACACACTCTTTATGACTACATTTTACTAAAATATTATTATTATGACAATGGACAAAGACCTCACTTGCAACTTGCAAGATCGTACATGTCTTATCAGGCGAAAATAAAAAATATTTGGTTCAAAATGTTATAAGGCAACCAAAGCAAAAGATAAGAGACTAATAATAACTTTATAAGTTGTAACTTGTAAGATGGCATAAATGATGCCTAGTCAGTAATAAACATTTGATAATAATGCTAGCCAGACAGTGTTGCTGTGATCTTTACTTCTTGCATTCAAATTTTTTTATTACGTCCTTAAATCGTCTGAATGTTTCACCATTTAGAATTACAAAAATAATAATAATAATAATAATAATAAAAAGACTCTCTGAGTCGATTTTTTACAAGGAAACAAATAAACAAGATTTCTTTATCTACCAAGAACTTAAAGACAGAAGATAAGCCAATAGTTACCATAAAAGTGTCGAAATGAATAAAGACTAGCTAGTAGTAAATAAATAATGTTCTCTTCCACGTCAATCCTCTTATCATATTGGTACAAATTGCAAATTCATTGATCTAACACTTCAGAAGGATTAATTATATATTGAAAATTTCATATCCAACCAAAAAAAAAAGTGCCACATATATATTATGATACTTTCTTGTTTACTGAATTGGTATATTCTTATGATTTTTTTTTTTTTTTTAGTTTTGTGATTAGAATCTCTTTACTTAATTTATGCTCTTCTGTGGTCTTTTCTTGTTTGTGTTCATACAGCTTTGCACTTTCTGACTATGCAAAATATCTTTGGGGGGTATTCATTAAATTTTTTTTTCGATAAAAGATTAGAAGGGTATTAAATAATCTGGCCCTTGAAAAGCATGCGGCATGACATTGTTGTCTAGAAAGGCCTCTTTTTATTCTTTTTTCCCTAGGTAAAGGAGATTCTCAGCTTAGTCTAATACTCAAAGTAGTGCTACAGAATATGTGTTAATAATTGCTAATTACCATTGATCACGAATAAAATCTGCTATGCATATCTTAAACTTATGCTCATTGGCCCCTTGGTAAGTACAAGGTTCATTCATTCAGCCAAAAAAACAAGAGAGTACAGTATTCAATTGTGGCTAGATTTTCCTCTTACTCTTTCTTCTTCAGGTAACTGAGAACATATTATTTTGTGTATCATTATCCTTGAGGATACCATTAATGACCTACCAGTCTTGCTTGGATTAATTGGTTGTGGTCCTAAATTGTGTTAATGGTAATAATGATTTACCCAACTTCAAGCATAGCCGTGTTCAGACCAAACAAATATTTAAATAAATAGGAGCTATGGTGTTCTTGATTTGTGATAGGTTGGGTTGGTAATTTGCTTTAAGAGTAACAACCAGTCGCCAGTCAGCAGGGTCCGTGGTATTTTGCTTCTTTTGGCGTGATTTGTAATTTAAGCTATTTGTAATTTGAATGAACCTAATAATGATTTCTTCTTTCAATGAGAAAATTCAATAAATAAATATACTACTAATTAGAAGTCACATGGAAATATCATTGTCTTTTTTTCTTCTTTTGGACGCATAATCTCATTGGGTCCAAAAAAAAAAAAAAAAACATTAATGCTATTTGTATCTCCAATTTCTAAAAAACTTGGGTAATTATAGAGTACTTTGAAAATATAATAAATGCGTATTTCTTCCTATCACACCATAATAAATCTCAAAATTAAATGCATCGTGAAATTCATTATTTATGTAAGAAGAAGAATATACATTTAAAATTCTTTCAGAAAATTCTATAAATCTTCCAAAAACTATTGTCATTTGTCAATTTGTAAAATCCCAAAGCCCATAAGACACCCCAACTCAGTCAACCCACAGTTTTCAATTTTGATATTCCACAATCCATCCTAATTAAAACGCAAGTGAAACCAATTAAGGTAGTCAATACTGTATCGGTACCGGCCGGCATGTATACTGGTATCGAAACATCAACGTTTCGTACGGGTTTAAATACTGGCCGTACCAGCCATGTACCGACCATATCGGCCAATTTCGGGCAATACCGGCCGGTACCAGGCGTACAGGCCGGTATAGAAAAAAGTTTTTTTTTTTTTTTTTTTTTAAAGTTTTGTAATTTTTGAATTTTTGTTAGGGTAGAATGGTAACGTATTTGTATTAACTTATTAGTATTATTTGTTTTCTTAGTATGTAGTGGTAACTTTTAAGCTTTCTATTTTTTATATTGTGTTTTTTTTTTTTTTAATTGATACTAAAATCTAAAACCATGAATAATTAGTTCTGAATTGATGAAATGTTTTATGGTAAACTTTTATATTTATTATAATACACACACACACACACACACACACATATATATATATATATATATATTTATAAATATAAAAAATAACGGTAAACTCGAAACGGTACACCGGTATTGACTGGTATCCGAAATATATCGTACTGTTGGCCAAACCGGTATAGCCTCCAGTACGGTATTGACTCCCTTGGGTGAAACCCTCCAACCTGAATCTATCCCTTAGTTAACCACTAAATCATATTTGTAAGTTTTCTAAGGTGATTTGCCTTGCATGCAAAACCATGGGAAACCATAGTTTTGGGAGTGAAATGACTCCCATGATATCATCCTACTAAGAACGAATTCGTGTTGCATATCCGATTAAAAAAAATCACCTTGAAGGCTTAAAAGGATCAATTTTCTAGGGTAATGATACTCTCATATCCACTTTCATGTTTTAAATGTGAACATTTTCTTTTCGTCTTTTAAAATGTGTACATCAACGCATCAATTATAAATATTGTATAAAATAGTGAATATAAAATGAGTGTAAGAGATATTTTTTCCATTATTTTTTATATTAATTAGTTGTAGAGATAGTTATTTTGTTATTATTAAGACGATAAAAGTCATCTTACCATAAGGCTTTCACGACACATAGGTAGTGCCGATTTTTTTATAACAATATTACCAAGAGCCTTACGAGTACCTTTTGATATTTCTGACAGAAACATCCAAAATTCAAATCCCTCTTCTCTATTATAATTGTCGAATTATCACCAATATATATATATAGTTACTAAAGTGATTAGTATGATATAATAAATCTCAATTAAAATTAACTTTGCTTGGCTATTTGTGTAAAATTGTTTTTTATTAAAAAAATTAATGACTTTTTGCAATCTACAAATAAAAATTTAAGAATAACAATTTGTTGCAAAATAGATAAATAAAATACAAATATATAAATTAGAAATTATAAAATGTATAGTTTCAATTGTTGTTGTTGTTTTATTTATTTATTATTATTATATATATATGACCTTTCGACATAAATATTAGTTAAGTTTAAATTTAAGAATTTCAGTTTGATGGCACTTCTTTAGGAAGACTTCCAGTAATTTTTCTTAATATTTTTCTATAGCATTTGATTATATGAATTTAAGAAAGACATGAGAAAGTTTATAGTATTTATTCTTACTAGGCTAATGAGAATGAAATTTTAAAATATCATATGAAAGTTATGTTTAAGAGAGAAAATAGTAGTATGTGTGTACAAAGGGTTTCATAATTAATTTATAATATTAATTAGAGAAAACGAAGATAAAAAGGATATATAAATTTATATGTGAAAATTGCTAAAACTATTATTAATTTTTCTTAAAAAAAAAAATAAAGTTATCAACTTACATATCAAAAACTATTATTATTTTTTTATCTTGTGTGTTTAAAAAGTTGACATATTAGTTCCTATGATTTATGTAGTTTAATAGACAATGAAGAGTGGGGAATTAAACAATCATGAATTTTCTATTAACGAGAATACATTTGGCCAAGGCGGCAACCTTGGGCAGGACTGTCATGTTGAAAGCAAGTTGACTTCAATTCAAATTTGAGTTGACCCTTTTGGATAACCCAAATATGAACAAACACAAAAGGCTCCAAAGACACCAACACATGTTGGGGGAGAAAAACAATGCCATAGTTTGTGAGGAGACCGTGTTCTTCTTCTTATCTAAACTATCATTAAAAATTGCAAGCAAAACAAACCCCAAATAAAACCGCAGAGCCGGCCAAATATAACTAAAATGTATTAGTTTTACATTATAAATAACCTTGAGTTTGACCAAACAATACAACAAAATGACCTGCTTAATTCATAGGATTATTCCTTTTCTATTTGTAAGTGGAATCTATCATCAGATGCTTGTGCTTGGCCTCCTCTACTTGTATTACATGAACCGTTGAATTTTTGGGCTGACGCAAATAGTAAAGGTAAGGTATCTGATAAGTGATTAAATGAATGTTCCAAAGGGCATTGTTCATATAATGAGGATTTTAGAAAGAAGATTCGGAGACAATTTTTGTAGACATCCTTTGCATGATGCTATAGGTTTGGAAGACCTAGTTGTCGAATATGTCAATTGTTGTTATTCTTATGTCAAGCTAAACAACTATGCCTCCTCTGATAATGATGGGACTAATCAAGCTCCAAAATGCTCCACCTTGCAAAGAGACAACAATCGCATAATCTTTTGTCATGTAAAGCATACATATTTATTCTTTCGAGTGACAGAACTTTCAAGTTGACTTCAGCTATGTTATTGGAGTTATTATATGATCTTTGGATAGTAATCTTATTAATAATAATAACAGCACTGAAAATTAAATTAGAGATTGAAAATATATATTCAAACAACCTTTTTCTGTTGGACTGAACTAGCAGATCCCCACTAGTGGATGCTTTGGATTTGAAGAGTTATGGCAGGCTAGTAGTATGAGATGATTGGGCACAAAATTCGACTTGAAAATGAGTTTGTGCTTTGCATTGTGGATCACTTTAAAATTGGTGTCCAATGTGAGTGCATCTCTAACTCAAAGAGTCTAAGTATAGTAGAAATATTCCAACCAAAAAAAAAAACCTAAGCCAAAATGTACCAAATGAGTAATTATTAGATACTTTTGTAGTACAATACGTAATACTCTTTTCTCTCATATTTATGGACAGTAGATCTTACTAATTAAATTCATAGAGAGATGATTGAGTACTATATCATTATATTCTGGAAGTATTTAATAATTTTCTGTATAAAATATCTCTTCAATTAGACCCACTATAATTCAACGATTGAATCATGTCAGACTCGGCCCAACCCCTATAATTCATTAATTTGAATCAACTTAATCCTGTATGATGACTTGAGCTAAGATTAGGCCCATAAAATGGTCAGGGTACTGGACTGTCCACAGACTGGAGCACAATTATAATTATATTTCACATTTGGTCCCAATTTAGTATTAAAATGACTTAGATGAATTCAAACTGACCAGTAGCACCAATTTGTAACCAAAAAAAAAAAAAAAAAAGGTTTTTAACCAACTGAGCTGGTATTCTAGTTTTTTTTCCTTCCCAGTTCAAAATTCGTTAGTTCTTGAAGGTTTTGTCAACACAGTATGGAATTATTGGACAAATGATTCATAAAGCAAAAAGATTTTATCAGTAGAAATTGAAGGGACTTATCTTTGAAAAATTAGAGCAATTATTGAGTTTTCTCAAGATACCAAACGAATTCCACTTGTAAAGGTTATAAGAAAAAATGTACCAGCCCTCGATTACTCTCCAATGGGGATGGCAAATGGGCTCGTCTTAGGCTGGATTGACCTCAGCCTAGGTTTTTTCTTTTTTGGAAACCAAGCCCCACTGTGGATAGGTTTGGGTACAAAGCTCAAGCATTTTTTGGAAACATAATTGCTAAGAGCATTCACATCCGAAACCTATATCTCATCTTATTTTACCATCCAAAAAACTACTTTACTAATTATATCATACCATTTTACAATACACCCAACATCCCAAAATTCTATTTTCACATTCTACTCATTAAAATAATATATTTACGTAATAAAATATATTTTTTCTTTTTTGTTTTTTCCCAATCTCCTCCACATGGTCTTCTTGACTCCTCCGTTCCTTTGCTTTTCACCTTCTTCTTCTTCTCCTTCTCCTTCCATCTTCATATCTACCCAATAAAACATACCCAGCAAACATATCTAGCAAACCCATTAAAATACCCAACAAACCCAGCAAATCTAGCATAGTATCGAGAAAACCCAAATCAATCCACCAGCAATTCTTAACAACAAACCCACGGCAGCTTAGTCACGGCGAGTACGGCACCACCCCGATCCACGGCGAGCACCCCGATTCACAAACTACGGCACCTACTTCTGAAATTAATTAAATCAACATATATAATAAGTATCTTTATTAACAAAGTGGGTCTTGATTTTCAGCCCTTTTGAGTTTTGACCTTCTTCGTGGGCCACTTAACCTTGCTTTTGCTCTTTTGAACACATACATGCTAGACCTGAAGGTAGCCCAGCCCAGCCCAGCCTGGAAGTGCTAGAAAAAAAGAAAGAAAGCCCCCATAGGGATGACGGGACTGTCATATCAGGCCTCTCCGAGACTGATACTGAAACCGCAATGCATGTCTATGCATGTGAGTGTATAATCGTGCTTGGAGAAGAAAGAAGTATAATAAATGGACTCATCACCTCATAAAAATATCCTATTCTATTGTAGGTTTATCATCTTTATCTCGACGGCATAGTAGTCTGGCCAAAGTTTCACTAATCTTCACTCTACATTAGCATTGTAACCAAAACTCTTCATCTTTCAATATATTCTTTTTTATTTTCTTCAGAGAAGAGAGTGAGTTGCAAACTTAGTAAAACAAATCCCTACTCTTAATGCAAATCCAATTTATTTTCCAATTTGGGATTTGGCCCAGTATTAAAAACTAACAATTATAGATTTATAGGTCCAAATTTTAAAACAAACAAAACATGGGCTCAAAATTAAAAAATAGGCTCAAATATGAAATACACAACGCAACTCGAATAAGCCTGTACTGCAATGTGACTCGGTAGGAAAATTTCAAATACCAACTAGGTTGGCTTGACAAAACCTAATTTGAGATGACCAATGCATTTGCCTACAAGAGAGAATCCCACGTGTTGAGTTTTATTTATTGGTTCAAATTAAATTCAGATGGGGCGTCTCTAGGAAATCCTGGGGAGACAGGAGGTGGAGGTTCAATTCGAGACTCACAGGGCAATTGGGTTAAGGGCTACATGAGACACATTGGAGTGGCTACTAGTATTTATTGTTGAATTCTGGGCTCTAAGGGATGATTTTTTATTGGTCTCTCAGTTGGGAATCTCCCACCTAGTTGTTGAATTTGATGCCAAAATTGTTGTTGATCTAGTTCTTTCTAAGTCTGTCTCTAACGGGGCTTACTCCTCACTTCTAAATGACCGCGGGTTCCTTCTCGGCAAGTTTCAGCAAGTCAAAGTGAACCATGTGTATCAAAAAACGAATAGGTGTGCAAACACTCTTGCTAAAGGGGGTTGCTTGTTATTTGCAGATTTTGTTGTATTTAATTCCCCCTCCCCCCTCCCTTCTTTTGAACTTTATGTTATTTTGAATTCTGATGCTACTAGTCTGTACTCCTTTAGGCTTTCAGCCACAACAATACCTCTTTTGGCTAGTTAATTTCTAATGCATTATCCTTCTAAGTCTGTCTTTAATAGGGCTTACTCCTCACTTCTAAATGACTGCAGGTTCCTTTTCGGCAAGTTTTAGCAAATCAAAGTGAACCATGTGTATCAAGAAGCGAATAGGTGTGCATACACTCTTGCTAAAAGGGGTTGCTTGTTACCCCCCCCACAACTTCTAAGCTCTATGTTATTTTGAATTTTGATGCTACTAGTTTGTACTTGTTTAGGCTTTCAGCCACGACAATGCCTCTTTTGGCCAGTGAATTTCTAATTCATTATTCTTTTTAACAAATTTTTTTAATCTATTTATGAAGAAATTTTTTTTTGGAGTTCTAGAAACTTGGGTTTTGGGTAATAAAATGATGTATTTAATATTTATACCTAAGAAATTCGGAAAATACCACAAGGAAAATCAGGAAAATGAGGAATTTTTGGAGTAAAGAAAAAAATAAGTGCCAATCGACATATAGAAGAGCTAGATTAGCACTTTATAGTCTGGTTAAAGTTCCAATTGATACTTTGATTCTTATTTTCAAATTTTTGCCATATTCTAATATTTTCCAGATGTTTAGTATTTATAGAGGATAGTTGCATCGTTTTTATTACAAAATTATGTTGAACGTTAGTAGAGACAAAGGCAAAGAAATACTATCTTATTGATAGGTTGATTTGTCTTTGTTTTGACTCTCAGTTCAGTATTCACGACAAATAGTGAATGAACATATTTAATTTTGAAAGTCATTAAAACAATATTACACAACGAAAGGGGGAGAGTTTCTCGTAGATAATTTGGTTGTTTATATTAAAGGGAGAGAGAACTTCATTTTTGAATCAATACTTGAAGATAACTTTAGCTCTCCAAATAGCAAATGTTACAATTTCGAATAAAGATGCTGGACTTTTATATTATTGTTTCTTTTTGTAACTATTTAGTGCCTAAATGATAATTGATTAAAAATAGGTTAAAATTTTCTAACTCTTTTTGTCAAGCTTGGCTCAAGTTTGTTGAATTTTAATGTATATATATTTTTGTAGTATAGGTTTAATTATAAAATACTTAACTTGCATATTGAAATGTGTTTATAGTGTGTGTATATATATATATATAAAGGAAAATATTTAATCATTTCATTTTTTATTTTGTTTACAAGACTAATTCGTAACAAGACCATTGAAAATTAATATGGCTTTAAAAAAATGATGAGTAAGTGGTCATTTCTAAGAGTTAGATTTGTACATAATAATAAAAAAAATGATGGTTAATTGCAATTTTTTTTTTTTTGAAATAGTTAAAATGCATATTTGATTCTTAACATTTAAGTTTTATTTCTAAATTGTTTTAATTCTTTAAAATGTTTCACTTTAGTCCTTATACTTTTAAAATTGTTCAAAAAATGTCTTCATCGTCATCTAATGAATGAAAATTACTAACGTGACGAAATAAATTCATGCCACGACATCAAAGTGGCCTCAATTTCATGAAGTTTGTTTACCATGTCAATATTTATTATAAATCAATTTAATTATTTGCTAATTTTTTAATGAATTTTTTTGCTACGCTAGTATATTATAATGACCTTAGTTTCATAAATATGTTTACCATGTAGTGTGCATCAAATTGTTCTATATTGTCAAAAAATTCATGCCACTTCTTTTTAAAATGATAGGACCATAACTAAAATTATAACTTTTGTCACAACTTACTCACATGACGAGTTGTCGTAAAGTTGTTGTTCTAGTATGGCTCAACTTTCTCAAAGTAAACTTGATTTAAAGAATTTTATAAAAGTAACTTTGAAACAAAGTCATTTGTAAATACTACTATGACAACGTCCAAGTAGGAAAAATATTATAATCTTTTCCTCCTATCATTTTTCTTTCATAAAACATGTAAGGATTGGATCCAATACACAAGGAGCACTAGACCCTTTAAAATATTGAAAAAATGATAAATATTTGACACATATTAACATCTCAACTCTCAACAAGAAGCGCTAAACCCTTTAAAATATTGAAAAAATGATAAATATTTGACACATATTAACATCTCAACTCTCAACAACGGATTCAATTTTCTATACACTGGACCCAAGTCGGTTCATTAAAAAATAAAAAATAAAATAAAAAAGCCTACTAGCGATTAAAATAGGAAGCAAGAATTTCCTACTCCTAGTAGGGGAAAAGGAAACAACAGAAAGACACGAAGATCGATGGTCCTAGAAATCCTGAAAGATATAAAAGAACTACATTAGCCAAGTCATTTTGACTCTAGTGAAAAGAACCAATCTGGAACCTCAACAGACCATTTGACTGATATTCCCCCATTGATCCTTTGACTCTATTTACTACTACTACTGCTACTACTTCGCCAGAAATTTCAATTTGAGCTTTTTTTTTTTTTTTTTTGATGAGAATTTCAATTTGAGCTTGACAGTGGAACAGAATTCTTTTTCAATTGGTCATAAATTTCCCCCCCTTCTTATTACCAAATCCAACATTTTAGTTCTTCTAATATAAACTCTTATAAAGCATTTCCCAAAAATTAATAATACTTTTATCCTCACCTTATTTTTCTTTTTCTTTTTTTTGATAATCTTATTTTTCTTTTTCTTTGTTTGTCGGGCACTCATCCTCTTTATTATTGGCACAGCATTTTTCGGCAAACTATATATAATTTAGTAAATACTCCATAGGCTGCTTCTAGTAGGTCTTTTTTGATGTGGACATGCAACACATGCTTTGTAAAATTGGAATTTTGAAGTGGTAAAATGTAAATTACATACTTGTTAATTTTTCTTAAATATGCCCTTTCGCTTTCCATAAGTTAGGTCTGAATTAACAAAAAAAAAAATTGGAGAAAAAAAAAATTTAAGTAAAAAACAATTATGAATATATGCAGCGGATATACTCAATAAAATAAACCAAAGCTAATGTACATTGGGCTCGTCACCATATTTATCAATTTCTCAAACATTTAAATAGTTAATTAATTAACTTGTTCTTATCTAAACATAGTTTCTTTATTATATATTTCCTTGTTTTTGGTAACTTACCTAAAACCTTGTTAGAAAAAGATACCTCTAATCTCGTAAGTATTATATTTATTTTCAATTTGAATTTACTTGGTCAATGATGTTTGTGGTCCCATATTAAAATTAATATTATTTTCTATTTGAAGAGTAATCACTACCCTTTCTTCTCCCATCTGATCTCTAAACTACTTTGATTAATCATATTTAGAAAAATATAAATATAAAGATAAATAAAAGCATTATTTTCATTATCTTTTGAAAAAAAAAATATAAAAGCATTATTTTCAAAACAGCCAGTATAATAGCTTTACACTTTAGTCAATATTTAACTTTTGCCATTAGAAATGTTAGAACAATTTTAAGAAGTTTCTTTCAGTTTTGATTTAAAGGAGCCACCTATAATACAAAAATATAATGTAAGCTCAAAAACTCATACCCAAAAAAATTAGTTTTTATATTAGTTAACTTGAATTGGAGTACTAGTAATATGATTAATTGTATTACTAGTGTGAGGGGTAAAAGCCCAACCTTATATATTGGGCCTGAAGCCCTATTTGAAGATTACTGTGCTGCCGAAGAGAAGAAAGTTGTTAAGAAGGGATCTATGTGGAAGAAATATACCTGGAAATGAATGAGGAGTATAGTCCGAAGAGATTACCAGTGGTCCGAAGAGGTCATTCTCTTTGGATACAAAGAACCTTGGTCAAGCAGATACTTGAGAGGTTCAAGTAATCTTTCTAACGACTTCAATGATAAAGATAAGCTTCAGGTACATGTGGAGATGGTAGAAACAGAAAAATATCTAGAAAACAAGCTGCAACCACCACATTAAATGCACTGCAGCTACTTTTCTAGCCGCATTAATGTGGAGAAGACCCCTGAACAGTATAATCACAACTACTGCCACTCCCAGAGAGCTAAAGAAGATACCTGATGGGACATGCACTCAAGTGGATGCTTAGATGAAGAACAAGTGGACGATGAAGATGATGGGAGAGGGTGCTATATAAAGAAGAGAGACCTCTGATAAGGAGAGATCGAAGAAAAAGGAAGAAGAAAAATAGAATAACTTTACTGTAGCACTAAGAGTTGTAATCACCTTTCATTCAATGATATACCTCTTCGGACATCTATTTGTTGATTTTTTCAAGTGTTTTTCTACGTTAATACATCTCTTAACACCATAATTGACTATTGTTTAATTCACAACTAGCCCAGCTCTTTCACCCATTCTCTACAAATTCATTGTTTTGGGTTCATTGGGCTCATAACCCAAACCTTCTAGGCTTGAGCTACAAAAACTGACCCTACAACTAGCGTACCCAATAATTTTCTATGTTGTATGTAGTTCAAGTAATAATTAAATGGTAATAACATCTTTTGTGATACTTTATATTTGTTATTTAAACCCCACCCCAACTCACTTTGTCTTTTACTATTTACATATTTTTAAAAATAAAATCCATATTGTGTCAAAATGTAATTAAATTGCATACTTTATTAAAAATTTACGACAAAATTAAAAAAAAAAAAAAAAAGAACAAAAAAAGAAGAAGCTCCACTGCGTTTTAAATAAACATTTTTTTTTGGGAAGAGGATAAGACCAGTAAGAATAAGGTGGAAGGCACTACAACATGTGCAGCCACACTAACATCCACTGGTAATCTGAGCACATGAGATGACCTGAAATTTCCCTTTGGCTCTTGAAGTTAAACAAAATTAAAAAGATGTACTATATATACTAAGACAAGTCTCCCCTTTCCTTTCCTCACTCCATACTAAAAAGGTTGAATATATATATATATATATATATATACACTTACTTGGGCTTATTTACTGTATCAATAAATATATTCATTTACCTTGAGAGATCATTTGTAGAAAAATTCAGGGAACCGAGCACACTTCAAATGATAATCAACTTATGAAAGATGCCATACTTGCACATGATCATAATTCATTTACATTATGGGGGATTTGAACACTGGATGTGACATACACACCAATAGTTGCCAATCAATTAAGATACATAACTCTTGACAATTGGATGTCATTGTGGTTTATGCGGCGTTATATGCAATGCCTCTCTTTTTTGCTGAATAAGGTGATGTACTTGTAATTATCTTATGCATCCCATATATGTCATTTTATCTCACAGTGTGTAGATCTTATAATTATCTGGGACTCACTTATTGCAAAAAAGAATATGCATTTATTCCATAAATGAGATACTTAAATAACACATTTATATCTTTGGTTGAACAACTTTTTTCTATTTTGATACAAGTTTTATAGTTTAATTTAAGTAGATAAGACAGTACACGCTTGAATTTACTGAAAATAGAGAGGTTCCAATTAGTTCAACTATAAAGTCTTTTGTCATACTATAGGTTCAAATCCTATCATTGTTATTAGATAAACTAAGTTGCAACATGCAAGAAAACATTCAACATGAAGTAGTATATATTACCTAGGTGAGTGAAGTGATCATCTTAACTTTCGAACTGAGTATTATGAATGGATCATTTGGCACCAAAATTAATAAAAATTTAATTGGACACGTGACAAATATAAGCTAATTTAGATTCAATTTAGATTTTGAATGTGCTTTGATTTTAATATAATATACTAGGTTGTAAATAGCGTTTAAGCATGACAACATTCAACAGTTGTGATGACAAGATAACCTTATATAAATGAGTGAAGCGGTATTACCTAGATGATTTTAATATAATATAATAGGTTGGCACAAAATTAAGAAAATTAAATTAGACACATGCATGGTTTTAAAAACCAGATCGGGGACAAAACTGAATTTGTCCCTAGTTCCTGATTTTTATCGGTTTTTGACCGGTTTTGAGCACTTTTATCGGACCGAGCTGGTACTCGATTCCTGGTCAAATCGATCAGTCTGGTCCGATTTTTAAAACTATGGACACATGACACAAAATTAGACTATAATTATAATTGAATAATAATAATAATAATAATAATAATAGGTGAAGCTGAGAGAAAATCAAATTAAAATTCTAAATTAAAGTTTCAATTTTGCGTCATGTGTCCTAAATTATTTATTCTTAAAGAGTTTTATTTCTTAATTTGAGAATCAAATGTAGGACCACATCATAAATATTCATCTAAATGAGTTATTAAATACAAAAATCAAAGAGTTTAGGTCATATAATATATATGATATAAGTGCTACAAATAGATCAAAGACCATTTGAAAATTATAGGTGCACGTGAGTTCAACTTATTTTTTCTTATAGTAATTGAATCAAAATAATATTTGTTCACTTACCATGCATATATTACTAAACAAACTACAAACACTTTGTGAGTTGTGACACAAGAAATAAGAAATCTCATTAATATTTTAGGTGGAAGCTACATTCACAAGTTATGGGTGAACCTATCAAAAAAAAAAAAAAAAAAAAAAAGTTATGGGTGAGCAGAATTATCAATGTCTGTGAATTTGAATAACTTATTTCTGGTCAATTTGCTTGTCAAATGTGGTTTACCAAAGTCAGCATTTTTTGGCAATGAAGGCTGAAACAGAAAATTATATACGTTTTGCTTAAGCAAAAGATTGCACTACTGGGTTTTGTTTCTTTCTGTTATGGATCACTTTTCTCATAATTTTTTTTTCTTTCCCTAGACTGGAGTAACTTGTATTCTACTCTCCCATTAACTTTTCATTGTAAATGAAGAGGATATTTTTTATAAATCCATAGAAAAAGAAAAAGGAATATACTGTTTAAAGGGAGAAAAAAGCAAAAATGTTGACTATAAGGCTTTAATTTGCTTTTAAAATTTATGATTTTGCTTATGCATTTATCAGTATTGGTAGTTACAAGCCAATGCTTGTCACAAAGCCCCAAAAAAGGGGATGCTTGCCTTAGACAATTGTTTCCCTTATACTAAACAATTTCTTCAATTCTTGGCAACCAAATTTTACTTTTCGTTCACCTAAATGATATAATATTTGCTTCTCAAAAAAAAAAAAAAATGATATAATATTTAATAGTATAAAAAAAGACATAATATTATATTAATAAAAATACTTGATGATGATAATAATTACTATCATTTCACTTTGCCCACTTGTACCAAAAAAAATAATTTAAAAGATGAAAAAAAAAAAAAAAAAAAAAATAAAGATAATAATCTTCTACCCACTTTCAATTTAATTTTATATTATATATCTCTACCAGATTCCAACCAAAACCGAAATGTCATATTTTTATCATAAAATATTAAATCATCACAAAAAAATTCATTATTGCCCATTATTCAAAACATTTTCTTTTTCCATTTTATTAATCTCAATTCGGACAGTCTTTATGAAAGTTAGACACCCAATTAGCTAAAACAACAAAAACAAGGTTTCTATTATCTCACCAATTTTCCTTTCAAATCACAGAGCACAAAAATCCACTCTTTTTATTTTTATTTTTCTTCTCAATCTCACTCTATTTTCCTAAAAAATAAAAACATTATTTTTCGAAAAAATTAAAATTTAGATCATCACACTTCCAGCTCTGTTTCAGCTGAGCTCTGCAACTGTCTTAAGTTTTGCAGATAAAAAAGCTCCCTGAAATACCTTTTCTTTTAGCTCTTCTTCTAGTTTTAACACTTAGAAAAGCAGTTTCACTAGCTCTCAAAACTCAAATCTTTTTTTCACTTTTTTTTTTTTTTTTTGCAAAATTTATTTTCTGGGTTTTGTGTTTGAAGTTCGAATTTTCCTTCTTTTGGGTTTTAAATTTTTTTTTCAAAAATTCTAGAACTTGTTTTTTTGGTGATTTAAATTAAGAATAAAAATGGGTTTTTGATATTAAGCTCATAGAATAAATTTTTTTTGTGGGGTTTAGCTATGGAAGCAAGTAGTGGTGTTACAGTAGTGGGATCAGATGCTCCGTCGGACTATCATGTAGCTCCGAGGACCGAAGCCGCTGGATCCACGGCTCCTCCTCCTCCGGCGGCGGCGGCGGTTCCGGCTCCGGCTCCGTTAGTTGCGGCACCGCCGGGTATGGCGGCGCCGGCGAAGAAGAAGAGAGGTCGGCCAAGGAAGTATGGTCTGGACGGGAGTGTAACGATGGCACTGTCGCCGAAGCCGATATCGTCGTCGGCGCCGCCGCCGGTGATAGATTTCTCGTCGGAGAAGCGCGGGAAAGTGAAGCCGGCGAGCTCGGTGAACAAGGCCAAGTTTGAGGTTGAGAATTTAGGTAATGGTGGTGACATACTTAAAAAAAAATGTTTGTTGCTGACATAGACACATACCCTTTTGAAAATTTTTAATGTTTTGCGACTTGTATGCATGTTTTATGGTTAAAGATTAATTTTTTAATTTTTTGGGTGTTTATTTGTGTTTTGCATGTGAGTTTTGGTTTGGTTTTATGGGGGTGATTTGGGGTTTAGGGAATTCTTGTTGGGTAGGTGTGGGACCTCTGATTAGATGCCCTTAACTGAGATCTTGATGTATGTGGTAGTTCTGAAAAGATAAGTGAGTCTTGTGGGTTGGTATGGGAATGATGGAATCTTCTTAGTCTGCTTGTCATTTGGCACTTCTCACCTTTTTATAGGAAGAAAAATTTGTGGAAGGTGCCAATTTGGGGAGTACCTGCTAAAAAGTCTGCAACTGATAGTGAACAGACTTTGCCACTTTGGACTTGAAACCTGTCTGTCTTCAACTTGCTGACATGATCTACTGGTGAAAAAGAGGATACAAGTTGTTGTTTCCACGTTCTGTAGATATTTAGTATCTTTCTGCTCTACGTTGTTGGTTGCTTGGAATATAGTTGAAGTAACTCCAGGTCTTTTTACTATTTTTTACTCTTTTGTTCTTTTGATTCTGTCTACCAAGTGAGTCAGGAATCTGAATGTACATTGGAGCTTTTAGTTTTTGCCTTTCTCTTGCCCTGCTCCTCTTATGTCTGGTCAGACTTCAGGGTACTAGTTACTTCTTCAAGATGCCTTTTTATCTTTCTATAGGAATATCTACCAGGACAGACATCAATGCTTATAAAGATTTTCATTAGTATCTTATCCTGTTGACTTCATTTGTGCTGATGGAGATTTAGATTCCAAGCCATCAATCATTATAGGAGAACAAAATACTTAAGTTTTGATTACTCTTTCCCCAAATTAACAATAAGTGTTAGGAAAGTTCTATATTGAGCCAGTGTTGGGTTGTCTGTGGATTTTAAGGTGGATTGGAGAATTACAAGAAAGCTTTGGTTTTGTTAAGATCATTTTTACTTCTTTCCTTTTTCGGATTCTATGTTTTTTTTTTTTTTTTTGACTTATTTCCTATTGGTAAAAACTTAGGTATAGTTCCCTGTTGTACTTTAGGTTCCCAATTAAAGTCAACCGTGTGGATGCATTGGCCCATGAGTCACGTGGTTGAATTTAATTGTCCTTGGGAAAAATAACATTGTCTACAATGCATTGGTCAATGTAACCGTTGAATTTAATTGGAGAACCTAAACTAGAACACCTAAGGAATTCAACTTAAGTTTTTCCCTTTCCTGTTCCCCTTACCAAAAGCAAGAGATTGATTTATAGGAAGAAGAAAGAAGTTTGCTAGTTTTTCAGTTCATCAAGAGGCCTAATTTATTTTTTAAATTCTTGCTTAGATGCATTGGATTCTTGGATTTAAAAAACTATTTCAAACGATTCTAAAATTAAAAAATATAAAAAATAAAAATGAAAAACAACATTTCAAACAGCATATCATAGCTTGATAACAAAATCTACTAATGCTATTCGAAAGTAATTGCAAACAACTTTCACCTCTTAATATTGACATAGGAAGATATTGTTTTTACCACCCAGCGTGACCGGGTCTTTTGTCCAGCAGACTTCAATTGTCATGCCAATTACTACAGAGATTCCTGATACTGAAACATGTACTGAAAATTGGATTTGAAATTGAATAGGAAAATAATGAAGTGTTAAGAGTACATTTATGAGGACAAACTTAATAGAATCCTGTTCAAGTGATGAATTTCACTTGATGAATTATTTGCAGCAAAAGAAGAGGTAATTTAGAAGCTCTACGCTGAGATCAGTCATTTCTCAGAATTTGATTCTCTGATCTGAGTACTCTGGTCTTTTTTATTCTTTTATCCTTATGCAATGTAGTACCAGTGAAAAAAAATATTCTGTAACAAGATGCAAAATTTTAAATAATGGTCATTTTTGTATTTTTAATTTCTTTTGAGTGTGTTAGTGGTATGCATTGCACGAGTACATAACGAAAAAAATTAATATTTTATCAATTAAATATGATCAGTGATGAAATCATAGTTGTTTTGCTGTAAGAGAATGATATAACCCTTTGTATATGGTCAGTGACGAAGCCATATTTTGTTTTTTGTAAAGAATGATTTAGCCCTGTACTCCAAGTCTTTGCATGATTTGTTAAATATGGTAGATGGCAGTTCTATAAGAGAAACTATGAGATTGTTATTTTTTTTTTAATTATTAACTCTTAGAAAAATAAAAAATGGGAACATGTTACATGTTTAGCTTGTAAATTACAAATATTTTTCTAAGAGGTCCTTATTATGTTCACTGATATTTTAAGAATCTTCTGTAGGTGAATGGGTTGCGTGCTCTGTTGGTGCCAATTTTACACCGCATATCATCACTGTTAATTCTGGCGAGGTAATTGTTGAAAATAACAGGTGTCTTTTAAATATATGACATGTACTGCAAGAAATTTCATAATTTGAAGTTTGGTTGGCCTGGGCATTATATGGATGACAATCTTTGGTTCCAAATTTTTGGTCCTTACTCTGATTTTTACTATAGACTGTAACAAGTTAAATTTCAATGTAGGAGAGGAAAGCCTAGTGGATCCCCTTTGGCCTTTGAATGAAGATAGAATTGGACTAAATCCTTTGCTTTGTGACATGTTTATTTATTGTATTACACAGGGATCCTTTTCTCCTTGGGATTATTATGTCTTAACATATAAATTACTTGTGCAAATTTGGTTTCTGTTTCATTTAATTAAAAATATCTGTGCTTTCTTCTTCTGAGTGGATTGAAGTTTTAGAAAAGAAATCATAATTAGGTATAATGACAGGCATTAATTTCCTTGTATTGCCAATTCCTTATATTATCTTCCCATTGCATGTCTTAGCTATAAACGTCGTGTAATCTCTAATGCATTGTAAATGCAATAATGTATTTTAGCAGACCTCAGCTTTTTCATCTTTTTTTTTTTTTGATGATGTGGAACCTCACCAAGGCAGGGCCCAAAGGGCCCTTCCCTTAGAGAGTAAACCCTAGATACCTGCAATTGCTTGCAAATCACAAGTATCGGGTAAGTGAGGGTGTCTTGTGGGGGATTGAACCAGGGCACTCCAGCTGGACTGGGATTTGTCTGCTAGCTGACTAATCGACCCTCACCCTCACCAGAAACATTGGCTTCTTTGTTCATTATATTTCATGTATGTTGATGAGTACATTAAAACAGAAAACACATAAAAACAAGTTTTTGTAATTAGGAAAAGAATGCTGCTGAAATTTACTCTTCCTCTTTCTAAAAAGGTCAAACCTGGTTGATTTTCTAATTTCGGCTTAATGTGGAAACTGTTAAACTTCTGGAACCCTTCAAATCAATGGGAATTAGATGGTCAAAGTTGCATACATGTGGACTTTTGTATTTGACTACATCGTTGGGGACCTTAAAAACTTCAATGGCCACCAAACTTTGCCATTATGCCTTTATGTTAACTGCATCCCTTAGGATCATAGTGTGCAAAGTAAGCTTTTAAACAGAGTTTAATCATTTCAATCTAATATTATAAGATATACTGGCTTTAGAGAGATGATGTCCTCTGCAATTAAGTTCGCATTTTATATACGGCTCCAAATCCATTCCGATTCACCTGTATCATACACATCCTTGTAGAATTGTAGAAAATGAAAATCATATTTTGTAGTACTACTTCAGCATGATTGCTATCTGTACGCTTCTTACTTTTGATGACTGATTCAAGCAAGCAAGTAAATTGGTTTTTATCATAAAGGTGATGTTCTTCTTTTTTGTTTTAGGATGTTACAATGAAGATCATATCCTTTTCTCAGCAAGGACCTCGAGCTATATGCATTCTCTCTGCAAATGGTGTGATATCAAGTGTTACACTCCGTCAGCCTGATTCTTCTGGGGGTACATTGACATATGAGGTAAGCATATTATCCCTCTTTAATTAGATGATTATTGATAACTTTGTTCAGTTTGATGACACTGTTGAAGTATTTCAGATAATGTGTTGCTTTAACAGTTGTATGTTTGGCTTTCTTTTAGCACTGTTAAAATTTGTATTTAATAGACATATTTTACACACACTGTTGTGTTACTGAAAGCATCTGTTTTTCCTTACCTGCCTAACATATATTCAAATAGTCCTAGTGGGTTGCCGACTTGCTGGTTATTTCCTGAATGTTATGCTAGAAATTTTAAGGTTTCATAACGTAGTTGAAAATAATTTCTGATTATAATGTTGTGGAACTTTGGATGAAACTTGCCTACACTTGCATAAGGAATAGACTCAAGTGAGGTGGCTTCCACCTTATTATTATTATTCTCATTTTTAAAGCACAAAAATGTGACTAGCCCTCTGAGGCTCCAGTTTATAGTAAGCGGGTCAAGATCAAGTTAAACTTGATGTAAGCAATGTTACACCACCTAATACTTTTGATTGAATTAATATTTTGAAAATCTCACAGTTGGATTCTATGTTTTTTATATTCTTAATACACATGCCAAGTTTTGCAAATCAGATGTTTATTATTTGATACATAAGTTCATCTTTTATGCATAATTTTAAAATATAAAAACTGGTCATCTCTACCCTGTAGGCCTTGCTAGAATCTGCCCAGAGAAAATACAGCTCCCCTAGCTTTCCCTTTCTGGTTATTGATATATGTTCAGCCATGTTGACTGCTTCATGAGAGAGGGGGGGGGGGGGGGGGGGGGGAGGATTTCATTTATATTGTATATTAGTTATAGTCTCATCATTAGATCAGCTGGTTTTGTCTGCCAGTTAGTTGTAATAAGCCCTGTCCTAGGAGTGCAGTTTTTAGTCTTTTTGATTTATTATGACATCATTGGCTTTGTTGAACATCTCTTCAGCCATTTTCTCATTATATCCTACTATTATGTAAATACCAATTTCTGAAAGTATGGAGTTTTTTTATTATGTTAAACTATCTTCCGCTGTTCTTACAGGGTCGTTTTGAGATATTGTCATTATCTGGATCGTTCATGCCAACTGATAGTGGAGGAACAAGGAGCAGATCTGGTGGGATGAGTGTCTCATTAGCAAGTCCAGATGGACGTGTAGTAGGTGGTGGAGTTGCTGGTCTATTAGTAGCTGCAAGTCCTGTGCAGGCATGTCTTTTATCTTTACAAATTATCATTCTTCTCTTATTTAATTGGTACAAAATAGAAATGAGAAAATAGAGTACATTCCAAACTTCTGGGAAGCATGCTGTTGATGCACTACAGAACCATCTCGGCAGGATCTCCTTGTAAAAACTGATGATTGCTACAGATTAGTTAGTCAAAGCATTGAGGAGACATTCTGATGTTTTTCCTTTTTGTTGGTATGAATCAGATTGTAGTAGGCAGTTTTCTGTCAGGGAACCAGCATGAGCAGAAGCCTAAGAAACAGAAACATGACTATGTAACAACTGCCACACCAACTGCAGCTGTTCCTATATCTAGTGCAGACCCTAAACTCTCATCTTCCACGTCATTCCGTGGAGATAATTGGTCTTCAATGCCACCTGACTCAAGAAATAAGCCTACTGACATTAATGTATCTTTGCCTGGAGGGTAATATAATATGACTTCACATTGTTGTGCTATATGAGGTTTGTTCCTGACCACCATTGGTAATCAAACTCCATTAGTTGGATCTTTGTTTGGTCTGTAAACATTTGGACTATATGTTAGTACCGGCATGTTGTTTCCCATCAGGAATTTCAGCCCCCCTTTCTTTTTTAGGTAGTATTTATATTAGTTAGCTGAGTGTAGGCTTTGTGCCATGTAGAATAGTTTGATGTAATATCTACACCAGGGTCTGTTCTTTGGAGTGATGTATTGTGATTTCAAAGTTGTTTTAGACATTCATAACTCATTTCTTCAATGGTTTTGTTAATGTCAATTTTTTCAGAAATGGTTCACCAACCAGAGGAAAAAAAAAAAGCCGACTGCATATATATATATATATAATCATGTTGGTCCTATTTCAAGGTGCCAAATCCTGTTCTAGACCAAGCTCAAGGGAAAAAATTAATTTCAATGTTTACTGCAGATATCAAAGAATATGATTATCAATTTGAATATCCCATTCCCAGCAAATTTCTTGCTTCAGGGTTTGAAGTTAATTATGGTTAATGATGGTTATCCTCTTGCAAAATAAATTGTTTATTCGTATTGTGGATATCATGGTTAAATTTTTAATCTAATGACAATAACAACCACCAATACAGATAGAGTGGAGGTTCCTTTTTTGGATGGGGGACAGCAAATGTCTCAAGTGCCTTGAACGTGCTTCAAAGTTTTGAATTGGCAAAGAAACTGAAAAGAGGGAAAGCAAAAAAAAAAAAATTAAGAAAGCAATTGAATAATTATAATATTTTGGTTTGTTACCTAAGGTTAATTGGTTAAAATATTACCAAACCTTTTATTTTATAGATACACGGTTGAGTAGTCTACAGCACATGCCATCACGTTGTGACTTGATTAAAAAAATTACCTATGCTATACTTTTCTGAATGAAGAGAAACCTAGTCCAGATTTTGGATACAATGAATATATTACCAATGCGGTCGTCAATTCTTAGAATTGACTAATTAAATAATTATGTAGAACTCCCTCACTAAAAAACTTCATCACACAGATGGATAACTTTTTTAAAAAATAAATAAATAAAAGAAAGTATTGTCCCAACTTTTTGGCCAGATTATTCTTTTCCCTATTTATTAGACATTGCAGAAATTCCATAGACTGATAATATGATAGATGAAATTTGAAATTTCTACGGTGAGTCCTTCAAGTCTATTGAGCTTACCATCCAAATATTGTCAATAAAACTATTTGCATACGTGGATTTAGCACTCAAGAAAGAAAAAAAAAAAAAAAAAAAAAAAAACCTGGAAAGTTAGCTACAGTACTGCATGAAAACGATTTTTCCATTTATTTTATGTTGGCTGTTAAGCCGGTGTGTGGAGATTTTCTGGCAATACCATGTTCCACAAGCTCCCATGGTATCTTTCATTTTTTTAATAAAATTCCCTCGGTATCTAGAATTTTTTTTTTTTCATTGGAATAATCAGAGCTTGATTTTGTAAGAAAATAAATCAGATAGATGAAACCTACACTAGCAAGATGATGGGCCTTCAGACTCTTGCGGTTAAAAAAAAGTGCGTTTTTCTCTATGGGTTTAGATTGACCCCACACGCACACATACACAAACAAACAAAGGTTTGCATGACTCTTTATTTTATTTTGGGTAAGTAAAGAGTCCATTTCATGTTTCTAAGCACATTGAGGCCTATAACCAAGTCAACAATTCATATGCATCTGATCTAATTTAGTTAGCTCAAGTTAAGTTAATTGCCATTCTATCAACTTCATCCAATAATTAAAAAAAAAAAAAATCTAATTAGGATTTAATCATATCCTCAAATCTGGTATTCTGTCATTAAGGATAATAATTTTTCATACCAAAAGCTGATGTTGTTGAATAGCATTGTTAAAAAAGACAAACCTTGACTTTTATTTTATTTTATATAAATTAAAAAAAAAAACTAAAATAAAGGACTCACACATGTGTTCATTGTTCTCAATTCACTTAATGTTTTGTTTGTTTTGAAGTAAAATATTTTATGGAAATTGTTTTCCTATTTTCAGATATTTGTTTATGAGTAAAATGTGGTCAAACTTGTAATCCAATTAGGATTTAATCATATCCTCAAATCTGGTATTCTATCATTAAGAGTAATAATTTTTCATACAAAAAGCTAGTGCTATTGAATAGTATTGTAAAAAAAGACAAAGCTTGACTTTTATTTTATTTTTTATAAATTAAAAAAAAAAAAGATAAAGGACTCGCACATGTGTTCATTGTTCTCAATTCACTTAACGTTTCGTTTGTTTTGAAGTAAAATATTTTATGGAAATTGTTTTCCTATATTCAAATATTCATTTATGAGTAAAATGTGGTCAAACTTGTAATCTAATTAAGATTTAATCATATCCTCAAATCAGGTATTCTGTTATTAAGGGTAATAATTTTTCATACAAAAAGCTGGTGCTGATGAATAGTATTGTTAAAAAAGACAAAGCTTGACTTTTATTTTATTTTTTATAAATTAAAAAAAAAAAAACTAAAATAAAGGACTCGCACATGTGTTTATTGTTTTCAATTCACTTAACGTTTTGTTTGTTTTGAATTAAAATATTTTATGGAAATTGTTTTCCTATTTTCATATATTTGTTTACAGGTAAAATGTGGTTAAATTTGTAAAATATTTTTCGTTGACTCTAAAGTCCTTTATAAAAATATGTAAAACATTTTACCTTTAAAATTTTAGTAAAATATTTTAAAAAAAACACAGTGACCTCTTTCTCACCCTATTTTAGGTGGTTAGGTCATCAGTCTTGTGGTTTGGGTAGTCAGTGCAAGCAATTTCGTTACAAAACCGTCATTTCAATGACCGGTGTTGGTGGGCCAATGGCTAAAGCTGCTGCTTCAGAAACAAATTTGTTCATTTTAGTGACCGAAGTTGCTACTCTAACGACCAATGCTGGCTGTCTTGTCACCAAAGACATTGTTTTGGCGATCGATGCCAAATGTTCGATAACTAAAGCCACTGTTCTGACTACCTGTGTTAGTGGTTTAGTCGTCAATGTCACCATTCCAGTAGTCTAGTCAATGGCTCCAGTGGCTAAACTATTGATTTTGTTGGTTTACTTAAAAATTTTTACATATCATAATAACCCCTTAAAATATTTGATAGGCCCAAGAAATATGGTCGTCCATATAAGAAGGACGATGTACAAGAACGACTCCGGCGCCAGCATAGCTCGAGGGGATTGCCTGACGATGACTTAACCATCGTCCTTCCATCATGGCAAAACGTTATAAAGATAGCAATAAATTTCAAATACCGTTGAAGGTGTATCTGTCAATTTGACACCCTGCACGAGCGTTACCAATTCTGTAATAATGCTCTCATTATTATAGAACCAACGACTAGAAGGAGAAAGAAATAACCTATATATATCCACCAACAAGATCCGGGAAAGGTACGCATATACATACAAAAAAAAAGAGATTTCACTTATTAAAGCTATATTATTTCCTTTATTCCCAACCCATTCTAACTTTGGCATTGGAGACTTTGTGGCTGGCGCCACATCGATGACCACATTCTTTGCAGTTTATTGTGTTCCAGGGTCTAGGGTAACGGTGGACGAGCATCTTGACTGACGATCAAAGCATCATCAGTTTGGCGCTGTCTGTGGGAAACGTGAATATTCTTGAGCATCCAGTTCAAGGACACTGTTCCATTCCAAATTGTGAGTAAAGATGGAGTCCAGCGTTAACCCAGACCCCATTGCATTGGCCCTGCAAATTCAAGCACTCGCAGCCACGGTGGAAGAACTCACCAAGCAAAATCAAGAGATGAGACAACGACTGCAGCAGGGAGATAACCACATAGAAGTCAACAGAGATGAGGACGGAGACAGTCACAGGAGACGAACCAGCACTCCAGAAGAACCAAACTCGGATTTCCTCAAGGTGATGAGGAAAGAGATGGATGAGCTGAGAAACGCTATTAAGGGAAAAACGGATCAAGGGTTGGACAGAATTGTCAGGAAGATTGACTCGCCTTTCACTGCAGCTGTCCAAGAATGCCCGGTGCCCTCCAAGTTCCGCCTACCCCAGCTCGAACCCTTTGATGGATTAAAAGATCCGTTAGATCATCTAAATACTTTCAAGACGACTTTAGGTCTTCAACAGCCCCCTGACGAGATTTTGTGTCGATCCTTCCCCACTACCCTTAAAAGGGCAGCCCGGAAATGGTTCACCAAATTGCCAACATCGTCCATTGATAACTTTGAGCAGTTAAGTAGTTCGTTTGTTCGTCACTTTGTTGGCGGACAACGTCCAAAAAGGATAGCTGATCACTTGCTCACAATCAAACAAGGAGAGAAGGAAACTTTGAGGTCCTATGTGACGCGCTTCACGCGAGGAATGCTGGAGGTGGATAAGTCAGATGATAAGGTCTAGCTTACAACTTTTAAAGCTAGATTGAAGTCCAGAGACTTTGTAGTTTCCTTGGCGAAGAATCCTCCCAAAACGATGGCAGAAGCGCTCTTGAAAGCGTAGAAATATATGAAGGCTGAAGATGCCTTGGCAGCCATAGATGGGGCAGAAAAAACGAAGGAGAGGAAGAAGGAAAAAGAAGACGATCGAAGGGGGCAGAAGAGAGATCGAGCTAACCGACGTAATGACGATGGAAATAGACGAAGAGATGATAAAAATCCTCGACAAACGAAGTTAACACCGTTAGTGATGCCCGTTGATAAGATTTTGACGGAGATTAAAGACGAACAATATCTTAAATGGCCCAGGCCACTCCAATCACCGCCTAGTGTGCGTGATAAGAGGAAGTATTGCCGTTTTCACAAAGACCACGGGCATTACACAGAGGATTGCCGAGACCTGAAAGAACAGATAGAGGAACTTATCCAGAAAGGGAAACTTCAGAGATATGTGAAAAGGGGAGAAACCAGCAGATACGGTAAGAAGGATCAGCATGGAGGTTTCCAAAGAAGTGAAGATCAACCACCACCTCGTCCGCAGAATGCCAAAGGGGAGATAAAAACCATCACGGGAGGACCATCCACAGGAGGGTCGTTCAGATCCCTCAAAAAATCATACCAAAGGCAAATAAATAGTGTTCATAGCCTACCTCCCTCGAAGCAACGACGAACGAACCAAGACGTGTACTTCTCAGAGGAAGATGCCAGAGGAGTAAAGCAACCTCATGACGACCCGCTGGTCATTATGATTATGATCGAGGGGTTCAATACAAGAAGGGTTCTGGTAGATAATGGGAGTTCGGCGGACATTATCTACCTTTCCGCCTTCCAACAATTAAAGGTAGACCCAAAAAGGCTTTGTCCTTTCGAGTCACCTCTCGTCAACTTCAGTGGAGACAAGGTGTACCCTCGTGGAATAGTGACGTTGACAATCACGGCTGGCTCATATCCCCTCCAGGTAACCAACAAACACAATTTTTTGGTAGTAGATTCACCCTTGTCTTACAATGTGATCATAGGGCGACCTACCCTCAACCGCTGGAAAGCTGCCACTTCCACATACTGTCTGAAGGTGAAGTTTCCAACAGAACAGGGGGTTGGAGAAATAAAAGGAGATCAGGTGTTGGCCAGAGAGTGTTACCAGGCCGTCCTTGCATCAGAAGAGAACCATACGTGGGTAATCGAAGATAAAACACCCGAGATCGTCGAGAAGTTAGAAACAATAGAATTGGTTGAAGGGGATCCAGCAAAGACGACCCAGATAGGAACGAGTCTAAACACAAAGACGAAGGAAGGAATTGTCAATTTCCTGAAGAATAACCTCGATGTATTCGCCTGGAGCCACGAGGATATGCTAGGAACCCCAGCCGACATCATCCAACATCACCTGAATGTAGACCCAGAAAAGAGACCTGTCCAGCAGAAAAGAAGGGTCTTTGCCCCTGAACGAAATAAGGCGGTGATGGACGAAGTAAACAAACTACTTGCTGCAAATTTTATTCGAGAAGTTTACTATCCACAATGGTTGGCCAACGTCGTCATGGTCAAAAAGGCAAATGGGAAGTGGAGAATGTGCGTCGACTTCACAGACCTAAACCAAGCTTTCCCGAAAGACAGCTTCCCTTTGCCCATAATTGATTAGCTAGTAGACTTTACCGCCGAGCACAAACTTCTCACTTTTATGGACGCATTTTCGGGGTATAACCAGATACAGATGGCCGAGGAAGATCAAGAAAAGACTGCTTTTATTACTAGCCAAGGGCTTTATTGCTACAGGGTCATGCCCTTTGGTTTGAAGAACGCAGGGGCCACATACCAGAGGTTGGTAAATCAAATGTTCAGCAAACAAATTGGGAGAAACGTAGAGGTATATGTTGACGATATGCTCGTCAAGAGCAAAGAAGAAGAGGACCACCTAGATGACCTCAAGGAGACATTCAACACGCTCCGGCAGTACAACATGAAGTTAAACCCCTCCAAATGTGCTTTCGGAGTTTCCTCAGGGAAGTTTCTCGGATTTATGGTTTCACGAAGAGGAATTGAGGCAAATCCTGAAAAGGTGAGGGCCATCCTCGAGATGTCTTCACCAAGGACGATTAAAGAAGTACAATCACTGACGGGAAGAGTAGCAGCCCTCAACCGGTTCGTCTCGAGGGCAACAGACAAGTGCCTTCCTTTTTTCAAGACCTTAAAAAAGGCGTTCGCCTGGACGGAGGAATGCGAGACAACATTCCAAGAGTTGAAGCGGTACCTGAGCAATCCCCCACTCTTGAGTCCGTCGAAGGAAGGCGAAGATTTGTTCTTATACTTGGTAGTGTCTGTCACAGCAGTAAGCGTAGCCTTAATCAGGGAAGAAAACAAGATACAACTCCCTGTGTACTACGTTAGCCAGGCCTTCCAGGAAGCTGAGGCTCGATATCCGCGAATAGAAAAGATCACCTTCGCCCTAATAGTGGCCTCAAAGGGGAGTTTGAAGCAAAAGAAACGAGGATGCAGAAATACCTCAAATTGACGAATCAGCTGGTAGGCAACTTTAGTCGTGTAGAGTTTATTCAGATTCCACGGGATCAAAATGCAGAAGCAGACGAGGTAGCTCAGAGCGCATCAGCAGATGACCAGGACAAGATTAATGATTGGAGACTAGAAGCACAGAACCTCCCTAGCATCCAAGAGTTCCAAACCTTCGTTGTGCACACTCGTCCGGGATGGACGAGTCCAATTTTGTCTTTTCTCAGAGATGGACGGTTACCACCAAATCCTGACGAAGCCAAAAAGATCCAAAAACGAGCTGCAAGATTCACAATAGTGAACGACCAACTTTATAAGAGAGGATTCTCCCAGCCCTGCTTGAAATGTATAGACGAAGAAGAAGCCAGATATGTCCTCGAAGAGGTGCACAGAGGGATTTGCGGAGATCATATGGGGTCCAAGTCCCTTGTCAGTAAGATTATGAGGGCAGGTTACTTCTGGCCCACGATGCAGCAAGACGCAGCAAATTTTGTGAAGAGGTGCGACAGTTGTCAAAGATATGGATATGTTCAGCGAGTCCCAGGGGATAAGATGACGACCATTTCCTCACCTTGGCCGTTTGCACAATGGGGGATCGACATTATGAGCCCCCTACCACAGGGAAAAAGACAAATGAAGTTCCTACTCATCGCCATTGATTACTTCACGAAATGGGTCGAAGCAGAAGCTCTTACAACAATCACAGAAGCCAAGGTACGGAATTTTGTATGGAAAAATATTGTTTGCAGGTTCGGGATTACAGGGACGATCATCAGACAATGGTCGTCAGTTCGATTGTCAAGGATTCAGGTCATTTTGCTCGAGCCTAGGTATCAAAAACAAGTACTTGTCACCAGGACATCCTCAGGCCAACGGACAGACGGAAGTGACAAACTGAACCTTACTCAAGATTATTAAGTCTCGGTTGATAGGGGCAAAAGGGGCATGGCCCGAGGAGCTACCAGGTGTCCTGTGGGCTTATAGGACTACGACAAGAACACCAACAGGAGAAACTCCCTTCAATTTAACATACGGCGCAGAAGCTGTCATCCCTGTCGAAGTAGGGGTTACTAGCATCAAGAGGGAGTTTTTCGACGAACAAACCAACGACGGCCAACTGAGGCTAAACTTGGACTGCCTGGACGAAGTCAGAGAAAAAGCCTCCCAAAGAATAGCCAAGTATCAACAGAAGATGACAGAATACTACAATCAAAGAGTAAGATTGAAAAGATTCAGCATTGGAGATCTCGTCCTCCGGAAAGTGACTCCTGCAACAAAAGATCCTGCACAAGGCAAACTAGGTCCAACTTGGGAGGGACCTTACCGAGTCGTCCATTATTCGAGACAAGGAAGTTACCACCTAGAAGACCTAGAGGGAAATAAGCTACCTCGTCCCTGGAATGTCAAGCATCTAAAGAGGTATTACGAAAAAGAATCCAAGGTCTGATTGTAAGCAGTTAACGTAATTTGATACTTTGATTCCATACTTTCTATTAACATAATTTGATCCTATGCTTTCTACTACAAGTTATGTATTTAAGCAAGATTGTATAAGTAATCATCCAGGACTTCATTCAGCATTTCAATAGCATCGTTCAGCAATTCTTGTGTTCTAAATTATCTTTTCAAAAACCTAAAACGGCCGTTCAACCCGATCAAAAAGACGATAAAATTCCTTCAAAGGATATACATCGTCCAGATCGAAAAGACACCAAAATACCCTCAACGAAGCTACATCGTCCAGATCAAAAAGACGATAGAATTCCTTCAAAGGATGTACATCATCCAAATTGAAAAGATGATGGAATTCCTCTAAAGGATACACACTCAGATCAAAAAGACGATAGAATTCCTTCAAAGGATGTATATCGTCCAGATCGAAAAGACGATGAAATTCCTCCAAAGGATACCCATCGCCCAGATAAAAATATGGCAAAAGTCCATAGTGGAACATACAAGAATACTCCAACAAAAATCATCTAAGTCCACAGACAGACGAAGAAAATAAATCATTCGAAGGACAAAGAGGTAATTTCAACACAAATTCTTATAAGTCTACTGAGGAAAACACTGAAACAAGCGGGGAAAATAGCAACAAATACAATATATATATATGCTTGAAGATGCTGATTGTTCAAAAACCCCAAAACATACGGGGACCGAAGAGAGTGTTCATCTGAAAAGCCCAAAACACATAGGGCACATATATATAAAAAAAATAAAAATAAAAATAAATAAATAAATAAAGTACGAAGTAATTATGCAGAAGGGACATCATCACCACCCTTATCAGCTTCAGGAGGATCCTCGCCAGAAGCCATAGAAGCCTGAGCCGCCAAGGCAGACTCATCTGCTTCAATTTCTTTATCTACAGCTTCAAAATCTAGTTCGTCCAGATTAACTCCTTGTCCATGCTTAATCAAATATCTTCTCAATAATTCGAAACCTTTGAAGTACCACTGGAACAGGATAGTGTTTTATTCATTTGTTGTCTGGAAGGCGAGGACGGCCTTGGCCACTGCAGCCTTTATCCTTTGACTTGCTGACGCAAGGAGCTCGTCCTTCTGCTTTATCTGTAACTTTTCAGCTTCAAGTTGCTCGGTCAGAACTTTGACTTGCTCCTTGGAAGTGTTATGTGTGTCCATGGCTACAATCAGATCCTTCCGCAATCCGAAAGCCTCAGCCTCTAGAGCTTCTACCTTCGAGGTGGCCATAACAGCCTTCTCCTCATTCGCCAAAAACTGTGAAGTAAGATGCATTGTCTCCCCCAGTACCTGATGGTAAAAAAATGAATAATAATAAAAAATAAAAAAATAAAAAGTTTTGATGATAAAAGCAAGAAAAGATTACCTGCACGAGCTTGTGAACATGCTGGTTCACCATCTAATGAGAAGGCACGAGGGAAAGCTCTTTTCTCTCTTCAGGAGTAAAAAACTCATTCGCCCGAGACACAGCGGCCTCAGCATCATCCCAAATGCTGAAACCCAACTTCTCCTTGCCTTTATGCCCTGTTTTCTGCCTCTTAAAGGCAGGGACCTCCTCAACAGAAAGTGCAGGAGAGGCTGTCCGTCCTTCATCCAGAGTGGGGGTGGACAAGCCCCTCTCAGCCGTCTCCTTCTCTCTCTCTTTCTCCCTTTCTTTGTCAGTAAACTTCAAAGTTTTCTAGCCAATACTTGAAAGGGGCTCATTCTTCTTCCCCCTAATTTTCGCGTACATATCTTTATTGAATTTGCTCGTCATTTCTACAGTGAAAAGTAAAAGAGAGCCCCCGTTAAAATGGGTAAGTAAAGAAGAACAATCATACATAACAAAAGCTACTCACGTTTTCGCTGTTCACGATCAAGTAGTTGAAGGACGTAGAGTGAAGGCTCAGGCCCCAAACAATGACGGGCCAACGTACATGGATCAACGAGCTCATCGAAATCGTCGATCGTCCTTGCGTATGTAATCGCTTCCTGTACCCTCACCTCAAATTGGCTATCAAGATCAGGACGTTCCTTCACTGCACAACAAGGAAATCACATGAGATTAGAAGGACGACCAAAGAAAGCAGCCACGATGCTAGAAAAAAGAGACATAAAAGGCGAACGCACCAAGACAAGGGGTCTCCCACCGGCGCAGCAACCTAGGGACATTTCCCCAAAAGTCATCTGACAAAGTCTCCCAACCATCGCCTGACACAAAGAAATATCTGGACTTCCAGTAACGGAAGGACGAAGGAAGGTCAACTATGAGACGAGATCTCCTATCCTAGGGAACAAGTTCATAATGCCCAAATTCCTTGGACTCTTTTAGGTGATAAAGATGGGTAAGCTCGTTCACAGTAATCATCTCTCCATCTGCTATGGTCGTCCAGATCACCATACAGCTTATGACAATCCTCCAAGAGTTAGGCATAAGCTGCTCGGGGGCAATCTGCAGGTGATCTAGAAGCTCCATAATAAATGGATGGACGGGAAATCTTAGGCCACACAAGAAGGCCGCCTCATAAAAGCAAATCTCACCACGGGCGAAGGCGCAAGCCTTTTTGCCCTTCCTGGGAAGACGAACCCTAGTTTCCTCAGGAAATTGAAACCTATCCCTAAATTTGCTGAAAACGACTACCTTCAAATCACATTTTTCCTTGAGGGCATGGAAAGGACGGGGAATGGCAGCGGAAGTAGAAGGAAGAGTAGACAAAGGAGGAGGCATGGAGGTAGCTGTGTCCATAACAGCCCCGTCCACAGCCGCGCCAGAGGACGAACCCCTCTCCTAATCACCAGATCTCACAACAGAGCCCATATTTTCCCTCCTAAGGACCCCTCGAATGGATTTGAACCAAGAAAAAGACTGTAGCAACAATGGATACAGGTCACCCAACACTAAATCTAAGCCACTACCCCCTATCACAAAATCCCCAATCTGTGGATACCGGTCACCAAAGAAATCTAATAGTCCTCCTAAGCGAGCAAAAAGAAAGGCAATGGAGGGAGAAATATGCCTAAATTCAGTATAATCCACCATCAAGAAAAAATATGCATTTCGAAGAAGGAAAGTAAGAATACGAAACAAAGAAGCACAAAACAGCAAAAAAGGAAAGAAAAGCGTAAAAAAGGGGATACGCACCTAAAAAAGAGGAAGTAAACCAAAAAGGTTGAACAGCAGCGGCGGTGAACTCAAAGAAAAACCAGACACAGAGAATACAGAGAGAAAAGCTTAGAGTCAGAGAAGCCAAATGAAAAAGGAAGGTAAAGAAATGTAGGAAAAAGATAGGCAAAGGTTAAAGTTTGCCTTGAAAATCGCGGGAAACTGAAAAGGCATTCGTCGGTAACAAGGTCTCCTCACCAATCAGAACCAAACACGTGGCCATGATGTGTGCCACGCCGCCATAGAACAGTTAATGTGAAGAACACATCCCCAAGCGTCAAAAAAAAAAAAAAAACCTTTCACATTCCTAAGGACCATCCAGGTTATAGATGACCTTGGAATGAGGGGGGCAGCTGATAGGCCCAAGAAATATGGTCATCCATATAAGAAGGACGATGTACAAGAATGACTCCGGCGCCAGCATAGCTCGAGGGGATTGCCTGACGATGACTTAACCATCGTCCTTCCATCATGGCAAAACGTTATAAAGATATCAATAAATTTCAAATACCGTTGAAGGTGTATTTGTCAATTTGACACCCAGCACGAGCATTACCAATTCTGTAATAATACTCCCATTATTATAGAACCAACGGCTAGAAGGAGAAAGAAATAACCTATATATATCCACCAACAAGATCCAGGAAAGGTACACATACACATACAAAAAAAAAAAGAGATTTCACTTATTAAGGCTATATTATTTCCTTTGTTCCCAACCCATTCTAACTTTGGCATCGGAGACTCTGTGGTTAGCGCCACACCGGTGACCACATTCTTTGCAGTTTATTGTGTTCCAGGGTCTAGGGTAACGGTGGACGAGCATCTTGACTGACGATCAAAGCATCATCAATATTCAACTAAAATGTTTTACTAAAAATATTTTACATATAAAATTTTCACCAAAAATATATTTTATATTTACTTCAAAACAAAATGAGTGGTATCCGGTGATACAAAACGTGGAACTACTCGAGCGCTACAGTGGTAGCAACATAAATAAAGCTTCGAACTTTTTAAGACACAATTTTATGGTTTTCATTCATTGGTATTTGGTAACTATAACGTCATGAACATGTTACGTGTCATAACTGAGCTATCAAATTCAGACTATTCCCATTTTCAAAACTTCAGCAAGAGTTCATGAACCATACGGATGCGGATACGGCGTAAGGAAATTTCCCAAAAATTACTTAAATCCCAAACAAAAATTGCACAATTAGAGTTGGTGTTATTTCCTTCAAGACCCAACCAGAGTGTTGGCTTGATGCTAATTGATGAATTATTATGGACGCTAATATATATATATATATATATATCATATACTATATAATAAAAGTTAGGCTTAGAAGTCGTAATTACGCCAAGTGATTTTACCAAATTGTAAAAATATTGTTAGATTTAAAATAAATAAATAAATAAATATATATATATTTTTTGTCCTTATCTTCTTCTCCTATAATTTCTAAGTTGATAAAAATTTGAATTTGATTCCACTCCAAATTCTTCATCTAATTCTTTTGTAGGGGCCAAAAATTTGGCAACCCCGGCCCACTTTATATTTGGCCCAAGGCCCACGCCGAGGATGAAGAAACGTCCGAGGATGAACGTAGAAGGCCCAAGTTGCCAAGAAACATCGCCGAGGATGACCATGTCCTCGGCCAGCCGAAATCATAGGAAGGAGAGCAGCACGCCACCGAAGGCCGCCTCCTTACGCATCCCAAGAAAAAGACAAGTACAAAGAGTCAGCCATGGAAGCACGATGGAGGGGCAGTTCAAGGAAAAACTGTCACCTCCACAATAAATTCCCACCACTGGCATTCTGGCCGCATTAATGGGGAAGTGACCCTTGAACAGTGCTGCCTTGGTTGCTGCAACTAACAGGAGGATTGGTGAGGCGGCTGATGGGACAGGAAGTCAGGTATAAGCTTGGATGATCAACAAGTGGAATGTAAAGATCGTCCAAAGAGGACTATATAATAGGTAGAACAGATCATAGAAAGGGGGACGGAGGTAACCATGCTCATTCAACAGTTATTACAACAAAGCTCCTCGGATTGTGCCAAGGACAAACTTTCTTAAATAATCTCAATTCATCTTTATCTGATTGGAGCGACCACCATCTCGACCGTTGTCCAAGCACTAAGGCCTAGTTCTTGAACCCACTCTCTACAAATTCATTGTATTGGGCTAGTTGCGCTCGAGTCCACTAACTTAACGATAGAAGTGCTCGAACTCAGTCCCTACAATTGGCGCCGTCTGTGGGGAGAACTTGTGCGTTAGTGAGTGCAATGGTCGATTGTTCCTACATTGCTAGCTTACGTCAAGATTAGGCAATTTTTCGTCGCCTCCAACGACATCGATTCCGAGTCCCATTAAAAAAAAAAAAAACAACAACGCACCCGCTCAAGAAACAGTTGTTGCAGAAAAATGAAAGATTCAGGGAATGAAGCAAATAAACAGTGCATCCTTTTTATTAAATAAAGGAAAAGTACATCATGCGCCCAATGGCTTAGACAAGCTTGTTCTAAAGTTAACTATACAAACAGGGGCTTAGACAGGCTTGTTCTAAGGCCAACTATAACAACAGGGGCTTAAGCAGGCTTGTCCTAAAGTTAACTATAAAAAGAGAGGCTGAGGCAAGCTTGTTTTAAGGCTACCAACAGCAACCAAGCTCGCATGGATGGTACCGGCGACGACAAAAGGAGAAAAGGTGGAGGCGCCTAATGGCCCCATCCCAGGAAGTTCCCTCGATGCTCTCCCAGCTTCATGATAATTAAGCATTGGAGGCGGCAACACCTGGGCACCAACCGTAACGTAATCTTGCAAGCCTCCATCGGCGGGTAAGCTAGGCGCGAGTCACTGCCAGCTTGAAGGGCAGGCATAGACGTATACTAGAGAAAATTGTTATATTTCTCACGAACCTCCCTCCTAACTGCCAGATGTCCTACCATCAGGGTGACACCTGAACTTAGCCGCACCGAAAATCTAACGTGATCTACGCCCGCTTCGGATCTCAATTGAAGAAGGAGGACCTTCCTTCTTGCTCGGTTGAAAGGTAGGAACATCTTTGGCTTCCGCCCTCTTTGCCTCAACTGCGTCGTCCAGGGTCTGGGCGGCGTTCTTGGTTCCTGAAAGGGGCTTGGCTTCCTCGCCCTCGCCTCCATCCAGGGCCGTCCCATTCCCCTAAGCCTTGATCACGATCCTGGCAGAGTTCTAGGAGATGCTTAGAAGGTGGGGAGCTCAGAGTCCCTGTTGAACTCAAGGATTCGTGAAATGTGGAAGGACGATTCCCCCAGAGAGCCTTATATAGAAGGTGAAGGTTGGTGGGAATTAATCCGCACGGAATTCGAAAGAAGAATTACCAGCGACATTAATCCCGATCAATTTCCAAAGAGGCCACCAACCGCTGGATCTGCGTTAATCCACAAAGATATTAATGAGGGCGTGCCTCGCATACCGAAACGTCAAGCACACAACTCGAACAGCCAAAATACGCCTCGTAATCAGAAGTGGCGAAAAATTGGTGCAATGGGGCTACTATCGCACATAAAGGTGGAAGGACAAGCCGCCCTTGTCCAGGTCAATGTTAGGCTAATTGTCCAGTCCGAGGAGGAACCCTTCCTCGGCAAGGCGAGGCCAAGACCGTTATTGTTCTAGAAGCAGACATTCCAACGTTGAGGACAAGTTCCTTCACTTTGAACAGTAGCAACGAAGTACCAGACAGAACCAAGGTCTTGCATGGTCCTCGGACTCAAACCTATAGGGAAACTAGTTACTTCAAGAAGAATCTAAGTACTAGACAGAACCAAGGTCTTGCATGGTCCTCGGACTCAAACCTATGGGGAAACTAGTTACTTCACAAGGCCAAGTACTAGACAAAACCAAGGTCTTGCATGGTCCTCAGACTCAAACTTATGGGGAAACTAGTTACTTCAAGAAGAATCTAAGTACTAGACAGAACCAAGGTCTTGCATGGTCCTCGGACTCAAACCTATGGGGAAACTAGTTACTTCACAAGGCCAAGTACTAGACAGAACCAAGGTCTTGCATGGTCCTCGGACTCAAACCTATGGGGAAACTAGTTACTTCAAGAAGAATCTAAGTACTAGACAGAACCAAGGTCTTGCATGGTCCTCGGACTCAAACCTATGGGGAAACTAGTTACTTTAAGAAGAATCTAAGTACTAGACAGAACCAAGGTCTTGCATGGTCCTCGGACTCAAACCTATGGGGAAACTAGTTCAACCTATGGGAAAACTAGTTACTTCACAAGGCCAAGTACTAGACAAAACCAAGGTCTTGCATGGTCCTCGGACTCAAACCTATGGGGAAACTAGTTACTTCAAGAAGAATCTAAGTACTAGGCAGAACCAAGGTCTTGCATGGTCCTCGGACTCAAACCTGTGGGAAAACTAACTACTTTCAACAAAACGGAGCGTGAGCATTCACCTAAGTTACAAGCGCGGCCAGAGGGGAGTTTGGCACCTCGGACCATTTGCCCCAACCTGCTTCAATAAAAGTGTGGAGCGAAAACAAGCCCATGAGCATCACTTAAAGCATTCCAAGTGCTGAAATGCTCTCCTAGGTTCAGCAAGTTTATGAAAGGCGTATGTTTGTATAAATTATACGATGTGAGCCAGAATCCTTTGTGACTCATCCAAAGGGGAAACAAGTTGCATCGCTGAGACTGTTCGGTTTTCGGTTACAACCTGAGATAGAATTTACATCGCGGACCCATCATCTTCAATTATCCAAGCACTACTGGTGCACCGCTAGGATCAACCGAGTATTGAGCAAAGCATTAAAGCACGATAAATAAAAGGAAGTGTCATTTGAAGAAATAAATGCAGACGATTGGATATATTGCACCAAAAAATAGTTACATTACAATGTTATCAAGACACATAAAATGAAAAGAAAAGGAGACCATAATAGGCCCAGTTGACAAAATAAGATAGCCCGTCAAGATGGCCTATTTCTTCAACTCGATAGACAACTTGTCCTTGGGTGTCTGCCAAGAAGTTTTGTCTGACGCCTCAGGATCCTGGCTCGGAGGGGCAATTTTGGAGGACTCTTTCTCGGCAGGAGGAGCCTGAGGGTCAGCAGGTGTGACTTGGGAGTCAGCAGGAGGCTTCACCACATCCTGGGGCGCTCCTGGGTCACTGATTTCGTCTTTCTCCAACGGCCCTTGGCGATCAGTCACCTCGGCAGGCTTATCAGTTGAAATTGGATCTTTGGCAGCACTGGCCTAGCCCTCGTCTGTGACTTTAGAGGCGGTGCTGGCTTCTGAGTTAGCAGAGGCAGCCTTGCGAATGGCGGGGGGATAGTACACTCTCTCGGCCCTCCTGAGCTCAGACGAGGCCTCGACCCTAGCTTGGTTGAGGGCCTCATTCCAAGTCTGGGAGCAGTGGCGTCTGCATACCTCGGGTACTTGAGCCTTAAGATTAGCCTCGGTCTTAGCCACTCCCTCAGCAAAAGCCTCTTCCTCCGCTTGCTCCTTAGAGCTTTCAGCCTGTGTCCTTGTAAACACAACCTCTACTTTGGCCCTCAAGGCTTCGTCCCTAGCAAACTCGGTGACGCCTCTGGCTCCCTCTGCCTCAGCCAGTTTCCTCTTCAGGTCGACGATATGCTTGTTGGCAATCTGCAGCTGACCCTCAACTTCTAGCAGGCGCCCTGTCTGATCCTCGGCCTATTTTTTAGCGCCAGCTAGGCCGGACACTGCGCTGTCTCTGGCCTTCGTCATCTCCTTCAGCTCCTCCCTCGCCTTCTTGAGATCAGCCTCAAACCTCTTAAGGGTATTCTCGGCATACGAGTACTTGTCGCGCTCCTTATCCAGGGCCCTACTTTGGTCATTGGCCTCCTCCTCCAGCCAAAAAGTGGCCTGGACAGCCTGCCAATCGAAACATACACACAGTAAGTTAGGAACTAAGGAATGAAATTTAACGAAGGCATAAGTGTCAGAGGTCTTACCATGCCCAGGTACCTCTTGAGGCTAAGGACAACCTTTTGCCTCCTCAAGCCCCCCAGCTCGGCCATGTCGATGGGGAGTAGCAAGGACCTCTCCAGGGCATCGGCCACATAAGTACCCTCGCCTCCTCGGAAGTCCCTAAGAGAAGCGTCATCCCTCAAGGGCTCTCCATGAATCATGGCGGCAGGCAGCCAGGCCTGAGGCTCGGACTGCCGGGCAGCCTCCTTTTCCTTGCTCTGATGCCCGATCCTCAGTTGCTTGGTAGGTCGGCGGACCTATGCTTCCTCTTGGGAGGAACGAGATCTCCCTTCGTCTACTGGGTCTTTGCCTTTGGAGGGCCTCTTCCTCTTCGGATCGGGGGACTCAACCTGAGGATCCGGGGTCGGCTAGGCAGAGGACGACCTAGTCTGCGCAGGCGAAGACTTAGGTGGGGGAGGAGGAAGCTTGGGTAGAGGAGGAGGAAGCTTGGATTGCGGCTTCCTCGGCGTATCCTTCCCCGGCTGGCCCTCGATCAGGTCGAACAGACTGGTTTGAGGTTTCTTCTTGAAACCCATCTCGGCCCGAGAAGAAAGCCCTTTCGACAAGATATCCGCTTCGGTCAAATTAGGGTTGCCCAAGTCACCAGAGGGATCCTCGGCCAGTTGGACTTGGTCAAATGCGCCAAATTCGTCCTCGGATGGACCAAAATCAACCACTTCCTCCTCTCTCTTTGCACTTTCCCCCTCAGCCTCTACAGCCTGATGGGATGAAGAAGGGCCTGACAGCGGAACACCTTCTGGGATGGGAGACCCTTCAGGAAACAGGAACCCCGATTCCACTACGGTGATCTTGTGGAGCCGAGGATCTTTGGCTCTGATCATGTACTTCGGCGTAGGAAATGATTTCTGTAGGGGATCGTACCCAAGAATCTTATGGGCGGCTCTAACTTGGTTGTCCGCCTCGTTCACAAAGACCTCCGCCTTAAGAACGGCTTGCAAATCCTCCCGGTTGACCAAATGGAAGTGTCGTTCAAAGGCGTGTGGATCTGCAAAAGGAAAGCACATTAGTATTAACCACCGGACGGTACAGACTGTGAAAACATAGCAAATCAACCCTTCCCTACTCTGAGCGCCCCACCTAGCTCCCCCTCCTCTGTCGAACAGTGAAGGCCGTTGTGCCACTCCCCGGACACAATGAGAAAGTCCTTATTCAACCCCTTGCTGGACTCTGGGAGGCACTGAATAAGCCGAACCTTATCGTCCCTTGTCTTCATGTAGTAGGACTTGCCCTTTAAGTGTTGGAGGTTGTAGCACCAATTTACGTCATGATGGGTTAACCTCAACCCCATCTTCTCGTTCAAGGCATCCACGCAACCCAGGATCCTGAACACGTTAGTGGCGCACTGGGTAGGGGCTAATCGGAAGTGTCTAAGGTAGCCCCTCATCACTAGCCCCATAGGGATTCTTATACCGCCTTTGAGGAAGACGATTATGGGGATCACTACCTCACCCACCGCCCTCCTGATATACCAATCCCCCTCTTCGCAGTGCCTCAGACCCACGTTACTAGGTATCCTATAATCAGTGATGAATTTCTCCATCGCCTTCTCAGACTCAACCAACTTCTTAAGCCTACCCATCATAAAGAGCGGTTGAGAGACTCGGGGAAGAGCGAAATAAGGAGAGGAATAAAGGGAAAAGAAAACTAGAAAGGGAAGAAAATATGAATTAGGGAGAAAAGGAAACTTACGGAAATGAAGAAAAACCCATCGGACAGGCTTTTTATGCTGAAAGGGGCGCGAGTTCGGTTGAAGACTTGACCAAATTCAAGGTATGCACGCAAGAGCTCTTGAATATAAAAGTGAAGAGGCAAATAGGTTCAAATGGGTACTTATACCTCCAATTAAAACTGACCACGCGGGTTTCCCGCCCATAAAGGCGAAAAAACCCCCACCGTTAAATTACCATACACCGTCGAACGTAGGGAGCATAGAGCCGCCAAAATTTAATAAGGGCACACTTTGCATACCGAAGTGCCAGAAACGTGCCTTGGACAGGTGAATAAACTCTGGCACTGGCAGAGGACAAGACTTGACAAGCCATGACAAAGGCTCGAGGATATCAAAATCCTCCTCCCCGTCCGAGAAGCCGGACAGCAGGATTTCGAGGGGCTATTGTAGGGGCTAAATAATCTGGCAACCCCGGCCCACTTTATATTTGGCCCAAGGCCCACGCAGAGGATGAAGAAACGTCCGATGATGAACGTAGAAGGCCCAAGTTGCCAAGAAACATCGCCGAGGACGACCATGTCCTCGGCCAGCTGAGATCATAGAAAGGAAAGCAGCACGCCACCGAAGGCGGCCTCCTTACGCATCCCAAGAAAAAGACAAGTACAAAAAGTCAGCCATGGAAGCACGATGGAGGGGCAGTTCAAGGAAAAACTGTCACCTCCACAATAAATGCCCACCACTGGCATTCTGGTCGCATTAATGGGGAAGTGACCCTTGAACAGTGCTGCCTTGGTTGCTGCAACTAACAAGAGGATTGGTGAGGCGGCTAATGGGACAGGAAGTTAGGTATAAGCTTGGATGATCAACAAGTGGAAGGTAAAAATCGTCCAAAGAGGACTATATAATAGGTAGAACAGATCATAGAAAGGGGGACGGAGGTAACCATGCTTATTCAACAGTTATTACAACAAAGCTCCTCGGATTGTGCCAAGGACAAACTTTCTTAAATAATCTCAATTCATCTTTATCTGATTGGAGCGACCACCATCTCGACCGTTGTCCAAGCACTAAGGCCTAGTTCTTGAACCCGCTCTCTACAAATTTATTGTATTGGGCTAGTTGGGCTCGAGTCCACTAACTTAACAGTAGAAATGCTCGAACTCAGTCCCTACATCTTTTATTATTAATTTATCTATAAGTTACTATAAATCTTTATTACAATCCAAAATTTTCAACCTTAATTTTAATTTGATTACATTTCAAATTCTTCGTCTAATCTTTTTATTATTAGATCCAGATCCTCTAGAGTCATTAGGTATTCTACAGGGTAGAATCCTTTAAATTCCTAGCCTTCTTTTAAAAATAAATTGTTACCACGTCATCGATCCATTAATACATCCCTAAATCAATCTTTCAAAATACAAAAATTGAAAAAGAAAAGTACTCCATTCAACGTTAAAATACTAAACGACATCTTCTAACCGGATGTTCTTCTTCTTTTTGTTTTTTAAACCATCAGCACAAAAGGTCGCATACATTTCAACCTGAATCAAGAGTGAAATCAAATCATCTACAAATGTTTGTTGAAAGAGCAAAGAAACCACATAGCTACGTTTCCACCGGAATCAAGAGTATAATCAAATCGTTCATGGATGTTTATTGAAAGAGCAAAGAAATTCACATGTGCTTTTGATTGATTTTCCCCGTTTTTGAAATCAAGAGCTGGATTGAGAATTCTTAAAGAGTTTGTGTTTGAGGTTATTGGGTAGTGTTAGAGCATTATGTGCGATTTCATTTGAAGAGATTAGCGACCATATCCATGTACGATTTGTTTTGAAGAGATTAACTTTGATGAATCTGGATTTAGATAGGAGTTGTTGATGAATTCTGTATTTTTAAGTTTGATGATTTCTCAAGGAAAAAAACAAGAAAAAGACACAGTTTAGACGTCATTTAGTAGTCTAACGTCAAATTTAATAGGAGTTATTATTGTTATTATTTTGTTTTTTTTAATAAGAAATTATTATTATTTACTTTCTTATAAAAAAATCGTTTCATTTTATTTTTTATTTTTTAAAACACCTCATGGATAGACACAAAATTATAATTATTCTTATCAATATTTTTCTATACATCTCTATCAATTTTTTAGATAAATACAAAAATTTAGTTGTTGTTATCTTTCCTTCTCTCAATTTCTTTCTCCGTAATTGTTATTTCAATTTCTTCTTTGTAACTTTTTTTTTGAATAGGAAATTCTTTGTAACTTTGAGTTTATGTGTTGATTAATATTTCTTTCTTTTCGATGCTTCTTTTAAGTTACTTTTTTTTTTTTAATTTTATATTTCTTTCTTTTCGACGTTCCATTCAAGTTACTTTTTATTTGGTCATTCAAGTTTTTTTTTTTTTTTTTTTTTGTATTTTATTTTCTTAATTCTTTGTAAGACATTGATTTTATTGCATGTGTTTTTTTTAATAAAGTTTATGATAGCTATTTTACTTTTTTGAGGGTTTGATATGGTATTTCACTGTGATTATCAATATGTATTTTGAGAGTTTTAATTGGTAACATGTATTCTTCCATGAATATATATTAAAGAGAAATTTTTGAGAAAAAAAAAATAGTAAAATTGAAGAACCAAAGCTGGTTGACTATTTGAAGCCCACCTTGAAGAAGTAAAAGTAACTTTTTTGTTGGGTTAAGATAATTAAACATTATTATAATTTTTAAAAAATAATTTCAAAATTATATATAAGAAAAAATATCTTATTCATTATATAAACATATTTACCATATTATATATATATATATATATATATATATATATATATATAAGTAATAACTTATTAAAAGAGTGCAATAAATATGTTTGTTTTTAGAGTGCATAAGATGATTTATTCTTTTTTCTTTTTGTATATTATTTTTTGCCAATATTATGAAGGAAAATTTGTAAGTTTTGCTTCAAACTTACGTGGATTTGAATTTATCATTAATTTTTTTGCAAAATTTGTCATTATTTTAAATGTTTAGTAAATTTGGTTGTTCTTAATTATTAAATTCAAGGTTTTTCTATTTAAATATATGTTGGTGATTAATTGAGCCTTAAAGCTCAATATATATATAACTGAAGCCTCTGGAACTCTCACAATTTTTCACGTTAGCACAATATTTAAATAAAATTATTTTTGTTTAGTTCAAACTTAAGAAGAAGTGAAATTCTATTTCTCTAACAAATCCAACTTAAACTCAAACTCATTATTATCATTTTTTTAAAACAAAATTATTTTTATTTAATCAAAACTTAACAAGGAGTGAAACTCTATCTCTCTAATAAGTCTAACTTAAACTCAAACTCAAATGTTGATAATCTATATAAAAACAAAAATTATGATAGGGCTCAAAAAAAAAAAAAAAAAAAAAAAAAAGACTCACGTTCATTAATCATTTTGCGGAACATTATCTTTATCTCCCCCTGAATTTTGTTCTATTATGTCAACTGCTATTTGTAGTAATGAATGTCTAAATCCAAAGTGCACCTCAAAACTAACAAAACTCACGTTCATTAATCATTTTGCGGAACATTATCTTTATCTCCCCCTGAATTTTGTTCTATTATGTCAACTGCTATTTGTAGTAATGAATGTCTAAATCCAAAGTGCACCTCAAAACTAACAAAACTCAAATTTTGACTCTTGATGTTCAACAATCTGTCAGGACAGGGAAAGCTTTCTATTCAGCTCTAGAGTAAAATCATAAAAAATCAGATCGATGGACAACTCTGATCTCTCTGAGCAGTTGGAACGTAAAAAATAAATAAATAAATAAAATGCAAGCAATCTGATTCAACTTTCTTTCTTTGATTAATGAATTTTATGTCGAATTGTTTATATTGTTATTATTAATAAAATTTCAATTCAACATATGTGGATATTTGTTTATATTGTTAATAATGAATTTTATCTTTTATGTTGAATTTTTTATTTGCTTTCATATGTGCCTGAGATTTTCTTTCTATCTTATTCTTTTGTTATGTTTAGAATTGATTTTCTTTTGAGTATTTGGGTTAATCTCTCTCTCTCTCTCTCTCTCTCTCTCTCTCTCTCTATATATATATATATATATATTGACATTGTTTTCGTGGGTTTAGTTTTTGGGTTGAAATTTTTACTAATTATTTTTTTATATTGTACATGGCAGATAAAGCATCTCTATTTTTTCAAAAAAAAAAAAAAAAAAATGAAAACTGCAACCTATGTCTTCCAACCTAAGGAACGATAAATTTTTATTTGGTATGTTATATATAAATTTGTTGAATTTGGTTTGGTTTTGAAGTAGAATTTGGGTATTTTATAAACTTTGAAGTTTTAAGTCTTGAGATTTTTGGTATTTGCGTCTCAAAGGTTGATCTTAATTCTTCACTTTAAATACTTTTTATTTAATTTCATGTGATTTTTTGTTTTCTTATTAAAAGCTATGATTTCTGGTTAATTAATTATTTGTTTGGATTAATTTCAATTAATTATTTGTTTGGATTCAACGTAAAAGATAATGGAATTAGGTATTATAATTTTGATATTGTTCCATGTTTTGAATTATCTATATTGTTATTACTGTGAGAAAGTCATATTGCTACTTAAATTTGAAACTTGGTGTGTCTTCCTCATATCATGATCTTTGTTTATATATTTGCAGTTTATATTAGTTTTGAGTGTATGTATATAACTATTGGAAGTTTTGATTTATTAATTTAAGAATTGTAAATTACTTTGTAAGTTTCGGTAACTATGCACTTGCAACTCAATAACTTTCAATGTTAGACAACACTTCTAAACTATGGAAAAGTATAGAAGTTAAATACTTATTAATTTATTTATTTTTTAAATACTAACTAGCAAAATGTCTATTTACTCATTGTTGGATTTTTTTAAGAGTCAATAGCTTTTCCGTGCATCACACGAGTTAGCGACTAGTGTTTGATAAAACGAATCCTTAAAAAAAAAACCTATATATGTGGAGGAATAGTGTCACATGTCGCTTAAAGGTGATAATGCATGTATATACTACTTACTAATATATATTGCAATTTACTACTCTCTCCATTCCAATTTGTTTGTCCTGTTTGAAAAGTCAAAATTTTTAAGAGAACATTATTTATTGTGCCTTATAAAAATGTATAAGTTTACAAAACTACATTTAAATAAATTTATCAGTTTTTTTTTTTAAAAGAGTTATTCTTAATGAGGTAACTAAAAAGATGCCCCAATTAAATTGACTTTTTTAAATATTTGTTATTTTTATTTTCAAATAGTTTTGAAAATAAAGTAGGGATATAATAAGAATATTAGTAAATTAATGACTTTTATTTTTAGAAACAGGACAATATTTTGGGACATCTCAAAATATAATAGATGACAAATAAACTGGGACAGAGGAAGTATTCACATTTAACCATTTGGTAATGAATTATGTAATTATAAAATAGAATAGTTATTTAAAAAAAAGGAATTGTAATTTAATGGGTTGTCTTTTATATATATATATATATATATATTATTGAATGCAGAGAAAACTAAAGCCAACTGAGGCCATGATATTACATTGGATGCATGAAAATATAAAAGGCATTTGATTACAGGATTGGAAATTCCTAATACAAGATTGCTAAAGGATTTTGTAAAAGGGGATTTTGCTGAACCAAGCCTACTTTCAAAAAGAACTTCAGCTCCTTTATATAGACTTGGAAAAGAGCTTAGGATTCTTTCAGGGGAGCCTCATGACCTCTGAATAGGGGGAGCCTCATGACCTCTGAAGATTCCTGAACTCTGAAGATTCCTGTAGTTCTGAAAAGAGGGGGTAAATTACTTTTCCCCAAAAGAAGATGAAACCTGCAGCGAACTGTTCACTTTCGTCTTTTAGTGTCGGCTGGCACTGTTTCTATTTTCTTATGTTAGCTGGTACTGTTTATGAATAGTATTTTGTTTGCTAGTACTGTTCTGAATAGTGACCAAAATTTGGGGCTGTTTGGAGCTATTCTAAGTAGTGACTGGTGCTACCAAAATAGTTTAGGGACTATCCAAATTATGGCCCTCATAGGGATCTTGAGAATCCTGGAAAGAGTCAAATGGATGGTGATTGGTAGATGCTTCAGAAGAGGCAGGAGAAGTCTTTTCCTTTTCTTCTAACTGGAAAGCCTAGAGGAGCAACTGGTCTGCAAGATCTTTTAATTCTCTGCTAGATTTTTCGACGACTGAGACGGATTCTAGGCTGGACTGGGACCTTGTCTTCTGGGTAATGGCTCTATGAACTAGAGGAGGGAAATCCTTATTTATTTGATCGATGACTGGATCAATTTTGAGACTATCCCACCATTTTACAGAGAACTCTCTGTTTAGTATATTGTTGCTGATTGCATAGGTCCACATGCTAATCCAATGGATTTTATACCTAATGGACATGTGCAGGATTGCTGGAAATTGGGAACTGTGATGATTAACTTGGAGCCTTGAACTGAAATATCTGAGGGCCTCATCTGAGGAATTGACCCAAACATTTCCCACCACTTTAGGAACCATGTCGGGACTTGACTGTTGAAATTTTTGTCAAACATTAAGAACCATGAATGCTCAAAATTCTTATTCTGATATAATAAAATATTTTCAAATGCGTCCATGTAGTCATAATAACTATATTGGATTCCTGAGCCTTCTAATGTTCGAAGTAGGAAGGGGTGCTGGCCCTATTCTTTGTAGCTGACGAACCTGGTGATGATGAGCTTGTGGTAGAGAACTACTAAAGGGTCTAATTTTGACTTGATGTCTTCTATTCGAGCAGAGTTTTCTTGGGTGACGATGCTCTTATAGAATTTGATAGATTTTTTTGGGGCTTTTGGAAGAAAATGTCAATTTGGTGGAAAAACTTCAATTGCTAGAGCTAAAGGGTCTTTTATATGGGTCATGTATGGTTCAATATAAAAGATGTGCTGGATATAGGGTTTCTTAATGTAAGGAGACTTATTTTTTCTGTTGGAAGGCTGGGATGATCTTTGGGATTGTAAGGGGCCAAAGGGATCATCTACTGTGTAAGGGGTTATTGCTCTAGGTGTTGGAGATACTAAGGTAGAACTAAAGTTGGGTTGGGTTAGGAATGGTCTTTCATATTTTGATCTTGGGATTGTAGAAACCACATAGCAGTTAGCTAGGGAAACTGGAGAAACTGGGACTATCTGGCCAAGGTTTTTTGCCTGACTAGTATTGCTAGGAGGTGACTGTTTAGGTAGTTTTGGGGGTTGGGGCTGTGCTGGCTTTTTTCCGGACATCTTGGTTTGGATTCTGCAAGAATTCACGGGTAAGGAAATCAGAGATACTATTTTGGGTTCCTTCTATGAATTCTATATCAAAATCAAAAACGGAGAGAATGGCTTGCCACCTTGCAAAAATCTGTTTTGATGCAATGTTTAGGACATCTTTTTCTAAAACATGTTTTGCAAATTTGCAATCAATTCTGACCAAAAACTTCTGATTTAATAAATCACTTTGAAACTTTGAAATGCATAGTACTATAGATAAAATTTCTTTTTTAATAGTACTATAATTTAGTTGAGTAGGAGTCCAAATTCCGAAATGGAAACAAACTATTTGTTCAGGGGAATTAGGACTAGTACGCTGAAGGAGAATGCCACCATAACCAATGTTAAAGGCATCTGTTTGGACAATCTTGAAGGAATTTATTGAGGGAATTCCTAAACAAGGGAGAGTCTTAACATATTTTTTGATTTCTTGGACAACTGATGTATGAGTTGGAGTCCAAGGAGGTGGATTAGTCCGAAGTTTATCAAAAAGTGGTTTACATTTTTGTCTGAGATTTTGATAGAAATATGAGATGTAGTTGAGAGATCCTAAAAATCTCTGAAGCTGGGTTTTGTCTAAGATTTAATCTAGAAATTTGTCTGCAAACTGAATGGCTCTATCTATTGGCTTGATCAACCCATGATGGATGTCAAAACCTAAGAATCGAACATGTGTTTGAAAAATTTTGATTTTTAGGGCTGAAACCACTAGACCATTGCTCTTGACTGTATTGAGAAAGGATCTCAGATGTTTCCAATGTTGCTCAATAGATTCTGAGAATATGAGTACATCATCTATATAGACAATAGAGTGACTGGAGAAAGGATTGAAAATGTCATTCATGATGTTTTGGAATCATTGGGTGCATTCTTTAGACCAAAAGGCATTACGTTCCATTCGTAATGTCCAAAGGGTGTAGTAAATGTTGTTTTATATCTATCAGACTCTCTGATCTGAATTTTCCAGTAACCACTTTTCATGTCAAACTTACTGAAGATGATTGCCTTACTAAGCCTAGTAACTAAGGCTACGTTTGGTTGAATGCAAAATATTTTCCGAATGTAAAATATTTTCAGGTGAAAATATTTTCGGGAAAGGAAAATATTTTCAAATGTTTGGTTGCATTATGAAAATTTTTTTAGAAAATGTTTTCATGTGTTTGGTTGCATTCTAAAAATGTTATTTTTCTACAATGCTATTTTCCTACAAATTTTTCACATTTTCTCAGCCATTTTCTTAGCTTCCAAACAAATTTTATATCAGAAAATCGACTACCACCCACACACCAGCACCTACAAAAAATCCACCACTATCCACACAAAACCCACCACCACACAACACAAAAACCACCAAAACACCACCAAAACAACAACAACAACAAAATTAGAGATCAAAGAGAGAAAGATTGAGAGATTGAGGGGAAGAGAGATAGATCGGGAAAGAGAGATCGGTCTTCAGCCGTGACGACGATCTTCAGCGGCAGCAACGAGATCGGTCTTGGGAGGCCAGATCACGCGCAGGCCAAGCTTCCTCTTTTTTCTCTCTTCTTCCTCAACGTCGTCGCCATCTAGATCGAAGCCTTGCAGAACTCATGGGATACCTAATCCATTCTAAGACTTTGTTAAGGGGCTTGTGGTTGATGACTAAACTAGGAACTCCTCTTTCTATATCAGCATTTTTTTGTACATAAAAGGCTGGACAAGACCAAGGTGATTTAGAGTTCCTAATGATCCCTTTGCTAAGGAGGTCATTTATTTTTGTTCTGCAAAATTCCATGAGTTCCTGGCTCATTTGGATGGGTCGGGCTTTGGTTGGGATATCATTTTCACTAAAATCTTTGACATATGGGAGAGCTACTTCGTGTCTCTTTCTATGCCAAAAGGCTGTAGGAAGATCATAATAGACTTCCTGCTTGAGTTTTTCCTCGAACTCTTTGATCTCAGTTTGGATGGTTTTACAAGTTAATTGTTCCTCAATTTTCTTGTGTCTTAAATCATCCTTAAGGTATTTAAGATGTTGAGTTTTCCTATTGATCAGATTTAGAGTTCTGGAGATGGAGACATCTTGGAGACTGTTAATTTCTCGAGGTTTTGGACTTTTGAGAAACTTAAACTTAACTGGCTAACCAAAAGGATGGGTAGTGATCCCTTTACTATCTGTAGTGAATGGATATAACAGACACATGAAAGGATTTCCTAAGATTACTCTGTCTGTCATATTTTTGACTAAGACAAAGGTTGTTTTGAAGCAAGTGTTATCTTGGCACACATGGGCTTTTGTATTTAATCTGCATCTTGCTACCATTTGCTGAGGACAATCGTTCCTTAGTCTGTTGGAAATACTTAGAGGGAATGACTCCTTCTTGGATGCAATTGAGATCTGCGCTTGAATATAAGGGCTACAACCTCAAATTGAAAATCTTTGCTAATGACAATCTTAACTTAGGATGCCATTTTTGGAAATCAATTCTGCTGATGGTATCTATGTATTTCTGGGCTGGTTCATCTAAGACCATGTTTGCTGTAGGATTGGCTAACGCATCATAGATATTTTCTACTTCATCATCTGAGGGATCTACTTCTTGATGGTAGGGATTGCTTTGGTGTTCAATTTTTTGATTAAGGAAATTGTGGTCAATCCTAAGAATGGTTAAGGCCTGGTCAAGTTTTTTCACTTCTTCCTTGAGGGTTCTAATCTCAGCTTTGGTTTCCTTGATCTTATGTTGAAGGTCATTAACTGTGACTTCTTTCTTAACTTTGCTAAACCTATTGAAAATTTTCTCTAGGTTAACTGTGGGTTCAGGGTGTTTGGATTTGGTTTCTTTTGTTTCTCTGACTAGGGTGCTCTGAAACTTGCTAAGGTATTGGGCTTTGATGAGTGGATCTTCAACCCTATCTATTAAGGTGAGAAGAAGTTCTTCTTATTTGGTAAGAACATTGACTGATTTGTTTTTGCAACAACTGTCTTTACATCCTATTCTAATGTCTGGACTACTAGAGATGTTGGATGACTCCCTAGCAGATGAGGATTGGTTTATCTGAAAGATTTCATTGTCACTATTGGAGGATTCACTGTCTGTGTGGTTGAGTTCTAGGAGTTCGAAAATTTCATCTTTGCTGGTTTGGTCACCTTGGAAGGTGTTGATTAAAGCTTTAGCTATGGATCTACACTCATTCCTGAAATGGCCTTTCTTGCCACACTTATAGCATTCGGTATTCTTCCTATCGAATGTTTTTTGGGTTGGATTTTTCTTCTTACTATTGGTTTTATGGTAATCTCTGGATTTCTTGCTTTTCTTATAGAAGTCATTTTTGTTGAAGTTGCTGAGCTTCTTATGACTTCTATAATACCTAGAGGCTGTCCTTTTCTTAGGATATTCTTTTTCCCTAGATTTTCTCTTAGATGGGGCTATGAAGGATAGGCCATACTAAGTACAGAAGTTTCCTACTTCGTATTTAACTTTTCTTTTGTCCTTATTGGCTTGGTTTTGGATTTTCATATCTATGCACATTTTCAAACCTTCCCTGCGGATGACACTAGATACGTCTCCATAAGTCAGATCATCATAATCCATGACACCTGAGGTATTACTGAGGGTTTCTTTAATCTTATAAGCAAATAGACTGGGTAAGCCATTGATAAACTTCTCCTTCCAAAACAGAGAGTTTCAATCACTTCTATGTATGACTCTGGTGGTAAAAACATCTTCATACCATCTGTAGTCACTAAGGGTAGGACACCTAAGATTACTTAAATGGTCTTGTATTCTGGTTGTAATATTGTTAGGGGTACCTATGTAGTGCCTTGTAATGGTATAGATTAGGGTGTTTACTCCATCTGGGACACCTCTACCTATGGCTTCATCAAAGATTGGACGTCCGTCCTCATCTTTTTGGACTGCACTTTTGATTTCTTCTTTTGATTCTTCTGTTAGGTAATGGTTCCACCATGACAGAAGTTTTCCTGTGAAACCTAAGACCATAAGCTCAACTACTTCGGTATGGGGGCGTCCTTCGTTGAGGTAGTTATTGGCTACCATAACCATGTGCTGGGTCTTATTTATGATTTCTTGTTCTGATAATCCGTCTATATTCCATTCATAGAGCTTATCAGAAGATACTGAGAACTGGTTGCGAACATTCTTTTCCTTAAACTGGTGGTCAGGGGGTGTTGGTCTAGGATACCAATTTTTGGTGAGACTGGTTGGGCTTACTCTACGATGATAGAGCTTGTTTACTTGTAGATCTTGAAACTGATTTTCTAATTGTTTTGTCTCTTCTTCAGATTCTGAAGAGGTGTTGCTGCTAGTACTGTTAAAAGCAACATGGACGTTTAGTGTGGCTAACTGGGTTTCTAATCTGGGGTCTCTGCTAGTTGAAGAGGTAGCTGGTTCCTTTTTGACCAGTTCTTCTAACTTCTTGTTGACTATTTCTAATGATGTCTTGTCTTTGGATCTAAGGCTGGTTTGTCTAGTGACAGGTAGCTTGACTAAAGGTTTTTCTAAAGACGGGATGTGTTTAATAAGTTTTCCTAATTGGGAAATGGGGCCTTGGCTTCTATCCTATCTTCTATTTTTTCTAACTGTTTTCCTATGACATTTAAATACTAGATGGTATAGTTGTTTTGTTCTAGGATCTTTTTTATTGGTTTATCCTCACTAGTAGGTTTCCTAAGGGGAGTAGCAACTACATCAAAACCTTGATGTTTGATGGTTATATTTTCTAGGGGAGGGTGATTAGACCAGACTACTTCCTTGTTTTCTTTGGTCCAATTTGTTTTGGTAATGACACAAGACTTTCTGTGCCACTCAAAATGGTTCTCAAAATATTCAAAGAAAGGGATATTTGTTGGTATCTCTTTCATGAACTCTTGCCATTTTGTATACACTTCTATCTTTTGTTCTTTGGTATGGTTTGCTTTTTAGGCTTCCCTTTTGTCTTTATTGACTTCAAAGTCAAACTCATCACCTAAAGACTTATGATCTAGGATGAAATCTTTTTTCATAACATTAAGCTAGTGACCTACTGGGGGTTCAGGTTGCTCAAAGTTTGACTAAGTTGGAGAGGATGGACCATGATTTTCTTCCTCTTTAGCAATTGATTCTTGTCTGGCTGTGTAGCATGGTGTGCTAACTTGGGATCTAGTCTTAACTCCTTGGAGTTCTAGGTCTAGATCTTTTCTAGGGGTTGGAGGTCTGGATGAGCTACACTGGGATGCAGGTCTATCTCTGAGTAAAATAGGGGCCTGCAATTTGGGTTGATGAAGATCTAAAAGAAATCTAAACCTAGACTTGTCAAAACTTAACCTGACAGTTCCATCAGCTAACTATTGGACAAAATCTAGATCTGGGGTTTGGGGAGGGCGTTGAGCCTGAAGAGCAAAATTTTCATTTTGCAAGGTCCAATCTTGAGGGAATGTGACCTCAGACCATTTAAGTGTCCTGGGTACTTTAATTTGTGATCCCGGGGCTGTGTTCTGGATAAGAGTGGTTTCTCCTTTTGCTTTCTTGTTACGGGCTTGGACATTTAAGTTCATTCTAATGCACTTGTAGTAGACCCTATATATCAAAGCTAACTGTTTGGCTTCTGGTACCATGAGGGTTCCTGAAGTCTTGATGTTTAAAGTGAGGGCTTTCCTAATATGTGAGTCATGCAAGGAAACTGTGAAATTAAGGAAACAATCGAAATGGATTGGTCCATTACTAAGACTGGTTTGGATGGTTCCTAAGAGACTATCATCAAACCTAATGTGCCTTGTGTCTCTCAGGGCCATAAGGATTGAACAATTTAAACCTTCTCTGATTAAGGGCTTTACTCCTACCTGGACTAAGCCTATGTGTAGGAAGTTATGTCCATCTTTTCTATGGGTAGTTAGGGTTGATCGTGAAAGCAAATAACATGTTTCATATTCTTTGTTTATTCCATAAACTTGTTCTATGGTCTTAACATAGTAGTCTGTCTTAAAAGCTTTTTTAAGAGACCAAGAAGACTTATAAATCTGATTGGTGGGGACTTTAGGGATGTTCCAATCAAAGCCAAGTTAGCCGATAATAGTTGTAAGTTACATTAATTTCATCTCAGTACATTAATTTCCCAGTTTTAAGTAATTTCACTTTGCATACACTGGCAGGTTATACTGCCTATTTTTAGCATCACAATTATGTCTCCCATGGTCTTAGATGAACAATCCCAGAAATACATAGATACCACCAGCAGAATTGATTTCCAAAAATGGCATTCTAAAGTTAAGATTGTCATTAGCAAAGATTTTCAATTTGAGGTTGTAGCCCTTATAGATTCAGGCACAGATCTCAATTGCATCCAAGAAGGAATCATTCGCTCTAAGTATTTCCAACAGACTAAGGAACGATTGTCCTCAGCAAATGGTAGCAAGATGACAATTAAATACAAAATCCCAAAAGCCCATGTGTGCCAAGATAACACATGCTTTAAAACAACCTTTGTCTTAGTCAAAAATATGACAGACAGAGTAATCTTAGGAAATCCTTTCATGTGTTTGTTATATCCATTCACTACAGATAGTGAAGGGATCACTACCCATCCTTTTTGTCAGACAGTTAAGTTTAAGTTTATCAGAAGTCTAGAACCTCGAGAAATTAACAGTCTCCAAGATGTCTTCATCTCCAAAACTCTAAATCTGATCAATAGGAAAACTCAACATCTTAAATACCTTAAGGATGATTTAAGACACAAGAAAATTGAGGAACAATTAACTTGTAAAACCATCCAAACCGAGATCAAAGAGTTCGAGGAAAAACTCAAGCAGGAAGTCTATTCTGATCTTCCTACAGCCTTTTGGCATAGAAAGAGACACGAAGTAGCTCTCCCATATGTCAAAGATTTTAGTGAAAAGGATATCCCAACCAAAGCCCGACCCATCCAAATGAGCCAGGAACTCATGGAATTTTGTAGAACAGAAATAAATGACCACCTTAGCAAAGGAATCATTAGGAACTCTAAATCGCCTTGGTCTTGTCCAGCCTTTTATGTACAGAAAAATGCTGATATAGAAAGAGGAGTTCCTAGATTAGTCATCAACTACAAGCCCCTTAACAAAGTCTTAGAATGGATTAGGTATCCCATCCCTAACAAAAGAGACTTAGTTAATAGGCTTAGTAAGGCAGCCATCTTCAATAAGTTCGACATGAAAAGTGGTGTCTGGTAGATTCAGATCAGAGAGTCTGATAGATATAAAACGACATTTACTACACCCTTTGGATATTACGAATGGAATGTAATGCCTTTTGGTCTAAAGAATGCACCCAGTGAATTCTAAAACATCATGAATGACATTTTCAATCCTTTCTCCAGTCACTCTATTGTCTATATAGATTATGTACTCATATTCTCAAAATCTATTGAGCAACATTGGAAACATCTGAGATCCTTTCTCAATACAGTCAAGAGCAATGGTCTAGTGGTTTTAGCTCCAAAAATCAAACTTTTTCAAACACATGTTTGATTCTTAGGTTTTGTCATCCATCATGGGTTGATCAAGCCAATAGATAGAGCCATTCAGTTTGCAGACAAATTTCCATATCAAATCTTAGACAAAACCCAGCTTTAGAGATTTTTAGGATCTCTCAACTACATCTCATATTTCTATCAAAATCTCAGAAAAAAATGTAAACCACTTTTTGATAGACTTCGGACTAATCCACCTTCTTGGACTCCAGCTCATACATCAGTTGTCCAAGAAATCAAAAAATATGTTAAGACTCTTCCTTGTTTAGGAATTCCCTCAATAAATTCCTTCAAGATTGTCCAAACAGATGCCTCTAACATTGGTTATGGTGGCATTCTCCTTCAACGTACTAGCCCTAATTCCCCTGAACAAATAGTTTGTTTCCATTCCGGAATTTGGACTCCTACTCAACTAAATTATAGTACTATTAAAAAAGAAATTTTATCTATAGTACTATGCATTTCAAAGTTTCAAAGTGATTTATTAAATCAAAAGTTTTTGGTTAGAATTGACTGCAAATCTACAAAACATGTTTTAGAAAAAGATGTCCAAAACATTGCATCAAAACAGATTTTTGCAAGGTGGCAAGCCATTCTCTCCGTTTTTGATTTTGATATAGAATTCATAGAACGAACCCAAAATAGTATCCCTGATTTCCTTACCCGTGAATTCTTGCAGAATCCAAACCAAGATGTCCCGAAAAAAGCCAGCACAGCCCCAACCCCCAAGACTACCTAAACAGTCACCTCAGCAATACTAGTTAGGCAAAAAACCCTGGCCAAATAGTCCCAGTTTCTCCAGTTTCCCTAGCTAACCGCTATGTGGTTTCTACAATCCCAAGACCAAACTATGAAAGACCACTCCTAACCCAATCCAGCTTTAGTTCTGCCTTAGTATCTCCAACACCTAGAGCAATAACCCCTTACACAATAGATGATCCCTTTGGCCCCTTACAGTCCTAAAGATCATCCCAACCTTCCAACAGAAAAAATAAGTCTCCTTACATTAAGAAACCCTATATCCAGCACATCTTTTATATTGAACCACACATGACCCATATAAAAGACCCTTTAGCTCTAGCAATGGAAGTTTTGCCACCAAATTGGCATTTTCTTCCAAAAGCCCCAAAAAAATCGATCAAATTCTATAAGAGCATCGTCACCCAAGAAAACTCTACTCGAATAGAAGACATCATGTCAAAATCAGACCCTTCAGTAGTCCTCTACCACAAGCTCATCATCACCAGGTTCGTTAGCTGCAAAGAATAGGGCCAACACCCTTCCCTGCTTCAAACATTAGAAGGCTCAGGAATCCAGTAAAGTTATTATGACCACATGGACGCATTTGAAAAGATTTTATTATATTAGAATAAGAATTTTGAGCATTCATGGTTCTTAATGTTTGACAAAAATTTCAACAGTCAGGTCCCAACATGGTTCCTAAAGTGGTGGGAAATGTTTAGGTCAATTCCTCAGATCTTTCTAGAACCTTTCTATGAGGCCCTCAGATATTTCAGTTCAAGGCTCCAAGTTAATCATCACAGTTCCCAGTTTCCAGCAATCCTGCACATGTCCATTAGGTATAAAATCCATTGGATTAGCATGTGGACTTATGCAATCAGCAACAATATACTAAACAGAGAGTTCTCAGTAAAATGGTGGGATAGTCTCAAAATTGATCCAGTCATCGATCAAATAAATAAGGATTTCCCTCCTCCAGTTCACAGAGCCATTACCCAGAAAACAAGGTCCCAATCCAGCCTAGAATCCATCTCAGTCGCCAGAAAATCTAGTAGAGAATTAAAAGATCTTGCAAACCAGTTGCTCCTCTAGGCTTCCCAATTTGAAGAAAAGGAAAAGACTTCTCCTGCCTTTTCTGAAGTATCTACCAATCACCATCCATTTGAACCTTTCCAGGATTCTCAAGATCCCTATGAGGGCCATAATTTGGACAGTCCTTAGACTATTCTGGTAGCACTAGTCACTACTTAGAATAGCTCCAAACAGCCCCAAATTTCGGTCACTATTCAGAACAGTACCAGCAGACAAAATACTATTCATAAACAATGCCAGCTGACATAAGAAAATAGAAACAGTGCCAGCCGAAACTAAAAGACGAAAGTGAACAGTTCGCCGCGGGTTTCATCTTCTTTTGGGGAAAAGTAATTTACCCCCTCTTTTTAGAACTGCAGGAATCTTCAGAGGTCATGAGGCTCCCCCTATGATGCAAACCTCAATCGACACGCTTTGAGACCCAACAAACAATATTGGAATAATTGCCCAAGAAAGATAAAATTTAGATTTTTATAGAACCCTCACCCAACGTTTATAAGTGAAACGCGAACCAAAGGTATAAGTAACAGACCTTGACCCAATGATTATAATGGAATCACGAACCGAAGGTATAAAGTTTGAACGCCACAAGGAAGAATCCCTGATAAGTTCACTGTTCTTGAAGAACCAAAAGAAGAGCAAAGCCTCACCTTTTTTCTTATTTTTATTCAATATTCTCTGAAAAACGTTTACAGACTTAGGAGCCTATTTAAGGGCTCGATAAAACTTGACAGACAAGAAAATATATTCTAAAATAACTCCTAATTGATACCTAACCATATCAGGAATCAAATTTGACCTAAAAAGCATTAAATGCACCTAAAAACAAGGAAATAAATCACCTAAACCTAAAATAACGTTTTTTACATAAAAATACCAAAAATAATAAATTACAATAATTAAATAGTAAATTGTGTCGTACATCAGACCCCTCCACTTGAATCAAATTCGTCCTCGAGTTCATCTTTGAAATCTAAAATCTTCCGCTCCAAATAAACAAATACTTCGAATGCTTTAATAACTTGATCCGGTTCTGAAACTTGAATCCTTCATAAAGTGTAGCGTAAAATTTCTTCTCATCTACTTTCAATTTATTTGCAACATCAATCAACAAAGGGTTGATAATAAAATTAAAATTTTCTACTCCAAGAAAATCAACATATTGTATAGTCATCTTCAACAAATCAATTGAGACTTGAGGATTGTGAGTTGTGAGCTCATCCTTATATTTGACCTCAATTGAATCTTCCACAATGTTTTCAATAATTACCATCTCTTCTTTCTTTCTTTTTTTCACTTTTTTTTTCTTTTTTCTATTTCTTTTTTGAAGTCTCTTCTTTTTGGTGGTTCGGTTTTAGATTTGAAAATAGCCCCTTCGTCTTTCCTCCTATTTGACCTCCATGAAGTAAAGGAGCCCGGATTTTGAAAGGACCAAGTTCCTTTCCTTTTAAGCTGTCGTTCCACATTTATTGCCATGTGCACCATATCCTCCAACTCTACATAGTGCTGCAACTCCACCACATTGGGAATGTCCCGATTCAACCCATTCAGAAACCTTGCCATAGTAGCTTCTCTATCCTCCTCTACATTAGCCTGAATCATGGCAATCTCCATCTCCTTGTGATAGTCATCCATGCTCCTATAGCCTTGAGTAAAACTTTGTAATTTCTGATACAAGTCCCTATAGTAGTGACTAGGGACAAATCACCTCCTCATGGTGGCCTTCATTTCCTCCCACGTCTCAATAGGCCTCTCATAGTTTCTCCTTCTGTTCATCACAAGTTGATCCCACCATATAATAGCATAGTCAGTAAACTCAATCACAGCTAGTTGTACCTTTTTCTCCTCAGAGTAGTTATGGCACTCAAAGATGAACTCCACCTTCTTCTCCCATTCCAAGTACACTTCTGGATCATTTTTCCCTTGGAACGATGGTATCTTCATTTTGATGTTTCCTAGGTTTCTGTCAGTCCCATCTTGCCATCTTGGATCTCTTTGGAAACCTCTACCATGCCTTTCTCCCCTTGGCACAAACTTGCCCTCATTGTTCAATGAAGCTTGATCCTCTTCATCTTCAAACTCATCCTCATGGTAGTCATCAAAATCATCCACGCGCGCACGCCTTCCTTGCCTTCTAGCATTAGGGGCTCTTTTGGGACGCTCCTCACGCAAAGAAGCAATAACAGTGTCTTGCCTATCCATCCGATCCCGAATATCATTAAACACCACGTTCATACGTTCAAATTGTTGTTGCATAGCCTGCAACATGATGGATGACTCCTCCCCTCATCTGTTTGATGCTTCGCCCCTGGAAGACATAATTTTGAAACTACAAAGAAATGTTAGCAATAATTCCTCACAACACTCCCTCACGTGTTTACACTCAAATTATGTCACTCACACTCGTGTTTCACTCTTAAATTGGCTTTTTCTCGATATTAGTCTCACACTCTCTTGCCTTTTTCCACTCGTAGCTTCTCCTTTTCAATTCTGCTTAAACTAATAAACCTGATCAAGAAATTCAACTTGTAGTATTTAAACTAATACCAATGGCAAGAAAATATGACAGAAACACTAAATCAAAGGAAGAGGACAAAAGAAAATAATATTCCACGCTCCTATAGCCTTGAGTAAGACTCTGTAATTTCTGATACAAGTCCCTATAGTAGTGACTAGGGACAAACTGTCTCCTCATGGTGGCCTTCATTTCCTCCCACGTCTCAATAGGCCTCTCATAGTTTCTCCTTCTGTTCATCACAAGTTGATCCCACCATATAATAGCATAGTCAGTAAACTCAATCACAGTTAGTCTTACCTTTTTCTCCTCGAAGTATTTGTTTATTTGGAGCGGAAGATTTCAGATTTCAAAGATGAACTCGAGGACGAGTTTGATTCAAGTGGAAGGGTCTGATGTACGACACAATTTACTATTTAATTATTGTAATTTATTATTTTTGGTATTTTTATGTAAAAAACGTTATTTTAGGTTTAGGTGATTTATTTCCTTGTTTTTAGGTGCATTTAATGCTTTTTAGGTCAAATTTGATTCCTGATATGGTTAGGTATCAATTAAGAGTTATTTTAGAATATATTTTCTTGTCTGTCAAGTTTTATAAAGCCCTTAAATAGGCTCCTAAGTCTGTAAACGTTTTTCAGAGAATATTGAATAAAAATCAGAAAAAAGGTGAGGCCTTCCTCTTCTTTTGGTTCCTCAAGAACTGTGAACTTATCAGGGATTCTTCCTTGTGGCGTTCAAACTTTATACCTTTGGTTCGTGATTCAATTATAATCATTGGGTCAAGGTGTTACACTTATACCTTTGGTTCGCGTTTCAATTATAAATGTTGGGTCAGGGTTTTTTATCAAAAATCTGAATTTTAGTTTTTTTGGGCAAGTATTCCAATATTTTTGTTGGGTCTCAAAGCGTGTCGATTGAGGTTCGCATCATTTGGTATCAGAGCACAGATTCTAAAATCAGTTTTACTATCCCTTTATCATTTGTTTCCTGTTATCAGCCTATCTTGTTCCTTTTGTGTTCTTTATTCCTTGTTCTTATTTTGTGACGTGCACTAGGTTAAAATCGTGCACCCAGCTCCAAAAAAAAAAAATGTGAAAAAAAGAAAAGAAGAGATGGTAATTATTGAAAACATTGTGGAAGATTCAATTGAGGTCAAATATAAGGATGAGCCCACAACTCACAATCCTCAAGTCTCAGTTGATTTGTTGAAGATGACTATACAATATGTTGATTTTCTTGGAGTAAAAAATTTTAATTTTATTATCAACCCTTTGTTGATTGATGTTGCAAATAAATTGAAAGTAGATGAGAAGAAATTTTACGCTACACTTTATGAAGGATTCAAGTTTCAAAACCGGATCAAGTTATTAAAGCATTTGAAGTATTTGTTTATTTGGAGCGGAAGATTTCAGATTTCAAAGATGAACTCGAGGACGAGTTTGATTCAAGTGGAGGGGTCTGATGTACGACACAATTTACTATTTAATTATTGTAATTTATTATTTTTGGTATTTTTATGTAAAAAAACGTTATTTTAGGTTTAGGTGATTTATTTCCTTGTTTTTAGGTGCATTTAATGCTTTTTAGGTCAAATTTGATTCCTGATATGGTTAGGTATCAATTAAGAGTTATTTTAGAATATATTTTCTTGTTTGTCAAGTTTTATGGAGCCCTTAAATAGGCTCCTAAGTTTGTAAACGTTTTTCAGAGAATATTGAATAAAAATCAGAAAAAAGGTGAGGCTTTGCTCTTCTTTTGGTTCTTCAAGAACTGTGAACTTATCAGTGATTCTTCTTTGTGGCGTTCAAACTTTATACCTTTGGTTCGTGATTCAATTATTATCATTGGGTCAAGGTGTTACACTTATACCTTTGGTTCGTGTTTCGATTATAAACGTTGGGTCAGGGTTTCTATCAAAAATTTGAATTTTAGTTTTTTTGGGCAAGTATTCCAATATTTTTGTTGGGTCTCAAAGCATGTCGATTGAGGTTCGCATCACCCTATTCAGAGGTCATGAGGCTCCCCCGAAAGAATCCTAAGCTCCTTTCCCAGTCGATATAAAGGAGCTGAAGTTCCCTTTGAAAGCAGGCTTGGTTCAGCAAAATTCCCTTTTACAAAATCCTTTAGCAATCTTGTATTAGGAATTTCCAATCTTGTAATTAAATGGCTTTTATATTTTCATGTATCCAATGTAATATCATGGCCTCAGTTGGCTTTAGTTTTCTCTGCATTCAATAAGCTGCAACTTACCCCTTGTGGAAATCAATGAGTTCTTATATCATCCTTTGCACTCACAACTCTCATTTTCTTTAGTATTGTAACTCATGCTTACTCATCTCCTCCAAAAATGAAAACCTTAAATTTTATTAATAGACGATAGTTGCACTCTATATATATATTAACATATAACACTATGAATTCTAATTGCAACAAAAAAATCCTGACAAACGTATGGCTTTGTTAACTTCTCATTCTTTTTCAAGTTATTTTATCTTTTCATTTTCCGCATTTTATCAAATTTCTTTCCCTTTTTGAAGTTATTTTCTATTTTATTTGATAAAAAGTAGATAGAAAATAGTTTGTTTTAATGTTGTTGATGTTTTTCGTTGATAGAAAATTACCAAGAAATTCAACAAATTTTTGAAGCTAAGAGAGAGAGAGAGAGAGAGAAACAGATGGAATTTATGAGTTCCCCTTCTCTTGATGTTGATGGAGTTCTATTTCGAAAATTCCTTTTTAATTAGTGATAAAATGAAAGATACAGAACTTCCCACATCATTTATCTTAATGCTGATTGAGTTTTATTATTGTCAATTAATGTTCTCCATAGATAAGCTTACAATTGTTTTTCTCAATTTTTGTTAGCAGATCTTGTAAGTACCAGGAAAATGAAGGCCCAAGCCCACTAAGAACAGTGATGCCTTGTCTTTCAAACCAAACCCAAACAATAGAATTTCTACATAGAGTGGAAAAATAGTTCAGGTGCAATCCAAAACTAAGCACATGTCTAAGGCTGAAGAGTACAAAGTAATAGAGAGATGTAATTCAAGTAGTTATTTGAATAATGCTCTCCTTGGGTTTGTTCGAAGATTGGGTTCTTATGCATGATCATTCCAGACCTTACACTAAATTCCCACTATTTATTTTTCTCTCTCTCTCTTTTTAGAAAAAAAATGTTCAACCACCCCTATCTGGGAGGTCCCTCTCCCTTATATATCTTTCCTTATTACATCTCAGCCCTTCACCTGTGTGCCTCATGGCTATTCTCAGGATACTTGTCCCATCAGAGTTCTTTTGAAGGTTGTAGAAGGGGCTGCTAGCTATGAAATCATTGTTTAGGTGTCACTTCCCCATTAATGCAGCTGATAAGATTGTTGTAGGGCATTCAATGCGAAGGGGGAAGATATACCATTCCAGGAAGCTTCCTCCCACCGTCTTCTCCCCCCCCCCAAGGTCCTTTCTCTTCTCCACGGGTAGGGCATTCACTGTGAAGGGGGAAGATATACCATTCCAGGAAGCTTCCTCCCACCGTCTTCCCCCCCCCCCCCCCCCAAAGGTCCTTTCTCTTCTCCACGGGCTTCTCTCGTTGTCGGGTCGGTGTGAAGTCTTCGGGGCAGATACACTTCTACGAGTGGGATTGTACGAGATATTTCATGTTCTAATCCTCTTCAGTCCTCGGACCTCCCACAAATCTAATGTCATTTCTATTATCAACTATTGTGTTTAGATTTTTTTTTCATTTTTTTTTTTTTTTTGTTGAAAGAATTTCTTTATTTATTTTAACATATTTGTTACAATTTATTTGAGTATTTACCAATATATATATATATATATACAAGCAAAACATTCTAATCAAATTCAAACACAAATTAATAGAGGACCACGTAAAATAACAACAAAAGGCTTCTGTATAATAATAATAATAATAACACCTTCTCTCAAATAAATAGAACTTTTTAAAAGTTTTTTAATAACATTTCTGCTTATAATATTTATAAGTTATAATAAGTTGAAAAAAAAAAAATTGTGATGCACGAGCCAATAACAAGTTATATATATACAGTAGCTAATTAAATAAGTGTATAGTTTATTTTTTTAAAGCATTACTCAATACATTTAAAGAAAATAAATGTAACATTTTTTAATGATTTGATGGTATTGATCTTGATTCTCATAATAACTGATAGTCATTTGAACAACCATGTAGAGCGTTTGCATCAACAATGCAAAATAGTAAAATAGCTCGATTTACACATTCGAGTCCCAAAATCACCCATATCAATTAAATTAAAAATGTATAAATTTGCAAAGTTGTTATTGTAATTATGTAAATATACATAGTTACTGTAGTTGTGTATTTCATTATTTTAATTTTCTTTTCTTTTAGCTCTTGCTCTAGCCAGATTCTCTCTCTCTCTCTCTCTCTCTCTCTCTCTCTATATATATATATATATATATATATATGAAGATAATAATAAAAATAGAATTAAAAAAAAATAAAAATGATTATTTAAATAAAATAGAATATAAAATAGATAATCTGATGTGGGTGTTTTTGAAAATTTGTTGTATATTTAAAATAGACAAAAATTTTATATAAATTAATGTGAATGCTCTTAATGTTGAAGAATATTCCTTCAATCCGGTTGGACTTTGACGGAAGACTTTGTCAATCTCAATTGTCTATGCATTGCTCAGATACCACCTTGGCCATTGACCCCTTAGAGCATTCGTATCAAACGTTGTATAAGTGCTAAATGCTATTTTTAGCACCTGAAATCACAAAAAACACGCTACATCAAGAATGGTAATTGTAAAAATTTTAGCAACTTCGCTATAGTAGACTGTCAAAGATAATAGCCTACTGTAGCTCAAATCTTATAAAAAATAATAATATTTTATTAACCTTTTAATTAAAATATCATTTCTCTCTCTCTCTCTCTCTCTCTCTCTCTCTCTCTCTCTTTTCTGAAGCTTGACTTTCTCTCTTTTCTTCTTTGGTTCATCGGACTCTCTCCATCCCGTTCTCCATGTAGAAATTGCGCATACGGCGGAGCACGGCGATGACAAGTGGCAACCTCCGGCGCCACTTAGACCAAGCGGAGCGGTGGTGCTGGCGGAGGAGAATGAGGGCAATGTCGGAGCACCGCCGAACCAGAGCCTACATGGAGATGGGCAATGTCGTTTTATCTCTCTCTTTCTCCGCCAAATCTTTCATCTCTCTTGATCTGCCACCATGGGTATGTGATTTGTGAGGTGGGTTTGTGATTTGTGGGTTGGATTGTGGGTTTTGTGGGTTGTGGTGGAGGTTGTGGCTTGTTTTGTGGGTTTTGTGGTTGTGGGTGTGGGTTGAACGGGTCTGGGTCATAGTCACGGGTCTGGGATGTGGGTGGATTTCGGCAGCCTTGGGTGGTTTTGCTGGGTCTAGTTGTGAGTTGATTGGGGTGGCTTTGGGTTGTGTGTGGGTTGATTGGGTTTTGTGGATATTGTTGTTTTCTGGGTTTTGTGGTGAATCTCTGTGGGTCTCCGTCGGTTTTTTCGCATCTGCTAGAGTTTTTTTTTTTTTTTTTTTCAGTGGTAGTGGCTGGGATGGATATGGGTTTGCTTGGTTGAGATGGAAGAGTGTGAGTTTGTTGGATAGATAGGTGGGTATGGGTGGTTGGTGTTTTTTTCTGGTGGTGGTGGTGGTGGATGGGGGGGGGGGGGGGGGGGGTATGGGTTTACTGCATTGAGATGGTCAAGTTTGCTGGGTTGAGAGTGACAGAGAAGAAGAGAGAGAAAGAAATATAGTTGAAGAATAAAGAAATAATAAAAAAAAAAGAATATTTAAATGAAATGGTAAAAAATATAGAATGTTTGATGTTGAGTGTATTGTAAAATGAGTTGTTAAAAGCTAAAATTTTGGGTTTTGAGGTGGTATATGCTAAAAATTTTACTCACCTTGATGGGAATGCTCTTAATAAGTTCCCAAAACTAACATCACAAGTCAACACATTGTATAGAAAAATTTAGAAGATAGCAATAAAAATCACCAGATTTTGGGTTGGGCTTGCTTGTATCCACTTGCAGAAGATAGACCAAACTGCTAGTCTTGCCAAATGGCCAGGTCTAGTTCTTCATTCTGGAAGGTTGCGAAAAATATGCTTGGCATTCAAGAATGAGGAAACTAACTAAATTGGCTTAGCCACGGCTTTTTAATACTTCACGAGGTGTGCTTACTGAGTTTCTACGAAAATGATTGGTATACTACCACCACACTCAAACTAACTTTCTAAGAAAACCACTTTATTTACTCAAACTCTATAAATTATAGTTCTACACCGAGGACATGACAAAACAAACAACGTACGGCACCCATTTTCCAAATTAGTCATAAGAATATAAGATTTATCAAGATATTGATAGTTTGATACAACACTAGGCCATTTTCCATATCAGGGGCATGAGTTTTGTTAACATATTGATAACCCTCTTTCTGTGTTGGGTTGCCATTTTGGTCCTGAACTTGTGGTCATCAAACCGTCAACAACAAAAGCCTCTTGGATTCTCATCTAGTCCTCTTCTTGTGTTTTCAGTTTTTAACACAATAATCATTGCCATCCTTATTGGGAATTATAGACCATCTACAGAAGAAGTTGAAGGGGTAATGCCTCCCTTCCTCCCTCAGAATGAAGAAGAGAAAGATGCACAAGATGACACAGGGGATTACATTAATGGTAAGGAGGATGAGGATGAGGAATATCATGGTTCTGATGGTTATGACGAAGATTATGATGATAATAGTAGTGATGATGAAACTTGTTGGCAAGATGATGAAGAATATGACAATAATTTGGAGAGAAGAATCGAAAGTTTTATTGCTAAGGTCAATGAAGAATGGAGGAAAGAAAGATTAAAGGAGATAAGTTACAAGTAGCCGTGATTTGGCTAAACTGGTACAAAGCAGATTAATCCATATCTAGTCTTGTATTGTATGTATATAGATTCAGCCTAGCATAGTGTAGAGCAAACCAAATGTGGATTGCTAGGCCCTAATAATAGAAATAATGTAATTCTAGTTCTTAATTAGCAATACATCGTTTTGTTTATATTTGTTATTATCTAGCAAATTTGTTCAAAATTAAATCTGATCTAAGCTTCTCTTTACTCATTGATCTAGAGTGTTGGAAACAATTTATTAAGCCATTATTTACACTGAACATTGTAATATCAGCTGTTTCCTATGAGTGAACAGTGAAAGTACAATGGATTAAGTTGGAAAAAAAAATTGAAAAACAAATTATTACTGGTGCAACTTGAGTGAGTCATGTCTTGATGATAATGAAAATAAATAATAACTAGTCGCTAACCGTACTATGCCCAAGAATCTACCTATTTGTGAGATAGACTAAAATAATTTTATAAAATCTTAAATTGATTAAGAAATTACACCATTGCATGATTTGCTCTTGTATGACTTCAATTTGTGTTACAATTTGATGAAGAAGTCATTCCTTGAACGTGCAATGACTTACAAAAAAATTGTCAGACAATTTTAGATATTGCAAAAAAATAACTAAAAAATTCATATATTAAAACTTTTGAAAAATAAAAAAATATTAAAGAATCAGATGATTCACGACTTAGAAATTATTGAAACAAAACAAAATATATATGACTGAACAATAAAAAAAATATAAGAGAAAGATGGGTTACATTCAAAAGAATAATCCATGGCTACAACTAAAAGGAATCCAAAAATTTTCAAAGCCTACAAATTATAGATAATATATATATATATATAATTATAAATGTGACTACACAATAGAGAAATATAAGAGTGTTACCATCAAAAGAATAATTCAAATGTTAAAACTTTTGAAATGCCAAAAAATATTAAAGAATTATAAAATTTACTTCCTATAAATTTTTGAAAAAAAAAACAAAATGTATATGATTACACAATAGAGAAGTATAAAAGAAAAATTGATTACCTTCAAAAGAATAATACATGGTATAGTCATTGAAATCTGTTAAACATATTCAAATATTGCAAAAACTACATAAATTCAGATGTTAAAATTTCCAAAATGCCAAAAGAGATATATAATTAAAGAATAAGTTATTGAAATAATACAAAAAAATATATGACTATTCATAAGAGAAATATAAGAAAAAGAAAAAAGTACATGAACTCATAAAGCAATAAGTTTTAAATTTTAACGGGTCTAAACTTTAAACGATGAAAAAAATCATATACACATGAAAAACCATGAAAAATACATGAAAAACCATAATATATATATATATATATATATATATATATATTTAACAAAGTAGAGGAGAAGAAAATAATAGAAGAAGAACTCATACCTCTACTCGGCTTTAAAAAAAAATATATTGAGGTTTGCATTAATTTTATAATGTTCATGATTGACCTCACAAATTTGGAGATAAATTATCACTGTTTGAATTTAAGTTGAACTTGTTAGAGAGATAAAGTTCCACTCCTTGTTAAGTTTGGAGATAAATTATCACTGTTTGAGTTTAAGTTGGACTTATTAGAAAGATAGAGTTTCACTCCTAGTTAAGTTTGGACTTTGGCTGTTGATGTCAAAGGTTAGTCCTCTTCGACTTGAAGTTAATATTGTTAATTAAAAAAAAAGTTAAATAATTTTGTTTAAAAAAAATGATAATAATGTGGCAAGTTTTGGAGAGGTCAATAAAGAGTCAAATGATTCAGTTTTGTATATATATAGACTGAATTTGTTTAAACCCTAATCCTATTGCAATAGGTATCTAGACTATTATTATTATTATTATTATGGTAGATACTTATTTTTTTTAGAAAATTATAGATACGTATTTAATCGGCATATTAGTATACTTAATGAATATATTACCATAGCAAATCATATCTCAAGCAATCTCTTTTGTTCCGGATGAAAACTAAAACTAAAAATAAATAGTTTCTCAAAAAAAAAAAAAAAACTAATAATAAAAAAAATATATATATAGAGTCTATTGTTTTTTCGTTCTTATTTTGGTGTGAGATTTAATTTGGAAAAATCATAACAGTAAACAAAACTAACATTTTTTTCATATAAATTAATCAAATTGCAATTCTCCTTATTTTAAAAACCATATACACATGAAAAACTATGGAAAATACATGAAAAACCATAAAATAAATTTTTTTTAACAAAGTAAAGGAGAAGAAAATAACAGAAAAATAGCTCATACTTCTACTCGGCTTTAAAAAAAAAAAATTGCTGCAACAGAGTCTCGTATTGAGAGATAAGAGAGGATGCCAGTAAGGACAGTCCAGTAGACTGCTCTCTTTCAATTCTCTGTTTCTTCTGAACCTTCATGCTTCCTACCATGGCTTCAATTTTCTATGTGAGTTTTCTTTGTGAAAATTTGAGTGAGTATGAAGGGTTTGGACCTTGGCAGGGGTTTATATTTGTTGAAATTTTTGTTATAAAATTTTAGTTGAAGTAGAATTTTCAAGCTCTTGAAACATATACCTAACAGAGTTTTACTTAAACTAAACTATTGTAACACTTGATAAGATAATTACACGTTGAAGAGAAATAGTAAATATATAAGATATAAAACCTAAAATAAATAGAAAAAGAAAATAGTGGTGACGTGAAAAATTGTAAGAGTTTTAGGTTTTATATATATATGAGTATGCCACTGACAAGAAAGGCAGTGGACACGGAAGATTCAGACAAAATATTGCTTTCTAAAAGCCCTCGTGGGGCACCATTTATCACAAAATCAGGGCAAGGATAAAAATTCCTATCAAACCATTTCTAACTAGATAGCCAATTATACATGTCAATAAATAAAAACTATGGAAACATTCTGATCTGTCTAACTGCAATCAGCGAATTAAGTGCTCAAACAAGTATACTAACCAAGCCCTGTTCCAGCATCCCTGCGAGGTGCATCAGCCTTAATACGGGGTGGCCTAACAATACGATCAATTAGCCCATATTCAAGAGCCTCCTGAGCATTAAAGCGTTTCATCCTGCTTAAGTCTTTGTTAATCTGCAGATATACATTAACTTGGTTTTTCAAACTGATCATACTCTATATTTTAAGAAATAAAAAGGAATCAACTCAAGGAATGAAGAGAAACAAACTCTACACAATACAAATAAAATTGGCAAGATATGAACTTCAGCTTCTTAGCAGCCATTATTTACAAGAGTAGAGTCTATCTTATATAAGAGTCAAATAGAACAGCCAAAAAGACATCATAGGATTTAGTCATGAGCAAGCTAACCTTTTCAACAGGCTGGCCAGTTTTCTTAGACAATTCATTAAAAAGGTAATCTCTGATTCTGAGAAGTTCAGTTGCTTCATTATGAATGTCATCAGCCTGACAGAAAATTTCATATACGTATGAATATTGCAAGGAATGAAAAGCCATATTAACAGAAAGTATCTACAATAAGTTTACATGACAAGATGGTATGCAGTCTCACCTGACCACGAGCAGCTCCAGCAGGAGATTGTAGTGCAATTCTTGAAAGAGGCATTGTAAAGCGGTTACCCTTTTAAGCAAAAATTATGAAAAAGAAATATAAAATTAGATCTTTAGAGTTTAGGCATGTCATGAAAAGGTGAATGCAACCTATACAAACAGCACGTTATACTCAACTCAACTAGTATTAATCACAATTAAATTGAAGACAGCTCTATAAATCATCATCAACTAATCAAGTTACATGTATTCTTTTTTAGTCATTGTTGACTCCATGTTTAACATATCCTTCCTCATTACTTCTACCCATGTTGAAGAAGAAGACTTCAAACTCTTGATAAGTATCCTTTATTTATTTATTTTTAAAACTCTTGATGAGTATCCTAATTTCATAATGACACAATTCTATCAAAGAAGTTCATTAAGATGCTGATGCGGGAAGCACAAGCAACAATTTATTTTAATTTAGTTTTATTTATTTTTGTAAATCAATTGTATTTTTATTTTAGGTCCTATTAGTTTATTAGGTTATTAGTTTCTTAATTTCTATACAAAATGTTATATTTGTAATAAGGCAATTAGGGTGTCCTACACTAATTAGAATTAGGGTTTAGTATTCCTATATAAACAAAGCATTGTACTCCTATCATGGAGATTATTTTGATGAATGAAAGTTGCATTTGGGTTTTTTTGCTCTGGTGCCAACTCTAGCCAACCCTAGGTGCTGACTCCTAGTGGATTTCCTTTGCTTGGTGCTAACTCTAAGCAAGCCTAGGTGCTGACTCCTAGGTCTTATCCTTTATTTTCCTGTCTTTTAATTTTTGTGTTGTAAAGTTCCAGTTTCTACTGCGTCAGATGCTAACTTAAAATAAGGGAAAACCGTGATATTATAGATCAAAAAGAGAGGAAAAGAACTGTCCACCATCATTCATCACTGACTGAGTTGGTCAAAATGCCTTATTTTAGGTCCAGCTCCCCTGCACTGTGGCATATATAGCATTATAACTTTGTATATCCTCACTGCCTCCATGATAGGGTTGTATAACAATGTTATCACTCCAGATTCTAATAAACAAAATTGTTACCTTTTCTCCAGCTGCCAGAAGAAAGGCTGCTAGATTATATGCATATCCCACACAATGAGTGGTGACAGGACTGTTCAAGCTCTGCATGGTGTCATAAATAGCCATGCTTGGAGTAAGCTGCAAACAGAGCAAGTTTTTATCAGGAGAAAAGATCTCACAAATGTCAAAAATATTCAAAAAGAATAAGGATATGATTGTAGATGACTGGTTTATAAGGAACTCACATCTCCACCAGGACCATTGATGTACATATAGAGCTGTTTGGAATTATCAACATTGTCGAGGTACAACATTGTTGCCAGTATTTGGTTGCTGAACTCTTCATCTATATTTTGTCCAATAAAGATAACACGTTCTCGATACTGCATCCCAAGTATGTGAAATTCTTAGAGAAATATAACTAAATGTAAATCAGGTAGAAATCACAAGGAAACTTGAAATGCATATAAATATTAATCTTGAATAGATGAGCCTCCCAGACCCCGGAAAAGTGGGAGCTTTGTGCACTAGGTACGACCTTTTTTTTTTAATAGATGAGCCATCCAATATTCAATCCATTTCCTGCCTTACATATTGAATTTCAAGGCCAGATTTTGGGAAAAAACACCAAACCACAAACAATAAACAAAAAGCACTGTTCTTAAATGTTTAAGCAAAAAAAAAAAAAAAAAGTCGAAAATTTAAAACTCGCAGAAGGTAAGATCATTGGACAGAGTCCTTGGCCTAGGAGAATCATGTTCTCTCTCTTCTACAAAAAAGCGACGGCAAACCCCATATTTGCATCATTTCTATGTTATTAACCATAAAAATGAACTTTGGTGAATTCAATTGACTCTTTGTTTAACATGGAGTTATTGGCAGTGACTTACAAGGGCATTCCATAGGTCAACCCATTGCCAAGTTCCCTCACCAGGAGTTCTATATGGCACTCTTGGTGTCCCTATAGGCATCATTCTAACTCGTCCTCGTGCTGCTATATGATCATGAGTCCTGCAAACACAGAAGTACATCATACATGCAGTAACATATTACTTTAGCAATTAGGCCAGTTCTTGAAAAAAAAAATCATGGAAATTCAAAAGACATCTATTTATTCAAGATGGCTAAACCAAAAAATAGTGTAGAATAGCTCAGATTTTTTTAAGGGTACAAAAGCCATCATGGAAGAACTAAATAAGAGAATGATTAGAAACAATTATCCCGTAAGAGTGGGATACAAAAGAACTTCTGATAGGATGTTTAAAACTTCCAACTAAAGGGTGAGTTGTACTCTACAAGTAGAAATAATTGCACTCTAAATCAATGTGTTGGGGATATCCAGGACTAAATAACAAAGGGTTATACAACATAAGCAGTCAATTATTGTTTTGAAAAGATACATGAACATAACATCGATCTAGAGATGTCTCATTCAAAGAACATTCCAAAGTCAATTATTTTTTCTTTTATGAAATGGCGCTATGTCTAGGAACCCAGCCAACACTTGAACCTGGGCACTCATTATCACTCACAAAGTAATCAACTAAGACTATGAAAGCAAGTTTAAGATGCAAAAAAACATGCAGGCACCTTATAATGAGTTTCACCTAGAGCAATACTGAATCAAAATTTCCCTTTTGCCATATAACCAAATATTCAGAAGGAGACTTAACAAAGATGACATCGAAAAACAACGACAAAAGCAACAGAATTTCCTTTCCATTAATATATTTGAAGGGGAAAATAAATCAAGGATATAAAAACACATTTCTTTGTATGTTAATTTGCTCAGTGGAGCTCAAAATAGTACAATTCAAATAAATCCCATCAAAGAACAAGAAATACCCATATCATTTTGTAATTGGATACATATATTTTTGAAGTGAAAAATTCGCGTGCTTCTCATTGCTCCAAAAATTTACTAATGCGCAATCCCAGAAACAGTTCTAGAATATAGAATAATGTTTGAGACCCACCAATTAAATTGCCAAAGATTGAAGGTAACACAAAAATTAGACTATATTATATGCAATTGAGTTACCTGGGTTGCAAGCTCTTATTAACTTTGCCATAGAAATCAGCCGTCAAGTTGGGTATTTTAATACCAAACGGACCTGAACAATTAAGAAAGAAAATAAATAAATAAAAGTAGATAAATCATAAAACTAAGGAAGAGAGAGAAAGAGAAAAGGGAAAGTGAGCAAACTTGTAGATTGAAGCTTTAGTCCAGAATAAAGCTTTGTAGTGCAACTGTGAAACATAAAGAAGAATTCATAAATCATTAATTAAAATAATGCTCATTGATACAAATTTCTACTACTAGAGAGAGAGAGAACCTGAGGTGAGGGTGAGAGGCTCTGACTTGGGGTTGAAAACTCGGAGCAGAAGCGGTTGTATGAAGAGAGACTGACATTTTCTCAGAGAGAGAGAGAGAGAGAGAAGATTAATGGTTGGGTTCAGAAGGAAGAAGATCGTAGAGAGTGGGTTCGAAAAGAGGGCGGATTAGATAGCGCCGGTAGTATTTGTAACTCCTGTTTTAAGACTGATATCAGCTGTTGATGGTTAAGCTTTTTGATGGATGAGTCTCTTTTTTACTCACCACGGGCTAAGAAGCGTTATTTACCTTTTCCTACTTGTCGTGTGAGCCAGTTGTGATTTTTGTTATGGTAACAACATTAGTAATTAGTTTAGGCAATCCTACTTCTCCTTGGAAGCTTTTATTTTATTATTTGTTTGGTGGTCATTTATCTATCAATAATGCTTTGAAAACAACTTTATTTTTTCTAACAAATTTCACAATTACTAAAGTAGTGTACGGTTAGTCGTGGGTCTATGATTCTTTCCTTTATGTTCACCAGTCACAATCAACTGCTTCAATAACCATGAGGTGTGTTAGAAAAAAAAAATTTATCACTTATTTATTTATTTGCTGTCTACTATTTCCCTTCAAAGGCATTGACTATTTGGCATTTAATTTGTACAAAGAGGAGAGGATTTCAAAATTAGTTTAGGTCACTCCACAAATGCAAAATTCTTGTGGAGTGGGGGGAGAAGTCTCTTGGAGAGAGTTTCACATATATATATATACTTAAATTAGACTAGATTAGTATCTCTATTTTGTATCAATAAAAAAAAAAAAAAAAAAATTGGTTTAGGTCTTACTGCAGAACTTGGACAAATTTAGTTAGGGTTTTTAACTAAATTTAGATACATGGTAGTAGAGATTTATAAAACACAAAAAGTTTTTTTTTTTTTTTTTAAGAAATTAATTTTAATGCAGTCATGTGTTTGATATTAATTGAGAAACCTAACCTATTGCACCTAAAGAACTATACCCAAATTGTACCATCTTTAGACCTAAGATAAGGTTGAATATGAAGGGATCAAATGGTTTCCTATCCAACCATATTTGGTAAGAACTCAAATTGTTAGCAAATTTAAATTTTGTTTTATACTAATTAAGCCACCGTTAACCTGTATTCATTAGCATTATTTTAATAGGAAAAAATTGGGTTTGAATCTCCCTCCTCAACTTATTGTAAGCCAAAAAAAAAAAAGGCGATCCATTCCTATGCACTCTTCGATTTGAGAATGGAAACATCTGCAACTAATTGTCCGCTTGAAATATTCAGCCTTAGATGATTTGGCCAAGTTAAATTAGTCTCTTTGAGTGAAAACAACAGCTAGCCAAGTTAATAGTCATACTTAGAAACAAAAAAGGAAGCATGAGAATCACATATGTATGTACCCCTAGTGCAATTACATCTAACATGAACTCTATTTAGGGTTGTAAATAAATCAAACTATCTATGAACGACTTGGAAAAAACCTTGTTTATGGTCATTTGTTTAGCAAACAAGCCAAGCTCAAGTTTAAACTTGACTATTAAACAAGTCAAGATCAAATATTATAATGTGTTCATGAACAAGCTCATGAACATGATACTCGATTTAACTATATATAATATTATATTTTTATAGAGATACTTGTCTAAAACCATACTTTTATAGACTTTTATAGACTTGAGACTAGATAGTATAAGTTTGTAAATAAGTTCATAGGATATCAAATTACTATTATTGTTTATTGATATAATATAAAGAGTCCATTCGTAGTGGAAATTCATAAATTTGTGAAGGGGTAAATCAAGTAGTTTGGGAATAAACTTGAGCTTGTTTAATAAGAAAATAAACCAAACTTGAACATGTAATCTTATTTGGTAATGAGCTCTAGCTTGATTGTGTTTGAAATTAAATTAAGTGAACAATCCCATGCTCAGCTCATTTCCAATCCTAAGTTCATCATTTTGTGAGATTTAGGAGACATAAATGCATTAGCCTAAAAACTGATGGCAAAATAAAGATGATAGCTCCAGATGCTTGCTACCCAATATGCCAATCGCAGGTGACATAGTTAAGTTTTTCGAATGGACTTCGATCACATATTGGCAAACGGTTCGATCAGTGAGAATTGCAAGACCACCAAGAAAGTAACTTCTCATTTCCCATTGACACTGAAGGCCTAGACAACAAAGCTAACAAAATGAGAGTCTGCTACCCTTTCTACCTCCCCAGTCTATAACTTTGAAATTTAAGTGCTTTCTTCCCGTAACATTTCAAGAGCTTGCACATTACGACTGCCACATCCGGCCAAACCCACCAAGAGATATTGCTCTGTTAGTGCTAGTTATGGCATTAAAACTAGTATGATACAATTCATATGATATATATGTACCTATGTATTGAACGATTCATGAACACTTACAATACGATTTTACGATACGAAACTTTATAGACAATTATGACCATAGGTATGTCACTACAAGACATAAACATGACCAGGTTCTTTCAGCACCACTGACACATTTAAAATAACCAAAAAAAAAAATCACACTTTAAAACATTGCACTCCTCCCTCCAAGCCTACATCTTAACAATTAAATACTTTCTTCCCCAAGCCACCAACCATCCAGGCTTTTGCCAATGAGCTCCAGCTCAACTGGTACCACCTCCCCTGTGATGTCATGAATTCAAAACTCATTAGTGTTTTCTTCCCCATGCTTTTCAACTATTTCAAGAGCTTGTACGTTATACCTGCTACATCTGGTCAAACTCACCAAGAGATGTTACTCTTACAGTGAAATAGTTATGGCACTATAACCAGACCATCAGTTTTGTTTTCACAAACTTCACTGCCAGTTCAAGAACTCTGCAAAAACTTGGTTCAATCACAAATGAACTCCAATAAAAAGGAAGGGGCAAGCACCAAAAGTTAACACATAAACAAAGGGAGCAGTAACTCATGTGCAATTCATATGCAACAGATAAGAGAAGCAATATAAAATGACTTGACATATAAGTTGCACAGGTTTTTATGATACATGCCCATCATCATTTTACAAAAGATCTTCATTGATGGACAATAGAAAATAATAAAATAAGAAAAAAGAAAAAAGAAAGAATCAATTTGGCTTCTCATATGAATTCTGGTCTCTAAACTCCGCAATGGCACTTCGTATCATTTCAGCCACGTGGGGTTGCACAAAAAGGTGAGTGCTATCCAGAACTTGTATTATGAACTTCTGTGATGCAGGCAATGAGGCATTGTAATTTATGATGAATTGTGCCATTGGTATGTCACTGCAAGAGAGAACCATGACCAGGATCTTTCAGCATCAATGACACATTTTATAAGAGGACAATAACATGAAACAAAAATTCTGTGAGCGTGAAAACGCCTTCCTCACCATTCATCAGTTAAATTATTGGATTGAGAGGCAATTGATGCCTTCAAATGATCACATAATGATCCTAATCAGAATCCAACTCATAGATTAACATTTTTGGATTGCTCAATGATAATCAACTAAAAAACATTCCAAATGCAAAAAATCATGCTGTAAACATATTCCAAGCAATATGAACAGTCACAAATCTGATGTTTGATGTTTCAGTTAACTGTTTTTGAGCTTTAAATGGATGTAAGATGCAACGAAGTGGTGTCTCAAGTGAAAAAGAGAACCTAATTTGCCAAGAGAAGAATACTTAATTAACTAAAAACGCACACACCCATGCACAGAGTGAGCAGTCAGTCCTTGACGTAATTGGCAATGCTTCAGGTTAGAAAAGGTATCATACCAGGAAATGAACAGTCCTTTAGTGGCATTAACCATTGTGTATCAAAAACCTCAGACCTTTTAACTGCAAAATGAACAGATACCAACAGACAAGATCACCATGTTACAATCACAATAGCACATACAAAACAAGGAATTTAATTTTAATATGTTGCACAAACTACATAAGAGATTCATCCAAATCAATAACAAAAGTCTCATTGTATGTGCAATGGCAGTCCACGAATAACACAGCCACAGCCACACCCAACACAGCAAATTATAAACCAGTTGACATGTGGAAATGGCCAACTCATACATAATTAAACTATGATAATTACGGAATTACACTTTAATTAAAATAAATAAAAAAAAGTCATGTTATGACACCGTGACACACACAAATCAAACAAATACAAATACAGAAATGTAAGATTTTTATTACATTATATGTGACCACCAGAGGGTACTATCGTTCTTTTATTTTTACTAGTGACATGTCTTTGCATTGGAAAAACATCTGGAGGACGAAGGTGCCACCTAGAGTTGCTTTCTTTTTGTAAACTGCAGCATTGGGGGAAAATTTAGATAATGGATATAATCTGCTGCAAAGACACCTGTTTGTGCTAGATTGGTATTATATGTGCAAATGTAGTGGGGAGTCTGTGGACCATTTACTCCTACACTGTCCTATTGCTAAAAAGTTGTGGACTATCGTGTTCAGTTTATTTGGAATTCCATGTGTAAAAGAATTAGGATAAATTACATTTTAAACCTTATATTATTTCATATCAAACCTAGAATTCCAAATTTCGCATTTAAAACTTATTCTTCATCTTTTTTTCCTTTTATTTTTTGATAATCAAGTTAGGTTTCATTCAAAACAAGCTGGACAACCTGGATAGCCAGCAACAACATCCGAGAGGAAACCAACTTACAAAAACAACCAAAACCAAAAGCAAAGCACAGCCTGCACAGCACCTAACCACCCTTACTACAAGAAGAGAACAAAAACACACCAATCAACCAAGAGACAACAAAAAAAAACTAACTATACAGACTGTTAAAGCATAATACAACTTCAGTTATGTGACTTGAGAATAGAATCTGCAATTCCCCTGTTATGACAAATGTCTCAGTTAAGCCTAGAGTTGGGATACTGCTTGTTGTCCTCAATTCAAGCTTTGACTTGCTTTCTGATCACCTAACCAATCTGGTCCTTTGTTAACTTATTCATCATCTAACATAACAAAATGAACCATCTAGTTATGCAATATCATTGCCTCCGCACAAATCTGTCTCAATTCAATCCGTCTCATACTCGCATCCTGTCCTGTATGAGTTCTCCCCGCCACCATGAGGGGATGGGAGGGATTTCCCTACCCCACCCTGAGTGTGTGTAGATATGTACTTATTTATATTATAATATAAATTCAAATTATTTATGTATATAATCTAATATTTTTATCCATATCTTATTACTATCCAAAAATGAAAAAACTGGTCTACCTCTCTCAATACTCTCACCACCACCTATTCCCCTTCTTTTTCATCTCACTTGTGCTCGTTTGGCATCCCGTTTTGAATCCGCATTTTTTCAAAGTTCAGATTTTTTTTAAGCATTCTATTTTCCAAAAACTGAAAAAATAAGTTGTACCAAATGGGCACACTCTAATTGGTGAATGAAACAAAATATATCGGTGCCGGTAAATAATGGTGTACCGTTTCAAGTTATCACTATCTAGACAGCAACCAACAACAGTGTAATCATAAGACCCAGCCACCAAATCACCATAATACTCCAATTTATACAACCCGAGGTATCAAAGACATAACTACAACTGGACCACATATATGAGACAGATAGCTTTCATTAAGCAATACCCATCACGGTTTGCAGCAAATTCAAGAAATTAAGATCAATATCAAGCACGAAATAATTCAAAATTACAATGAAAGATGTCCATAACTCAAGAGATAAACAGAAGTACAAAAACCTCGGTGAAGAGATTAGCCTAAACAATAAAAAGCAGAGGGAAGTAGCAAACCTTGGTGGTGGCGTTGATAAGCGGCAAAGATTGAGGCCGCGGAGACGGAGAGAGAATGTGAGAGCAGCGAGCAATCTATGTGAGAGAGTTTTGAGTTTGCTGTTGGCTGAGAGTAGACATGGCAAAACGGGTCAGACCCGTTTGACTCGATCCGTTTGACTTGCAACCCGTTTGATCCATTTAAAAATGACCCGTTTGACTCGTGACCTGTTTTGACCCAACCCGAACCCGACCCGACCCGCCCGTTTTGCCACGTCTATCAATGTTGAGTAGATTGAGATTGAGGTGTAATTCTTATAAGATATTTACTTATTCTTCTTCACTTAATATGTTATGTACTCCATTATAGTTTGTCATTCTTTACTTGCCACCTTCATTTTCTCTTCCTACTTTAAACAGATCATAAATTATACCAAGATTAGCTTCTAGAAAGCTGGAACAAGAGTTGCACCAAATTTAGGTATCAAGTGTTTAGTGGTAATTGGTAAGTGGTAACAGTATCACCAATGAGAATCTAATCACAGTTAAGGAACTCAGAAACAATTAACAAAATTGCATCTATTTCCAAAAAAAAAAAAACTTGTTTGAAAAATACGGGTCAACTCGACCCGTCCCGCGACCCGACTTGACCCGCGACTCGAACCCGACCCGCCCCGCCCGTTTTGCCATGTCTAGCTGAGAGTGGGCTTATCGTGGGTGGGCTTTAGCCGTTGATGGGAATGAAGTGGAAATGGAAGGTAGAGATTGAGATCATAATTGCGTCTATGAGGAGTTGAGGATGTTTTTTTTTTTTTTTACCATTTAAAAATAAAATATTTATTTAAAATATATTTACTTTTATAATGATTTGGTTAGTTATTATTTTTTTTTTTTTCATTAAGATATGAAAATTTATTTTTAAAATTTTTAGTAAATATTATAAATTATTATAATAGTTACTATTGGCTAAACCCCGGTCGGACCAAAAAGGCAAAAATCACTATTTTTTCGATTCTTTATCCGGTTTGGTTTTTAAAACCATGATAATAACTAGTCTCATGCCTCATAGTGTGTTCTAAGAGGTTTTTTTTTTTTTTTTTTTGGTTTAATACTTTAATGTCAAAACTTTCCCTTCATCCCAATTTGAGGTTTATGTGTTTGTCCAATAATATTCTTGCATTTTCCAATCACTAATATTGTTAGGAGTGTGATATTTACACCCACACAAGCTAATGATTTCAATGCAATTACAATTATAAACTTTTTTTTTTAATTTAAAGAAATAAATGAATTAAGGACAAATTTGACAATTTATTATTATTAATACGGGTAGAAATCCTCTCCTCCCCTCCAAATTCTCCACACACCAAAAAAAAAAAAAAAAAAAAAAGAGTTCTATTAGGATTATAACTCTTTTATAACGGTTTTCTTTTCTCACCACAACCATGGATTTAATTTGGTTTGACGATGTTGGCCTTGGCCGCATTGAAATATTAACACTTCATTTGTCAATTAAATTTTGTACATTAAATTTTTTTTTTTGCTAAAATATTATTACTATTTTATTTTCTTCTCTCTCCCTCTCTCTATTTATTTTACATCAAATTATTTTCATCTTTGATCTTTATCATAACTTTACCAATCCTCTATAATTTATTGCAAAATATGATACTAAAATGATAGTGCCGAGGTAAAAAAAAAACTAACACGGGAACAATGATGATGATAATTGATCTACACAATTAATTTCTAAAAGATGGAAAAAAAATCCACAATGGGAGGTTTAAGCAATCAGTTAAAGATGAAAAAGAACTAAATCAAGGTTATGATTGGTAACAGTTTTTGTTTTCTATTTTCAAAAATTTGTTTTGTGGAATATAAAGAAAAAACAATTTTATTGTATTTTTGAAATCAAAAACATGTTTGGTTAGTTGAAATTAAAAAGATAGTTTTTTGAAAAAAAAAATAGAAAATACTAAAATATGTTGTTACTATGATTTGAACTCTAATGCTAACTCATTCAATGAGACAAATTCATTAAATTAAATGCATTTTTTCATTGACTTTTAAAAATTAGAAACTAAAAACAACATTTTGCATGTTTTTAGTTTCCTTCACAAATTGAGTTTTGAGAACAGCTTTTATTTTCTGTCCATTTTGGGTTACCAAAAAAGTTTTTTAGTCTCAAAAATAGAAAATTGTTTTTGGAAACTGAAAAAAAATAGTTACCAAACATACCCCAAGCTTTCATATATGTTGGAACAAGGTTCCCGAGGTACATGGGAAGGATTCAAAGGTTAAAGACTTAAGAAGACAATCTCACTGGTTTAGCTTCCTCTCTCTCTCTTGTTCTTGCCTAAACTTTCTCTCTCTAATTTTCTGAACCCCTCTCTCTGTTGTCCCTCTTCTCCTTTATAGCCATATTCTCCCCTTCTCTCCTCCTTTAGCTGGATTGCCCCCAACTAGATTTGGGGGATACTTGTCCCATCAACCTTCTGCACTGCTATCTTTTAATCATGAGAGGGGACTTTTGGGAGTGTTTCCACTGTTAAAGCTAGTCATTCAGCATTTAATGTGACTAACATTAGGTGAGGAGTTTCATTAATGTGGAGGTGATTGCTTCATTGGGTTCTATGTTTTCTATGTTGTGTCCCTCGGGATGAGCTTGGAAAGTGGAGAGTCTCGATCGAAGAAGGGAGGTGTTATTCGATATCCCTTCACCATCTCGGGGAGTTACCTCGATGAGCCTCGAAAAAGGAAGTCATTACGGATCTTCACGACGGCAGACCTAGATGGCTTCTCTACACTTAGAGCATTCACATCAGCTCATTTAAAAGATTCCGTCTATTTTACACAAAAAAACCTACTTTTTCTATTTTACACATCCACTTTTACAAATCACTCACATCAGCTTATCTATTTTACAAGATATTTCAATAAAATATTCATTATACTCTTTTTTTTTTTCTCTCTAACTGCCTCTTTACATACGCGCTATCTCTCTCTTTCTACCCATTTTCTGATTTCTTGCTCTCTCTCTACACCCATCTCTCTGGCCTTCCTCTTCCAAATCACAAAACCCATCCACCTTCCTCTTCCACCACCATCACAAAATCTCAGCCACCACCAAATCTCAACCACACACTCACCCTGATCCAACAAATCCGATCCACCACCAAATCTCAGCCGCATAGCCACTACCCACCGCAACCGTCACCCACTCCCACAACCCACCACCAGCAAAACGACCCACCACTACCACCACCACCATCTCCACTAAACAACCCCTGAAATCCAGTAACCCATATCCCCAAAACCCACAAAAAATCTTCGATCTCAACAGCTGAAACCCACCAAACGCCAAACGCTGAAACCGATCTCAACAGCCACCACACACCATTGCACACCGATCTCCAGCAAGACCCATACCACAAGCACCGATCTCTAGCAAGCACCGATCTACGAGCAAGCACCGATCTATCTCTCAGTTGGTTTATCTGTGTGGGTTTGTTTGTGTGTGGGTGTGTTTGTGTGTTGATTTGTCTGTGTGGATGTGTTTGTGTGTGGGTGTGTTTGTGTGCATCTGAGGAAAAGAAGATGAGGAGCTGAGGTCGTTGTGCACGGAGAAGACAGAGAAAAATTGATGTGAACGGAAATTAATAAAAAACTAAATACACATGCTACAGTGCTCGTGTAAATTTACACGGGTACTGTAGCTCGTTGATAATTTTAGAAGATTTTGCAAGAGTTTAAACGGACTGTTGTGGGCTGTTTTTGAACAAAAATGTGTAAATTTGAGCATTTTTTCTATTATACACACTTATACATGAGCTGATGTGAATGCTCTTAGCAGGCTAATTTACTTATCACCATCCTCTTGGCTGAGCCCATACCTCAAGTTAGTTTCTTGGGCCTTGTTCCTCGAGCCGAGCTCTCATTCATCCCCCCACAGATAGATAATGCAAAATATCAACCGAAATAATGCAAGACTCACCAGCAAGGATGTCCTTCAACTACACCATTTGGCTATTTGGTAGGGGAAATTCAACACTTGTTGGTAGGGTCTCGTAGTTAGCAGTTTATATATGCGGTTGTTAGCCAACTATGCAAAAGAGTGTTGTGACTCTATTGTTTGGCCAGAAGAGTTCCCTGCAAGTTGTTTCTCTGTTGCTTTAACTGATGTATCTGCATATTAAAACATATGTCAAGAAAATCTCTTACCTTTTATTAAAAAAAATTATAATATACATGCATAAACAAAATTCAGTAATTATAGGTATGTTTGAAGAAATCTTTTTTTGATGAAAAAAATTATAATAGATAACCAAACACAAAGTTATGATTATGATTTTTATGTTCTTACCAAGAATGGGGGGAGAGGAGATTTGAATATAGGTTCTCATCCATGGGAGAATCATGTAATGCCATTGAGTCAAAAGGCTCTAGGCAAGTGGCAAACACAAAACTATGGTATTTAAAAACTTTTGACGCAAATCTTGATTTTTCTCCTTCCCACCATAAATTATTAATTTCTAATTTTTTTACTCATAAATCTTGAATAATATATTCTAAACCATATTAAGTAACTAATCATTAGTATAAATTTAGAAAATGGTGCAACATTTAGTCATATTTTCTTTAATGAAAAAAATTAAGACTAAAATATTATTTTTATCCCTAAAATATAGTCTACTCTCTGTTATATTCTTTAAAAAAATTTCCTGAAAATTTTAAATCTTTTACATTTTGTCCTTCAGTACGCTCCTATTAAGATTCATGGACTAAAATAAAACCCAAATGATATGTCAAGGAAAAGAAAAAAGAAAACCTAAAGCATATCATTTTTTGTCCCTAAGATATAGTGTAGGTTAAAATATGTATTCTATAAACATGTAGATAAAAAATTAAGGAAAGTGGAAAAAATGACGAAGTGTGTGACATTTTAAATTTTCAAGAATGAAAATTGAATATTGTGAGAACTTCAATACGAGGGGATAAAAAAAAATCAGTCTCTAATTACTAATATTATGTGTGGTTCTTTAATTTGTTAATAAGGGATTGTAAATCTCAAGATGAAAATTGTGCAACTTGGTCTGGTTGAACTTTTTATTGAAACATTACTTGCATGTTTTCTCTATCATGAGGTGGGGACAAGTTATCTCTATCTCTGTCCATGTTGCCAGCTCTATTCCTCAAAACTCTAAAGCATCCTAATTCCTAATTTTTCATATCTACATGTACGTGTATCATAATTCAATGAATAAAAATAATCTTTCCCACAATTATGGCATGTTTGGTACACTGTAATGATTATTACATGGGAATAGGAATAAGTATTACAAGGAATACATTAAGTTGGAATGTAATAAGTATTACTATTCATTAGTTTGGTGACCATTTAGGAATAGAATCCTGAATATGCATCAACAATTTAGTATAGTATAAAAAGAAGGTGTAATTAAATCATTTTTAAGTCAAATTTCCTAAAATACACTTATTTTAGGGTGTTCAAAATAGAGCTAATAATTAATAAGAAGGAAAATTTATTTTCTTTCCTTTTAAAGATGTGGCAACTAATGGCTTTTTAGGAAATTTTTTAAAAAAGTCATTACATAAGGTGAAAGAATAGATATTCAGTACTTTTGATAAGGAATAGTAATTCATCATTTTGAAGAATAGCTATTCATAAGGAATAACTATTCATTGTAATAAAAACATAATCAAACAACTGAATAGTTATGCTATAGAAATATCTATTACATTACAGTGTCTATTATAGTCTACCAAACATGCCCTTAGTGTTTTCCCTCTTGTCCAACCAATAATAATATATCACTATTCAACCAAAAATTAAAATTATAACCTATCACAGGTCGCTTTTCCCTTTTTTATGAGATAACCAAAATATAACAATTAAAATTAAAAAAAAAAAAATCATATACCTAACATACTGAAATTTATAGAATCGAAACTGAACAACTATAAGAAGATTATTGTTGATTACTTTGCAACTATTACGGTTTTTTTTTTTTTCATAATATGCATTCCATGTATCTTATATATAAGAAAAGTATTACGCTCATAACATTTTCACAATACTTTTACAACAAATCATAGATGATAATTAGTTGTTATTAGTTATAATTTGAACCCGCTACTAAAATTATTTTTTTACCCATTCAGTTACAACCAATAATAATCTATCACTTATAATTTATTGCGAAAAATATTATGAAAATGTTATAAACGTATCATTTCCTTATCTCTGATCTTTGTTGCCATTTTGCCATAATGCAATGGTCGTCCATTAAGATGACGACCTTAATGATTTTTCTAGACTCATCAGTTGCCCCCCATTCCCAAGTCTGATTTTGTGTTGTTCAGACTTAGGGAATGCTCTTGACTTGTTTAGATTCAGACTTCTTTGTCTTTCCATTAATTTCTTCTTCGGGGATGGTGGTTCTTCTTAGTTTCTGCCTTTTGAAGGTCCTTTTGGATGTTCGAAGGATCATTTCTTGATCTTGTGAGTAAGCTGATTTCTTTGGATGATCATTTTTTATCGCTGCTAAAGAGCAAGTTGTTTTATTCGAATGACCATTTTGAGTGCCCAATGTTGAAAATGTGGGTCTTTTTGAGTGCCCACTATATCAAGTGGGTCTTTTGTGTATATGACATGTAATTAATGGTCTTTGTATGCCACGTCCATAGTGGTCTTTGGGTGCCACATAGTTACGTAGTCTTTGGGTGCCACATCCATAGTGGTCCACATAGTTACGTGGCCTTTGGGTGCCACGTCCATAGTGGTCTTTGTATGCCACATGATTAGTGGTCTTTGTTGGGTGAAGTTCAATGGCTTCTTTGGACAATGATCACTTGGATCGATTCTTTCTTTGACGATCATTGCTTGAGTTGACCGACAATCGAGTGGATTGGTTTTGTTATTCGTCCATTGGGGCCAACACCTTCTTCCAATGCCTACAAAATAAAGGAGAGATTTTGGTGGAGAAAACTCTAGTGGGGTGTTTCCTTGAAACCCTCTGATAATAAAGTCAGAATTATAACTCTAACTAGTGATAATTAAATAATCAATACTTCTTTGGGTTTCTAGAGTTTTTTTTTTTTGGTGAATGATTACTTCTTGAGTAGACCAACGATCGCGTGGATTGGTTTTCTAGCTCATTTGGAAATTATATAGCCTTAAGCCTCTTTGAGACTATGTCGCTTTTGGGACTCCTTGATGCTATTTCGTTTTTGACCTTCTTGAGGTCATGTTGTTATCTGCATCAAATAGCACATACACTTGCCAAATTTTGGTTAAATAAGAACTCTATAATAGTTCATATATAAATAATAAGTTACCAATGGCCCAGTTGGGCCTTTTTCTTACTTTCTTGTAATCCTAGAGCTTTACCTCTTTTGTAATTCATCTAGTAGTACATACATTTTTGCATGAAATCTTACTAGGTGTAAATTTTATAGACAAATATAAAAAAGACAGAAATAAATATGTTACCTTAGATGACGGCTTTATTTTGCCACACTCGTTGATTTTTCATTGCTAGGATCTTCTTGACGAGCTTTTCTCTATTAAGATTTTTAAGCTTAACATGATACTTCATGTCTAAGGCCTAGATCTCTTTTGCTTCAATTTTTTGAAGGCGTAAAAACTAGGCCACTTTGTTGCCCCCATTCAAACATGAATAGTGCAATTCTTGTTTATTAATGTCTAGAGAAATGGTCTATCATGGTTGGCACTTTTTTTTTTTTTTTGGGAGTGCTTTGATGACCATGGTCATTGCTGTTCGAAGCAGCAATTTCCTCTTCTCTCTTCTTTAATTGTACACTTAAGTCACTTCAATAGTGCTAGCTGCATTTTGTTAGGAATTACAATATACAAATATGCAATTGCATGCTATACAATTATGGATGTCATTTGATGAAGTGCATTCTAAAAGTATAATATGATTTGTGAAGACTGAAGCTATTGGCTACATGCTTCTTTAAAGTGTCAAAGTTAAAGCTAATATGTCCATTATTTTGGATACTCAAGTGTCCAACGTATATCAAAAATGATTTTAAGATAAAAAGAAGTGTTTGATGTTGTGATAGCATGTCCAATAAGTTGGTAAGATATGAACTATAGAAATGGTCATGAATATTTTTAAAAAATGGTGTAGCGAATCTTTTATTCTAGATCTCAAGTTTCTCTATTCTGACCTTACTAAATCATATAAGTAATTAACTTTCAAAATAACAAACTGTTGCAGATATTTAAAGGATAAAAAGGGTTGAATCGTTAAATAATGCAATTCATCACGTTCTAGTATATTATTATGGTAAAACCATAATGATATTTGATTCCACTTTTTAGTGCCTCAACATGGCATATTTTAAAAAGAATTTGACTTCACCTTTCTTACAATCACAGTAATTATAGAGCTAGACTAAAGAAAAGTATAGGATTTCCTTGGATTTTTTTTTTTTTTTTGACTGTCTGCCTTAGATTCATTTCGCATTTAGTTGGTAACTTATGCAATGCCTTAAATTTAAGATATATACGTTACACACATCAAAATCAAGTTTTGAAGATTAAGTTAACAATAGAGAGAGTAAGTAAGGTTTAATTACCTGTTTGCCTTGGGACTTTTTCTAGAAATTGAATATTCGAGCCCACCTTTGCAAGGATCTTAGAACAAGCATATTTGGCTTGGAACCACTTTGTTCACATGGCAAGTGATTTAGACGTGTGTGTGCGGTACTTTGGGTACCCTTCTAAGCTGATTTCTTTTCAACGAGCTCTTCTTTGGTGGGTTGATATTGGCTTCAAAGCTATTGGGGCTTGACTCCCCATTTGTGATGTCAAAGGAATTTTCATAACCTTTGGTTGTATTACCCTTTTCCACTTTAGAGTTTTTGATATTTTTCTTGGCAGGTTCTTCTTGACGATTTCTTAAGAATATAGGTACAATCAAGCTAGTCTAGTTACACTAGTGAATAGTTTAGTACTTTTATTGTGCAAAGTGTTAGACTTGGAGCAACTTGTCAAGTAAGAAATTCATAAATAATATTAACCACAAATGTATAAAATTTGTTGGGGGCTTAATATTGATTTTTATATAAATGAAGTGTAATATAGTTTATACCGAGCTCTGAAGTGTAGTGGCTTAGTGAAAGCATGATGCTTTAACATATAAAGACCACTAAAAATTTAATGAAACCATTTGGTGGGATTTATGTATGGAACAATTTAAATTCTCCATTCTCAAAGTGTAATTATACATGGAAAAGTTAAAATAGTAAACTTTGTTCATTCTATGGAGGAACATATGAAGATGTAAAATTTTATAACTTAGCAACGATGATGGAATTTATTTTAGAAGAAATGTACTGAAACTAAATATCTTTTATAAATATTGTCATAAATTCTAATGATTTTTGAATTATGAAATTTTACAAACTTGCATTCCTTAAATAACTAGATCCTTTGACTCAAAAATAATGCTATTGGCTTATTTTTTAAACCATCTTATATCTAATGATATTGACAACTCTGGAAGTAAAAACATATAATGTTTTATACATTTAATTGATTGCTCTAAGGAGCATTTATAAAATTAATTTCCATTAGGAAACTAACTGTAGAAAGTAAAAACATATGGGAGTATTCACTAACTTTCTTCATCTAGAAATTCTTTAACTTCAAAAATCGAAACTGAATAACTTTGGGTTTAATGCCTAAAGCATATATATAAATATATATATATATATATATATATATATTTTAATAAACAACTTAGACAGGCAATAAGATTCAAATCTACCTTTTTAGTGGTCAGAATTATGACATACTATAATTCTATTAAGATAATAAATTTCGGTTTCACTTTTCTCAAATGATAAAATATGAAATTTCTTACCTTTGACAAGGGCCATGCAATAAAATTTGACTTCAATTTTTCTATCTTAGCAAGATCCATTAGGAAAGAAAAGTAGTGATATAAAAAGCCATATGTGTGAACATCAATTAGGATATTATAAACATTTATTTATACAGTAAAGGGACTCAAATAGTTTGTTCTGATTATATTAGGAAATGTAGTAGAACTCTTTTTGATGGTCATAATTAGAATATCAAGGCTATAATGCTTGACTTATATTTAGCTTTAATGGAGGGGATTTTAAAGAGTAAATGGTGATATTCCTTGACCGATCTCTTTCCATTCTCTTTTCCCTAATTACCAAATATAATATATCCAAATATAATATATTCCTTGAACGTGTATAAGTTGTAGCAATTAATTAAGGTATTCATTACCCTTGGCTTTCACACCTCAAGACCCAAGAATTGGGTTTAGAGTTTAGACTTTCTCTCCTTGTTTTAAACTTTATATCATGTTAAAAATTAGGATTCTAAATTTAGGAAGACAATAAAATTTGACTTGTTCCTTTTTAATGATTATATTTTAGACGCCATAATTTTGGGAAGGCAATTACATTTTAATGAAATCTGACTTCACCTTTCATGCAAATTAAAACAATAGGGAAGAGTAAAACCAAGAAAGAAAAGCTCTTTGATGGTAATTTCATCATAGCTTTTGACTTGGGTGGCCGAAAATTACATGACCACCCACAATTATCTCTCTATTTTCAGCAAAAGAATATTTAACATAATAAACTCCTTTTTATGTTTATAAAGCATTAGAAGAGGTTATTGTGTTTTTAGACTTTTAGATCATTTAACAACATGTGATAAAACCATTTGACAGGATGAGAAACGACTCGTCTTACCTCAAGACCCAAGAGCTGGGCCATGTCGTTGAGGCCTGTCATGTTCTTCCAAAGTCCGTGTCTGTCTCATGTTCAGTCTGAGCCTTACAGCGACCCACCTTTGGGTGATTTGGTGGAAATTTTGAGGTTTTGTTCTTTGAAGACGAAATTGCTAAATGGGTTTGCTTTATTGGATCTTGAAATAAAGAAAGCTTAGCCTTTTGATCTCCTCTTCACTACAAATCCAATTGTATGCTCTATTTCTCTTGGATACGGGTTCTAGCATCATCGTTTATGAGTTTGAAGTGAGTGACCCTTTGTCGTAGGAAGAGCTCAATGGCAAATCGATTCCCACAAACTGCGCCAAATTGATGATGCCAAAATCACCAGTTGGGTCACTCGTCAAATCCGGAGCATTAGACGATCTTGTAGGACCTGCAAAACAAAGGAGGGACTAATCAAAGAGACCACCGGGTTGTGCCCAATGGGGGAGCCTCCGATGCTTAAGTTAGTATCAACTCATATCTTTCGTATATAGATAGTGTTTTGTAGTAGTTTTTGTCGTACCTTAGCAAATGGACAGATTGTCCCTTTTATAGGTGACTTAGGTAGCTATTGGACATAAATGAGGGTGATTATTACCCTAATTGTAACATTTTTTGTCTTGATGACAAAGTTTAAGACCTTTAATGGTCGTTATTGAATGTGTTGAGCGGTTACTCATCTTTCTTTGATGACCCACAAATGATGCAATGGTCGTCCATTAAGATGGACGACCTTAATGATTTTTCTAGACTCATCAGGTAGGATTGTTTCTTTCAGAGCTTTGGTTTGTTTTTATTGGTTTCTCACTATGATTGTTCGATGGAATCTCATCTATCGTTGCACTTTCAAGGACTGCCTCTCTCACAGGTATCTCTCTCTCTTTCACATGTTTATATGTAAGCACATATCGTGATTTCAAGTCACAATTTTAGTTCATTTTTGGCGCGTGTAAGAGTGTATAGAATCTATAAATTAATGTGTGTAACAGTATTTTCCATTTGTAGTGCATGCTTTTTTTTTCTGTTGTTGCTAAGTGTGGTTGTACAAATAAACAGATACGAGAAGGTTTAGCCAGGTATAGACATATTCATGTGCACTGCAAACCCCCTTATAGAACCACCAGCTATGGTGATTAACACAGTTCTATCAGTCATGGCTTATGACTATCCACCTGAGAAGCTAAGTGTTTATCTATCAGATGATGGTGGTTCAGAATTAACATTTTATGCTATGGCAAAGGCGGCCCGTTTCTCAAAGTTTTGGCTTCTGTTTTGCAAGAAGTTCAAAGTAATACTAAGATCCCCTGAGGCTTATTTCCGCACTGTTGTTCACCCACTTGGAGAGCCTTTCAAGGCTAAGGAGTGGTCAACCATGAAGGTACCTCATACTTCTATACACTATGGAAAGCTCTAAGGCACGCCCAAATAGTACCGACACACCCATTTTCACTAGGGCTGTCTAACGGGCTAAGTGACCCAACCAAACTGATCAAATCCGCCCGACCCAAAGCCCAACAGGCGGACCCAAAGAGCATGGTTGGTCGGATTCAGGTTTTTTGTTATTAAAAGCCGAAGATTCAGTTCGGGTAATGAGTGTGTGGGTCCTTTTTGGACAACACCCAGGCCCAAGTAGAAACAAGGACCCTGGGCCCTTTTACTTGTTGTTTTAAGGGACTGGACTTGGTTCACTGCAGCTAAATGGGCTGATTATGAACCAGATGGTGCACAGAGCAGAATCCTACAACACATACATACTAGCAAACAAGAAATATATGTATTGAACAGCAAGAAACAATAAAGAGGCAATGCGATAGAGAAAGACACAAAGTAAACGTTAGAGGGGTCCTTAAGATACTGTGAAATATTTCATTAATTTCTCAATTATGTAATATATTATGCTCACTAGGACGTATCACAAGGTCCACATAAGTTCAAAAATTACAGACTTAGATGGCTCTTCAGGCCTCTATGACTTGCAAAGTTTGAATCCAAGTGTGTTCTCTAGTGGCTGTTTGGGGATACCGGGCGGTATTTCCCTCTCTTTTCTCACTTTCTTTGAGTTCTAACAGAGTTTTCTCAATGATTCTACTCTAATTCACTGTTGCTAAATGCCCTTCATTGTTGGCTGCCTCCCCTTTTTATAATGTCATCCTAGGATTTCCGGGGTACCACTGATTCCCCCCATTTGCTCCCTTGGGTACCAGAACCAATGTTGTCCCAGCAACATTGGTGGCTGGTCCCTTCCTCATTTCTCATAATTTTCTTCTTTTGGTGTTTCTCCCCCGAAAGTCTCTAGCTAGCTTTTCGTTCTGGGGTGTCCTTAGAGAACTGACTTTTGGTCCTTCTTCCTTCAAGGCTTCTAAACCTCACATTTTCATACTCAACTTTTGGTTACCTTTCCCTTTGTCATTTTCCCAAGTGAGCTGATTCCTTCTTACCAGGTTGAAAGCTTCCCAGCCAATTCCCCTCATGGTTTCTCTTTCTGGGTTCCTCGAGGTACCAACCCCTTGTTCATGAGTTGTTGGTTCCCAAGCATTCTAATTTCTTTCTGCATCATTGGGTGGCTGATAGGGACATATCTATTCTCGTTCCTTGTGTTTCCTGGCACCCCTTTTTGAACTGTCTTAATCCAACTCTGGCTTTGCTGCACGTCCCGAGGATCCCGAGCTCCTGGTAGTCCCCAAGTATCCCGGCCCAGTTCTCACCACTGGGCTCCCTAGCGATTTTCTGACCTTGGCGGGCTAGGCTTTTCTTCTTCCCTGAGTTTTAAAGCTTACCCATTCGTTGGTTTGGGTTCCTCTTAAAACCTTAATGGATTTGGGCCTACCATCCTTTTTCTTTATTGCGGGCTCACGTATTTTTTATGAAGTTCAATTCTCTGTGCCATTTTTGGGCCTTGGTGCAACTTCATGACTTTTTAGACCTCAACAACAAGTTAAAGAATAAAAAAAATGTTATACCCGACCCGACCGAAGGTTAAAGATTTTTTAGAAAAAAAATTATTATATTTTCAATCCTCATCCGTTTCTAGTTTTTACTTTCTAGGTGAAGTGATAAGATATAGCCTGTAGCCTATAGGTAAAGTGATAAGATTTGAGCTTGAAGTCTACTAAAGTTTACTAAGTACTACCGACAAATTAATACTTGCAAGCAAACGGCAAACACAACATCAAATCAAAATGAAATTTCAAATCAAAATTCTCAATCTTAAGTTTCACAACTCACAATTTGCTAATTTGTGCATCGGTAAGTAATCAGCCAAAAGTGGTCGGTTCATGTAAATAGGAGTGAGCAAAAAGTGTCTACCACTAACATTCACACACATCAGTATTTTGTGAAATTTGGTGTCCTTAATAGAATTATTGGTCAACCCAAACATGTTGTAAAAATAGATGTGGATTTAGTTGTGTTTGTAGCTGATTTCTAATTCTTTTTTTTAGAGTCATCTTTTCTTTCTAATTGTTAGAGGGGTTTTGGTTATCACACCCCTATTATTTCTATAATATCTTTTTTTATATCCACTTTTATGTGTTAAATATGGACATTTCTGTATCAATTATGAATTTGTATAAAATAGTGGATGTAAGCGAGTTTGAAAGAATTTTTTTAATATAGAAGCATGATTTAATATTTTAATTATTGAACGGAGAAAGAAATTAATAATCCTCACCAATCATGACAAGTTGGTAGCGGTTGATGGAGTATAGATTGGGTGGTGGATTTTTTTTTGGGACAAAGCAGTGGAAGTACAATACTAATCGCCAATTAATAATTGTTGGTTTGTCACATAAAAAAGCAAAAAATAAAAATTCATTGTCGGTTTGTTTCAACTTTAGGGAATAAAAATAGTTTTTCCTAACATAGGTGCTCTACTTCATATTCTATCAACGGCAACATCTCACCTCATGTGTCTTTTTTCTTTTCTAATTAAAAAATAATAAAATTGGAAAAGAAAAAAAAAAAAAAAAACAAGACACATAACATTATATCCTCAATGGAATATAAAGTGGAACATGAAACAAATAAGGAATTTTTGTTTATCAAAAATTATTTGAGCAATTAAAAATTAAGGGAAAAGTTAACGAATACTCTAAAAGTATTAGTTTATGAAATATTTTTAAAAAAATTTTATGAAAAAAGAAAAAAATGATTTTTTTACAGCTTTGTATATTTTTCATGAAAGAGATGTCAAAACTTTTCTAAAATAGTTCTTTAAAAAATTTTGGAGCACCCATTAACATGACCCAAAAATTCAAACAACTTGTAGTTTTCCTTTTTCCTCACTTAGCACAGCTGTCTAAAAAAATGTCATGCCATTTTACAGATGAGAATAATGATATTGGAAAGTATGTGTTCGCGACCCACGCTCACATCACATGTGCTTGTTAGTTATTACTCCTGTCAAATTTTTTTTTTTTTTTTTTTGGGTGTGAAATGAAGATAGAAATTTATAAACTCAAAAGTATATAAGATAAAAATATTTAATTATTTTTAGCAAAAAATAAATTATTATTCCTGTCAAATTATAATTACATATAATCTCCAAATTTTAAATCAGCTGGCAAATATCTAGTAGGGTTTTTTTTTTTTTTTTTTTCTAATTCACATTTGATATAAGATAAAATCCTATTTCATATTGTAGAAATTATATGAAGACATGAAGAAATGAGTAGAAACTAGTACAGCAAGGTCAAATTTCAGAAGAAATACGCCAAGAACACAAGGGATTTAGTGAGTGGACATTCGTTGCAAGCCAGAACGATTATTTACAGATCCAAATTTTTTTCAATTTCTTGGCTTAGTTAATAGAATTTTCCCCCTAAATGCTAAGTTCATAGAGTTGTAACTTAAATAATTTGTAGATACTTATTGATGGGAGAGACCCCAAAGCTGTGGACATTGAAGGACAAACTTTACCCACTCTGGTTTACTTGGCACGTGAAAAGGGACCCCAATATCACCACAGTTCTAAACCAGGAGCCATGAATGCATTGGTAAACCCTATATCATGAAAAACTATTGGTAACTGGGGAATATAGTCATTGTGGTATTTCAGACCAATAAAAACAAGCCATTTAACATAAAATTAACTCAAAAAGTCATATGAGAGCATTAGCATTGGGGAATGCTAATGCCATATGTAAGGTGTATTTGGCATTTCAGGGGCCAAAATGTATTGCATCAGGGAATGCTAAAGGTAAGTATTGTAAATTTTTTTACAATACTACTACAATGCAATTCCAAAAGTGGAATTGCACTGTAGCAGTATTGTAAAAATAATAATAATACTTTATAGATACCCGATGCGAACTCTCTCTCTCCTCTCTCTCATTTTCTCTATTCTCTTCTCTCTCTTCCTTCTCTCTTTCTCATCTGCTCTCTCCTCTCTTTCAGACCCAAACACCATCCTCCTCCCAACATCAACATCACACATCACAGTGGCTCATTTTTTCTGGTGGGTTGCAATCCGGCGGGTTCTGTGGTTGCTTTTTTTTTGCTATGACCGGTGCTTAAAGGAAGAGGTGGGTATGGCTGAGGTGGGTTGTGGGTCGTGGTTGGGTCCGATGTTTGGGTCGTTGGTCATGGTTGGGTCCGGTGTTTGGGTCGTGGTTAGGTTGTGGCTGAAGTGGGTTGTTGGTCGTCGGAGATCGCCAGTGTTTGGGTCCAGCGAGGTCATGGCGAGATCGGCGTGGGTCACGGTGATGGGTTTGGTGGAGATCGGCGTGGGTCACGGCGTGGGTCACCACATGGTTGGCTGGTTCTTCTGGGTTTTGCCTTTCCAATGGGTTTTTTTTTTTTTTTTTTTTTTTTTTAATATGGGTTTTTGTTTCGGTGGGATTTTGGTGGGCAGTGGGCAGTGGTGGCGTGGTGGGCATGTGGAGGCAGCGTGGGTGTGCTGATCAGTGGCTTGGGTGGTGGGTGTGGTGGCCGTTGTTGGCTCCAACTGGTTTGATGGTTTGTGTGTGTGTGTGGCTCTGTTGAAGGTTTGATGGTTTGTGCTTGTGTGTGTGTGTGTGTGGTGATGGATTTGGATAGGTTGATCGGTGTATCATGGGTCTATGTGTGTGTGTGGCTTTGTGTGTTGAACCGGTGCTAGAGGTTGAGGGAGAAAGAGAGGAAAAAAAAAATGACTATTGGAAAGCCCAGGAAAACGAAGTCTGAAAAAAAGTGATGGTTAAAAGAAATAATAAAGAAAGATTAAAAAATAATATTTTAATAAAAATAGAGTTTTGGGATGCTTGAGGTATTGTAAAATGGTATGGTATAATGATAAAGTGGCTTTTTAGAATGGTAAAATAGAATAGAATTGGAATTTTCCAATGCTCTAAAAACATTAATTTTTATATTATATGTCTTAATTTTTATATTATGTCTTAATTTTATTGGTTTAAAGTACCTTGTCAGCTAACCTAATTTTTATATTGGGTGACCTCTTTTTATTGGTTTGGAATACCACGCAAGTATAGTCTAAAAGCCGCATGCGAAATGCAAGCTATACTGCTTAGTTTTATATTTTGCAATCTCCATTTCCAAAGAATTCGTGTGTTAATTGTTTTTTTTTTTTTTTTTTTTTTTTTTTTTTTTAACTTATGATCCTAATCAACCGTCCTTCATAATCAAAAAAACAAAAAGATAAGAGTGTCATCCAAGATAAGCAATGGACCCAAAATTCTTAACGTGGACTGCGACATGTACTCGAACAATTCACAATCGGTGAGAGATGCTCTATGTTTTTTTTATGGATGAAGAAAAGGGCCATGAATTTGGCCTCGTACAGTTTCCACAAGCAATGGAAAATCTTACAAAGAATGATATATATAGTAATTCATTCCATGTAATGAAGATGGTGAGCATCAACAAACAACTTAAAATGATTTTAAACTATTTTATTGAACCTGTGTCCCTGACTACAAATGCTTTTAACCAAATTTTTGCCCATGGTATGCCTTGCAATAAAGGTGGAGCTTCTAGGGTTTGATGGGAATGGAGGGTCTAGTTATGTTGGTAGTGGGTGCTTTCACAGGAGAGTGACTCTCTGTGGGCAGAGATGTAACAAGGAACATAAGGCAGATTGGAAGAAATGGATCAATAAATTAGAGGTACGAGAGAGTGCAAGTGTATTAGAAGAAACATGCACAGTCCTTGCAAGTTGTACCTATGAAGAAAACACTCAATGGGGAAAGGAGCTCCCTATCTCTCTCTCCATATGAGTGGTAATAATTAGACACTCCATTTCACAATTATAACTGAAATCGTGTTTTCATGAAAACACAATTTTAGCTGAAGTATGTACGGCAGTGTATTACCTAAATATATGCAACAATAATTAGTGCACTTCATATATATGAACCTCATTTATATGTTGACTTGCAGATGGGTTTAAAGTATGGGTGTCGACTTGACGATATCATTACCGGATTAGCTATACAATGTCGAGGATGGAGATCAATATACTTCAATCCGAAAAGAAATGGCTTCCTAGGAGTTGCTCCCACTACATTACTGGAGTCACTTATACAGCAGAAAGGCTGGTGTGAAGGTGGTTTTCAGATCTTTGCCTCAAGCTATTGCCCCTTGGTGAATGGGCATAAAAACGTTCCTCTAAAACTTCAACTTTCATATTGTCCCTATATGCTTTGGGCTGCAAACTGCTTGCCTACCTTGTACTATGTTACTGTGTCATCCATATTTCTGCTTAGAGGCATCTCCTTGTTTCCAGAGGTATGAAACTTTAATTTCTTAACCAATAATGGCCTGTTTGGATGGAGGGGGGAAGGAGGGGGAGTGGAGGAGAGTAAAGTAGCGTTGGCTAAAAATAAGCTAATTTTGTGCTAAATCTACTCTGCTTTACTCTACTCCCCCTCAATCCAAACGGACCATAAGTCTTAATACATAATTTTTTTTCACAACTGTCAACATTATTTACTGTGATTTGTGCGTTAAAGTGGTGTCTGAGATGAATTCAAGAAAAAGTGATGTTGCCCCAATTACAATAATGAATAGCATTATTCTTTCTTAAACAATACATTTCTACGATTGTCGCTAAACCATCTCTTAAGAACTTCATCAATTTGCATCAGCAGATTTCAAACCCATGGGCCCTGCCATTCATATCTGTCATCTTTGTCCACCGTGCATATAGCCTCGAAGAATTTGTTTGGTGTGGTGGCACACTACTAGGTTGGTGGAATGATCAAAGGATGTGGCTGTTTAAAAGAAAGACTTCCTACTTCTTTGCCTTCTTTAACGTCATCCTAAAACTACTGGGGTTTTCACAGTTAACATTAACCATCACAACAAAGGTACTACTGGGGTTTTCACAGTTAACATTTACCATCACAACAAAGGTGGCTGACGACAATGTGTCGCAGAGATATGAGCAAGAGGTGATGGAGTTCAGTACATCTTCTCCAATGTTCACCATTTTAGCCACACTTGCATTGCTGAACGCATTCTGTTTTGCTGGAGGAATGAAGAGGGTGATTGTGGATGTGCAAACTTTGGTTTCAGAACCATTTATATTGCAAATTCTTCTATGTGGTCTATTGGTTTTAATCAACATCCCTGTTTACCAAGGTCTCTTCCTCAGGAAAGACAATGGTAGAATGCCCACTTCAGTGACATATTTGTCAATTATGTGTGCTCTATCGGTTTGTACAATAGCCCTGTATTAAGTTCTAACTAATCTAGCTACCATGCAAGACTTATGCTAGCTAAGAAATACTTTGATGAAACCGTATCCGGTCAACATGATTTATTGGTGTTTTCATGGCAATAAAAGCGATTAGAGTGAAATTGACTTGTATCTTTTTTCTTTTTCTTTTTTTTTACATCATCATTCGGAATTTCAGATATCTCAAAAAATTTCAATTGACTTACATCTTTTTTCCTTTCTTTTTTTCGTCACCATAAAAATAAATAAATAAATAAAAACAACCCCACAAGGTTAATTTATATTTGGCATAGACGTCTACATAGTACATACTGTGGCCTACATTCAAAATCAACACTTTTTTTTGGTTATTAATATAAATATCCCCTCTTCCTGCACACAAATTGGCAAAAATCCAAAAGCAAGAAGAGGAGAGAAGGAGAAAAAGAAAATGATAAGTGGGAGGAGGAACGGGGGGAAATGCCCGAATACTGAACCTGAAGAGATTGACGTGTTATCCAACAGGTGTTGGATAACTGAATAATTCAGTTACAAATGGTGTTGCTAGGAGACAGCAACACCCTGAAATTTAATTCAAATACAAACCCTGAACTTATATCAGGTACAAGGGGTGTTGCTAGGAGGCAGCAATTTATCTCTTACACTCGGGCAATAGTCACAGGATTGAGATTTAAGACCCTCCAGTATTACTCCATAAGCAATAGCCCCCAATTAATTATGCTCATCCAATGCAGTTAGAATCATCCTACAACAGAAGTACAAACAAGAGTCAAAACAATCTTTTTATGTAGAATCAAAATTAAAAAACTAAAAATTTCTGAGAAACAAAAAGTAATTTGTATCTGGTGACAGTACCAAAATATGGTGAGAAAGAGCAGAAAAATAAGATAGAAGAGTTTGAATAGCCGCTGCTTTTTTTCCCAATGAAGCAAGTTGAATATCTCAGTGACATCTACCAGATGCTTTCTTTGCAAGTACCTAGTCACATTTAGGGGAGAAATTAGCAAGATCATGAAACTTGGCACGTTCTAGCTTCTCCAGGAGTCAGGACAACAAGACATGACCACTACAAGTGCACACATCATTTTTTTTTTTTTTTTGACAAGTAGTAACTAGTGACATCATGGCAGCAATATATGTGTTATCCACATCTTGATTGTAAATATCCCCCTTTACTCCAATGCTATTTCCACATTATATTAGGACAGGTAATTTACATTGTCACAAACATCAAAGGAGTTCTCCAGAATTTATCCAAAAAATTATGACACATCACTAATCAGAGAAGCAAAATCCTGATATAAACATTTTCCGCTAGACACAAAATCTCATATTTTGTGAAGTTTGAAGACATAAACTTACTGTCTCACATTGTAGTAGAGGTATGGAACAGATAACAGTGACATAAACCAATGCCCCGTTACAAGATAGAATAAGCATAACACTCCCTGTGTGATGAACTCTGGCAAAATCACTCTATTTATTCGAGATGAAGAGTCATAAGGGTTGATATAATCAAACTCTAGATCCGCCAGGCACATAAGCTGCAACAAAATTTTCACTGTTAAATTTCAAATTTCAGGATTCACAAAACAAAACAAAACAAAAAAAATCCATATTTCAGACACCTTAAATAACACTAGACAAACAATGACAGAATGCCAATAGAGTGACTACATGTAAAACTCAAACAACATTTCCTGAGCTTTAATTATATGGAGCCAGCGTGTTCCAACACACTTACACAAGCTTGATTCTAGCAACTTGGAACATCTTTTTCAATGTTTTAACAGGAAATTGCAGAGCCAAACACCACATAATCCATGCTATGGGTGAGAGCTAGATGACTAGTGTCGTAGCCCAGAAAAACTTATCTGCTATTACTTTGCAAATTCGCCAATTTAAAAATTATTTTATAATGTCCACGTGTAAAGTCCAATTGAAGTAAAATTCATGTAGTTTTAAAGGTATAGGTATGAGTCTTTTAGGGTTAAAAAAATTTTCATTCAGGTTTTTATTTTATTAGATACGGTCAGTTTTGTGGTCAAGGGAAAATCTGCAATTTCCGCGAACTAAGAGTATTTTTGGTAGTTTAATTGAGTCCAGAATTTTCTAGTAGATCTTAAGGATCTTAGGTTTTAGTTACTAGTCAATCTAAGAGTCCTAATACTACTAGTACAAGAAAGAGTCATTATATATATATAATTGAGTGTTTTGAGCATAGAAGCACATTTGCCATTGGGGGTTCTTTTCACCCTTTCTCTTCTCTCCTTTCTTCTACTTCCCTTTCTTGTGATACTGTTCACACAGCCCCTATAAACCATAATATTCTCTCTTTTTCCTCTTCCTTACAACCCTAAATCAAGCCCTTTCTTTTACCTATCATAACACTAAATCTCCAGTCCCCACATACTACTTAGATCCACAAATTCTCCTAACCCTAAACCCACCACAACCACACGGACAAATTCCCTAATTTGTCCTATGTCAACGAATGTAACCGGTCAAGAAGATTCAAACTCTTTTTTTTTTTTTTTGGATAAGAATTAAGAAGAAGATTCAAAACCCTAACCTCAACTCCAATTCAGATTCCTTGGTACTTATACAATACTACTAGGCAAAGAGGCCAAATAGCTACCATGAAACTTGAATTGCTTCCTATTAGTATTATCAGCATTAACATTAGCCCACACTAAATGACAAGTCAATGATGAGTACATATATATTTTTTTAGAAATGAGGGTATCCAGACCTTTTTGAGTATCTAACAATTCTATCGGACAGGTGCAATCCCCCCAGCCTACGCACACCAGGTTATTACAAGGAGGAATATCTTGGGGGTGGCCCCAAGATATTTCGAACCCAAGATCTCATGAATGTCGTGAGGCCTTAAGAACCACTGAGCCAACCCCTCAAGGTTGAGTTTGAGGCCTATATGTTATAAGTTAACTTATTACTAATGAAAGTAACTCACTGGTCACCAAAACAGGCCAATCAATCCAGTTCAAATACAATAGAACCGATGCATGCTAAAGACAACATAATTCTTACTTGCTTATAGTAGTCCTTTTTTCCTTCTTCTTTGTCCACACCCCATCCGCCGGGGGAAGGGAGGAAGGGGGGGGGGGGTTGATTCTATTGCAGTTACAAGTTTTACTACACTAAATTTCTGAACAAAAATGTTTTTCTTAAAGGAACCTTTCTTTCTTTTTTATAATTCAATTGTTACAAGTAGGAGTGAGGGAATACAAACAAGCCCTAGTTCTCCACTTCTCCTCATAAAAGAGAACAAGCAATGCCACTAAGCTACAAGGTTCTTGGCTGTTTCTCATAAAACAACTTGAAGCTCTAACTTCAATAGTTTAAGGTCAAAGGTAAGATGTCAAAAGCCAGTACTCATTCCAAGATGTGTGTGTAAGTGTGACTCAAAGTTAAGTAGCAATCCATCTAAAACCCCCCATCCTTAAAAGATCACAGAGCACGGGGAGGAAATGATACTACTCCTTATGTAAACTACACTACTGCATAGTTGAGTATTAAAATCATTATGAATTGAAACCTATGAGCTACATCTCACAAACAGAAAAGAGAAGAATTAATAAACAGCTGAACCAGTTTAAATATGAAGAACTATACTTGGGCATTGACGAAGACTGCCAAAAAAAAAAACAGAGTGCTTATTATATGAGAATATATATTTCTAAACAGTATATTCCATCTGGGCATTGCCAGTAGAGTACCTAAAACTCTTGCATCCCAAAAACAACAAAAAATGGGTATAGCACAGAGAGCTTCATTGATACCATTTTCATTGCCAAAAAGCACTTTAATCCCATTTCTCTCGGTCAATAACAATTTATGAAACAAACCCAGTTACAAACACTCCCAAAATAGCAAAACTTTAACACCCTTTTATTGCAAATTTGAAATAAAAACTCAAACTTTAAACAATCAGGGAAACCAAAAAATAAAACATATTTATAAAAGAGGAAATTAGGATTAGAGAAATTGACCTGGTAAACGATGACGATGAGAAGTGCTATGAGGACAAAGAAGGAGACGAGCCACGAATAGAGTTCAGCCATGCTCCTCCACCTCCACCTCTACCTCCTCCTTCTTCTTCTTCTTCGCCTTTGTCCTGCTCTGGTTTGCTCTGCTCTGTTTCTACAATATATTAAAAATAAAAATAAAAAGATTTGGCTTCCTTAGCTCAACGCGTCGTTAATACCATACAACGCTAAACGCGTCGTTCTTAATAGATTGCACCGCGTGCGAAATGCGCACGGATTTGCTCTGTGTGTGCGTGTGTGTTGGGGTTGGGTGGCTGAGAGAGACTGAGGCTACAAGAAAAGGATCGCAGGAGGAAGGTGCAGGAGTCAAGAAGGAGGAGGGATTGGACGGTCCAGATTTTGGGAATCTCTACGCGGAGCTCCGAGGGTGAGTAAATTGAGAGATTTTTTGTTTTTGTTTTTATTTTTGTTTTTTACTTGTTTGTTTTTACTTTTTAGTATGATTGATTGATATACATTTCATTTTTCCTTTTTCCTTTTTTTCCCCTTTAGACTTCAGACTTTAGAGTCAATAATCAACGGTCCTCTTGGGTCAATTCTTAATAAACATAAAACATCTAAAAGGATGAAAACAAATATTATAATAACAAACAAAAAAGGAATATGATTACTGTGGGGTCAAAGAATTTGGCAAACCGCGGCCCATTTTATATCAGGCCCAAGGCCCACGCCGAGGAGAAATAAATGTTCGAGGACGATCGAAGAAAGTCTCAAGCGCCAAGAAACATCGCCGAGGATGGGATCTGTCCTCGGCCAACCGAGATCACAGAAGGGAAAAGCGACACGCCATCAAAGGCAACCTCCCATAACATCCCAAGGAAAGTGACAAGTACCATGGACCAGCCATGGGAACATAGTGGAGGAGCAATTCAAGGAGAAACTGTCACCTCCGCATTAGATGCCCACAACTAACGTCCTGACTGCATTAATGAGGAAATGACCCCTGAACAGTGCTGCCTTAATTGCTGCAACTCACAGGAGGTTTGGGAAGGTGGCTGATGGGATAAACACTCGAGTAGTCACCTGCATGATCAACAAATGGAGGGCCAGGATCAACTGAAAGGGGTTATATAATGAAATAAATCCTCCAGAAAGAGGGGGGGGGGGGAATAGAGAATACGTGAGCAATTTGTATGATCTTTGAAAGCTTAAGAACCAAGCACTGAAAAAATAATAAGATCAACGAACTCCTCAGATAAGGGCCGAGGACAAAATTCCATACTTTAGTCTGTGTCCTTGTTACTCAACCCATTCATGGCCATGTCTAGTTGTTGCAACCCACACTAAGGCCTAGTTCTTAAACTCATTCTCTATAAATCTATTGTATTGGGCTAACTGGGCCTGAGTCCACTCATCCAATAGCATAAGTGCTCCAACCCAGACCCTACAATTGGCGCCGTCTGTGGGAAGAACTTGTGTGTTAGTAAGGGCAACAATCAAGCATGGCAGGATCAGGCCCCCATCAAACAGACTCCCATCTGCCTGAACCAGCTAGATCCCAACAACGGGGTAACTTTCCCAACCCTGAACGTGATCGAAATGAAGAGAATGGAAGGTTTCGAGAGGGAAGTGTGCACACCACTCAAACCAGCAGAAGCCACTCTCGTGTGGGCAGTCATATGCTCTAGAGACAAAATAACAACCGGGCCATGCAACAAGAAGAAGTTAGGAGCCACGTATCCCAGAGACAAAATGATAATCAAGCCATGCAACGAGAGATATAAGATTTGAAGAGAAAGTTGCGTCACGCACAATGGAGGCGGTCTCATTCTAGCCTTGACGTGCCCTCTAGTGATGAAGGCAATGATGACTATAGACAAAGATCGCGAACCCCTCCAAGCGAGACCTTCTCTCACGAAGAAGAGTACTACCGTAGGCGTAAACGTAAAAGCCCATCTCCTAGGGGCTTGGGAAACGATATCATGAGCAGGGCACTGGATCAACTTTCCAAGTCACCTTTCACACGCCAAATAGAAGGGGCTATGCTTCCTTGGCGATTCCAACAGCCAACTTTTACCATTTATAACGGCAAAACAGATCCCGTGGAGCATGTGGGCTAATTTAACCAAAGGATGGCTATTCATTCTAAAAACGAGGCGCTGATGTGCAAGGTTTTCCCATCCAGCTTAGGACCGATGGCAATGAGGTGGTTCAATGGCTTAAAGACGAATTCTATAGGTTCATATAGGCAGTTAACCCAAGCTTTCGGCTCCCGTTTCATTACAAACAACAGAGCTCCTCGGCCCTTGAGCGCGTTATTGTCTTTATTCATGCATGAAGGAGAAACTCTAAAGGCCTACTCGGACAGATATTGGGAGATGTATAATGAGATGGACGGAAATTTTGATGACGTCGCCATCAGCACCTTTAAAAACAGTCTCCTAGCCAAGCACGGCTTGAGAAAGTCTCTGACTGGCAAGCCTGCCACCAGCGTGCGCCAACTGATGGATCGGATCGATAAGTATAAGTGAGTAGAGGAAGACCTGCTGCAAGGCAAGGGAAAAGGGAAGGTTATCCCTCAAGAGAGGAGGGATTTCAGGTCGGATCGATATAATAGTAACCGCTCGAGGAGAGATTTCGTAGGGCAGCCCGGAACAACCAACACACAGACAATCAATGCCATATTCCGAGAATCAGTACATCGGGTGTTGGAGAAAATCAAGAATGAGCCATACTTTAAGTGGCCGAATAGGATGGCGGGAGAATCCACGAGGCACAATCAGAACTTTTATTGCCAATACCACCAGGACCACGGACATACCACAGAGAACTGCAGGAACCTCTGGAACTATTTGGACCAGCTAGTCTGAGAAGGAAAACTGAAGCACCTCCTGCATCATTCCAGCGATCATCAGGGCCAAACCCATCAAGAGCCCCAGAGAGATACTGCCCAGGGCCACCTGTAGGGATGATCAACATAATCTTAGCTGCACCAGGAAAAACAGGCTCACGCCCTTCGCGAGTGTTATCTGTGGCTCAGCTGCCTGCCAAGGAGTCCCAACCAGAGCCGAAGAGGGCCAGAATGAAGTTTCACCCAATCCTGAGTTTTTCAGAAGAAGACAAGGCTGGAACCACCCAACCCCATGACGATGCGCTAGTGATCACTCTTAGAATCGGAGACTACGATGTGAAAAGAGTGATGGTGAATGATGGCAGTGGGGCTGAGGTTATGTACCCCGACCTTTACAAGGGGCTGAGGTTAAAACTGGAAGATTTGATGCCCTATAGCTCTCCTTTGATGAGCTTCGACGGGAAGCTCGTTATTCCAAAAGGCATGATCAAGCTACCCGTCCAGACCGGCCCAGAGATAGTGGAGGTGAACTTTATTGTGGTAGACACTTACTCTCCATATACAGCCATCGTCGGTAGGCCCTGGCTCCATACCTTAGGGGCTGTTGCCTCCTCATTGCATCAGAAGATGAAATTCCCGTCAAAGGACTAGGTTCTCGAAATTTATGGTTGCCAATCCACGGCAAGGCAGTATATGGTGGCTGCCATTTCACATCGGCTCGACGCGGAGTCCTCGGCCTCAGCTGAAAAGAGCTTATAACAATCAAAGGCCCCAGTGTCGCCTCCCGATACTGCTGCCGAGGAGGCAAAATGCGAAGATCTAGAGAACGTGGTAATTGGCGGTGACCTAGAGAAATTCTTTCAAGTCGAAGCTCAACTGCCTCTTCAGGAGAAGGAGGAGTTGATTGGGTTTCTCAAAAGAAATATTGACGTATTTGCATGGGATGCCTGTGATGCTCCGAGGATTGATCCAGCCTTCATCTGTCACCATCTCAATGTCAACCCATCCATCTCTCCCAAGAAGCAGCCACCTCGGCACCCTTCAAGAGAGCACGCCGATGCAATTAGGGATGAAGTGAAAAAGCTTAAGCATGCAGGGGCTATCAAAGATGTTTTTTATCCTGAGTGGTTGGCCAACACCGTGGTGGTCAAGAAGAAAAGTGAAAAATGGCAGGTTTATGTAGACTTCACGAACCTAAATAAGGCATGCCCAAAAGACTCGTTCCCCATGCCTCGGATAGACCAGCTGGTAGATGCAACTGCGGGCCATCCTCGGATGAGCTTCTTAGATGCCTTTCAAGGCTATCATCAAATACCACTAGCCCCAAAAGACCAGGAGAAGACAGCCTTCATGACACCTATTGGGAACTACCACTACAAGGTAATGTCGTTCGGTCTGAAGAACGCAGGGTCCACATATCAAAGGATGATGACGAGGATGTCCGAGCCGCAATTGGGCAAGAGCATCGAAATCTATGTTGATAATATGGTGGTGAAGAGTAAAGTTGTGTCCGAGCATTTGGGAAACCTCGGCAACACCTTTGATGTCTTAAGGAAGCACAAGCTGCCCCTAAATGCTTCCAAATGCTCATTTGGCGTGGGATTAGGCAAGTTTTTAGGCTACATGGTTACCTATAGGGGAATTGAGGTTAATCCCGACCAAATTAAGGCTATTAATGATTTAAAACCACCGCGAAATGCCAAGGAGGTCCAAAAGCTTACTGGAATGATCGCAGCCTTAAATTGATTCATTTCCAGGTCGGCGGATAGATGCAGACCATTCTATCTCTTGATCAACAAGTGGAAAGGATATGAGTGGTCCAAGGACTGTATTGTGGCCTTCCAGGAACTCAAAGAGTACCTATCCCGGCCACCTATCATGTCCAGTCCTAAGGCCGATGAAGTCCTATATGCATATATTGATGTGGCCCCTCATGCTGTGAGCCTGGTGCTAATACGGGATGACAATGGCCTTTAAAAGCCAGTCTATTACGTGAGTAAGTCACTACATGAAGCTGAAGTCTGATACTTACCCGAGGAGAAAGCCATACTAGCTGTGGTCCACGCCACACGAAAGCTTCCCCATTATTTCTAAACCCACACAGTGGTTGTACTAACCCAACTACCTTTGAAGTCTATACTTCAGACTGCTGATTACATTGGAAGGATTGCCCTATGGAGCACAATTTTGGGGGCTTTTGACATCAAGTACATGCCTTGGGCCTCTATAAAGGGCCAGGTCCTGGCCGACTTAGTGGCCGAATTTGCTAAACCACCAGTAGAAATAGTAGCGGAGGGGCGAAACATGGATGAAAAATCGGTTGGGGTAATCTTTATGCTAGGACCTCCATGTTGGAAGGTGTACGTTGATGGTGCAGCAAATCAAATGAGATCCGGAGTGGGGCTAGTCCTGGTATCTCCTAAGAAGACTATCATAGAGAAGTCCCTGAGACTTGGGTTCTCGACCACAAATAACGAAGCCGAGTATGAGGCCTTGTTACAAGGAATGACCATGGTGCAAAAAATGGGAGGAAAAGTAGTAGAAATGTTCTCGGACTCGAGATCGGTAGTGGGCCAGGTAAAGGGAGAGTTGGAAGCTAGAGATGCGAGGATGCAAGAGTACTTATGCCAGGTCAAACACTTGCAGTCAGACTTCGACCTTTTCTACTTGTCACACGTCTCCAGAAGTGGAAACACCCATGCTGATTTATTGGCCACGCTTGCTACTTCCTCGGCAGAGGGCTTACCTCGGATGATTCTTGTCGAGCATCTGGACAGGGCAAATGAGGTCGCCGAGGGCATGATTCATGTCCACCAAGTTAGAATGGGTCCTAGCTGGATGAATCCTATAGTAAGATTCCTCAAAGACGATATTCTACCTAAGGAGAAGTCAGAGGCTGAGAAAATATGAAGAAAGGCTCCTCGGTTCTGGTTGTCCGAGGACCATAAATTGTATAAGCGCTCCTATTCTGGGCCATATTTATATGCATTCACCCTGAAGCGTCAAAACTACTGCTTGAAGAACTGCACGAAGGGATCTGTAGGAGTCACACAGGAGGAAGATCTCTGTCGCACCGAGCCATTACCCAGGGATACTAGTGGCCGGGGATGCAGAAGAAAGCTCTAGAATATGTTAAGAAATGTGACCAGTGCCAAAGGTTTGCCCCAAATATTCATCAGCCAAGAGAGGTCCTCAATCTTTTGTCTAGTCCATGGCCATTTGCCCAATGGGGCCTGGATATTGTAGGCCCTTTCTCCAAAGCAACAGGAAATAAGAGATATTTGTTGGTCGGCACAGATTATTTCACCAAATGGGTCGAAGCTAAGCCATTGGCCAACATCAGAGATGTGGATGCTAAGAGGTTCATCTAGAGGAACATTGTTACACGATTTGGGGTCCCCCACACCTTCATTTCAGATAATGGACTCCAATTTGACAGCAAGCCTTCAGAAGATACTGTTGCGAACTGGGGATCACCAACAGGTACTCAACTCCAGCTTATCCTTAGGGAAATGGACAGGCCGAGGCTGTCAACAAGGTCATAGTCAATGGGCTTAAGAAGAGACTAGACGACGCCAAGGGAAGATGGGTAGAAGAGCTACCACACGTTTTGTAGACTTACTGAACTACACCACGGCGGTCAATAGGGGAGACTGTTATCCCTCTACCACACGTTTTTCCATGACCTATGGTGCCGAGGCTGTTATCCCTCTAGAGGCAAACTTCCCAACGCTGAGGACGAGCTCCTTCACTCCAAGCAGTAATGATGAACTACTAGGGAAGATCCTAGATATGATCGATGAACGAAGAGAAAAGGCAATGATCCAGTTGGCCTATTACCACCAAAAGCTCAAGCAGGGATATGATGCCAATGTGAAACTGAGACCACTAGCATCAGGGGACTTAGTGCTGAGGAAAATTGTGGGTGCTGCCAAGAACCCATCCTTCAGAAAGCTGGGACCTAATTGGGAAGGACCATACCGAATCACCTTAATAGTAGGGATATGTGCAGACTACTTAGAGGACTTAGACAGAAAAGCTGTACCTCGTCCATGGAATGTAAATAACCTAAGAAGGTATTATTATTAATGAAAGCATTTCTATATTTCAAATTTTAAGTCTATTATGATTATATGTCTTGTATTTTGGTAACAATCTAAGTACTAGACAGAACAAAGGTCTTGCATGGTCCTCGGACTCAAGCCTACGGGGAAACTAGTTACTTCAAAAAAAAATCTAAGTATTAGACAGAACCAAGGTCTTGCATGGTCCTCGGACTCAAACCTATGGGGAAACTAGTTACTTTAAGAAAAATCTAAGTGCTAGACAGAACCAAGGTCTTGCATGGTCCTCGAACTCAAACCTATGGGGAAACTAACTACTTTCAAGAAGAATCTAAGTACTAGACAGAACCAAGGTCTTGCATGGTCCTCGGACTCAAGCCTTTGGGGAAACTAGTTACTTCAAAAAAAATCTAAGGGTTAGACAGAACCAAGGTCTTGCATGGTCCTCGGACTCAAGCCTATGGGGAAACTAACTATTTCCAACAAAAGCCTGAGCGTTAAACAGATCCCAAATGTTGTGTGATTCCTCGGACCACAACCTTTGAGGGAATTAACGAGCTTGAGTACTCATCTGAGTTACAAATACAGCCAAAGTGGAGTTTGGCATCTCGAACCTCTTGCCCTGTCCTCATTCGATAAAGATGTAAACAAACACAAGCCCATGAGCATCACTTAAAGCACTTTGAGGTACGTTGAACTTAACTCCCTTGCATGGTCAATAACTAACCATTTCCTTGAGGTCAGCAAATTTTTAGAACATTCCCATGGGTACCTTTGCACATTATGTTGTGGCATTCGATCTTAGGATTTAAAGGTTTATCTTTATAGGTGTTGCGCGATTAGCATTTTTTACCTATTATGATAACCAATTCATAAGGTATAGGATTCATATTATAAGGTTATTACCTTTTGCAGTCTAGTCAGCAAAAGCAAGCCATAGTAATGAGGTGGCTCAATTATTAATCAAAGTCTGAGTGGAAATTTTTATTATGGACTTTACATTTTTTGGCTACTGTTTCAAAAGTGGAAAACAAGTCACACTGTTGAGACCATTTAGCTAAATAATCAAAGCGCAAATTATATAAATAGCAGAACCCATCATATCCACAATTAACAAATGAAAAGGAAATTGCATACATTCATTCAACCTAAGTGTTCCATTACAACAGTTCAAATATCTAAAAAAAGAAAAGAAAAAAAAAAGAAGAGAAAGAAACATGAGGCAAAAGCGCAGCAGAGGTAACCTATTTCTTCAACTTTATGGTCAATTTGTCTTTAGAGGGTTGTTGAGAGGCTGTGTCAGAAGCTGGAGGATCCTGATTTGGAGGGATGACTTCAGGGGGAACAGCCTGAAGGGGCTCAACCAGGAGAGCTGACTCCTTGGCATGAAGAGCCTGAGCATCAGTTGTAGACTCTGCAGTTTTCTAGGGCGCTTCAGAGTTCAGGCCTTCATTTGTTTCTATAGCCCCAGAAAACTCACCTTCCTCGGCTGGTTCATCAAGAGCGGTCATAACCAGAGCAACCTTAGGAGCAGTCTCAGCCTCCTCAGGAGCAACTTCAACCTCGGAGCTAGAGAGGGCAGACTCTCGGATGGCAGGAGGGAAGTATACACTCTCCACCTTCCACAAATCTGATGAAACCTTAACCTTAGCTTGTTTGAGGGCTTCATTCCAAGACTGAGAACAGTAGAGCCTGCATACCTCGGGTACTTGAGCCTTGAGAGTGGCCTCGATCTCGGCCACTCCTAAGGCAAAAGCTTCCTCCTCGGCTTTCTCCTTAGAAGTCTCGGCCTCTGTCCTGGTGAACTCTGCCTCTTCCTTACCCTTCAAGGCTTCGTCCCTAGCCCATTCCGCAACCTTCTTAGCTGCGTCTGCCTCGGCCAGCTTCTTCTTCAGATCAATGATTTGCTCATTGGCAATCTTCAACTGATCCTCACCTTCGCGTAAATGCCTCGTCTGGTCCTCGGCCTGTTTCTGAGCGCCAACCAGGCCTGCTTCAGCGCTATCTCTGGCCCTCGTCATCTCTTTTAGATCTTCCCTCACTTTCTGGAGATCAGCCTCGGAGTTTTTGAAGGTCCTTGTAGCATCTAGGTGCTTATCACGCTCGAGATCTAGGGCCCTGCTCTGCTCATGGGCTGCCTCTTCCAGCCTGTAAGTGGCCTGAACAGCCTGCCAATTGAAACAAGCACACGATAAGTTGGAAACTAAAGAACAAAAATAAGCAAAGTCACAGGTGTTAGATGTCTTACCATGCCCAAATACCTTCTAAGGTTGAGGAAGACCTCCTGCCTCCTCAAATTCCCCAACTCGGCCATATCGTCGGGGAGTAGCAACGCCCTCTCCAGCGCGTCGGCCACGTAGGTGCCTTCACCCCTTCGGAAGTCCCTGAGGGAGGCGTTATCCATCAAAGGCTCCCCATGGAGCATCGGGGCGGGGAGCCAAGCCTGTGGCTCGGACTGTGCGGTGATCTCTTTCTCTTGGCCCTGATGCTCAATTTTCAGTTGCTTTAAAGCTCATTGGGCTTCATATTCCTCCTAAGAGGAGCGAGATCTCCCCCCATCCATTGGCTCTTTGCCTTTGGAAACCCTCTTCCTCTTTGGGTCGGCGGGCTCTGGCTGAGAAGGTGGAGTTGGCTGCGTGGAAGATGACCTGGTTTGGACAGGCTGGAGCTTGGGTAGAGGAGGAGGAAGCTTGGATTGTGGCTTCCCCGGCTAGCCCTCAATTAAGTCAAGCAGGTTGGTTTAGGGTATTCTCTTGAAACCCATCTCGGCCTGGGAAGAAATCCCTACTGATAGGAGATCTGCTTCGGTCAAATTGGGGTCGCCCAAGTCACCAGAGGAATCCTCGGATGGATTGACTTGGTCGAAAACACCAAATTCGTCATCGGACGGACCCAAATCAGCAACTTCTTCTTCTCTCTCTGCTCTTTCTCCTTCGGCCTCTGCAGCCTGATGGGATGAAGAAGGGTCTGTCAACGGAACACCTGCTAGGATGGGAGATCCTTCAAGAAGCAGGAACCTGTGTTTTGCTACTGTGATCTTATGAAGCCGAGGATCTTTGGCTCTGATCACGTACTTGGAAGCCGAAAATGACTTCTGGAGGGGATCGTACCTAAGGATATTGTGAGCGGCTCTGACTTGGTTGTCGGCCTTGTTCACAAAGATCTCCGCCTTAAGGATGGTTTCCAAATCTTCCCGATTGACCAAATGAAGGTGTTGTTCAGAGGCGTGTGGATCTGCAAAAAGAAAGCACATTCATATTAGCAATCGAACAATGCAAACTGTGATAACACAAAAGATTAACCCTCTCCTACTCTGAATACCCCACCTGGTACCCCTCCTCTGTCGAACAGTGAAGGCCGTTGTGCCACTCCCCAAACACAATGAGAAAGTCCTTATTCAACCCCTTGCTAGACTCGGGGAGGTACTGAATAAGCCGAACCTTATCGTCCCTCGTCTTCATATAATAGGACTTACCCTTCAGGTGTTGGAGGTTGTAGCACCAGTTTACATCGTGGTGGGTTAACCTCAACCCCATTTTCTCATTTAAAGCGTCCACACAACCCAGGATCCTAAACACGTTGGTGGCGCACTGGGTGGGAGCTAACCGAAAATGCCTAAGGTAGTCCCTCATCACCGGCCCCATTAGGATCTCATACCACCTTCTAGGAAGGTGATTATGGGAATCACTACTTCCCCCTCTTGCCTCCTAAAATGCCACTCCTCTTCTTCACAGTATCTTAAACCTACATTACGGGGTATCCTATAATCGGCGATGAACTTCTCCATTGCCTCTTCAGACTCAACCAACTTTTTAAACCTACTCATCCCTAGGAACAGCTAAAGGACTCAGGGAAGGACGAAAGAAAGAGAGAAAACGTGAATTAGAGGGAGAAGAAAATTTATAGAAATGAGGAAAAGCTCCTCGAACAGGCTTTTTATATTGAAAAGAGACGTGAGTTTGGTTGGAGATTTGACCAAATTCAGGATATGTGCGTAAGAACTCTTGAGTGTAAAAGTGAAGAGGCAAATCGGTTCAAATGGGTATTTATACCTCCAGTTAAAAAGGACCGTGCGGGTTTTTGCCCATGAAGTTAAAGAAATCCCCACCGTTAGCTTACCATCACACCGTTAAACGTGGGGAGCACAGAGCCGCCAGAATTTAATAAAGGTGCGCTCCGTATACCGAAGCGCCAGGAACATGCTTTGGACAGGTGAAGAGACTCTGGCACTGACGAAGGACAAGACTTGACAAACCGTGACAAAGGCCCGTGGATATCAAAATCCTCTCCTCCGTCCGAGAAGCTGAATAGTAGGATTTTAAGGGGCTATTGTGGGGTCAAAGAATTTGGCAAACCGCGGCCCATTTTATACCGGGCCCAAGGCCTACGCCGAGGAGGAAGAAATGTCTGAGGACGATCGAAGAAAGTCTCAAGCGCCAAGAAACATCGCCGAGGACGATCCTGTCCTTGGCCAACTGAGATCACAGAAGGGAAAAGCGGCACACCATCAAAGGCAACCTCCCATAGCATCCCAAGGAAAGGGACAAGTACCATGGGCTAGCCATGGGAACATGGTAGAGGAGCAATTCAAGGAGAAACTATCACCTCCGTATTAAATGTCCACAACTCACGTCCTAACCGCATTAATGAGGAAATGACCCCTGAACAGTGCTGTCTTGGTTGCTACAACTCATAGGAGGTTTGGGAAGGTGGCTGATGGGACAAACACTCGAGTAGTCACCTGCATGATCAATAAATGGAGGGCCAGGATCAACTGGAAGGGGTTATATAATGAAAGAAATCCTCCAGAAAGAAGGGGGGGAAATAGAGAATACGTGAGCAATTTGTATGATCTCTGAAACCTTAAGAACCAAGCACTGAAAAAATAATAAGATCAACGAACACCTCAAATAAGGGCCGAGGAAAAAATTCCATACTTTAGTTCGTGTCCTTGTTGTTAAGGACATATTTTATGTAGTTGGCTAATCCTTTGACAAAACGCACTTTACTTGTATTTGGGTAGATCTAATATGTGTTTAATACTTCAAGGAACATGTTGTTCAAGTCTAGTATTAAAGCCATGAAAATTGGACCAAGAAACAAGTGAAGAAAAGGTGTTCATTAAAGCTGGACAGATAGCTCGACAGCTGCTCAACACCTCTCGACAGCTGGCTATCTATCGAGCTCTTCAGTTGATTGTTATCGCAATCTCGACACCTTCTCGACAGCTGGTGGATCGATCGAGAAAGCTCCTGTCCCTTCGACAGCTTCTCAACACCTCCTCGACACCTAGCTATCTATCGAGGTTTAAAGCTCGACACCTACTATCTATTGAGGTTACGGGAAATCAGAATTTTCAGATCTGATTTTTGGGCCAGGCTTTTATATTTGTGTAGGGTTTCTTTTCTCACAACCCTAAACCTATATAAGGCTTATTTTAGAGGCCGTCATATAAGAGAATACAAGGAGAACATATGCAAAAGGTGACCGATGCCTTATTCTCTCTGAAAGAAGCTACTGCGTCTTTTGCGCCTTAGGATTTTGTAACCAAGTGCTTCTAGATCTTCATTGTTGATGAAGTGAAGAACTTTGCAACCAACATCTTCTTCTAGTTGGTGATTTAAGTCGCGTACTGGGATCCGCGCAATTGGTTAGTCACGTATTGGGATTCGTGCATCAAAGGGTGGCGTTCATATATTGAAGAGTTCAGAGGTTCTGAAGCGGTAGAAGGTTTCTGCTGTGAGTTCATCTACGGGGATTGTAGAGTCTAGGGACAAAAGTTTTGTACTAGATCTGAAACTTCTCTTTTCTATAGTGGATTGCTTTTCAAGAAGGTTTCCCCCCAGGTTTTTTACTATGAAACAAGTTTGTTTCATTGGTTTTCCTGGGTCATCATATCTTGTCTTATTTATTATTTCCGCTGCATGATTTTGACATGATATTGATGTTTGTTTGTTTTAACAAGTTTGATTCATAATAAATTTAATTAACAACTTGGGTTTAAAACTTGTTAATTCTATCAACCGGGGTCTATATTTCCCAACAAGTGGTATCAGAGCAAATTCACTCTGATTGGATTAATTTTCTGAGTGTGATCCTTGACCCCTGTTGTCATGGAATCTCTTGATTGTTTTGATGTGCATGATCTTGTGTTGAATGATGATGATGATATTCAAGATGCCTATTGCAAGCTTTATAATTTTTGTATGAAATCTCTTGAATATTCTACAAAATTGAAAGCTAAATTTAAAAAGGTCAAGCTTGAAAAATATGATTTGATTGCAAAATTGGATGAAGCCAATAATTTGAATGAGAATTTTAAAAATTAAATTTCATCTTAGGTGGACAAAATTAAAAGTTTGGAAGAGCAACTAGTTGAATCTAAAACTGAAATTGAAAAATTAACTAGTGTCAAACTTGTTGTTGAGCCTAACTCAAAAGAAAAGGATCTTTATATTCCCCCATTTAAAAGGAATAATGAAGAGTTGAAGGCTAATATTGCTAGGATAGACAAAGGTAAACAATCTGATGTTAATGCTGAAGTTTCTAAACCTATGTCTAAAACTCCTCCTAGGTTGAATGATAAATCTGAATTTGTCCCCATTTGTCATCATTGTCATGTTGTTGGTCATATTAGGCCAAATTGTCATAAGTTGAAGTCTCTATCAACCTCTAAGGTTAGACCTCCTTCTAGGAAGCCGAGTAGCTCTAAAACTGCTCACGTTTGTCACCATTGTGGTGTTTTTGGACACATTCGTCCTAATTGCTTTAAGTTGTATCCTCATAAGTAATTGTCCAAACGGTCACAGGTTTCCTCTCAAGGACCTACACCTTTGTTTGGAAAGTTATTAAAAGTTTTGAGCTTTTTAACTCAATTTCAGGAGAATTCTAATTCTTCTATGTCCTTTAGTGGACATACTAGGACACGTGCCTTTTCATCTTCACGGCCAAAGACTCGTGCTGTGCGGGTGAGAAAGGAGCCTAAGACTTAATTGTTTTTTCTGTTTGTCCTCTGCTTTAATTCTTTCTATCTAAAGTAGGACTTTCTTGCTTGATTTCTTATTTCTTTTTGGAATCATGTTTTCATGCACCTGCATTTTTCTTTCATGCATTCATGTTGTTTATCTGTTTTTGTTTGGTTGTTTAGTTTTTATTTTGTTTTGTTTTCAAAATAAAAATAAAAAGGAATAATCAGAAAATACAAAAACAGTGTGTGTTATGTGTACCTTGGATGGCCATTGAAACAAAGTTTTCTAAATTTTGTATCTTTTGTAGCTTAGATGAGCATCTCTATGCACAACTAAGCAAGTGAGTAACGTGTATGAGTAAGATTAAGTTATCTCTTAAAACTTAACACTCATATCACTCTTTTTGACGGGTAGGACTAGAAAATCCTAAGAGAAAGGCATAAATAACCATCTCACCACTGTTGCCCGCCAATCATAATATGACACATGTATGCTTTGGCATAGCAAAAGTGTAGTGTCAAAGACATCTGTATGCTTCGGCATAGCAAAAGTGCAATGTCTATGCTTAACATGTTGGGTATTTCTTTTCTCTCTCATATATGCTCATGCATGATATGCTTAAAAGAAAATAAAAAGCAAAAAAATTAAAATGCTTTAAATATGATTGCAAGCGTATTTTCTAGGAGATGTGGGAGTTATAGGATGTACCTCGAAGGTGATAGTCCCCATCAAACAGTTATGATTGTGTGTGAGTTAAAGTGTTTTTCTCATATCTCAAATCGTCATAACATATATACACTTATGCAATCTTGCGATGTTTTTCACACACAACATGCAATATTCTTTACTACTCTTGATACATGTGCAGGTACAATGTGATTTGGTCATCACAAGGTTTTACATGTGTTAATGTATGCTCACTAAACTGTTTTGACTTGTTTTTGAAATATAAAATTGGTTAGACTTGTTTAGTGTGTGTGTGTGTGTTTTGGATCTATGTGCTTAACTTTTTTCTTGTTGAGAGATTTGTTTTTCACATGTTTTACATCATTCTTTTATTTTGTCATCCATAGCATCTTATTTCATTACATTCATGCATTTATATGGATTCCTTGTGCCCCCTTGATCATCTTTATGTTTCTCAGGTTAAGCTGTCTAGCTTCTTGCACCCTTTGTCAATCATGACAAAAAGGGGGAGAAATTGTGAGTTGAATGTGGTTTCTTTTTATAAGATTCTACATGTTATGGGGAGAAATACATGTCTTTGTAAGGGGGAGATGTGTTTCACCTTGTTAGGGGGAGTGTTTACTTCCTTCTTCTTGTACCTTGGGTCTTGTGACCATTGTTTACATACATTGTGCTTATCTTTGTTATATGATATGATGATGTATGTCTTCTTCACCTACCTTACATGTGTTGTTTCTTTTCTATCTTCATACACATGATTCTTATACTTGTATGCAATATATTATTTCTGTTTCACACAAGATGTCTTGATGAGTTTTGTTTAAAGTGTTTCAGAAATACAGGTTGTCAAAGTCTACTTGCCATAAACTCTCTTCTTGCAAAGTTTTTCAAGAGTTTGTGTTAGGATAGATTTTATTGTATTCAACAAGTGAATATGAGTTGAGTGATTTATGACTTCTCTCATATCTCATTTGTTTGTTATGGTTTTGTCATGGATTGCCAAAGGGAGAGATTGTTAAGGACATGTTTTATATAGTTGGCTAATCCTTTGACAAAACACACTTTACTTGTATTTAGGTAGATCTAATATGTGTTTAATACTTCAAGGAACATGTTGTTCAAGTCTAGTATTAAAGCCATGAAGATTGGACCAAGAAACAAGTGAAGAAAAGGTGTTCATTAAAGCTGGACAGATAGCTCGACACCTGCGGACAGATAGCTCGACAGCTGCTCGACACCTCTCGACAGCTGGCTATCTATCAAGCTCTTCAGTTGATTGTTATCGCAATCTCGACATCTTATCGACAGCTGGTGGATCGATCGAGAAAGCTCAAGTCCCCTCGACAGCTTCTCGACACCTCCTCGACACCTAGCTATCTATCGAGGTTTAAAGCTCGACACCTCCTCGACACCTGCTATCTATCGAGGTTACGGGAAATCAGAATTTTCAAATTTGATTTTTGAGCCAGGCTTTTATATTTGTGTAAGGTTTCTTTTCTCACAATCCTAAACCTATATAAGGCTTATTTTAGAGGCCGTTATATAAGAAAATACAAGGAGAACATATGCAAAAGGTGACCGATGCCTTATTCTCTCTGAAAGAATCTACTGCGTCTTTTGCACCTTAGGGTTTTGTAACCAAGTGCTTCTAGATCTTCATTGTTGATGAAGTGAAGAACTTTGCAACCAACATCTTCTTCTAGTTGGTGATTTAAGTCGCGTACTGGGATCCGTGCAATTGGTTAGTCACATATTGGGATTCGTGCATCAAAGGGTGGCGTTCATATATTGAAGAGTTCAGAGGTTTTGAAGCGGTAGAAAGTTTCTGCTGTGAATTCATCTATGGGGATTATAGAGTCTAGGGACAAAGGTTTTGTACTAAATCTGAAACTTCTCTTTTCTATAGTGGATTGCTTTTCAGGAAGGTTTCCCCCCTGGTTTTTTACTGTGAAACAAGTTTGTTTCATTGGTTTTCCTTGGTCATCATATCTTGTCTTATTTATTATTTCCGCTGCATGATTTTGACATGATATTGATGTTTGTTTGTTTTAACAAGTTTGATTCATAATAAATTTAATTAACAACTTGGGTTTAAAACTTGTTAATTCTATCAACCGGAGTCTATATTTCCCAACACTTGTTATTCAACCTATTCATGGCCATGTCTAGTTGTTGTAACCCACACTAAGGCCTAGTTCTTAAACCCATTCTCTATAAATCTATTGTATTTGGCTAGCTAGGCCTGAGTCCACTCATCCAATAGCAGAAGTGCTCCAACCCAGACCCTACAATTGGAGTGTAGTAGTGGTACACTCATGCAAGCTCCAAGGGCATATAAAGCATGAGTGGGGCGCTTCCTTAGGCGATGTGGGACAACCCCACCCCTTGGGAACAAAACTGTCACACGCTTGGCACTGTGGGGGAGATACAAATAGATGGGCGGTGGTCGTTATCTTAACACACCTCAACCCAAAAAGCGCTTTTTTGTAGGGGAGAATTTTTTGTTCAGCCCCTGCAAGCCATTTGTCCTCTTTGGAGAGCCAAGTTTGCAAGGTTTTGTTACGAAAGGGTGAGAGTTCAGGATCTTCACCTTAAAGGCTTTACACCTTAGTCCCACATCACCTAAGTATGCGCCCCACTCATGCTTTATATACCCTTGGAGCTTGCATGAGTGTACCACTACTACATGTAGTAGTGGTGCACTCATACTTCATACTTGCAAAATTTTTAGAAAATTAAAAATCAATAGTTATGTCATCAAAAAATTATTTAAATTGCAAGTTTTTATAATTTAAAATTATGCATAAAATATAAGTTTACATATCATATGAAAAATAATATCTGATTGACACAAAATTTAACATGTGTATTAAGAGCGTAAAGGACAAGCAATTTAACGATTAGATTTTTAAGATATGTAGTTGTAAGGACGCAGTTTGGTTCCTATGCCCAAAAAGTAATAGGATCTAGGCCCAAATAGCCTAATACAATGAATTTGTAGAGAGTGTGTTAGAAAACTAGGCTCTAATGAGTTTAATAACAATTATAGTGGATCCAGACGACAAGAAAATAAAGATAAACTGGTTTTATCCAAAGAAAATTGTCATCGGCTCAATCCGAAGAGGTTAGTTCTTATATATGATTCTTTTGAATTTGATTACAAGTCCAGTTCTTATTGCTACAATGTTTTTCTCCTAATCTTTCGATCCCCCTTTCTCAAGGTATTATTTCTCTTTTATACTGCCTTCCTTCTTTCATCTCCACCCTCCACATGTAGACCAGGTTTCTGACGTTGATCCCTATCCTATCAGCACCTTCCTGAAGTCTCTGAGAGTAGCTGTAAGGCTGAAAATTATTGTTCAGGTATCACTTCCACATTAATGCGACCAGAGAGTTAGTTACAGAGCATTCAATGCGGTGGTAACAGTTTTCTCTTAGATATTTCATAGTTCTCCTTTGTCCTGTGCCTTCACAATGTGTATCCTTATCAATAAAATCTTTCGAAACGTTGCTTTGGATGGTAGACCAAACTTTCGGACCTCTGCTTGGCTCAGCCGAGGAGGCATTCCTCCTCAGACCACCTTCTTGGACCCTTATGACCAAATTCTATTTTTTCATTCACTAATGCGGACTTCCATGACAGCGTTTACTCGTCCTTGGACTACTAGATGTCCTCGGATTAAGCCCTTGGCCCAACATATATGTAGATATATACTATTGGGCCTATCATACCTACAGTAGTAATATTTGTTTTATTGAGTAAGGTAGTAGCCTTAGGCTATAACCAATTTTGTAACTAAATTTTGTCTTTTTAGATATAGTTATACTTTTTTTATGAGAAGATATAGTTATACTCTTTGATAACTCTCAACAAATAAATTTAAACTTATAATATATCACAAAGTAATAAACCTACCAATAATTCACACTTAGTATATAGTTTCATCTTCTATAAATTTAATAGGAAAAATGTATTACTTATTAGCGTCACATAATTCATAATACTATCTATCATTATTCAAACAAATATATAAACATAAATCCTAGGTTCAAAATAGATGTGTAAATAAATACTCTATTTTGCAATCATTAAAATTCACTTTTCTAGGACAAAATAGTAATTTTACTTAGGTAGAAAATTCTATAATTGACCTCAACATTCAAATTCATAGTGTATAAACTGGGTTTTCACCTTTCAACATTCAACATTCAACATTTAAATCGACAAAATAGTAAGGTCATTGTTGAATTACGGATAAACTGGTTTTTCTGAGTGAAAATCCATATTTTGACCTAGGTAATATGAAAGGTTGATTTTTATTAGTTAAGGTCTTACCATTGGTACTATGCATGTGTAGGAATGTCATGATTAATTTCAATTGGCCCTTCAAAATATTACTATTGGTTTAAATCATGATCAATGATAACATGAAAGTACAAGAAAATCCAATATGTAATTTCTTGAGTTATCTCAAATAATTATTTTATCTTGTTTAATAATGTACTTACCTTAATTAATAATTTAAAGAAAAAAAATTTCATTTGGGAGACTTAATCAAGAAAAAGTCCATAACAAGAGCAACCACATCAACATGTGTAAACTCTTGCAAAATAGAAAAAGTTACCAATTTTACACATTTTAACCCAAAAAAACACCCACATCAGTGGGTGTAAAATTGTGCATTTATACACAATTGCTACAGTAACCATGCATATATGCATGGTTACTATAGCTCTCCTCACCTCACTCTCTCATTTTCAGCTTCTACTCTCACCTCTCTCTCTTTTATCTCCGATTCCTCAATCCAGCCTCACCGACACGATTAGTACAGAAAGGAGACTTTGCCTAGGGTTTTCATTAGAGGGAAGCAATCGGAGGGTTTGCCTCAAGCACTTGTTCGAAACCGACGAGGTCTAGGCCTCAAGCACTTGTCCGGTTCGCGTCATGCACGAAATCTATTTTGGATTCAAAGTTTGGTCACTGGGTTGATGGGTGGGTTGATGATGGTGGGTGGGTGGGTGGGTGTGGATTGATCTGAAGATGAATATTTTATTTGAATAAATGTGTATAATAGACAAACTAATGTAGGTGTTTTGTAAAAATGGGAGTGCAAAATAGAAAATGTAAGTTTTAGATGTGCAAATTTACAAAAATTTTGCATCCACTAATGTGGATGCTCTAAGTGGAAAACTTTGAATTTTTTTTCTTAATAATAGTAGACCTAATCGAAACATTAGTAATTATTAGTGTAGATTGACATTTGTGAGTGCCTTTTTGCGCTATCAGGCTAAGGCTTTCTGTAGAGGGTTGAGAAGCTGAGCCTGACTCTTTTCGCGGGATTCCCTTAGAACCAGTCTGTGCACAAGACCAAACACTCCAAACAAAGAGAAATATATATAAATATATATATATATATATATATATATATATGTATATGTATATAGTAATATCAAAATAACTGTTAGTCTAAGAATGTTGGCAGCTGAAATAAATAATAATAACAGCAAACAGAATAACAAAAGTAAAAATGTTTTCCACAGGATATATACTATAAAGAGTCCAAACTCCAACTTACTTAACCTTATTACTTACAAGACCATAAAGTTATGTAGTTTGGAGAATGGGTCAGAATAGCTATCATCTTGATTGAGATGACAGAGAGTATGGTTTTGTATGAAAGAGAGAAAAATTTGCCTAGTGATGCACGTTAGATTTGTCGTGTATACTCTACTTTCTCCACTCTCTATTCTCTTTTACATTTCCCTTTCTTGTCCTCTTTCTCTCTTCTTTCACTTTCAACTCATTATTCTGATTCTCTTGGTTACTGTGTTCTTCTTGTTCTCCGTTGTCTGATGATTGTTGTTGTGTTGTTTCCCATATTCATGGATATTGTTCCTTTTATACCCAAGATCAATCCTAGGTGATTTCCCCTTTCTTCCCTTACTTTCATCAACCATTTTATCTGTTGTAGGCATTCAACCAATACCCACAGCGTATCATTCTGGTTGTGTATAAATGGATTCACTCCACTACCTTTTGGCCGCTAGAAGTGGATTTAGTCCCACTACTTGCTTAGCCGACAAACTTTTTTCCACTTTTGGGCAAAAGTCAATCCAGACAAAATACCACTATTTCTCTCTTTCTCTTAACGACAAACCCTCATTAATCTCTCTTGTCCTCACTTCCTAATATGCATTAGATAGTTCCCACCAATTTCCTACCTATTTTGGTAAGTACGTATACCCAAAAAGCATCTCTCAAAAGGGGTTTTGGCAGGATACCAAAAACTAGGTCTTTTTCCCCCCTTCACCAAACCACGCCCTTTATTCCTCTTTAGTTGTGGGTCATGCCTCACTTGCATTGGTTGGGTTGTAGGTCAACAGGGCTCCTGCTGCTCCACTTCCCGTTCTTTGGCTTCTTCCTCTTCATGCGTTTTCTGCGGCTTTTGATTTTGTCTTGTTTCCTCTTCACGCGTTTTCTGCCACTTTTGATTTTGTCTTGTTTCTTCATGCACTTCGTGCCACTATGGCTTTGTCTTGTTTCTTCGTGTATTTCCTACCGCGGTGGTTTTGCATAGTTTCACCTTGCTTTACTTCTACAGAATCGGAATTCATCATTATCCCCTTACACAAAGGCATTATGAGCTTTCTACCATATATTGGGTTAGGCTTGCCGAACCCATTTGCTTTCGTTTATCTTCATTTATTCACTACATTAGGTTGGTCTTGCTAACCCTTTTACTTTCTTTTCTCTTCATTTATTCTGTTGGACCTCATTTATTGGGCTCTATTTTGTTTCTCTATCTTTGGGTTTTTCTAATACCCATTTTACTCCTCAAGAAGGGCCTCTTATTACTCATCTTTATTCTCAACATTACTCTTCAAGAATGGCCTCCTATTACTCTTCTCCCAAAAGAGGTCCATGGGCCTACCTTTGGGCTTTATTTTTCATTCTCAAATTACTCTTCTTTTTTAGGCCATCACTTAGACTTTATTTGTGCATTCACTTCACTTTAGGCCTTTAGAATATAGCCTGATTACTATCTCTTTGCTCATACTCTAACTCATCTCTTGGAGGCTTTGTTGGGCTTTTCTCCTCATGGGCTTTTGGATGCAAATTTGCAAAAATGGGTATCAACAACATTCTAGTTCCAAGGTTTTTAATTTTAGCTCTATTTTGTTTCTAATTTTTTACAATTTTGTACATGGGAGAAAAAAGCAAGATTTGATCTCTAAATGCACAACCCAAAGCCTCAAAAACACTTCTCTGTAAAGAGGGGGAGGCAACTTAAGCGAAGGAGGTTCATAATTATTCTACCTAGGCATAGTTTAGAGTTCTCGTACTTAAGAACCTTACTACTACCAAAACCCACGAACTCTCATCACCATGTTTGTACATCCATCGATAAGTAACACCATGGACATCACTTAATTCCCTTAAGAATCCATAGATCACATCATTAACACGAGTTTCAAGTCCTTTTCTTGGTAGATCAACCAATAATCTTTGTCAACAGATGGAAGCATCCAACCAAACCACACATCTACTCCATTAAAATTCATAGGAAGAGAGTTAATGAATTTAGAAAGAGAAAGAAGGAGTTTTGTGACTAAGGAAATCCAAGGAGGAAGGAAGCAGCATGATGATCAAAGTTCATATATGTTCATGATATCCGGCACGTTCAAGGTTTGAGGATTCGCCACTAAAGCTTATCAAGAAGAGCGTACGTAACATGCAGGTATAACTTTCAATTCTTTTGGTTATTCTCGTCTATGATATATAGCATATGCTTTCAGGATTAGATTTGAATGGGCTAGAATTCTTGTATGAACTTGATTTAGATCTGTTTCTCAAAAAAAAAAAAAAAACTTGATTTAGATCCGTGCCATGATAACATGTTCATCATCACACGATTCATATGTTTCATGCATCATATTTTCATATGTATATTAAGGTTTGTCTAATTTCATGAGACTTTGAATTTAAATGATTGACAAAATATGTCTTTTTCATTGAAATCTTGAAGTTGAATAAAAAAAATTTCCTTATTCAATTCATGCGTTACTTCATAAAATTCCAGCATAAAATTAAAAATAAATAAATAACCAAAAATAAAATGCTTTCTTTGCACATGTTACATCACTAACGTACATGTCATCTAGCTAGAATAGGTTTATATGCTTTCTTTTTACACAAAATATGAGAGAATTCAAATAAAATATCAAATTTACATATTTAATATTAATTATATACCATATATGATTATTTGAAAATTTAGAATATAATTTAAGCATATTATATAAATTAAAATAATTTATTATTTAAAAAAGTGCTTAAATGATTAATGAAACCCAATTTTTTTATAAGACATGAAACATATAAATACAATTCACCAATTCAACCAAACTCATAAAACATATAAACACAATCCACCGATTCAACCAAACTCGATCCATGTGTGTGAGTTGAGCTGGATTGGAAATCCGTAAATTCTTGACCCATGTGTGAGTTCAGCTGGATAGGAAATCCGTAAATTTGACCTAACCCTACTCATGTAAACCATACGTTGCTATCCATGACTGAAGTTGAGTGCTAAATTAGGTCATGCTATCTGTCCTAACCCTACTCATGTAAACCATACGTTGCTATCCATGACTGAAATTGAGTGCTAAATTAGGTCATGCTATACACATTTTGCATGTCAGCTTGATATGTCACCAACCCATACAGAATCGGTCCACTACACTCAAAAAGTGAATTCAGTTCGCAATTGCGAGTTCTAGTGGCTACCGACTTTCGGCTAACAAAGTTTGCCAACCCTCAAATGAATAGTGTGAATTTAAGCAGTACGTTATGCTACTAAATTCAAACGAGATGGAACTGATCGATTATTCAACATGTGCCCCCCACAATTGGGTTTACGAATCTGATCGAACTTAATTAAATTTCACGTGCAGGAAAAATGTTAGACAAAGCAACGGAAAGGTTTTTCTTTTCTTGGTTGAAAACTTGGAACTAGTTAAAAGCTAATATTATAGGATAGGTAATACAAAAATTAAAGCTAATTACGCTACAAATTAAGAAACATAGATATATATACACATGCTATCATTAATTAACTCAAAAATCTTAGATCTACAACAAGAAATCCATTAGCTTTGTTAGTGGAAATGCAGTGTTAATTGCCTTCTTTGCTTCCTTAGAGCAAGATGAACCCGTAGAGGTAGAAGGCTTATAGCACAAAAAGAAATTCCTAGAACCCAAATTTATCAACTTCTCCTCCGGCTTCAAACCTGCACCATCCACACAAAACCGGTCAATGTTAATTTATTGATAAAAAATGAACATGTATAGTGGCATAATTAAGATAAGAAGACAAGCTCTGTTAATATATAGGCACTTTTCCAAAATTTTCGAACACTCAAGTGAATAAAAGGAACAATAATGCCACTCTAAAATGACGTTAATCACTGTGTCAATAGTTTCACACAAAGGGACAACCCCAGGTTTTGCGTTACTCACTGTGTCAATAGTGCATTCATCGATGTTAATATAATTAATATATATAACTCAAAACAGTATATATTTAAAATCATCACAAATTAGGCATCAACGCCACTCTAAAATTACTATTTGCAAGTCTAGATCCAATATGAAAAAAGTTCATAAAGAAAAGAAAGAATAAAAAACTTTGCGTGTGGAAAATTGCGAACAAAAGACTAAAGTAAAAGGAAAAAGACGGAAAAAAAAAACCAGAAAATTTCTTTCTACACTCCCAACCCCACCAAAATATAAATCTACAGTTCCCAGACAAAAAAGCTTCATTCTGGAAGCCCAAAAGGCAACAAAAAAATATATTTTTACATAAAAATGCAAATTTTTACCGTACTTTTGAGTTTTTAACTCGGACATATTTCTACACCACTTTAACAATAATACTAAAAATCTTTATCCAAATGGCCATAACTTATTGATTAGAGAAAGGTTCTGCTTCTTTTGTATTGCTGTGAAGCAAGGCAATCATCTCTTTCTCATTTTAGGTGTAAGAATTTCATTTCACAGATAAGATTTTATTTAATTTTCGAGATGCCATATCGTTTGATAGACAAATTAAAGAAAACCGACACACAACACAGTCACTGTTGTAAATCCAAAAACAACAGAGGGGGTTTCATGCAAATTCGAGATAATTCTCCAAAAAATGGCCCACTGGCCACTACGAGTCTCTAAGTAAAAGTTGATTGCAATTATTATTGTTGAGCTGCGTGGATGGTGCAGATTGATTCATTGAAACTATATTATACGTGTTATAAAGTTGAATTCAGAACGAAGAAACTAGCAGTGTTTGGAAATGTATTTTGAACAATAATTTTCAGTATTTAATCTATTTTCACACACTTTCAGTCAAATGTATTTAAAAAAATATAAACAACATTATTAACACATCATTACTAACATGTTTTTGTTACAAACTAGTACGAGGTATAAATTATAAAGTGAAAAGTTGAAAAACTCACTCTCCAAGCTGAACTGGGAGTAGTGAAGGTCGAAACAGTGTGGATCAGTCTCCGGCAGCAAAGGCCTCCTCTTCTCCCTCGCGTAAATCTCAAGCGCCGTCTTCGTCAAATCCCGGACCTTGTTCTCCGGCGATATCACCACATGTATCGGCCCCAAGCTCCTCTCGATCGTCACGTTTAGCAGCAACTTCGTCAGCCTAGGAGATTGTGACCCACCACCAGTCTCCGGTGCCGGAGAAATTCTTCTGGGGACGGTGATGAGGCCTCCTCTGCTGCGAACGAGGTCGGTGTGCCTCTCCGGCGGGAAGGTCTGCATGGACCTGTAGTAGGAGGAGGAGGAGGAGTTCGACGACGAAGGAACCCTGACGGCGCCGTCGCAGGATCGCCGGTTAAACGTTAGAGAACGTGGATTCATGGAGAGAAATATAGGGATTCGATTCGAATCGAATAGAGGTTTGAACTTTGAATTTGAAGAATGTGTGTTGTGTTTGTTTGGTGCAGCGTTTGTTTGTTTATTAAGGAAGAGTTGAAAAGACAGAGACAGCGTTCGAGAAATGTGAAGTGAAGTGAAAGGTTTTAGTTTTAAGCGAAGTTTCCTAGAAACTGACTTGCTTCAGACTGTCCTTCAATGCTTTGCTTATTTACATAAATATCAAATCACGTGACTAGATTTGATTGATAATAATAATAATAATTTAATTCCTGAAACAAAATGTGAGAGCGTCGTAAATAGTAACAATTTACAATAGGACACCATTTTTTTTTTTTTTGGGGGTAAAATGATAAATCAATTGTTGAAGCAACGGTCACGTGAATTTGGATATTTTTATTGGAAATTTGTATCAGAGATTCAAAAATACTAGTAAATTTCATGTGAACAACAGCTTTATTTGTCAAATAAACATTTTTTTAGTTGTCACAGACTCAGATATTATATATTTTTAGGGAAATTATTGGACCTTTGAAGTAAAATGAGATGCAAAAATTGAGTGTATTTTTCAGGTGCTTGGACTTTTTTTTATCCTCTTTCGAGAAGAATTTTGTAACTTTTATAAAGAAAATTAAGCCAAAATCTATCAATATTATGTGCAATAAAATTACCATGTCTTCTAACATGAAAAAAACTTACATCAATAAAGGAACGTGTTGGAATTTTTACCTTGTTAATCAGATGATCATATGAAGCAAAAGAATCGGCATCACTTATCAAAGATTTGATGACTACTTCCTAATCACCCTCGAGGATGATGGAAGAAATGTTTATTTCCTGAGCAAAAAGTAAAGCTCTTAGGGTACCACTTTACATGAGAATTATTATCATTGACATCTAAGGTGCTAAAACTAAAAAAAAAAAAAAAAAAAAACTATTTTAGCCCCCCAAATACCAAAAAACATCTTATATCTAAGTTGCCAAAGTTAACAAATCTAAAATTTTATCAACTTGATATAGTAAACTGCTACTAGAAAGTTACTGCTTCTTTTTATTCTCTCTCTCTCTCTCTCTCACAACGGCTCTTGTGGATGGGTCGCGTCGATAATGGCAACGACTCTTGTGGATGGGTTGTGTCAATAATGGCTCTCGCGACTATGATATGGTAGGTTCGTAGATTCGTGGGTCATGGTTGATCTGATCTTTGGGTTCGTGGATTGTGGTGTTAGATCTAGGTTTTTGGTCATTGTGGTGGTTGATTAAGTTTGGTCTAGATTTTTGGTTGGGTTGATTAAGATGGACCAATGGCAATTGGTTGAGGTTTTTTGGGTTTTTAATTGGGTTGATCACAGTGGATTTTTTTTATTAGGTGTCAGTGGTGGTGGTGGATCATGGTGATTCTGGGTTCAGATGGTGTCGTGGGTGATATGAACTAGTGGATGATCATGATAGTGTCATGGTTCCGATGGTTGTTATAGTGAAATGAATTTTTATTGGATTGTTTATATTATTTTAATGGGTTATATCTTAAAATATGAGATGACAAGTAAAGTGTATTATTAAGTGAGATGTTAAAATTATCTCAAAAAAAAAAAAAGTGAGATGTTAAAATAGATAAACTAACTTTTTGGGGTGTTAAATAAATTTTGTAATAACCCCATGTGAATGCTCTAAAGATGGCAATAAGATGGGATAATCAGATTATAGTTGTTCAGCCTCATTTGGCGTAGAAGATTTGCGTGGGAAAATAAGAAAATACTGACATATATGAGGGCAAGATTTGCTGAATAGTACCATTTTAGAAAGAAAAAAATTGGTGAATAGAATGCTATAAAGATGGCAATAAGATGGGATTGGCCAAGTGGTTGGGCACTTGGCCTCAAAGTGGCTGTCTTGGGTTTGACTAGGAGCTCCCTAGTTCAAGTCCGGGCAACAGCACTTTGAAAAAACTCCCTGGGCCAGCGATTTACCCCGCTATGGGCCCACCCGTCGTGAGCAGTGATTAGTCTCTGGTTGAAAGCTTTGAGGAAACACTGTGGGAAACCAAAAAATAAAAAATAAAATAAGATGGGATAATCAGATTATAGTTGTTCAGCCTCATTTAGTGTAGAAGATTTGCGTGGGAAAATAAGAAAATACTGACATATATGAGGGCAAGATTTGCTGAATAGTACCATTTTAGGAAAAAAAAATTTGGTGAATAGCACACAAACAAAGTTAATTAGTTAAGTAAACTGTTTTTGGAACTCGAATTTGTCAGACTCGAATTCCAGCCCAAACTCTAGTTTTAAAAACAGTCTACTTAACTAATTAACTTCATTTGTGTGTTACTTTCCTAATTTTTTTCTAAAAACATGCTATCCAGCAAATTTTGTCCCACATATGAGAGTAAAATAAATATGAAAAATTTGAGAAATACGGTAAGATTACTAATAGAGAAAAACTGAGTATTTTGAAAATGATAATGAGAAATGTTAGGTCAAGACGAAATAGGATATGACATTTTGTCATCTCTAATGAGAAATATATAATTTTACTCGGTTTATTAATCAATCTCGTATAATAAGCAATTATGGCGTTAATTCATGTATCTCATATCTCTTTCGGTACATATGTTATCAGTTTAAAATTAATAAAGTCCGCTTAGTATTATAGTAGTTGTCATTGTAAATGATTGAGATTAAAAAATTGAGTTATGTTCCAAATTAATATCTAGGATATATAATTGTACTTTATCTTTGCATCAAAACATACCTAGGAATTTACTAACTATTGAGTACATACTTACGTACAAGTTATTACTTCAAATCAAAGCAATAATAAAGATAGTAAATTCATATATATAATTAGCAAAGAGAGAGCTAACTAATCAGTTCGTACCATATACAAATGTACGATATATACTGAATGGGACGGGTCAAGTGATGATGCCAACCATTTAGGCTATAACTAGCTATTACATTTTCCAAGTCCGATCATAACCAGGGAAGGCTGGAATTTGGAGTCAGTGAAATCTATTGTCCAGCTATAAAAGAATAAAGTTTATGCAGAAACTTATAACTAGATATACAATTCTCTCAGGTATATATATATGTTTGTTTTTGTACATACCAGGGATGCACGTAAGCAAAAACAAATAAAGGCACCCCCACCGGACAATCCTTCAGCAAAAATAGGTGCAGGGATAGGGATTTCAGAGTGTGGCACAGTGTGGTATGCCACACTCAATGCTATATTGTCGCATGGCAAAGGAGGTTGAAGAGATTCTGTCACTTTTAGGCTAAGTGTCTATACATGCCGCACTTTGAAGAGATCATGTATTACTGTATTCTCTGTCAACAGTAAAGACACCTGTACTCCATAAGGGAAATTATACTCTCCATTTTATAGCCTTAGGGCTAATCGGATTTTAATTTTATGCTCTGCGTTGTTAATCCATGACAGTGAAACTTGGAAATACAATAACATAATAGAAAAGGGTAATTATACTATACCCCTACTTGTGATTAGATCGGTTTTCACCTTATTTACTCAGTTACTCACAATGGAGGCTCCAGGAATTTTTTCTAGGGGTCAGCAATGGAAGAATTAGGAATTTGCCATTTGTCATGAGGGGCGAGTAAAAAATTAAATGATTACTCTTTTTTTCTATATATACAACTTCCATACTATATACAATAATCTAAAATAATATTTTAAATACAATTTAGTATATAATACAACTATATTATACAATAGTCTAAAACTGTTATAAAATAGGTAAGACAACAACTATTGAATGTATAAACTAATATAATTAAATTACTAATCATACATTTTTGTCAAATTAATAATAACTTATTATATTTATATGTAATATCAATTATATAAAAATATATGATAAAGAAGGAGAAGACTAGTAACACACTTAGGGGTAAGACTAGGAGTAAATATGAAACTAAGAAAAAAAATAGTAACTGATATAAGTTTTTGCTTTTAAAATGGATGACTTCTTAACCATACACATAGACAAAGTCATTCTCTTGGAATTGGAGATTAAAAAAAAAAAAAAAAAACCTAAGGAAAAAAATAGAAGGGAGAAAGCAAGATAGAGAGAATGAAGAAAAAATTACAGATATAGATACAGATTTGTACAAATTTTTTGGTTGTAACAATGATGCAATTTTTTTGTTAATGAAGAAGAAAAGTGAAAGGAAAAATAACTTCATTTCATTGTCAACTACAACGTAAGCCAGAATCTTGGAAAGAATATTCAATTTTTTTTTTTAATGAATGAGCAAAATTTTAGGAACTGACACAATACTTTAAAAAAAATTCCACAGCAAAATCTAGGTGATCAATTGTTAAAGGTAGATAAAAAATATTGTTAGTTGTGGGTTCATATAAAAAACAGTTACAACTTGCTTCATATTATTGTAAAAATATTGTGAAATTAAAATTAAGATGATCATATCCAAGCTTCAAGCTTCAAGCTTATTTCAATTGGGTTCAAACAAAATTTAGGATTAGGGTGTTCAAATTTTTATTCTAAAGGGTCAAGATGACAAAATTTAAAAATTTTAATATATAAAAATTTTGTTTGGGCCAGGTCAGGAGATTCATTTGAACCCCTGGCCTTAATGTAAGGCTACCCATGCTTAATAATGGTTTGAAAGTTGACATTTTACTCAACTAAGGTCACTTTTGTTAGGAGTTATGTAATCCACTTCTGTTTATGTAACCCACTTATGTTAAAAACGGAGTAAGTATATATGTTTGCTCCCTTTTATGTCTCTTTTCTCAACAACCCAAAAAAAAAAAATCAAAAAGTGGTATTGGTAAAAAAAAGTTATGCAATGTCTTTGCATTTTAAACTTGTGTTTATACTTGCTATATCAACCACAAACATTAAAATTTACACAACAATTTTAAATTTTGTGGACACAAAAAGATATGGAAAGAGAAAGATTTGTATGGGTCAGGGTTAGCAAGAGCTAGAGAGGGTAGATACGGGAGAGGCGACAGGAGCGACAAGAGGCAGAGGGCAAAGGCGAGGGAGAGGTAGCAATGAGCAAAGTGTTGAAGCCCTAGCGGTCGAGATCTATGACCAAGACAACGATGATAAAAAGGCAAAGTCATTTGAGAACTGATGGAGGTGGATCTTCATTTGGATGACTTGATTTGAGGTTTCTGGGTTTTGGGTTTTGAGTGCGGTTGGTGGACTTGGTTTTTGCCTTTTTGGGTGTGAGGTTCTAGGTTTCGATGACTTGGTTTGGTGGTGGGTTATGAGCTTGCCCTGATGATTGGTTTGTTGCCCAAAAGCTAATTTTGCGTGGATGTGAGCATTTTTTCCAGAAGGAGATGCTTTGCCAAGTCTATTCCCAATATGGGTCTTTACTCTTTTTCCATGTCTCTTTGGAAACCTATTAGTGATAAGATTGTTACTTAGAGTGGACTTGGAAGTAAGAATTTTGAGTGTTTGAGTAACAAGAGAATCAAAGGTTTGTTAAGGTTAGAAGCAAAAATAATTTTCTTGTTGATGATGTTTTAGCTTTGGGAGAGGTAGAGGGATAAGAATTGGGTTTGACATTAAGGGCTAGCAGCTTGTTTTGGTTGGATAATTTTTACTGCGCTAATGATAAGAAGAAAATGAAGTTAACAAGGTTGATTGAAATGTTTGGATATACAAAGCTGAAATGGGTTATGGATGAGAAGATGGAAATGAGATATAGATTATATTTGTTCTTAATTTTTACAAAACCCTAATTGTTAGATCTTATTTTCTCATTTTTTTTTAATGTTTTTATTTTCTAATATTTTTATTTAGGTGAAGAGAAGCATAAAAGGAGAACAAATATGCATATTTACCTCCATTTTTAAGAGAGGTGGATTACAAAACCCCTAACGAAAATGACCTGGTAAAGTGCCAATTTTCAAACCACCTATTTGCCCCTAATAAAAATCTAATAACTGGTAATTTATTTTATCTCCATCTTTTTCTGCCTCGTATTAATATTTCTATCTTTTTCTCTCCTTTCCTTTTTCATCCTCTTACATTTTCTTTCCTTGACTCTTTTTTTTTTTTTTTTTTTTTTTTAATATCATTTCTATCAAATAAAGCCATTTGTTTTAGGTGATATAAGACAGACTAAAATTGGGAATGACTTTTAGCTTCAAACCTTAGCGACAGAAAGTGCAAACTGATGGTCACAAGTGCAGCTATGTGAATAATACTGATTGGAACTTATTGGAACCGATTGGAACTTATTGAGATCGAATCCGAAGTCCGAACTTGCACGCCTTGCTAGGTCAAGTTACCTAATCCAAATCGATTATCATTGCATAAATTATTGTTTGAGTAATGCAATGAAACAACAACAAAAAGCTACAACAATTTCATAATATTCTCAAATTAACATTCTAAAAATTTTAAATTAGAGATTGTTGTGGGCACATATATGTATGAGTTAGTATAGTAATTGGAGATTATGTCCTTAGCATTATCCATAAATTTTCTGGTATCTTAGCACCGTAATGCTAACGCTAATGATAGACTGTAATAATTCTAGCTTATGACAAAATCACTATCTGATATTTTTTAACCATATCATGAAAATATACACATACAGATTTCAGGGTGGTCGTTAAGAAATTTAAATTAAACAAAATTTAATAAAAATAAAACTTGAATAAATTATCATAAAAAAAAAAATCTCCAATACATAAAGTTTTAAAATTTCCTTTTAAAATTTTCTTCTATGAGTTTTTCATATTTGAAATTAATAGCTTCATTATTAATACTATTAGTTACATCTTTTTCAATACACACAACCAAGTAATCATTAAACTACTAATCTCTCATTCAATTACCAAAATCTTGCTTAAATAAGTAACAATATAAACAAAATGCATCATCATTTTTGATAATATGTTCCAACCAATATTTTGTATTCTTTAATCATGATTAAATCAATGCAATGCTCCACTAATTTCTTTTTTAGGGAAATCATGGTTAAGAGGTTGACAAGAACTTCATTGTAAATATACTCTATTTATTTTCTCCTTATCATTAGGATAAAAAGATGAGACATTTTCTCATAGCCTAGGATCTAAAAGAAGATTATTCAAGTGAATACGAATTTGCTTAGAAAATAAATTTTGCAATAAAAGTGATTTCCTTATAAGAATTTGCTTAAGAGAGTATGTTGTATGTAGTATAGCTTGCTCCACCCTCCCTTAAAAGTTGTCGTGGCTTTTGAGTGAAGTTGTTGTGTGCTTTTGTGTTAGAACCCCTTTTTTCTCTCCCTTGTGTGTGTGTGTGTTTGTTTCTCCAAAAAAAAAAAAAAATTGTCAATAGTGTTAACAAAAGAATAGAGGGTAAACTATAAGTTCATTCAAAATATTCAACTTAGGCATTAAACCATTACATTAATCATGTTCAATAAAGTATTGAAACATTATTTTAGTGCATATGCGTATGTACGAGATGTATCACTTAAATCCAATAAATTTAGCTAAAGACTAAAGCAAGCACTAACCAACTAGCTATTAGAAAATATGCATTTTTTATATATATAAAAATAGCAATTTAAAAATACGTCTTTTGAAAAAACAATTTGAAATATCACAATTAAACATTTGATTTGATCTTTTAGGCTAATTTATTTGTTTGGACAATATTTGAGAAATGTTATTTCCACAAAATTTTCACAACAAACCCTAGTTGGCAATTGTTATTTGTGGGGGGTGAAAAGCCCAACCTAACTTATTGGGCCCAATGCCCTATTTGAAGACTACTGTTTATCCGAAAAGATGAAAACACTCGAGAAGAAGCTCATGAAAAAGAAGCATGTCTGGAGAGGAGCATGGTCATAATCCGAGGAGACATTCAGTTTTTTCGAGGAGGCCATTATCCTCGGATCCGAAGAAACTTGGTCCGGCAGGCGTCTGGGAAGCTCAAATGATCCCCCTGACAAGTGTAACGATAGAGATGCACCTCAGACACGCATGAAGATAGTAGGAACGGAGAAATATCTAGAAGACAAACTTCAACCACCACATTAAATGCACTGCACCTACTTTCTTGGCTGCATTAATGTGGAGAAGACCCTTGAACAGTACACTCTCAGCTACTGCCACTCACGCAAGGCTAAAAATGATACATGATGGGACATGCACTCAAGTTGGCGTCTAGATGATGAACAAGTGGACGATGAAGATGAAGGGAGGGGGTACCATATAAGAGGGAGATGCCTCTGATAATGAGGATCGAAGAAAGAAAGTTAGAAAGGAGAAAACTCCATTACCGTAACTCTAAGAATTGTAACCCACGTTCATTCAATACAAATTCATCTTCGGACGTCTATGTTTGCATTCGTCCGAGCACGATTGAATGCTAATTTATTCACAAGCACTGCAGCCCAATACTGTTTAATTCATTACTAGCCTAGCTCTTTCACCTACTCTCTACAAATTTATTGTCTTGGGTTCATTGGACTCACAATCCATACCTGTTGGGCTTGGGCTACGAAAATTGACCCTACATTATTAATTCTAATTTACATATCACTGAAATTGTTTTTTTGTTCATCAGTAACAACCTACTACTTTTGATTTATTGTAAAAATATTGTAAATATAGCATTTTTTGCAATTTTTTGGTTCAATCTTTAACAAACCAAAATTTTGGAGAGGTCAAATTTTATTTTTAATGGGCTCAAATTTTTATTTTGGATGTTCAAGTTTTTTTTAGGGTGGTCAAGTTTTTTTTCTAGAGTGGTCAACAACCCATATTAATTTAAATATCATTTTTTTAAGGTATAAAAAAAATTCCCAAGTTCAGGGTGGTCCTGTGACCACCCTGGATCATACACAGCACTACCCCTGTTACCCTGTATATAGACAAACCCTAAGGGTCCGTTTGGTTGGAGAGGTGAAAAAAATATGTGGATAGAAAAGTTTTTAGTTTTCCCTTGCGGTGTTTGGTTTAAGAGTATAAAAGTTGAGAGATAGAAAATATAGTTTGTATAAATTTACTTCCATGCCCCTAATAGATAAAAAAAATAACAAATAAGAAAAAAAATACAGATGAACAAAAAAATAATAATAAAAGCACCAAAAGTACAGAAAATGACACCAAAAAAAAAAAAAAAAAAGCTAAAGAAGGAAATTAAAAAAAAAAAAAAAAGGAAAAGGAAATCGACAAAAAAAAAAAAACTAAAGGAGATTAAAAAAAAAAAAAAAGGAAAAGGACAAAAAAATTAAAGAAGGAAATTTATTATAAAAAAAAAAAAAAAAAAAAAACATCTGACACATAAAAAAATGACAAAAAAAATCCGAAAAAAAAAGGTAGAAACTATGAGCAGTACCCAGCACGTTAGCAGATTGAGTATTTTGTCCAAACATTTTCTCTCTTATTTTCTCTCCAATTTGTGGAGAAAATATTTTGGTGAGCCCGAAGAGAAAACACCAAGGCCCTAACAATTTTTTTTCCTCCCTTCCTTCCAACCAAACACCCACTAAAAACATCATTTCTCCACTTTTCTCTCCTTTTTTTTTTTTTTTTTTTTCATCCTCTCTATTCCACCTCCAACCAAATATACCCTAAATGCTTGCTTGGATACATTCATATCACGGATCTATACTTAGACCGGGACCATGGAAATTTTTTTTTAAAATATAGTATGTGTATATATATATAAAGTTGAAACTTGTATCTAAAAATTTATATTTGTCCCCCCAAAAATTAAAAATTAACACACTAAATTAAATTTAACCAAAATAAAATAAAATAATCACTTGCCCACCTAACTCATATTTGCGATTGCATGGCACTTCAATTATTTGTTTTATAGGACTCAAAGTTAAATTTTAGCATTTTCGGATTTGAGTATTACCATACTAATTTGTTCCATCTAAATGATTGTTTTAGTGTTTTTATTTTTATTTTTGTCTTTATGTTTGGATTTATTGATTTTTTATTTTATTTGGCAACATTAATTAGTTTTTTAATTAGAATTATGTTTGGCAACCTTTATGGTTCATGTTATGTTATTCATGAATTGATTTTTCGCCTAATAATGATAAACCTTTTATCTATCACACTTTCTCTTTAATAAGTTATTTGGAATTCATAGGTATAATGCATTGACAAATTGTAAGAAAGTTAGAAATGGAAAATAAAAGGTTAGATATGGAAAATAAAAATTATGCTTTTTCTGAATCATAAAGGAAATGATTCTAACTTTCTTCATAAAGTTACTGATAATCATGTAAAACTTGATGCCATCCATCTTGTTTCATCCACTAAAGTGTTTATTAAAAAATTCAAAGAAGATTCCAACAACAACAACAAAAATCAAAGAAGATGGATGAAATACATTATCGGCAACTATGCAACATAGAAAATTTTAATATTTATTTATTGGTAAACAAGTTTTATCAGCAAGATTTTACATATCATATAAAACTAATATTAAAAATAAAACTCAATCATTATGAGCATAGTGTAAATCAACATTCAAATTTTATTTTTTTTTTAAATTAATATTTATGAATCGGATGGTTGTTAAAAACCAAAAAATTAATTGTGTACCAATTTGTTTATAGAATAGTTATACTTAATCCTATAGTTTATACTTTAAACTACAATGAACATTTTTAGTCACAAATATAATCAAAATTATCATTCTCAAAAAAAAAAAATATATATATATATATATATATAAAATCAAAATTATCAAAATGGAAGATGATTTTAGAACAGAATCTTTGGTTTTATACATTGAAATGGAACTTGTTTTGAAATTTAATTATTACATAATCAATAAAAAATGATGTTTAAGATTTAAAACAAGTATAACTTCATTTTGATAAATCGTAAATAACTGAATTGAAATGTATTAAGAACAATTATTTTGAATTTTTTCTTTGTTTTATATTTTGTTTATATTGAGTTAATACTAGTTTTATATATAAATTTTGTTTTTTAAAATGATGAAATTCTGGTTCTGACCCTGTTCATATCATTTTCCATTAGAAAGAGAAGGAATAAGAACATGAGAGCATCCACAACATGTCAACAATAAAGAGACAAAACAACTAACCCAATTAAACGCCCTTCAAAGTTCAAACAGGCTTTTAAAGGGCCGAAGGAACTAGCTAGCAAGAGAAATCATTTGCTATAGGCCATTTACAAATCGATTTAAGCCCAAATACAGATATAGGCCCATTTTTTAATTACAAGTGATTTTTCTTAGCCACATGTATATTACGTCATAATTTATTTTGTTGACCTGTTGGACTAGGATGCTTACATTATTATATATACTTAATTAGAGAGTTTATAAAGCATTGTAATAGAATAGAAAAGATCAATAGAAGGGAAAGAAATGGAAAAATTAATTAGATATTTATCTTTCTCTTATTTGAATCTTCGAAAGGAAGTGAATAGAATAGAAAATAATTTTGTTCAAGAGTTGAATGGAAAATAATGAAAAAAAAAAACACAACATTATTGTTATTTCATTTCTAGCTTCTTATTATTTGGCTCAATATTGACTATTGAGTACCACCAAGTCCAGAAAGATCATATTTTACTGCATTAAGTTGAATGGTCAAACACAAAAATGAATTGAAATTGAGAGTGTGGAAAAAGGAAATGCATGCAATTTTTCAAGTTAATATAATTCATAGCACCGGTAAAGTAATTTGGCAATTATACAAAAATGCCAAGTACACTGATTCAATTCAATGGGAAACACATGGGATAGTTGAGGAATCATTTCAATTCAAGTGTCAACATTGGAGAAATTTATAGCAATGACAATAGTCACAATACGAATTCAGTGTACCAATTAATATGGCATCAAATACAGTAACAACTCACGCAGGCAAACTTATTAATGTTGCTCCCTCATCATACTCATCACTTTTATGACTGGATTTGATTCACGAGCTTAGACTTGGTGAGATGAATTTATTAAAGGGAAATGCTATTGACAGGTTGTTATTAAATTTGGTAAGGAGAAAAATATCTCTGGCCAATGACAAGTTGTTATTTGTTACTGTTATTATTGGTGAAAAAAAAATAACTTTAGTATTAACATTTTTTTTATAATATTGATTTCAAATTAGAATCAATAACATTTTACTATCTAAGATTTGTCATGGAACTGTTGTAAAAATATTATGGACTTAGATTACTCAATAAATATTCCATAACACTAGCATTTGTATGAATGCTAGGGCCTAGGCCTAATAATGGTTTCAACATGACTAAATCAGCAGTGAACCAATTAAGCAGCATAGTCATTTTGCCCTAGGGCAAGAATGACGAGAGAGAGACATTTGGAGCTTCCACCGTCACGGGTTAAAAAAAAGAGGTTAACTAAAACTTTGATTGGATCCTCAGTTTCTTTTCCAGCCCATGTTGGTGAAGATCTCTACCAAAAATTATGGACTATATGTCTTTTCTCTTTAGTGTCAATAATATTTAAACTTAAAGTATTGAATATTGATTTTATTTGTGCAAGTCCAACCGACCATTTTTGTTAGGTTTTGCCGACCAATAAGGAGAATGCCTCTTTATTTGAATATTCAATAATTCACACCACCTCCCCCTCTTTCTATACCATACCATCTGCGGACAAAGAAAGAATATTCTCTTGTGCATTCCCATTAAAGTTTACTTTTGTAAAATTAATATACATGCTAAAAAAAATTATTTCTCCTGCCCTTTTCTTTAAGAAGAAAGAACATATTCAAAATCTTCTCCACACACAAAAAAAACCTATTTAAACTTGGTTCATTTTCTTATTCACAGATCTATGCTAATAATTAATAACTAATTATAGTTAAAAATATTTTATTTGAGTTAATTAGATAGAATGATTTTTGTTTATAAACTTATAAGAATTAGATACATTAACTTTGTATTGTTACAAATTAAATATAATCTTTATTACGTGGACTATTTATATTATCAATAAAAGTTACAATAGTATTTAATATAGAATGAACTTATTTTTAAACTTATATAATTTAATTTCACATTTATATAAGTATGCTTTTATACATATAATATTATATATAAAATATCAAGTCTCATATTTATGAATTTGTTCATGAAAACAATATTATGTTTGAGTTTCACTCGTTTAATAATCGAGTATAAATAAAAGCTTGAGCTTAACTCATTTTACTACATAAACAAACGTTTTCTTGAGGTAACCCAAGTTGTTCAAAAGAGCTCAATTCATTTATAACCTTAATTAGATTTGTTGGTTTCGGGTTCAAACCGAAACTTGACCATGATCTCAACCGCTGGTCTTCCACATGTGGATGTTGGATTCGGTCAAAGCTGACAATGATGGATCACAAAGGGGGATGAGATGGAGCTCGTCTGCTAGAAAACCCAACCACCCCCCCCCCCCCCCCCCGGCCCAACCCTAATGCCTACATCAACCAATTCAATTAGTGAAAACTGACACTCAAACCAAATTCATCGGTTCTTGAACACCTTCAATTCATGGTGAAACCACACTATTCATTTGAAGTGAGAAAATATTACTCTTGAAATATTGAATAATGTTGTGTTCCTTTCCTTTATCCAAAAGAAAGAAAAAAATGAAGAAGGGAATTACACTTTGCGCACTTGTGGTCTATCCAAAAAACACTTTACCTACCTATAGTTTAAAAAATGGCACTTTGCCCACCTGTGGTATGATCTGTTAGCAAAACATTATCCACCTCTAACCCTGTCGTTACTAACACCAATTCACTCAAAAAAACAATAGCAATTAAATCAAAACTCTTTCCTTTGAGAAACCATAACAGAGCATGACTTGCAATTTCATAACAGAGCATATCTTGCAATTTCCAAACCAACCTTTACAGGCATAGACGCTGACCCAAGAAAATGAATAGCATAGATAACAGCAATAGTTCTTTTTTCGTTCTTGGCAAAAAATGTATAGCACAAACCCAATTTCTCATTAACACACTACACATTAAGTAATCTACCAGCAATTAAAAATAAAAAATAAATAAGTAATAATAATAATAATCTACCTGCAAATACCAAGACAAATTAACAACGTAATTTGCCAACAAGAAAAAAAAAATCTTCAAAAACATAATCTGCTAGCAATAAGCTGCAAATCTTCAAAAATCTTCAAAAAAAAAAACTTCAAAATAAATCAAAATTGCAGTAGAAATCTACTAGCAATTAATAAAAAAAAAAATCTACCAGCAATTTTTGAAAAAGAAATCAAGAACCCTAATTATCAAAAACGTATCTGTGGTTTAAATCAAGAGAGAAAATCTTCAAGATCCTTCACATGGGTTATGATCGGGCTGCCAACTTCTCTTGATACTGAGAGTTTTAAGTTTTTATCTTGATGGAGTGGATCACAATCTGGAATAGGGAGTGTACATGTACAGGGAAGTTTTTTTTCAAATGAAAGAGTTTTGATTCAATTGCTATTGTTTTTTTGAGTGAATTGGTGTTAGAGTAACGGCAGGGTTAGAGGTGGGTAACATTTTGCTAACGGATTAGACCACAGGTGGGTAAAGTGCCATTTTTAAAACTTCAGGTAGGTAAAGTGTTTTTTGGCCAAACCACAAGTGGGCAAAGTGTAATTTCCCCCAAAAAAATCTGAAAATTGGTCATGCTAACAATATTAAGATAGTGTAAGGCAGAACATAACAAGCTCATAGCGGACTTCTCAATAGACAGAAAATGACACCAAAGAGTAGGAGTCAAAGTTGAACGCTTTAAATTTTCATTTTGTATTTTGAATTTGCAATGGGAGTTACAGCAATTTACGCAGCAAATGATGAGAGTATGAATTGGTATTATGTACATATTGTATGAAAGAACGGGTACTTTTGTTCTGAAGAGAGAAGGGGAAAAAATTTCAGAAAGAAGAATCATGGCTGTTGTTAGGAGTAACATAAATGATAAGTTGTGTTACTCAAACAATGCATGTGGTGACTGGTCATCCTCATTGCAGGCAGACCAAGAGTTTCCAAAGCCTACGGGTTCTTCTAAAAATCTTACTGATCTTTCGGGCAATTACAGATGGAAGTAAGAATGCAGGAGGTGGAATGGGTGGAGGACAGTTTTCTTTTGGCAGAGCAATTTCTGAAGTGCAAGGAGATGCTCCATTACTACTATGACCACTGCAACACTTTCGAAGATAGAAGCTTCTGCTACCAACATCCCCAATTAATTCGGATTTATCCAAACCTATTCAATAAAAACAAAGATTAACCATTCAGCATAAGCGCAATTGGAAGCAAACGGAGTGTCCCTCTTTAATCTATTCAGTTATTTCTTATTTTCAAACTCACTGGTATCTTTGTACAATTAAAGTGTGATCACTGATTAGGCTGCAAGACTAAATATCACAATCAGATATTAATTGGAAAACAACCTGCTAAGAATGTTTATTGGTCACTTTACGGCCAACAACTTCTTAGAATGGGCCATTCAGAATGGAGTCAGGAAGTAGTGGCACTCTCTCCAAAGCCAAATCATAATGGAGTCAGTAAGTAGTGGTATCATATGGATGTTTAGAACCCCATCTTATGGTAAAATTTTCATCAGAATAGGCTTCAGATTACACTATTAAATTATTCAATTTCAATTAACTGTGGTTGAATAATAGTCCTCTGTATTTCGAATGTGACGGCTTATATGCAATTAGCCCCCAATACACAATCAACATTTTTCAAAGTTTAAAGTCAAACAAGACAATATAAAAATCTGGCAACTATCTAGTTAATGAACAAAGTGATGCTTTGGACATACTCTACTTAGAAGGGAAAACTTCAGAATATTTAAAAACATTTTCTTTCTACAAGAAAACAGATCAGCAAATTGGTCAAATTTCTAACAGAAACACACTCATTTAGTTAAACATAGCTTTCTTTGGCGGTGGGGAAAAAAAGAATCTTACACGAAGTCATAAGATTTGAAACCTAACATTGTGCAAATGCAACTAAGCTGAGCAAGTAAACTTAAAATCATAAATTTTACTTACTTTTAAGACTGAAATAGGAGTTATGCAATTCAAATGAGGATGGTGCGCCCTGATCAAGCTTAGGAGTTCGCCCTTCTTTGCTATATTTGTCTACAACAACCTTTATGGTCTCCTCCACAGAGGCCCCTAACTTAACCATGGTCCGAACTGGTCCTGGACTACCTTCAACGGTCACATTAACCACCACCTTCGCATCTTTCTTGTATCCCTGCATTGCCCAGGTTTACACTACTTAGAAAAGCACAATGTTTCTTTGGAGTCCTATAGTTTATGACCAGTAAGGCAGTGACAAATTAACAATTATAAACCACCAATGATGAAATTCAGAAAGTCTATGATTATTCCAGATTGAAATGGTAGAATTTATTAGTGGTTTAAACAATTCAATGGACAAGCCAAAAGTGGGGACGTATTAATGATTAATACAACAACTCAATGAATTATGGACTCACCAAAGGGGGAGGTGTGTTAATGGTTAATACTTAATACAATTCAATGTAGAAACCAAATATGGTGAATGGTGATTTATTAATGGCTTAAACAACTCAATGAACAAGAAAAGCTCCTCAAATTATTTATTTTTCATTTAGATTTAGTATTCTTTTTATTTTTTTTATATAAGATTTACTCAATTAAAAGGTTGTCCTTTTAATTTTCTTCCCCCTTTTAGCGGACTCAAGAGGCACAAATGAAATTCAAACATAGGATCATAAATTCATAATCAATGCAAACAACAATAAATTATATTTATTTTATAAAATTAAAAAAAAAAAAAGGTAATAGAAATTTTCCCATAAAAAAAACCTTATAACTCACACGCTAATCTTTGAAACCAATCAAAACCCATTACCATCTACAACTCAAAAACTAACAAAACCAAGTTTTGTCACAAATTTTTTTGTTTGTTTTGGTGGGTCCAATAAGAAAGATCAAATTTGAGTCTTTGTTTACCTCGTGACTCCGAGGAGAGAAACCCGGCAAGGAAGACGACGAGCCAAAAACGTCGTAACATGTCTGAGGACGGAAAAGAACACCATCCTCAGACCTCAAACTCCGATCATCGTCGCTGTAGCTGCTAACAGAAGCACTACTCCAAAGCATCGGGTCCGAAAAGCAACGCTTCAAGATCCCAATAGGCTTCGAAGGTGCCTGCTGCCTCGCCGATATCCGAGGCGGTGGGGTCCTCCGACGCGGCGACGGAGAAGGGTTCGGCGGCTTGCTCTTCCGGCCTCGAGTCGCCGCAGACCGCCGCCGAATACTTCTTTCAGGCATATATAAAAAAAAAGAAAGAAGTAGTAGTGGGTTTGTGGATTTGGTTTTGGAGGGATTTTGAAGGAATGAGAAGAAGTTGAAGAAGGAGACTGGCAGAAGAAGGGTAGTTGGTAGTTTTTACTTTTGCGTGGGAATGAGGGTTTAATAACAAAGTGCGCACTGTTTTTCTCTTTTTTTTGAAGTTAACGGCTCAAGCTTTTTATATTCTTTCTTCGTCACACTATTGGACAAACTTGGAGACAAGGTTTTAGCCAATTGTTTTTTTTTTTAGCAAGTTTTAGCATCAGTATTTGGCTTCTCAAATGCCAAATTGTAAAATACATTTGGCATTTGGGCCCAAATTGCTCCAGCAATTGAATTGCTATTGTTGAGGGTCATTTCTTCGAAGTAGACAAGGGTAGCCCAACCCAGCAACGCGGGCAGCAGACCAAGTAAAAATAAAAACCATTGGGCCCAAGCGGCAGGAACAATGGATCACAGGCCCATCAATACAAATGGATGGGTCTTGAGGAAGTAAGTGGGCCTAAAAAGGCCCGGAAAGAGAGAAAATGGCACCCATGGGCAAGTATGTGTTGTAAAAATGAGAGAATGGGCTGCGGCAGGCCCAAAATAAAGTAAGCAAAGTAAGTAGGGGATAATGGCAAACCCATGTACCCCAAAGATGAGAATGAGGAAATTGGGCCGGGGAAGCCCAATTGAGTTAGTAAAAGCCCATGGGATGCGGAGTAATGAACGGACCAAGGATGTCCAAAGAAACGGGCCGGAGAGGCCCAAGGGAAAAAAGGGCATGAAAGCCCATATGCAAGGACACCAGTGGCCACCATTGATTGGGCCACTGGGGGAAAGAATTGGAATGGCAGGCCTAAGAAAAGGCCCAGTAGGAAGAAATCACCGCGGCAGGAAAAGCCACGCGGAAAGAAAGCAAAGGCATTTAAACGGATTGGGCTGAAAAGAAAACAAAGCCCAAACACTGGGTAAAAGCCCCGATCCTGAGGGAGCGGGAAATCAGAATAGCAACCTGTGAAAAGCCAGAAACGGGCGGCAGGCAAGAAAAGTCTTCACTCCACGGCAAATGCATGAACAGCAGGCAGGATTCAGACGCAAACACGCGCAAGGCCCAGGCACCACCAGCCTGTACCCAGCCAATACAGGACATGGTGAGGTCATGGGTCAGAGGTAAGAGGGCACGGTTTGGAGGTGGGGAGAGGGGAAGGCTTATTTTAAGGTTCCTGCCCAGACTCTTTCGGGGATACGTCCTGCTGGGGTGACATACCACCCGAAAGAGGCAATGCTGAGTTGGAACCAATAGGTGCATGCCACGAGGGATAGAGAGAGAGGAAGCGTCACCGCGGCAGGAATGCCGCGGCAGACTAACGGACAAAAATGTCTGTACCCGTAGACAGGGGAACCACAGACGGAACAGTAATGTCGGCAAGTACTCTCAGACCAGACAAAAACGGTTGGAGGGCAGAATAGTAAAATCCGTCCACGGCAGGCACTATAAAATGGGAGCCTCTGCCGTGAACAAAGGGAGACAAAAGGGGTGAAAGGCAACACAGAAAAACAATACTCTGTAATACACTTAGCAAAACAGGGGAGGCATAAACCAAAAACACTAAGGGTGGGAAATCACTAAGAAAAAGGAAAAAGAAAGAAAACCAAGGAAGGAAAGATAGAAACAAAAAGAGTGAGAGCTAGTGGCATGCACCGATAGGTTTCTTCCCTTCTCTCCCTCTCGGATCCTTGCCCTCTTCCATATTCATTGTGGGTATTGATCACTTGGGTCCACTTCCCTCAAACCCATTAACTTCACGGCAGGATTTCCCTTTCCTCGGAAGTTAGTTGCGTTGAGAAGAGGTGTTCTTCCTATTTGGTTTTGCCCCGCGGACGAAACCGAATTATTTCCATGTCCTTTGATTATTTTTTATAGCCATTCTCATCACTATTTTTGTTAAGTGTCATTATGGTTGTGAATTATTTTATCATTTTCCATTAAGAGAGTTATCTGGTCATTCCAGAGTGTATGTTTATGTTCATCAATAATATCTGCCTGCCGTAAGCACTTTTCTGAAACAGCTATGCTTGCCGTAAGCTCATTTCCGAGTCAACTCAGCTCGCGGTAAAAGCGCCCCCCTGGCAGACGAGGCACGGTTCGTGCACAAGCCCGGCCAAGTTGAATTCCATTTGGCCCGGTCTCGACTCCCGCAACCCAGAACATTTGGGCCTACGATCACAAGAGGGCAGCCCAGCCCAACATAGCAGAAAAGGCCCCCACATTAAATTGGCGACTCCACTGGGGAGTTGAGAAACAGACGGGGACGAAAACCCACACGAACGAATGCCTCCGAAATCCAGGACTACACGCAACATGAGTGCTGTACCCTCACAAGCAGAGTCCAGGCCTACAACACCCCACCAACCACAGCCTAATCAGGCAGAGGGTGGTAACGAGATGGGGGCTGTACCCCAGCCTCCGCCGAGGATCCCCACGGACAATGCCAACACCTTCATTGAAGTATTGCAGGCTTTACAGCACTCACAACAGCAAATGATGGAAGAAATTCGTCAGCTAAAGACGGATAAGACAAAGGAAAAAGGAAGCCAACATGATCCGGAGCATGGGGCGGAGGAGACACTGGTGGGTGGTGTCCCACAGAATACGGATCAACGTTTTATTACCATGGCAGAAGTGGCAGCTCTCTTGGAGCAAGAGAGAGCCAGAGGACCAAAGGAGAGGTTCTACGCCCGTAGACCCCCATACCCGCTAAGGGTGCTCGGTAAACCATACCCCGAGAGGTATGAACCGCGAGTATTCGCACAATACGACGGCAGGAAGGGAAGTGCTGTTGAGCACGTAAGCAAGTTCATTGATACACTTGGCCCTTGCGCAGCAGACGAGGACTTGTGTCTTCGAGAATTTTCCAAATCATTGTGTGACCGGGCTTATACCTGGTACATTGGCTTGAAGCCAGGGTCGATCCCAACATGGGATGATATGGTAGATGTATTCTGCACCAAGTACTTTCACGGAGAGGAAACGGTGACACTTGCAACATTGCAAGCAACTAAACAAAGGAATGGTGAGGACTTGATGGAATACATCAAGAGATTTAGGGACATAGCACTCGACTGCTATGACCATTGCGAGGAAAGGACGCTGGTGGAGATGTGCATGACGAATATGATCAGGGAATACAGGGCAGTTCTAGAAAACCTTGAAATTTCCCAGTTCGCGCAGCTGCTACAAAAGGCAAGAAAAACTGCCCAGTCCGTAAAGCCAAGCACGGATAAAAGAAGTGCCCCGCAAGCCATGACCGTATCCACCGGTGAGCGGAGGAGGAAGACGGACGGGAAAGAATACGATACTCCTCCGCCAATACCATGTACCGCAAGGGAGTTGGACGTACTGCTAGACAAATGGATAGCAGATGGCATATTCAAACCTAACCAAGTTGCTAGGGAGCCCACCGAGGAAGAAAGGAGGGACCCGCGTTTTTGTCGCTTACACAACTATGTCCAACATGCCACCGCAGAATGCTGGGCACTTCGCAGACTAGTGCACCGCAGGATAAAAGAAGGAACTCTAGAGCTGACCCAGCAGGAGGTCCAGAGAAACCCACTCCCGAATCACAAAGGGAAGGGTGTAGCGGCAGTGGTGATCTGTGCGGATCCAGGGGATGACGAAGGAGAAAATCCGGCCTTGCCTGCCGCAGCAATTACCACTTTACAACAGAGTTCAAAATTCAAAAACTTATTTGATCAACTAGGCCTCACAACAAAAGAAAGAAAGGTAGCTACCGAGGCTCTAGTAAGCATTGCCTCCGGGGCGGGGGTGGAATGTTTATCAGCGGAAGTCCAAGATGACAGGGCTCTTTTTCAGGAGTCAACCGAAATCACCTTCAGTGACGAAGATATGGAAGTGGGGTATCCAGACCACCGGAGACCTCTCTATCTTGCGGCATCCATAAATCAAATCCCCATAAAGAGAGCCTTAATAGACACAGGCGCTTCCGTAAACCTCATCCCCTTGAGCACTCTGCAAGCAGCGGGGATTTCAGAAAGAAGGATCCAAGGGTGTCCAATGGAAGTGACAGGATTCGGTGGAAGAGGAGAGTACACTGCAGGCCATATCCAGTTGTGGTTAAAAGTGGGACCCATAGCTTCCCTAGCTCGGTTCCACGTGGTGAAAACAGAAGTCTCGTACCACGTCCTTTTGGGACGACCATGGTTGCATAAGCACAGATTAATTCCATCCACCTACCACCAATGCGTGAAAGGGCGGATGAACGGCAGGATGATACGCATAGCAGCGAATCACTCACCATTTGAGCAGGCGGAAGCTCATTTGGTGGAAACCATGTTCTACGATCAATGGGCTCCATCCGGGGAAAACTCAGTGTCAAGGCCGCAAGGTACCTTCGTGCCTAAATGGAAAGACATCCAGGATGATCCCGAGCCTGACCTAAGGGAATTACTAGCCAGAAAAAAGAGGAAGCACGCGCCAGCCGAGGACCCAGAGGATACACCCCACTGTGTCAGGATCCGAGGTCCTGACGGCAGGATCGTGTATAAGTTATGAAGGGGCGCGGGGCCCACTGGTGAAATGCAAGAGGGCCCCACCCGGGAGTGGCAACACAGGAACTTGATGTGTTGCGTGGTTCAAGAAAAGTCAGAAGAAGAAAGTAGCGAAGAAGAGAACGAGAAAGTCGCGACGGAAAAAGAAGTACAGGTCACGGCAGAAGAAGAAATGGAAGAGGTTGACTTGGGGTCTGTTTCCCAAGGGCCAAGACCTATCCTGATTAGTGCAAGTTTGGCCGAGACGGAAAAGACAGAACTGATGTTGCTCTTGAAAGAATTTAAAGATGTCTTCGCATGGGAATACAATGAAATGCCGGGGCTAGACCCTGGGCTGGTCGCGCACACGTTGAATGTAGACCCAGAGGCCAGGCCAATAGCTCAGCCTGCCAGGACGTTCCACACGGAAATAGAAGGGCAAATAATCAAAGAGGTGCAGAAACTGCTTGCCGCAGGATTCATCAAACCTATCCAACACCCGCGATGGCTGTCCAACATCGTACCCGTGAAGAAGAAGAATGGCCAGATAAGATGTTGTGTAGACTTCAGAAACCTCAACAAGGCCTGTCCGAAGGATGAGTTCCCTTTACCAAACATGGACTTACTGATAGATTCTGCGGCAGGCAACGCCATGTTCTCATTTATGGATGGGTTCAGCGGGTACAACCAAATTAGGATGGCACCAAGGGATGCAGAAAAAACCGCTTTCAGAACACCCATGGGCAACTTTTATTACACTGTAATGCCTTTTGGGTTGAAAAATGCGGGTGCCACTTATCAGAGAGCAATGACGGCCATATTTCACGACATGATGCATTGTGAACTGGAGGATTACGTAGACGACATAGTAGTAAAGTCAAGAAAGAGAGAAGAACACTTTCAAGTGTTAAGGAGGGTATTCGAAAGGTGCAGAACCTTCAAACTAAGAATGAACCCTCTCAAATGCGCATTCGGAGTATCCTCGGGGAAGTTCCTCGGCTTCTTGGTTCATAGCAGGGGGATAGACGTTGACCCAGCCAAGGCTACGGCCATTGCAACCATGAAACCTCCGGGCACGGTAAAGGAATTAAAGAGCTTCTTGGGGAAAGTCTCGTACATTCGAAGATTTATCCCCGGGTTGGCATCAATCACTGCCGCTTTCACCAAGCTGCTCAGAAAAGGGCATGATTTTGAGTGGGGGGAATTGCAGCAGGCAGCCTTCAAAAGGCTACAGCAGATCATGATGAACCTCCCCACAGTGCAAGCCCCGATTCACAAAAAGCCACTGTTGCTCTACCTGGCTGCCAACTCATATGCCATTGGAGCAATGATTGCCCAAGAAGACGTGGGCAGCACTGAGCAGCCCGTATATTATATCAGCCGCGCCTTGAAAGATGCAGAAACTCGATACCCGAGGGCGGAGAGAGCATGCTTAGCCATTGTATATGCTTCACAAAGGTTGCGCCACTATTTCTTGGCCTACGAGGTGTGGTTAATGACCAAATCCCATGCCATCAAGGCTCTGCTGCGACAACCGATCCTCTCTGGCAGGATATCCCAATGGTTGCTACAATTATCGCAATATGATTTAAAAATGGGGACGCCCCGGGCAGTAAAAAGCCAGGCTATAGCAGACTTATTAGCACAATTTCCGGGCGAGGAAGAGTTCCCACTGGATGATGAAGTCCCCGGGGAAGTGGCCATGGCAGAAGGAGCCGAAGAGCAATGGGTAATGAAATTCGATGGGTCTTCTACCGCCCAGTCTGGAGGGGTGGGAGTAGTTCTATACCATGAAGAAGATAAAGCAGTAGCACTGTCATTTAAACTGGAATTCCCCTGTTCGAACAACACCGCGGAATACGAAGCCTATCTAACCGGGCTGGCCACGGCTCTGGAAATGGGAGTTAAACACTTAAGGGTGTTAGGTGATTCAAATCTGGTGGTCTGTCAGGCCAACGGGAGCTTCTCCTTGAAAGAGCCTAGTCTAGCCCCGTACAGAGCAATGGCTCAGAAAATGGAGGAAAAGTTTTCGACTTTTGAGATAGAGCATGCTCCCAGAAATGAAAATCGGTTTGCGGACGCGTTGGCCGCGCTGGGATCTCAGGTAATGTTTGAAGGAAATAGCACCCAAGTAGAGGTCAGCAAAAGGAGAGAATCGATAATTGATACGTTGAGAGAGAAATTCCAAGAGGAACAGTGCGACGAAGACTGGCGTTTGCCCATAAGGGAAGCCTTGATGAATGAAGATGATGCCGCAGGACTCAAGATGCTAAAAGATTACGCACTAGTAAAGGGGGAGTTATACCGCAGGATGCCAGGTGGGGTCTTGGCCAGATGTGTAAGACCAGAAGAGGCCCAGAGGAAACTGAAAGAAGTACACGACAAAACTTGCGGATCCTGCGGAGAAGTCAGTCTCTACCGCAGGCTTCAAAGGGCAGGCTTTTATTGGCCAAACATGGGCAAAGATGCGGATCGAGCCCAAATTCAGTGTGGGGCTTGCCAACTTGCGGCAGACAGAGAAGAAAGTTACGTTGTGTCCGCCTGCGAAGACTGGAGAAGCCCATTTGTCCAATACCTGACGGAAGGTATCCTGCCGCGGAAGCAGAGTGAAAAATATAAACTCAAGCGGCTGGCAACACGTTACTTCATGCACAATATGGTCCTCTTTAGAAAGGGGTATGATGGGGACCCCTTAAGGTGCCTAGGTCCTGAAGAAGCAGAGGAAATGGTGAAAGAAGTACACTCAGGAGAGTGTGGGGAACACCAAGGGAAGAAAAGACTCTACAGGTGCCTGCTGCAGATGGGTTACTACTGGCCTGCCATGAAGAAGGATACGGCAGAATTCGTAAAAAGGTGCCACAGTTGCCAGGTGCAGGCCAACTTAATTCACACCCATCCACAGAATTTGCACAGCATGGTAACACCATGGCCCTTCCACACTTGGGGGCTTGATCTGGTAGGACCGGTTAACCCACCATCACGAGGATATATATGGATATTAGTAGCTACGGAATATTTTACTAAATGGGCAGAGGCGGTGCCTCTTCGCAAAGCCACCGGAGGAGCAGTGGCAAACTTCAACAAGGAGAACATAATCGTGAGGTTCGGGGTACCCCACAGAATCATTAGTGACAATGGCACACCTTTTGTCAACAGTGAAGTAAGGAAGATGTTAGAATTCTATCAAGTTAAGCATCACCGGTCATCACCTTACTACCCTCAAGGGGATGGGCAGGCGGAGGCAACAAACAAAACCCTTATAAAAATCATAAGTAAAATGAGCCAGGAGTACACGGGAGGATGGGCAATGCACCTGCCGGACGCCCTTTGAGCTTACAGAAAATCGCCTAAGTCAGCCACAGGTTTTTCGCCTTTTTCTTTGGTCTACGGGACTGAAGTGGTGAGTCCAGCGGAGGTAATGACCCCGTCCCTGAGGGTCATGAAAATGCAAGAAAAAGGAAGAGAGGAAGAAGAGGTCTTCGCGGCAGAAAGATATGAAGACCTGGAAGGACTTGACGAAAAAAGAGAACAAGCCCAGGAACACAGCCGTAGATATCGGCAAAAGATGACTGAAGCTTACGGCAGGACGACTAGAGAACGAGTGTTTGTGGAAGGATAGCTTGTTTTAAAAGTGGCAGACTACGTTAGAAGAGGCCTGGCAGGACCATCCAAATTTGCACCAAAGTGGGAAGGGCCCCTTGTGATAAGGGAAGCATACCCGAGTGGGTACTACCGTCTGACTCAGATGGACGGCAAAGACTTAATGGACCCGATCAACGGGAAATGGCTGAAGCAGTACTATGCCTGAGGAGAAAACTTACATGATTGCCTCTTTTTCTTTCCTTTGTTATATTTCCTTTATGTTTCCTTTTACCCTACTATTTTTCAAGTGACTGTGTCACAACATGAAATTGTAATTTTGCTTTCGGCAGGATGTAATGAAAAAGCATCAAGTATTATCATCATATGTCATAGCAAAATGTAAAGTGTAGCGTTACAAAGATAAGTTACAAGCCCAGGTCATGGCAAACTAGCCAAATAAGTATTACAACAAAATGTAATGTAATAAATAGTCATAAGCAAAAGGAAACAACGAAACAAGGAAAAGCATCAACGAAGCCCGGAAATAAGAGACTGATCTCCAAAACGATCGGATCCACCAACACTGGAAAGAAGACGCTCACGATGGCCCTCCAAGTCTGCCACCTCCTTTCTCAAAATCTCAAGACGCGAGCCAATAGTATCTACATTGGGTCGCACTCTCCTCGTGAAAACAGCCCGAGCAATCTCCCGGAGGTGATCCAAAAGGAACTCCACGGCAAAGCCTACGCTGACAAGTTCCTGCACCGCGGCCCTCCACTGCAAAATCCTCTCGGTAGAGACTGTGTCAACGAAGCTATGCTCTATATCATTCAATACACTCCCCAACATCTTCAAGAAATGCTCTCTAACAGAACGACCAAGTCGAAAGCCCTGCATGAAGTCCCCGTGGTTGCCATAGATCATCACCAGATGAGAAGCACAGTCCCCCGGGACTCTAAAGCCGTGAAAGTCCACATAAGGAGGGCCCGAGCCCCAGAAAGCTGCAGGATCAAGATCATTGACCTCAGGTTGGTCAAAGCGGGTGAAAAAGGCAGCAGCCTCGTCCTCGGGACCTGTAAGGGTAGTGGAACTACTACCCGCTTCAAACTGGAATGGGGCTATAAGAGGAGGTCCTACTAAAAAAAAAAGTGGCTCGGCATAAGATGAGAAATTAAAAAGGAAAAAGGGGAAATGAGCAAAGCCCACGGGGCGCAAAAAAAAAAATATATGTAATACAGACAAGGAAGAAAATGAAGCTTACCAGAACCAACATCAATGGGGGCTGTGGGAAGAACTGAAGCAGGCACGGAGGGCACGGCGGAAACTGACGCCGTGAGTATGGAAGAAGCTGGTGCAGAGAATACGGCAGGAATAGGCGTGGCAGGATTAGCTACCGCAGGCGTCCCTACGCTAACCGCAATGCCTAGCCCTTCGAAAGTCTCTGTGCACAAAAGAAAATAGACGTGCAAATGAGAAAAAAAGGAGAGAAGAGTGGGCCCCGTGAATAAAGAAAGAAAAGCAAACCCAACAAAAGAAAAAAAAAAGGAGTGGGGACATACCCGTGAATCTAGCCTCGGGTGGGGCATCCTCGTCCTCGGACTCGGAAATATTCCTCGGCAGGACAGGCCCACTATCAATGCCTTCAGGCGCATCCTTTTCCTCCTCGGACTCGGAAATATTCCTCGGCAGGATGGGCTCACTATCAATATCTTCGGGAGCATCCTCGGACTCCTCGGACGATAAATCAACATCGGATCCGCGAATGGCCGAGCCGGGAATGGAAGAAGGAGTGATTACTAAGGAAGAACCGTCCTTCGCGGCCCGAGACAGAATTGCAAAAGGATCAAAGGTAGAAAGGACGAGAGGAGCAACAGGTGAAACAGCCTCGGTCTGAGTCGTGGCAGGAAGAGCAAATCCCCGTGGAGAAATGGGCATCTCGGCTGAAGAGGGAATGGCCTTGCTAACCCCCTCAGTATGAGTACCCTCTCTGGGTACCGGTCCGGTAGGAGGGCTAGGAGCCTCGGCAGGAATCCCAGGCGCAGCAACTGGAACAATGGACAGTTGGAAAGCTTCACCAACCCCGTCAAAAGAATCTGCCGCGGATGTGCCCATGGAGGCGGGCAGCTCCTCGGCGGAAGGACGATAAATGGAAAGGGGCTCGGGCTGACCCTGGAAAGCAAAGGAAAGAGAAATACATATATACACGTGGTAAAGAATGAGGGAACCGACGGCTAATCCAAACAAATGAAGGCACGTAGCAAATAAAACATATGTAAGAAAAAAAAAAATAGGAAAGAAGGAAGTAGAAGAGATTACCTCGAGTTCAGGCTCGTCAAGGTCAATGGGATGAGCAGATGACGTGTCTTCCTTATGCTTAGACTGCAAAGAGAGACAGGAGGCAGTATTAAGGAAGGGAATCAGTAGGCGTAACACGGGCTCACCACAGGCAAGTTAAAATCAAGACACAAAAGACAATGTATGTAACATACCCTTCGCTCAGCAGCAGGCATGGGATGGGGGGTTGTTTTCCTCTTGCTACCCCGTGTCCTGCTAGAAGGAGCATCCGTGGGTGGCTGTGGTGCAGCAGGCTTGGGCTTACTCGCAGACTTGTGTTTGGCAGGAGTCTTCTTATTTGGTGCAGGGATGTTGATTACCTTAACTTTCTTCTCCCAACCAGGGGGAAAATCGCCTGCGAGCCAACACCATCCCTTTTTCTCCTCGTCCCACTCGAAGACAGCAGAGCGGCTCTGTTTCTCAACATAGTCTAAAACTGACCTGGAGGGCAAGAGCAACCGAGGGTTGGGAGACACTAACATACTAAGCCCGTCAGGAGGAATAAGGGAGAAGCCACGACTGCCTGCCAACTCTTGCCCGAATGAAGTCATCACTGCCTGCCAATAGCCATGCATGGCAGGAGTGCAAAGACCTTCTCTCGACGAGCTGGGAATGGTAACTGCACTGAAGCGTGATCTCCAAAAGTCATAAGCAGTCTGCCGCAGGAAAGGCCGAACAGAAGTAGGAGATTCCATGAGATAAGAAAGGTCATCGGGAACGTCCTGGTCCAGCCCAAACTGCCTCCTCACCCGGTTGGCAGGATAGTGGACGAACCTAATACCCTCATCAGTCAAGTAAGGCAGCCATCCAACATTGGTAGCCGCCAAATAGGTGATCCCCACCTCATCAAAACTAGTCAAAGGAGTGGTGGTCCCAATAATATCAACAAAGGGACCCATAGCAGAATCGGCACATGTGTAACCCCTACCCAAATTTCTGTAAGCTCTCCAAGTAAAACCAGTGCCGCTATCGAAAGACTCAACAACTGAGTGACCAATGGGTTTCAGACCAGACCAACGAAAAGCTAAAGGGAAATCAGATTCGAACCTGCCGCAGAAGTCAGTGATCACCCGCGGACATGCTTGGTACTTCTCTCTCGCGAAGCGAACAGGCCTACACTTCGCCAAGTATTGAGCACAACGCTCAAACAATAACTGCTGCAGGATAGTGCTGTGTACAGAAGAAGCAACTATATGGCAGGAACCAGCCTGACTCTCATCCCTCCGCAGGATGTCCAGTTGCACATATAAATGCCCCAAAAACATGGGGGCCAGCGGCAGACTAACTCCGGTAGAAATCTTAATGGCCAAACGGAAGTACAAAGGTTTGATGGCGTAGTGGGGATGCGAACCAAAAACAAATTTACAAAGCCAAAAGGCAACAAAGGCCGCGTGGTGGGCAACAACGGAAAACTTAGAGGAAGAACTAACCCAATAGGACAACTTAGCATTCCCCGTCATCCTCTTTCTCAACTCGGCCTCAATAGCCTCTTCCTCCGGAGAAAGCTCTATGGTGGCAGGATCCACGTCACCAAGGATTGGCAAGAGCAGTTGGTTGGCCACGTCCTCAAGGGTCACGGTCAGTTCGCCGCAGGAGAAGAGGAATGTGTGGGTGGTGGCACACCACCGGCGAACCAAGTGACGGAGGTTGTAAGTGTCTCGAAAATTGGAAAGACTCCGGGACAGAACGATGGATTTCAGAACGCCGGCCTGCTGCAACAAACCCATGAAAACCGAGTCCGATAACTCTCGGTCAACCCACTCCTTCCAACCCAAGGCGGTTCCTGACCCAAACACGAAATGAATCGGCACCGGAAGAGAGACACCTTGACGGATAACCAAATCGGAAATGGAGGAAGACACCGGAGCCCAAGAAAAGTTGGGGTTTCGTCTACACATAGAGAGCCACACACGGCCTGGCGGCGGCGGCACATAATCGCCGGAAACTTCAGGGAAGAGAGGATAAGGATTGTACCAAGGGTCGATTAGCGGCGCGCACTCGCTGTCGGGGTCGCGCGGCGCATCTTCCTCGACGGAATAGTTGGAATCGGAGTACATAGCCTCCTCGCCTACTTCTTGTCCGGCGAGTGGTTCAGAAGCTTTTCCTTTCCCTTTGCGGTGAGAGGAAGAACTTGAGCTTTTCACCGGCGCCATTGTGCGACGGTTTGGTCTGAGCAAGAAAGATGAAGGTGTTTGAAGAGAAGAAGGCGATGAAGGAAGAGGGACAGACACGATTCTTTGGAAAAGATGGTGTTTATGAGGGATTTTCGAAAGGTCTCTTTTCTTAAATACATGGGTAATTAATGCTGGCCTGAAGGAAGGCGACTGATCAGCCATCAGAAGAAGAATGAAATAAATGAAGCGGTAGTTGTGTCTTAGAATAACTGCCGTTCTGGGAAAATCGAAGAGTCAGCACTGTTCACCGCAGGAAAAGAAATATAAGTACACGTAAAGGGGTCCACAGTTTCAAAAAGCCCGCGAAGAAAAAAGAAAGAAAGGAAACAGAAGACAGAAAAGTCTTTTATTCACATATGGACCGCAGGAACGTTCCATATGTTCAGGGGGCTAAATGTTGAGGGTCATTTCTTCGAAGTAGACAAGGGTAGCCCAACCCAGCAACGCGGGCAGCAGACCAAGTAAAAATAAAAACCATTGGGCCCAAGCGGCAGGAACAATGGATCACAGGCCCATCAATACAAATGGATGGGTCTTGAGGAAGTAAGTGGACCTAAAAAGGCCCGGAAAGAGAGAAAATGGCACCCATGGGCAAGTATGTGTTGTAAAAATGAGAGAATGGGCTGCGGCAGGCCCAAAGTAAAGTAAGCAAAGTAAGTAGGGCATAATGGCAAACCCATGTACCCCAAAGATGAGAATGAGGAAATTGGGCCGGGGAAGCCCAATTGAGTTAGTAAAAGCCCATGGGATGCGGAGTAATGAACGGACCAAGGATGTCCAAAGAAACGGGCCGGAGAGGCCCAAGGGAAAAAAGGGCATGAAAGCCCATATGCAAGGACACCAGTGGCCACCATTGATTGGGCCACTGGGGGAAAGAATTGGAATGGCAGGCCTAAGAAAAGGCCCAGTAGGAAGAAATCACCGCGGCAGGAAAAGCCACGCGGAAAGAAAGCAAAGGCATTTAAACGGATTGGGCTGAAAAGAAAACAAAGCCCAAACACTGGGTAAAAGCCCAGATCCTGAGGGAGCGGGAAATCAGAATAGCAACCTGTGAAAAGCCAGAAACGGGCGGCAGGCAAGAAAAGTCTTCACTCCACGGCAAATGCATGAACAGCAGGCAGGATTCAGACGCAAACACGCGCAAGGCCCAGGCACCACCAGCCTGTACCCAGCCAATACAGGACATGGTGAGGTCATGGGTCAGAGGTAAGAGGGCACGGTTTGGAGGTGGGGAGAGGGGAAGACTTATTTTAAGGTTCCTGCCCAGACTCTTTCGGGGATACGTCCTGCTGGGATGACATACCACCCGAAAGAGGCAATGCTGAGTTGGAACCAATAGGTGCATGCCACGAGGGATAGAGAGAGAGGAAGCGTCACCGCGGCAGGAATGCCGCGGCAGACTAACGGACAAAAATGTCTGTACCCGTAGACAGGGGAACCACAGACGGAACAGTAATGTCGGCAAGTACTCTCAGACCAGACAAAAACGGTTGGAGGGCAGAATAGTAAAATCCGTCCACGGCAGGCACTATAAAATGGGAGCCTCTGCCGTGAACAAAGGGAGACAAAAGGGGTGAAAGGCAACACAGAAAAACAATACTCTGTAATACACTTAGCAAAACAGGGGAGGCATAAACCAAAAACACTAAGGGTGGGAAATCACTAAGAAAAAGGAAAAAGAAAGAAAACCAAGGAAGGAAAGATAGAAACAAAAAGAGTGAGAGCTAGCGGCATGCACCGATAGGTTTCTTCCCTTCTCTCCCTCTCGGATCCTTGCCCTCTTCCATATTCATTTCGGGTATTGATCACTTGGGTCCACTTCCCTCAAACCCATTAACTTCACGGCAGGATTTCTTTTTCCTCGGAAGTTAGTTGCGTTGAGAAGAGGTGTTCTTCCTATTTGGTTTTGCCCCGCGGACGAAACCAAATTATTTCCATGTCCTTTGATTATTTTTTATAGCCATTCTCATCACTATTTTTGTTAAGTGTCATTATGGTTGTGAATTATTTTATCATTTTCCATTAAGAGAGTTATCTGGTCATTCCAGAGTGTATGTTTATGTTCATCAATAATATCTGCCTGCCGTAAGCACTTTTCTGAAACAGCTATGCCTGCCGTAAGCACTTTTTTCTCTAAAGGGCTCTGCTTGCCGTAAGCTCATCTCCGAGTCAACTCAGCCCGCGGTAAAAGCGCCCCCCCCTGGCAGACGAGGCACGGTTCGTGCACAAGCCCGGCCAAGTTGAATTCCATTTGGCCCGGTCTCGACTCCCGCAACCCAGAACATTTGGGCCTACGATCACAAGAGGGCAGCCCAGCCCAACATAGCAGAAAAGGCCCCCACAGCTATTAATACCGAATGCCAAAAATTTTTGGCATAGTGCTACAGTGCGACTGTAGCGCTATGCCATCCAATAAATAATGTATTTTAATAGCGCTACAGTCCCCTCTCTCTGTTTTTGCTCTCTCATCCCCTCACAGTCCGTTCAAGCCCTTCTCAAGCGAAGCTCCGTCGAAAATCTCAAGGGTTCTCAAACGTTTGTGGGTTCGGAAATCTCAAGCCAGTCCGTTCAAGCCCCATTTAACTTTTCACTCCATCTCACGCTCAGCCTCTCTCACGCAGCAACAAGGATGCCACAAGGTTGAGATCAGTGTGTGGTTTCGGTGTTTGGGCTTGATTTGTGATTTAATCGGCATGGGTTTCGGTGGCGTGTGTTTGATTTGTGATTTGTGGTTGTGGGTTTGTTTTGTGGTGTTCTGTGGGTTTGTTTTATGGTGCCTGTGGGTTTGTTGGTGGTGGTTATGCTGTGTTGGTGGTGCTGTGTTGGCGTTGGATTGTGTTTTTTTTTTTTTTTTGGTTTAGCTACTGGGGTTTGTGGTTGTGGCTGGTGGGCCGACGGTGGAGGTGGTGGAAGTAGTTATGGCTGGTGGGCCGACGGTGGGGTGGGTGTTTGTGGCTCCGTCACAGTGGGTGGCGGCGTGGGTTTTTTTTTTTTTTTTTTTTTTTTGGGTGTTAACGGTGGATTATGGGTTGCTGGTGGTGGTGGTGGTGTCAAGTGTGTGTAGTGCGGCGGTGGTGGTGATTGTGGTTGTTGAATAGAAATAAAGAGAAAGAAAGAATAAATAATGTGTTGTATTGTAAATGATGGTAATTGTGGGATATGTTATTTTATTGTGTAGAAATATTATTTTAATGAGTATAATAGGAAAATAAAAATTGGGATGCTGGGTGTATTGTAAAATAGTATGGTATAATTGATAAAGTAGCTTTTTAGGATGGTAAAATAAGATGAGATATGAAATTTGGATGTGGATGCTCTAAATATGCACTTGACTTTCTAGGAACCTGTGCTTTTATAATTTTGAAGTCTTGTAAATATCATTTTGTTTCCAAATAAAAATATTCTCTAATCTATAAACATCTATGATCCAAAAAAAAAAAAAGTTTTATTTTTTAAATTTTAATAATAACACAAGAGTCTATTATTAGTTTAACTAATCTCAAACTCATGAGATGCCTGCGAAAATGTAAAATTATTATTTTTATTAAAATATTATATAAAAGTTGTAGGTTAAATAATGTATACGTTATTTAAAAGTATTATATATTTTTATAAGTTTTATGTAATAGAGCATATAATTTTGCATTCAACAACAGTACATGCATAGTGATATAAACATATATATTTATATATTTATATATATATGAAAAAATTAATTTAATAAAATGATTATATTACATAATTAGAATATTGTTTTAAATGGAGAAGATGTTATTAAAAATACTTTTTTTAATTAATTTACTATAATCGGTTGATTAATTTGAATATATTCAAGAATATTTAAAAAAAAATGTATACCCCCATTTAATGGAACTCGTGTAACTTATTACATTAAATTTAAATTATTATATGTTTCCAAAATATTTTAAATTATGGGTCATGTTAATGAATGCCCCTTAGGGCAATTGTTAATAAACTATTTTAGGAAAGTTTTTATAGCACTATTATGAAAAATTGAAAAAGTTGTCATATCATTAATTGTTTTTTTCTTTTTCTATAAAAATTTTCCTAACATGCATATATTTCTAAATTATTAGGGCATTCGTTAATTTTTCTCTTAAATTATTATATAAGTTTAAAATTGTAGCATTTTTTTCCAAATATAAGTATAATGCATATTGTAGGGATGAAAGGCCTAGGAATGTATATTGGGCCGTAGGCCTTGTCTGATAACATTTAGCAGTTCGAGGACAGTTAGACGTGTAAGTTAGTTAATTATGGAAGGATTCTGGTCATGATGGTTTGGGAAAGTAGTCCGAGGAGAAATGCCTCCTCAACTAAGCAGAGTAGAGGTCAAAAAGTTTGACTTGCCATCAAGAGCAACACTCCGGAAAATTCTACTGGTAAGAATAAACATCAGGAGGGAATAGGATAAAGGGAAGCTGAGAAATATCTAGGAGAAAGTTGCTACCATTGCATTAAATGCTCTACAGCTAACTCCCTGACCGCATTAATGTGGAGGTGATACCTGAACAGTAATATTCAGCCTTACAGCTACCCCCAAAGACTTCAGGAAGGGGCTAATGGGATAAGGATCAAGGCCAGCAGCTTGATCTACACGTGGAAGGCTGAGATGAAGCAAAATAGGGTAATATAAAGAAAAATGCCCTTGTTACAAGGGGATCATCTAAGAATCTGTAGAGAAAACATTGTAGCAATAAGAACTGTAATTGTAATCAAATCCAAGAGAAATATATACAAAAACTACTCTCCTCGGACATTGCCGAGGAAGATTTTCTTTGCACAAAATTTGTTTATCTTTGTTTTCATGTCATCTTTAACCTATTATGATTGTTGTCCAACTCATTGAAGTCTAGTTTCCAGCCTACTCTCTATAAATTCATTGTGTTGGACTCTTTGGGTCTTAATCCTTTTAACTTTTGGACTTAGGAACCAAAACGTGCCCTTACACATATATTATTGAAATTTTAAGGTAAACTTGTGAATATTTATTATTTTTATTACTTTTTTAAAGGCCCATATTTCTAATTTTTAATTTCTATTTTGTTTGTATTTTTTTAGCTTAAAACTAAAGAGTTTAGCCTAAATAGTAAATAGAATAAAATTTCATACTTTTCAACTCAAAATTAAGTAATAATAATAATAATTTTGAGCCTAAAACTGAAAATGCAATCTAAAAAAAAATCAATTTAATTCCCAATTGGTTCAAAATGGACCGAAGTGGACCAAAATTAACTGAATTAGACTGAAGTGAACCAAATAAATTGAAATAGACTAAAATAGACCAAATTAGATTGAATCGACTGAAGTTGACTGAAATGCTATGTTGTTGTGGCTGAAATGGAGAACCATAGTTTGAATCATCTCTCTCCCACTAGTAATAATTTTTTTTTTTTTTTTAAATTAAAGAGAATGAAGAATGCTATATTTTATATTCCATTTGTTTGTTGATAATGTTTTCTAAAAAGTGATTCATTCCTAGACCATCATCTAAAAAGTGATTCATTCCTAGAAAATTGGCTTATTTTTTCCGTCATATCAAACATAAAATAAATAAATAAACTAGCCTTATCAATTATATAAGCCAAATAAGCATTTAGTGGACATTTTTATCAAGAAGTTCTTCTTCTTCCATCCTTTTTTTTATTATTATTTTATAAATGATTGTTATTTGGAACTAGATTCTTGTTAAAATTGGGCCACTTTTTAGGAACTTAAAAAAATTGTAGTATCCCGTAAAAACAAAATAAAAGACTACAAATAGAATATGCAAATTTTATAAATTTAGGTCCACTCAAATTCATTATTTTTATGAAAATAATACGTGAAAATTATTTAGCGGTTCTAAACTTCTAATATACAATTTTATTTTAGGCATGTGGATAAAGAAATTTTTTATCAAATTTAAAATAAACTACCTATTTAGTATGAGAAATAAAATATTGTCTAAGGGCATTTAGACTTTGTCAACCCTTTTTCAGCAATGCACTTTTCAGATTATGTGTTTCATTTTCATATGCTTTTTTTCGTAATTTTTCTAACTTCTCAATTATTTTTCATCGGTTTATTGTTCCTTTGTTTCATTCTTATTTTCTAGAATTTAATTTGTCGATCTTTGCAATAACAAAAAATGCAAAGTCACATTAGATGTTAATTGAATTTTTTTTTTTTTTTGAGTTTTTTGAGAGATTTTTGGAATGATAATTTAATAAAATGATTCTTAACTGGTGTATTGTTTACAACTTTGTTATTTGTGAGCAAATTAATTATTATATATCTAAAAAAAAAGGTTAAATTAAGTTCTTCATCTGTAACGTTAATTTAGTTTTCTCTAACAAAATATCAAGATTTTTGCTCACATTTTTAAGTCAGATAGAAAACGCATACATAACTACATGTTTGTGTGATTTGAGTTTTATATAATTTTATTTTTGGTCCTAGAGATCGGCCCTCCAATAATTTCTGACTATGTCCTGGATACCACATGAATTCATGTAATAAACACTTTGTGTATAGCGAATAAAATGGATTATGCGTGTGATACGTGACATGATTATTATGTAATTATTTTGTGAGCAATAATTTGGTAACAATTTTTTAAAAAACATTTTATAAGTTTTACCAAACCTTTGGGGCAATAGAGAACGGAAAGTAAGGAAGAAAATTGAACCGCACTTTATGCTGCTGCTTACCCAATTCGAATTAGAGGCGTGCATATTCAACCACTAAGATTGTATCATCATGTCTCATCAAAAAAAAAAAAAGATTGTATCATCATGTCTTTAATGATTTGCTTTTTATTTTCTTTTTTACTTATGAACAAAGTTTTTTAAATTGCAACATTTGAAACGTTTTTTTTATGACCGTCACTAATTAAACTGCATTATCTTTGTTTTTTACCCAATAGGGATTGACCCCCCCAACCGGCCAATTCATTGTGGCCACTAAAGACTTAGAGGAGCTATTATAAATTTCTGGGTAAAGCTTTTATCTACATCTTGATAAAAGAATGAAAGTGACTTCATTTTCATTTTTCAACATAAATGGCGTAACAAGAAATAACTAATGAAATATTGTGCTTGACTTAGCAATCATAGTCTCTTAGCTTCATGTTAAATATGCATATACCGTTGGGTAAAGGTCAATACACAAAATTTGAGTCTGAGATTGACGTCTGTGACTCTAGGATGAAGCAATTAAGCAATCTATTTAATTCAACAGACTTTGCCTTCTGCGTTTTTTTTTTTTTTTTTTTGATAAGGCCTTCTGCGTTTTTTTTTTTTAATGATGAATAACAAATACATTTGTTTATATTATGATGATAATTTAAAAGGTAAAATCATACAACCTACTTAAAGATTCCCATTATCTAAGTATTTATTCTCTTCTAATCTCAGCATTGCAAAGGAAAAGCTTGTGGAAAAAGCAAAGAGGGAGTTAATCAATCTTCATATCTACTAAGTGGTAAAAGGTTGGGTTCAATCTTCATATCTTAGGGATTTAGCAAAAAATTATAAAGCATAGAGAGAAAATTTGAAAGGTTTTCAAGAGAGAGAGAGAGAGAGAGATCCTAAGTCCTAACAGCAGCCGTTCTTTTTTAGTTTTGCACTAATCTTTTGTTATTACATTTTCGAGCAGGCATTGATATAAACATTAAACTGGCATTTCTCAAGTCTGATTAATAGATGTAGTAAGCTTTAATAATCACCCTTTATATATTAGAATCCGATATCTTTCTTGGCCTTAGAAACATGAGATCTTACCTTTCTTAACTTTGATACATCAACGGTTAGATAGATTTGTTGGGAGAGTTGAGTCCGGAACCCTTGCCAATAGGTCACTCGTTGACCGCTACCATTTTATTTCCTTAGGTAATGAAATGACAAAAAAAATGGTGTGAAAATTAGAAAAGAATAAATATTTGTAAGTTGAATATAACACAAATAGTGTTTGTAATTTAATGAGAGTTGAAATAAATAATGCACAAGACTTATCTTGTAGATTTTGGGTTGCTTTATATTAAAATAAGTGGTGTGACTTTTTGGTGGAAATGATATTTACATTTTACAAGCATGAGATACTCGGCGGTGGTGTTACGTATGTAATGGTGACATGCCAAAATATTTAGCATTGTTGGAAGGCATTTAACAATGGCAACTTGAGGTAGTTAACAAACAATAGTATGGGGCATTTGGTGGTGACACAAAGAAGAAGTCAGCAGCATGGTATGAGTCATACAGCAGCACAACATTGGATATTCAACAACGTATAGGCTCTTGAGAACTTATTCTACAGACTAGTGCTTAAGCTGTTAAATTCAGAGAAGTTTAGTCAATGATATTTTCCACTGATTGAAAAGATCAATTTATCTTCCTAAATTCGGCCAGTTGAAAATAAGTGCAAACGTATTCAACAACTAGTTATAATTCAACCAAGAAAAAACAACAATTAGTTGTAATACTCTGATTCCTTTCTTAAAATATTAAAATATGCAAAGTTGTGGAATCATTCACAGACACCAAATATAAATTAAAGGGCATAGCTCCAAATCAACTAGACTAAAAATATTATTAATAATATTTATAAGTACTTATATTTTTTATTATTTTCCCAAAAGTTGTCCCTATGGGTGCAAAAACATGACATAGTTTTTCAATTAGCTGGACACCTCCATTCATTTAATTAAATGTTATGGTAAATTGCTTCTAGCCCCAAGCTAGATTTTTCTTTTTCTTTTCCTTTTTCCTTTATAGATGAATAAAGTTTTGAATTGAAAAGGTATCACATCCTTTACATAGACTAGCCTTTTACACACTAGCAGAAAAAGATTCGGAAAATTAACTTGCATAATAATAGATTTGATAATCCATGAAAGTTGAATTCAGAAGGTATAGTGCAGTATCTACAGACATGTTTGTAATGAAGCACCTCTATTATTGAACTTGACAAGGATTGAGGTAAGAAATACATATGAATCTTATATACACCTACAGATGTTACCATCAAAAACATCTGCAAGTGCTAAATAAACAGTAATATATTTCTTAGACAAACAAGGGGAGTTGCTAACATCAGAACTTGTATGTCTGCACCTTGCTTGGCCAAAGAATTAAAGAATGAACAGAATTATTTTTAGGATTCTTGTTACTTGCAGACCCTCCATACCTCAAACGATTCCAACAAGTGATGAATTGTGTTTTCGAGTTGAACATGGTCCATGGAGAAGCATTCCTTTCGAACGTATTGAAGAGGATTTTCCAACACTAGGATCATCAAGGTGAAAAGGGAAAATATATCCTTCCTTAGCTTTAGCCTTGGTCCTTTTAATCTAACCTACCCAGATAAAATAGAATAGAACCTAGGGACATTTTCAACTTAAACCCAATTCATGCAAGACTCCAACAACTTCTTAAGTTGCCAACAAAAACTAGAATTATAGTACAATTTGGGGTCTCTAAGCATGCAGTATATGCCTGATCTTCCAATTATGAAGAGTCAAATAGATTCCATCCAACTACAGCCAGGTGTCTTAGTGAATCCCTTCTCCCCTACAACCTTTCTCAATCTCTTGGCATCATCCCACCTCTTAACCGAAGCATAAATGTTGGCGAGAAGAGAACAATAACCAGTTGTATCAGGCTCCAGCTCAAAGCAATGCTGAGCAGCTATCTCACCAAGCTCAACATTGTTATGTAACCTGCAAGCAAGAAGCAAAGCTCCCCAAACCCCAGCATGAGGCTGCATGGGCATGGTCCTTATTAGTTCATATGCTTCTTCTAATTGTCCTGCCCTGCCTAAAAGATCAACCATGATTCCATAATGATCAGCTGAAGGCACAAGTCCATGGTCCTTCATGGAGTTAAAGCATTGGTAGCCTTCTTCAACCAAACCAACGTGGTTATAGGCAGTTAGCAGTCCAGTGTAGGTGACTAAGTTCGGGCAAATATGGGAATTGATCATCTCTTCAAATAACTTGATTGCATCAACTGCCTTACCATTTATCCCACATCCCAAGATCATTGCAGAGTAAGCAATTAAATCCCTTTTCCTCAAGCCATGAAACAGCTCATATGCCTTATCAATGCTTCCACACTTCGCATACAGGTCAACTAAAGCAGTAGCCAAATGATCATCGAGTTCAATACCAAACTTATTCATATATGACTCAACCAAAGGCCCAAATTTGAAATCTCCTAGTTGTGAACAAGCAGATGTAACACTAGCCAAAGTTAATCCATCTGGCTGAACATTTACATTTGGTTCAAGCATCTGGTTGAACAGCTCAATGGCCTCCTTAGGTTGGATATTTTGAGCATAGCAAGATATCATTACATTAAACGAGAGCAGATCTTTCTCATCCATCTGATCAAAGAGTTTCTGAGCAGACTCAACATCCCCACATTTCGAGTACCCAGCAATCATTGTGATCCAAGAAACATTATTTCTTCGAGGCATTGCCTCAAAAATGCTTCTTGCCGATTCTATGTCCCCACAATCAACATAACCACTAATCATTGAGTTCCAAGAAGCTGTGTTTTTCTCCGGTATCTGCTGAAAAAAAGAGCATGCCTGGTCCAAATTTCCTACTCTCGCATACCCCAAAACCATTGAATTCCAAGATATAACATCTTTCCTTGGAATTTCATCGAACACCCTCTGAGCTTCAGCTAAATTACCAGATTTCAAATACCCAGATAAGATAGAATTCCAAGAAACCACATTCTTCACCAACATCTCATCAAACACCTTCTGTGCAGTTACCATATCACACAGTTTAGAATATAAATCCACAAGTGCTGTTTGCACGTAAACACAGCTACAATGTCCATATTTATGAACTTGACCATGTACTAAAACTCCACCTATCCTATACTCAATCCTAGCACAAGCTCTTAGAGCAGAAGAAACAGCAAAAGTGGTTGGACACAGACCTAGTCTGTGCATTTGAACATAAAGCGAAAAAGCTTCTTTGAATTGGCCATGCTGGGAAAAGAACCGAATTGTGCAACCCCAAGAAAAAGCATCTGGGTTTTGCAATTGGTAAAGAATTAGTTTTAGATATTGAGCTTGAGCAACAATTCTAGAGTGAGTGGAAGTTGAGAGGGTGATTTGGCGGATTAAGAGGGGTTCCAAGTGGTTATTGAGACCGTTTATGAGGATTTGTGCATGGATTTGCTTTGCCTGATTGACAGTTAGGCTGTTATTCAACAACGTTGTAAGTCTTGGCACCACCATTCAGATTACGAGGTATTTTGCTCCAGTGTGATCAAATCAAATGCCTCTGTGTCTGTGACATGTTCAGTTGTGAATAAAAATTTAAAAAAAAAAAAAAAAATCCGGAAAACCCTCACCAATTGCGCCGAAAATGGTTAATTACATCCACAACCACAAGGCTTGAAGCTCAACTAGTATCTCAAAACTATCAAATTATCCCCCCAAAAAAAAAAAAGCCAATTACAATTTTACACACTGCTTTTTTTAATGTCATACCATTTCTGACGGAGGATAATTATTTTTATATGAGCCTATTGTCTCGCATTAAAATTGTGATGCAAAAAGTGGAGAAAATTATATTATCACTTATTCGATTTATCATTATTATACTTTCATTCTTTTTAGTTTGGAATAAGATACCCAAATTTTTTAAAATGCAAACTATTTAAACTGATATCCATAAATGACTAAACAAGGATTTTTTATAGCCCTTTTATATTTTTGTGGGATTTTAAAAACATTTTTACAATGTAAATAGTATATATCTTGGAGGAGGTGATTGTCTTGTTCTAAATTATAGAGTAGGTGAGTATAATTACTAATTAGGGACGGAATCATATGTTGATTCCCCGAACCCCCCCCCCCCCCCCCCCACGTGGAATTTTTTAAAAATTAATTAAGTATTTATATAGTATTTATTTATTTATTTAAAAGTTTAGATACAAAAATTTATATCCCCAAGTTGAAAATTAATCATTTCAAATTGTAAACCAACCCAAAGAATTTAAAATATTAAATAATCACTTGACTTATATGTGTTTAGTATTACAATTTGCTTGTTTGATGTTTAGGACCCTAAGCTATTAGTTTGAGACTTTAGATTTTAAGTGATGTTGTGCTACATTTTCACCTAAGTGTTTATTATTTTTTGCATGTGTTTGCTAGTCTTAATTTTTAACTTAACAATACTAATTTTTTTAATAAGAATATTTTGCATATAATGATGATAAATATGACTTTCAACTTTTGTGGTTAACATTATTTCCTCTATAAAATAGTTGTATTTCTATTTACTTTTTTAATTTTTATATTGCAATTAAGAACCAAGTATTTATCGTCATGAATATTATCAAAGCTAGGTTTCGCAAGAAAATAAAATATGATTTTCTAATTGATTATTTGATTTTATACATTGAAAGAAAAATTGTTATGACTATAACCCAAAATCAATCATAATGATTGTTGTGATTTAAAAGAATGTTGAATTACATTTTGATATATCACAGATGATTGAGTAGAATTTTTTTTTTTTTTTTAATAAGAGTAGAAATGTATTAAAAAATAATTAATGAAGCGTAAGTTCATCAGTTTAATTGGTCAAATGGAAGCAATCTTCAACCTGTATGAACGTACTCCCAAAGGTGGTCACTGGTGTGGTGCCTGCCACAAAACCTCCGATGACAAAGTCAGTATAAGAAACTCTCTTGGGAATAAACAACGTAATTTGAACAGAATGAAAGAGATCTCTCAGTGTATATTTGTGTATGTACCTTGTTCTTGGCAATGTGTGGGCTTTATATATGTTTTCATGGCTTCTAGCCGTTGGAGTAGTTATGGAGGTCTTAATGCTCCTCTTGGTAACGTTTGGTGTTGTGTAATGTGGCTTTAATGTGCTCCAACGGTTCATACAGTTGGCCTTGTAACCGTTCTGGGTTTAATTGGCTGTATTGAATGGTCTGGCTGTCTTCGTCAGTAGCGTAGATAACTACTTCATCTGGCTTAAGGGTGTCTTCATCTATATTAATGGGATCGTCCATGTGAGACGGACTCGTCAGTCCCGTCAGTTGCCACCCGATTTTGTGTTCGTCGTGTCATGACGATCATAGAATGTGAAGGGTTACAGGTTGCAAATGACTTTTGGGGTTTTGCTCCATATTAAGTGTGAAGTGGCGGCGCTCCACAGATCGTGGCATATGTGGCACGTGTTGACTAGTGGAGTTAATGCTCTAACTAGTGGGACTATTGGGTTTTCCGCCGGTCTTTCCGTTTTTCGAGCCTTTGTTTTTAAACTCTTCCTCTTCTCATTTTTTCTTTTCACTTTTCGAAAATCTTCAATCATTACTTCTCCTCTGTTAGCCTTCTTCTGCTATCCTTCTTCGAATTGGTGTGCTGTTTGGCAGTGCTTCCTCGGTCCGCCATTGTTCAAGGTATGTTCTCTTTCTTTTCTCGCTTTTTCTTTCATCGTTTTGCTGTGGTAGTGTTTTTGATTTCCTTCTTTTCCTTTCCTTTTTCTTTCTATTTGCTTTCGATCTCCTTGGGGTTTAGTTGTATTGTTCTTCCCTGTGCTTCTTTTTGGGTTTTTCATGGCTAGTAACTCTGAGGTTAGAGTTGCTTGCCCCTCAGTTTCTTTTCTTTTCGCACATTTAAGGGGGTCTTTAAGCACTTTTCCAGGTCTTGAAAGCTTTGTTTTTTAGGGTAGTGGTCTGAGTGTGGTATTGACTGAATTGTTGCCTCTGATACGACAATCAATTGACTGGTTCGAGGGTCAGGAGAGAGGGAAAAAGACGATGTCTGAAGTTAGGTCTAGCGATCTCGAGACTGGGTTATCGTCTAGCGGCGATCCGGTGGAGAGGGATATCGCCGTCTCTAGTCCTCGGGTGGTTAGGGCTTTTCATGCTCTTGAGGAGGTCTGTGGGTTGGACGCTGAAACGGTGAGTAGATTCAAGGATAGGTTTCAGTTTCCGGAAAGGGTTCGCGTTCGTCGGCCTAGTGACGAGGATAGAGCTTGTCACTTTTTTCCAGGTGAGGTGTGCTTCTATGAGGTTGCCTTCACTTGTGGACTTAGATTTCTCATCCATCCCTTCCTGATGGAGCTTTTAAATCATTTTGGGATTGTTCCTAGGTAGCTAATGCCCAATTCGTGGAGGATAGTGGTTAACTGTATGGAAATATGGTTGGTTGCTAACGGGGATAAGATCAAGGTAGGTGAGCTCGTCCACCTATATTGTTTGAAAGAATCCAAAGAATATGGATACTACGAGTTGGTACCTTGGGAGAGGAGGACCAGGATTGTTAGAGGGTTACCTTCGTCCTTCAGGTACTGGAAATCAAGATTTTTCTTTGTGTCCGAGGATAACTTTGAGACCCCCTCCAACCAGGATTGGGGTGACATTCCGAGGTTGTTTCGTCGGTGGGGAACCCCGACTTTAGGTGCGTCAGTATTTCTTTTTGTTGCTTTAGTTCTGCTGCATTCATTGTTACCGTCACTAACCTCTTAATCCTTTCTCTTTCGCAGTGAAGAGACGACCTAGACTTAAGGGCAGGTATAAGGCACGGGTTGAGCAGGCAATCGAGTACGCCAAGACAATTGAGAGCTAAGACGACTTGGTAAATCTGCGGACTCTTGCCTTCTACCATCTTGGTCCAGACCCGTCTTCCTTCTTCTTGCGCAACGTTGAGATTGAAGGAAAAAAGAGTAAGTGTTGAACTCGTCGAAACTAGTTTTTTTTATTTTTTATTTTACAAGTGTTCCATTCTGGCAAAAATGACGACCAAATTTAACAAAGATCTTTACACGAAGATGAGATCAAAGAAAGATGAGCCCCTGTCGAATTTGGGAAAGAAGACAGTGCACGTCACTGGAAAGAGAGGCTCTGCTGCTCCAACTCCCTCCGTCCATCCAATTGTTTTCGTGGGTGAGACGACGAGGACGACTTCTCCTACGACATCCGTGGAAGAAATAGGTGGCACTCCCATCTCCAAAAGGCCGCGGTTGTCTGAAAAGGAGAAGGAGAAAACTGACTCTCGTTCATCTACCCTTTGGAATGACGAGAAGATGGCCGTGGACAAGGCCTACGAGGTAGTGACGTCTGCGGACTTGAGGGCTTTGTCTGGCGTCCCTTTCAGTGAGGTTGTGGCTCGTCATGTTCATAAGCTCATCCAGGTATATTGTCTTGAATATCTCTCCCTTTTTTTTTTTTTTACTGACGTCTTTTACCTTATTTTTAGGTGTTAAGGGAGAGTCTGCATCTTACTTCCGAGTATTTTACTCAGGAGGCCAAGGTGGCATCCCTGACGTCTAGGATGGAAGTTTTGGAGGCGGAGAACTCGACGCTGAAGAAGGACCTTATTGCCTCAATGGGTGAGACCAATACTTTGAAAGAGCAAGTTAAGAAACTGAACGACGACCTCAGGGTTGAGCGCCAATTGACTACGGAGAAGGACGAGCAGCTTCTTGGAGCAAGGGAGAGTCTTAAGACCATAGCTGCCAGGTCCGTTGAAGCCTTTCAAACCACTGACGAATACAACATTGTGCTCCTCAGTTGGTATTTTAAGGGTTTCGAGCTCCTGAGGAGATACCTTGTGAAGCACCCTTCTGGAGTGAATATGGAGAGGCTGGACCTAGAGGAAGTGGATCAGGAGATGGTTGTAGACGAGGCTGCTCAATCTTCTGCTACTGAGCCTGACGCCCCTGTTGATGCTCCTGCTAACGACGCTCCTGTTGACGATGGTGTTGCCCGGACCTGATACTTAACAAAAATTTCTTTCTTTTTGGGATGCCCTTTATGTTTTGGGCAGTTATGTAAATCTAATTTCTGAACAATTTTACTTTCTATCTATTTTGGGAACAATATTTTTAGCCCAGTGTTTAAGGGCTTTTAGTTGTAAAAACAATGGTGATTTGCTCGTCCGTTTCAGGCTTTAATTTAATTTAACTTACTTCTCTGCACTTACTTGCATTCGTGATTGCACGTTCTTTAGTTTGAGATATGCCGGTGATGTAATTGCCCACGTTGTGCACTTGACGAACCTCTGACTCTGTTAGCACCTCTTCGTCTATTGTTTCGTTAATTTCTCATTACTAGTACCTCGGCAGTACTTTATATTCGTTTAGGAGTCTTTTAGTCGTCAGTAACTTACATCCGTCTAGGCGGAATCTTGTTACTTAGCCATTTTTGGCTTTCTGTGATTTACACCCTTTTTAGGGATCTATTCATCGTCAGTAACTTACATCCGTCAAGGCAGAATCTTGTTACTTAGCCATTTTTGGCTTTTTGTGACTCACACCCTTTTTAGGGATCTTTTCATCGTCAGTAACTTACATCCATCAAGGAGAAATCTTGTTACTTAGCCATTTCTAGCTTTTTGTGACTTACACCATTTTTAGGGATCTTGTCATCGTCAGTAATTTACATCCGTCTATGCGGAATCTTGTTATTGAGCCAGTTTTGGCCTTTATGACTTACACCTTGCTTGGGATCTTGTCATCGTCAGTAACTTACATCCGTCTATGCGGAATCTTGTTACTTTCTTGATTCATAATTGACCAGACCTGTTTGCACGGAGATATTAGCTGAATAATTCATTTATTAATTTCAGTAACAAATACATTTATCTGTTACATTTTTTGATGGTATTTCTTCAAATGCTCGATGTTCCATGGCCTCAGGAGCTTTTGTCCGTCTAGAGTTTCCAGGTGGTAACTGCCCTTCCTAGAATAGTGGGTGACTCGGTAAGGCCCTTCCCATGTGGGGCCAAGTTTCCCTTGGGCCGGGTCTTTAGTTGCTGTGGTGACCTTGCGAAGGACGAGATCAACTATTTCCAGTTGTCTGAGCTTCACCCTTTTATTGTAGTAGTCAGCCATTTTCTTTTGGTACTCCGTCATTTTGTTGGAAGCTTTCTCCCTTACTTCGTCCAGATAGTCCAGGTTGATTCGAAGACGATCTTCATTGTCTTCTTCGCTGAATACATTTCGTCTGATGCTGGCTACCCCTACCTCGACCGGGATCACTGCTTCAGTGCCATAGGTGAGCCTGAAGGGGGTTTCTCCCGTCGAGGTTCTTGCTGTGGTCCTATAGGCCCACAAGATGTTGGGTAGTTCTTCTGGCCAGGCTCCCTTCGCGTCATCCAGCTTGGTCTTGATAATCTTGAGCAATGTTCGATTCATCACCTCCGTCTGCCCATTTGCCTGTGGATGCCCTGGGGATGAGAACTGATTTTTGATGCCCAAGTTTAAATAGAAATCCCTGAAGCCTTGGCTATCGAACTGTCGCCCGTTATCTGATATGATCGTCCTTGGGATCTCGAATCTGCGAATTATGTTCTTCCACACGAAGCTCCGAATTTTTGCTTTTGTGATGGTTGCTAGTGCCTCTGCTTCGACCCATTTTGTAAAATAATCAATAGCAACAAGCAAGAACTTTACCTGACCTTTACCCAGGGGTAGGGGACCGACGATGTCGATCCCCCATTGTGCGAATGGCCACGGGGATGATATCGTCATCAACTTCTCTGCTGGAAGTCGTTGGACATTCCCAAATCGTTGGCATTTGTCACACCTCTTCACGAGCTCCACTGCATCTACCTACATAGTAGGCCAAAAATAACTAGTTCGAATAACCTTGCTTACCAGAGATCTAGGGCCAGCATGATCCCCGCAAATTCCTTCGTAGATTTCTGCCAGGATGTACTTAGCTTCCTCTTCGTCGACGCACTTTAAATAAGGCATTGAGAAGCCCCTTTTGTACAAAATATCATTAAGGATTGTAAACCTGACCGCCCGCTTCTTGACTTTTCTGGCCTCATCGGCATTCTGTGGGAGGTGCCCATCATGGAGGAAAGACGCGATGGGAGTCATCCAGCTGTTTATGCTCTGGATTGCAAATGTTGGAAGCTCTTCAATGCTGGGGTGTTTCTGGACTTCCAGCATCAGAGTTATGCCTGTTGCCTATTCTTCTGACAATGCTATCTTCGAGACTTCGTCTGCTATCATGTTCTGGCTTCTTGGGATCTGTACAAATTCCACTTTATCAAACTCCTGAGTCAGATGTTTCGTTAGCTTTAGGTACTTATGCATTCTCTCTTCCTTCGCTTCGTATTCTCCCTTAATCTGCCCAATCATAAGCTTCGAATCATTTTGAACTAACAATTTCTTGGCCCCCAACGCCTTTCCAAGTCTCAGCCCCATCAGTATCCCTTCGTACTTGGCCTCATTGTTGGTAGCTGAAAATTTCAGTTGAACACAATATTTGAGTGTCTCTTTGTCTGGGGTGGTTATGACGACCCCTACTCCCCCCTTCTTTCGAGCTGACGAACCGTCAGTTTGTATCGTCCATTTCTCAACTTCGTCGGTGAATCCATCCTCGTCTGGGGAGGTGAATTCGGCGATGAAGTCCGCCAAAGCCTGTGCTTTAATGGCTGTCCTGGGATGGTACTCAATGTCGAATTGGCTGAGTTCAATGGCCCACTGAACCATTCTTCCAGCTGCTTCGGGCTTGTTCATGAACTTCTTGATGGGTTGGTTTGTCATTACCAGGATGGGATTTTCCTGAAAGTACTGTCTTGGTTTGCGTGAGGCTACTATCAGGGCGAACACAATCTTCTCAATTCTTGGGTATTTTGATTCAGCCCCTTGAAAAGCTTGACTGATGTAGTACACTGGAAGCTGTTTCTTGGCTTCCTCTCGAATCAGGGCTGCACTCATGGCTGTAGCTGACACTGCCAAGTATAAGTATAGGTTTTCTCCTTCTTTGGACGGGCTTAGGAGGGGTGGATTACTTAAGTAGCGTTTGAGTTCCTGGAATGTCGTTTCACATTCGTCGGTCCAGCTGAAAGCCTGTCTCAAAGTCTTGAAGAAGGGCAGGCACTTATCCGTTGCTCTAGAGACGAATCTATTAATGGCTGCAATCCTTCCTGTGAGCTTCTGGACTTCCTTGACGGTCTTGGGCGAGGTCATGTTGATTATGGCTTGTACTTTCTCCAGGTTTGCTTCTATTCCCCTCTGGGACACCATGAATCCCAGAAATTTGCTTGAGGCTACACCAAAGACGCACTTACTTGGGTTCAGCTTCATCTGGTACTGTTTGAGGGTGGCAAACGTCTCCTTTAGGTCGTCGAGGTGGGTGAGTTCTCCTTACTCTTGACGAGCATATTATCCACGTAAACCTCCATATTTCTGCCAATCTGCTTGCTGAACATCTTGTTTACTAACCTCTAATATGTAGCTCCTACATTTTTTAATCCAAAAGGCATCACTTTATAGCAATAGAGCCTTTGGCTTGTGATAAAGGCCGTTTTTTCCTGGTCTTTCTCAGCCATTTTTATCTGGTTATATCCTGAGAATGCGTCCATGAACGTTAGCAGCTTATGCCCAGCTGTAGAGTCTACAAGCTGATCTATCCTTGGAAGAGGGAAACTATCCTTTGGGCATGCCTTGTTTAGGTCGGTGAAGTCTACACACATTCTCTACTTCCCATTTGCCTTCTTCACCAGGACGACGTTTGCTAGCCAATCAGGGTAGTACACTTCTCGGATGAAGCCTGCTGTCAAAAGCTTTTTAACCTCGTCTGTGACTGCTTGATCTCGTTCTGGAGCGAATACTCGTCGTTTCTGCTGAACGAGTTTTCTTTCCGGATCTACATTTAACTCATGTTGAATAAGTCCTGGAGGTATACCCGGCATGTCTTCGTGGCTCTAGGCGAAGGCATCTATGTTCTCTTTGAGGAGCTGGACGAGCTTTATTTTCATTGTAGGGCTTAGTGTCGTCCCTATTTTCGTTGTCTTTGTTGCGTCCCCTTCAACCAATTCCATCGTTTCCAAGGTTTCCACTTTATCTTCCATCTTTTCTTCAATCGTCCATGTATGGTTTTCTTTTGCAGCCAGGACGGCTTGGTAGCATTCCCTGGCCAAGACTTGATCTCCTTTTGCTTCGCCTACTCCATTGTCGGTTGGGAACTTTACCTTTAGGCAATAGGTGGACGTGGCTGCCTTCCAGTTGTTGAGTGTGGGCCTTCCAATAATCACATTGTATCACGAGGGGCAGTCTACCACCAAGAAATCTGACTGACGAGTCAATTGCATTGGGTAGGTCCCCACTGTTACTATCAACGTTACTATTCCCTTGGGGTAGACCCTGTCTCCACTGAAACTGACGAGTGGAGAGTCAAATGGGCGCAATCTTCTTGGATCTAGCTTTATCTGCTGAAAATCAGGAAAGTAGATTATATTCGTAGAACTGCCATTATCCACGAGGATTCTCTTAGTGTTGAATCCCTCTATAGTTAGCATTATGACCAGAGGGTCGTTGTGAGGCTGCTTCACTCCCCTGTCATCTGTTTCACTAAAAGATACGTCCTGGTCCGTCCGTCTTTGTTTGACCGGAGGTATCATGTGGACGCTGTTTACCTATCTCTGGCATGCCTTTTTAAGGGATTTGAACGATCCTCCCTTGAATGGCCCCCCTGCAATCGTCTTTATCTCCCCGATCACATCTTATGGAGGCTGGAACGGATGGTCGTCATTCCTGGACGAGGACCCGTGGCGGTTCTTATTGCTGTCTCTGAACTTACTATATTCCCCTTTTTTCACATATTTCTACAGCTTTCCTTTTCAAATTAACTCCTCTATTTTCTCCTTTAGATCCTAGCAGTCTTCTGTGTAATGACCGTGATCCTTGTGAAACCGGCAGTACTTATTTTTATCACGGACATGAGGGGATGAATGTAATGGCCTCGGCCACTTGAGGCAGTGCTCGTCTTTAATCTGCGTTAAGATTTTGTCAACAGGCATAACTAAAGGGGTAAACTTTACTGTTCGAGGATTCCTATCATCTTTTCTCATGTTCCCGTCAGTGTTCCGACGATCTAGGCGTTCTCGCTTCTGCCCCCTACACTCGTCGTCTTTCCTTCCTTTGTCCCCTGGCTTTTCCACATCCTTTATGGTTGCTAACGCGTCTTCAGTATTCACGTACTTCTGCGCTTTCAAAAGCATCTCTGCCATTGTTTTCGGAGGATTCTTCGCGAGCGAAGCCACGAGATCTCTGGACCTTAATCCTACTTTAAAAGTCGTCGGTTGTACCTTATCGTCAGCTTCGTTTACCTCCAGGGTCTCCCGAGTGAAGCGTTTTACGTATGACCTTAGGGTTTCCTTTTCTCCCTGTTTAATAGTGAGTAAGTGGTCTACTGGCCTTTTTGGACGTTGTCCCCCAATGAAATGACATAAAAAGGAGCTACTCAACTGTTCGAAGTTATCGATGGACGACGTTGGCAGCTTTGTGAACCATTCCCCTGTAGTTCCCTTGAGAGTGGTAGGGAAGGAACGACACAATATCTCGTCTAGGGGCCGCTGAAGCCCTAGTGTCGTCTTGAAGGTATTAAGATGATCCTGAGGATCCTTAAGCCCGTCGAACGGTTCAAGTTGTGGCAACCGAAATTTCGACGGCACGGGACATTCGAGGACTGCTGTAGTGAAAGGCGAATATGTTGCCCTGACCAGTCGATCCACACTCCATTCTGTTTTCTCTTTGATGGCGCTTCTTAATTCGTCCATCTCCCTCCTCATCTCTCGAAGAAGGTCTGAATTCTTCTCAGCGGGAGTGTTTGGCCTTCGATGGTCACTTCTTCTATGGCTGTCTCCCTCCTCATCCTGGTTCTCTTTAGACCGATTATCCTCCTGTTGAAGTCGTTGCTTCATTTCCTGATTTTGCCTGGTAAGTTCTTCGACGGTAGCTGCAAGAGCCTGGACCTGTTGAGCCAAGGCTGCAGAATCTTGATTGGACTCCATCTGATTGTGATAGTTGGTCGGAAACTACTTATTCGAGTCTGAACACGAGAATTTCGTTCCCCATAGACGGTGCCAAACTGATGAAGCGTAAGTTCGTCAGTTTAATTGGTCAAATGGAAGTAATCTTCAACCTGTATGAACGTACTCCCAAAGGTGGTCACCGGTGTGGTGCCTGCCACAAAGCCTTCGATGACAAAGTCAATATAAGAAGCTCTCTTGGAAATAAACAACGTAATTTGAACAGAATGAAAGAGATCTCTCAGTGTATATCTGTGTATGTACCTTGTTCTTGGCAATGTGTGGGCTTTATATATGTTTTCATGGCTTCTAGCCGTTGGAGTAGTTATGGAGGTCTTAATGCTCCTATTGGTAACGTTTGGTGCTGTATAATGTGGCTTCAATGTGCTCCAACGGTTCATACAGTTGGCCTTGTAACCGTTCTGGGTTTAATTGGCTGCATTGAATGGCCTGGCTGTCTTCGTCAGTAGCGTGGATAATTACTTCGTCTGGCCTGAGGGTGTCTTCGTCTATATTGATGGGATCGTCCATGTGAGACGGACTCGTCAGTCCCGTCAATAATCATTTCAAATACTTTTTTTGTGTGCATTTTTTTTAATATTGAATATGTGCTAGTTCAAATTCTTATATATTATTTAGTTTTGAATTTTTCTATATTCTTATTTTTAAATGGTTAAAAAAAATTTCATGCCTTTTTATTTTAAAGGTCAAATCTTAATGCAATGATAAGTGTCTTGTATTCAAAGTAATAGATGGTAGGTTTTTGCTTAAGAATTAGTCTCTGAAAAAAAAAATTAGAGGCGAGGCTACAAACCATCACCTCTTCAAAATCCAAACAATTATAAAACATAAAAATAAAAAATTGCATTGAATATAATTCCACCACCCCCACCCAAAAAAAGAAAAAGTGCCTGAGGAATTTTCCCACAAACTTTCTCATTACACAATATTCCAGGACTATGATAAACTGGTACTCACTTTTCTTGTATAACTGGGTTCTACACTCATGGTGAGAAAGCCGTATTATTGTACTTTTGGAGTGTTTTTTTTTTTTTTTTTCGGTAAAAGGAACAAAGTTACACAATATACACTTCCTGAAGAATTAGAACTGGGAATTCGCATTGCTAGGCCCAGAAATTTTGCTTTGCTTGCTAAATCTAAATTAACGTGGAGAAAAGCTTATTATGGACCCGAGTGTTGAAAATGAATTATTGAACAGCACATAGCCTTATCTTGTCAACAACTGACAGATGTGAGGTGACCATAATAATAATAATTGGTCATCCACAGCCCAAATTAGGCCTACCATTTATAATAATTGGTCTTTTGGGCCTATTCGAAATCTAATCCGCAGCCCACTCCATCAAAGTGAAGAAAACAAAGTCAGTCAAGCTATCGGCATGAAACAGACAGTGAAATCAAAGAAATGGAGATTGTTCATGATTTCATGGCTAAGATTTTAATTTTTAAATTAAACAGAGTACAAAACTACAAATTTCAAATCATTTTTAAAATCTTAAATGACATGACATTAGAGACCTTTACTCAGAAATTGGGCTGGGCTGGGCTGCCATCCAGTGTAGTTGCAAAATACTGGGACTTACGGGATGGGTTGGTTTAGGGATCAGGAGCCTAGTTGTTAAGATAGATGCAATTAATTAGTGTTACTCCTCATCCTCAGTAACAATCATAGGCCTAACATCCTAATCCATAATATTGAAGTTAAACTTAACTACTAGTAAGGGAATTGTGGGGATGCCTTAGCAAGAAGAGATTTCAATAAAAGTGTCCAAGTGATACCTCTCCCATGCACTAAGTGCATGGGTCCAAGGGGCGGGGTCGAGATGCAGGTACTGCATTTTTATAAGCTCTTGATGTAGCTAACTTCTAATTGGATTTCATCTAGACCCACCATTAACATCGTTTTTTTCATTTACCAATAACCACTCACCACATCAACAGCCTAGTTGTTAAGATAGATACAATTAATTAGTGTTACTCCTCATCCTCAGTAACAATCATAGGCCTAACAGCCTAATCCATAATATTGAAGTTAAACTTAACTACTAGTAAGGGAATTGTGGGGATGCCTTGGCAAGAAGAGATTTCAATAAAAGTGTCCAAGTGATACCTCTCCCATGCACTAAGTGCATGGGTCCAAGGGGCGGGGTCGAGATGTAGGTACTACATTTTTACAAATTGTTGATGTAGCTAACTTCTTATTGGATTTCATCTAGACCCACCATTAACATCATTTTTTTCATTTACCAATAACCACTCACCATATCAGCAGTTTGTAAAACTTTTTGTAAAAAAATTTATATCTCTAGCATTACTCTTGCATAGTTTAGTAATTTCTATGCATAATAAATACAATAATAAAAAGCTATTACTAGGAGTAGACGATATAGGTTAAAATTCTCTAAATATAAATATATATATATAATACAGTAACTTTAATTATGTTACGTGGCGGCTCTAGGAATTTTTTAGAGAGAGAGAGAGAGAGAGAATATTTGCTACAAACTGAAAGCCAAGTAGTTAGGGAGAGCAAAATTGTTACAACTACAAAACTAAAGAGAGCATTCATATAGTATTTCTCTTGGTAACATTTGTTAAAGAAAAATAAAGATATGGATTATTTTTATTAAATGAGTGCACGAAGATATAAATTTGAATGATTATATATTTTTATCTTTTGTTTTTGAATATGCCATTTGTTGAATAATTTGTTCACTTGTCGTTGTTGTTTGGTTTAGTATTGTTTTTGTTTAGGTTATTTTTGTTGTTATTTGGGCTAATTTATATTTATGTTATTTAAGCTTCTTCTTCTTTTTGTTGTTGTTGTTGTTGTTGTTGTTAAGGATTATGTTTGGGGAGCCAAAATTATTTTTTGAGTAAGTTTATGTCCACAACATTTTTACAATAAATCTTATACAAAAGCTATTATTGGTGGAGTAAAAAGTTTTGTCAATATTAGGTCCAAATTAGAACCAGTAACAACTTACCACATGAGATTTGTTGTGAAATTATTGTAAAAATATTATGTACGAAGTATTACTCTTATTTTTGTTGAACCCAAATTTGTATGATTTTCAAATTAGGGTGTTTAATATTTTTATTAGTTTAGTCATAATAGGTTAGTTTAGCATATAATTTTATTTTTTGCAAGTATACATACATATATATATATATATATATATCTCTATATATATACACACACACATTTTTTTTGCAAGTGAGGGTGGTCCTGTGACCACCTCACTTACACGTAGAACCGCCCCTTATGCTTACAATCCGGTTGTAATAACTTAACATTGTTGGATATTTTTACAAAAACATCATATTTTATTTTAATACTCATTTATATGAATTGAAGAAATTGATTATTCCTTAATGACAGATACGTTGATTGCTAAAATTTGAAATTCAAATATAATTCAGAATTTGAATAGCTATTGTCAATGGTTTTTAATTAGGAAATTTCTGAACGTTAACGAGATATTAATACCATCATTGCTAGCATATTTGGTTTTATTACAATATATATATATATATATACACTTTCCTTTATAAATGTTTTGCATTCAAATGTTCTTATTTGAATTTGATATGGTAACGTCATATATGGAAGGTTTTTCAGCACTTAAATGTATAGCTATTGCTGAATTATTTTATGTTATAAAAAGTTACCATTTATACACAAGTGTTTACTATTTAGTTTAATGGAAAGTCAAAATAGATGGCAATATTTATGTATATTCTGAAATTGTCTTAAACGGATTGGTATTCAAATTTCAGCCACTTTATGGGCTATTAATTTCAATAGCATTATGACACCAAAAGACAATTTGATTTGGCTATTAATTTGTTTTCAACGTATATAGACTTGGAAAAAGACAATTTGATGTCTAGCTTTTATATTATATACATAGAAAGAAAGCTATTGATTGTCTATTGATTTCAATAGCCTTATGACCATTTAATTGATATCAAAAGTTTTGATTCTTTGGCTAGGGACAAGTCCGGCTATTATATATATATATATATATATATATATATATATAGAGAGAGAGAGAGAGAGAGAGAGAGAGAGAGAGAGAAATAAAATTTGATATATCACCTCATTTTTGGATTACAAAGTTACAGACTTTCAAAAAATATTTTATTATTGTTCAAAACACTCACCATCTGTGGGTTCTAGTTAGCTCAACTAGTAAAGTCTCTGATGGTTGAATAAGAGATCTAGGGTTCAATCCCCGCTTATACCAAAAACTGATTGGTGTCTTGATCTAATGATAAAGAACTATCATAAAGAGTAAATGCCATAGGTTGAAACTCTCTCTCTCAAAAAAAAAAAAAAAAAGCACTTGCCATAGGTTGAATTTATTCAACTATGTGTTGGCTTTATTCCGTGCCAAATTTACTTGTAATCAGCATTTAGAAACCTTGTATTTAGGTGGGAATAATGTAAGGGTTGTGTGTGTGAGAGTGTGAAGATTTGATCAAGAGTGTGCAACAAGAAGTGACTTGCGACTGGAACTCGCGACTGACTCGCGAGTGGTGACTTGCCAAAATGTAGCACACGTGTGAAGCGTGCAGGAAGTTGAAGGGTCAAGATAGCTAGATTACTACAGGACAAAAAGTACAATCTGGCCAGTCTAGTAACTGGTGACCGGAACTCATGACTCGTCCCAGTCGCGAAGTGAGTCGCCAGTGCACCCTGTTTTGCTGAAAACTGACTTTTCATATTTCATCTCATACCCTACTATAAATACCCTTATACCCACGAAATGTAGAGAGCTTTCAGATATAATCTTGAGAAAAAACCCTAGAGAACAACAAGATTGATTCATCCACAATTTTATACATTTGATTCTCCAAATTCCCCTACTCTCACCCTCTCCATTGTCATATCCATTAGAGGATTATAAACCAAATCCTTACCTCACCCAATTCAGAGTAGTGAGAAGGTTTTTGGTGTTTGGAAAGCAGTTCAAGAAAGAACTAATTCATATTGGTTGATGCAATGGGCTAATTGCGGGATCCAATAAGGTAGAGAAGACACAGTTAGGCGTAACCTTGTTGGAGTAAGTAACTTGGAGGGCTTAGGTGCATCGGGTAGATTAGGCTTGGAGAGTCTTTTGCTATTTATGTATCTCAACTGATTTTCTAGTGGATCATTTTACCGCTTGGAGGGCGGCGGAGAGGTTTTTCGCCGAGTTCTTTGATTTCCTCTTCGATAACATTTACCGGTGTTATCTTGTGTTTGCTTCTCTCCATCCCTTACTCTTTACTTTTAATTACTGTTGAGTTGTGATTAAAGTATGGCTTAGAGTAGTTTGCATATTTGGATATTTCTTATATTTCATATTCTGCACATACATTGTTTGAATATAAGCTTGTATTGGATAATTTATATTTAGGGGTCTAAACATTCACAAGTGTTTTACACACTAAGTGAGTTTTCAATTGGTATCAGAGCTTATATCCTATAAGCAATGTAAGCTCGCAAGGATAATTAGCAAAGGTGGTTGGGCTGTTGTATCCTGGTGACAACATGCAAAAATTATTTGTCTAACTATATCGGATAAATCGTAGACGGCACAATTTATCTGAAGGTAATGGCTTGGTCCACGCCTCATCTCTGCCACCTCTTTTGGTAATATCTTTGTTATGTAAATTTCAAGGAAAAGTCAAGTAATATCTCTCATTTATTTCACTTAACATATTAATGTATCTTTATTTACTTAAAAATGGATGGAAAGAAAAAAGGAATATAAGTATAGAACACTATTAGTCTACTACATTACATATAGATAAAGAATCCCTCACTTACACGTAGAGCCGCCCCTTATGTTTACAATCCGGTTTTTAAGAATCCGGTTAAAGGAATAGAAGTATACAATACTATTAGTCTATTAAGCTACATGTAGATTGAGAATCTCTTACTTACACATAGAGCTACCACAATTCTATTGTAATAGATTTACATATTAATGTATCTTTATTTACTTAAGAAGGGATGGAAAGAAAAATAAATAGAAGTGTAGAACACTATTAATCTATTACACTGCATTTAAATAGAGAATCTATAGGGTTAAGACCTTTTTTTTCATAATCTTTTTTGAAGCTTGATGAGTTGGAAATTTATGATCGTCATTAAACTAAGATTGTCATTAACTAAGAGAAGACATCACACATTTATTAGGCTCATTGATGATAAATCGTAACGGACAGAGCAACGGTCAAAGAATGGGCTGTGAACTTCAAACAAAAATTTTGTAACGCACTAGCCATTGAACATAAATACAGTAATTCATTGCCCATTAATTAGGCACGCAACTATAAAAGAGAAGGCAACAGAAGTTAAAAGTACACACAAATATACTCTACGAAAATCACTCTCCAATCAATTCTCTCTAAAATCTTTCTCTCTTACTGACTTAAGCATCAGAGGCGGTTTGACTAACGCCACACTGGCGTCTTACTCTTCCACCTAGTTCATTTTTGTAGGTTTTCCTCCAATAGAAATGACCATAATCACAGTTTTGTCCATCCACTACGATGAGGAGCTCAACTGTTGATTTTTTGCATCAACAGTTTGGCACCGTCTGTGAGGAGCGCTAATCATTCAAGCCATCTTTCCCAGTGACAAAAGTGTTACTCGAAGTACGAGATAGAATTAGAAATCACACAACAGCCAAAAGCTGTGCAACAACAACAAATCCAGGCCCTCTTGGCTAATGTGGAAGAACTGACTCGCCAAAATGAAGAGCTGCGAAAGACAATGGAATCCCAAAATGCAGAACGTCGGCGGACAAGTGAAAACCAAAATGAAGAATTCAAACTCCCAAGCCAACAGGCGAGACAGGACCTCAGGAGAAGATTCCTCCAAGATGGAGACTAAACTTCGTAACATGAGGAAGGAGATGGATGAGTTAAAAAGTGCCATGAAGGACAAAGGCGGGAAGAATTTGGATGGGATGATTCGAAAGATGAACTCACCATTCACCACTGAAGTACTGAACCATCCCCTTCTACCGAAATTTCGTCTCCCACAGTTGGAATCATATGATGGTTCCAAGGATTCCTTGGATCACATTGAATCATTCAAGACATTAATGCTGTTGCAGATGACCCCAGATAAGGTGATGTGTAGGGCATTCCTAACGACGCTAAAAGGAGCAGCCAGAGTATGGTTCAGCAAGATACCCCTAGGAACTATTGCAAATTTTGAACAACTCAACAAGGGTTTTGTTTGTCATTTCATTGGGGGACAAAGATACAAGAAGCCAACCAGTCATCTTCTCAACATTTAACAGGCAGAAGGAGAATCACTAAGACAGTACATGACCCGATTCAATAAAGAGCTACTACAGGTAGACGAAGCTGAAAATCAAGTCATCCTAACAACTTTCCAAGCAGGGTTGCTACTTGGGGATTTTTTCTTCTCAATCACCAAAAGCCCACCAAAAACGATCGCAAAATTGTTCTGAAAAGCTCAGAAGTACATGAATGCAGAAGACGCGAAGCTTGCAAAAGAAATGAAAGGAAAAAGTAAGAAAGATGAAGGAACAAGCAGCAATCACGATAAGAAGAAAGAGACACGAAGTGTTAGGCAGACCATAGGAAAAAAGAAAGAACTTCCAGATAGGAAGCCAAAGTTCACTAACTTTACTCCTCTAATAATGCCAATTGAGCAAGTCTTGATGCAGATAAGGGACGATCCCTCCTTGCAATGGCCAAAACCAATCAGTACTCCGGCAAAAAGAAGAGACAAGAACAAGTATTGTAGGTTCTATCAGGACCATGGGCATCGCACCGACGAGTGTAGACATTTGAAAGATCAGGTGGAGACTTTAATTGGACAAGGAAAGTTACAGAAGTATGTCAGGAAAACGAAGCCCTACATATACCAATGGAAGGACGATAAAGACAGAAATCAAGAAGCAGGAGATAGCAAACCTCCTGCAGGAGAAATAAAGAAGATCTCGAGAGGATTAACGGCAGACAGAACGCTGAAATCCCTGAAAAAAGCCCATGAAAGAGAAATAAATAGTGTCCATTCACGGCTCCCTCCAATGAAGATGCTAAGGAATGACGAACCTGATATCGTTTTCTTAGAGAGAGATGGTCGCGGCATTAGGCAACCCCATGACGATCCACTGGTAATCATGCTCAAAGTAGAAGAATTCAACATCCACCAGGTGCTCATTGACAACGGAGGCTCAACAGATATCATCTACTTACCTTTGTTTCAGCAGATGAAACTTGATAAGAAAAGGATCAGGCCTTTCACCTCTCCTCTAGTGAGCTTCACTGGCAATAGAATCGTCCCTAGGGGCATCGTCACTCTAACCGTAATTGCAGGCACTTACCGAGCACAAGTCACCAAGGAAATTGATTTCCTCATAGTTGACTGCCCTTCAACATATAACATCATCTTGGGAAGACCTGCACTCAATAGGCTAAGAGCAGCGACGTCAACATATTACTTGAAGGTGAAATTTCCAAAAGCCCATGGAATAGGAGAAATCAAAGGAGATCAAGTCTTGGTAAGAGAGTGCTACCAAGCTGCCTTAGCATCTGGGGAGAACTACAAATGGGTGATCAATGAACCAAAGCTCATCCCCGAATTATCAGAAACACCACAGGAAGTTAAGGTTGTCCCAGGAGATTCGACAAAAGTATTGAAGATAGAATCAGCACTCACCACTCTGGAGATAGAGAAGATGGTTTCCTTCTTAAGAGCAAACCAAGATGTTTTCGCCTGGAAACACGAGGATATGCTTGGAATTGATAGGAAGATCATATGGCATCGTCTCAATGTCAACCCAGAATGCAAACCTGTACAGCAGAAGCGAAGAATATTTGCACCAGGGCGCAACAGAGCAGTAACTGAAGAAGTAGATCTTACTCTTCACAAAAATATTTTATCTTTTACTCTATTTTCTGGGAAAAGAAAGTGCTATAGAGAACTTATATCCTATGAGCAGTGTAAGCTCACAAGGATAATCAGCAAAGGTGGCTGGACTGTTATATCCTAGGGACAATGTGCGAAAATTATTTGTCTAACTACATCGGATAAACTGTAGACGGCACGATTTGTCTCAAGGTAATGACTTGGTCCATGCCTCATCTCTGCCACCTCTTTTGGTAATATCTTTGTTATGTAAATTTCAAGGAAAAGTCAAGTAATATCTCTCATTTATTTCACTTAACATATTAATGCATCTTTATTTACTTAAAAATGGATGGAAAGAAAAAGGAATATAAGTATAGAACACTATTAGTCTACTACATTACATATAGATAGAGAATCCCTCACTTACACATAGAGCTGCCCCTTATGTTTACAATCCAGTTTTAATAACTTTACATATTAATGCATCTTTATTTACTTAAAAAGGGGTGGAAAGAGAAAGGAATAGAAGTATACAATACTATTAGATTATTAAGCTACATGTACATAGAGAATCTCTCACTTACACATAGAGCTGCCTCTTATGTTTACAATCCGGTTGTAATAGATTTACATATTAATGCATCTTTATTTACTTCAAAAGGGATGGAAAGAAAAACAAATAGAAGTATAGAACACTATTAATCTATTACACTGCATGTAGATAGAGAATCTATAGGGTTAAGACCTTTTTTTTTTTTTTTTAAATCTTTTTTGAAGCTTATAGTTATAGGGGTTAGGACCTAGGACTTTTTTTTTTTTTTTTTTGATGAACGGTTAGGACCTAGGACTTGGGACAAAACTTGATGGTAGATCATATGAACCATGCGATTCCAAACTAGAGCGGCATAGACTTTGGAGTAAGGCCCAGCCTGGTTGAAAATTAGATAAGCCTAGAAAGCCATCTAGACTCAACTTTTTTGTCCCCTTTTTTTTGACTGAAAAGACTTAACCTTGAACAAATAGAAGCTGCGAGCGAGCGATACACTTAAATTTTTTTTTTAGGAATTTTTTTTTTTTTTTTTTTTTTTTATGGAATATTTTAGGAAATTTTAGACTCACCTTAATATAACTGAATTTGAAACTGGGTACCCAACTGGCCAATTAATTTTGAGAAAGATTCAACTTTGAATGAAGATTCAATAATTTGTTTTAAAAAAGAAATAAAATAAATTCTTTGAAATTTTGATTAAGAAGAATGAAGAAAAAATTTGTTACTTTTCACATTTTGAGATAACTAATTAATTTAGTTGTAGGAGATAATATTCAAATAAAAAAAATTAGCTGTAGGATAAGGTATTTTATTTTTTCATCATCAAATTGGGCCAAAGCTTAAAGTCAAGGACGAAAATTTGGACAAAAATTAAGGGCATTTGTCATCTTTTTCTTTGCATTTCACTGTTATTTACTAAACCTTTTATTACCCTGTGAAGAAGTTTCTAACTTTGTTAAATGAATTGTGGAATGATTTCATTATTTGACTTCCATGTATATCTCGTTTATTTAAGAAAAGTACTACGTCCACAACATTTTTACAACAAATCATATGTTTTGATAAAAAAAACCCCACAAAAAAGTTTAGCTCCAATACAGGCGACACATCTGCCTAAAACTAGAAAGAACTTTCATCGTCAAAATCGACCTCAAAGATTTTCCAAGTGAATAATGATTAAAACCTCTCAAGAAAAAAGTGGAAAGTTGTACCTGCAAAATAATAGAATTGACCAACTTTAAAACCCAATAGTTTCAAAGACCATATATTGTTTCCCATCGTTAAAGCCCCTTTAAGGGAAGCATGAAGATTAACAGTCACCATATAAGCCATCGATCACTCTAGTCTTGAATGCATTTCATCAACTCGCATGCTAATCAGTTTGCACATTTCGATCATCATCATCATATCTTTATAGTCATAAATACGACAAAGATATAGGCAAAAACACACAACTTTTTGATGCCACATGCATTCCACGCCCCAAATCACATCATCGTCCCCACACAAAGAGACTGATCAAAATGGTGGGGGCCAATCATCGGCTCAAAGTAAATATAGCTCTAGCAGCCCCCACCACTTGATTAGTTTTTGATACGTCTCTTTTGATCACTGAAGAGATAAAGATATACCATTCTCTCGTCAGCCTTATCTTTTACCATAGTTTTTTTTTTTTTTTTTTAAGTTTTTCGATAAAGTTTACTAGTAGATCTGTTGAATCTTTCAAAAACCGTAATACTCATCTAACAATGCCCTACGTGCTTTACAAATGATAAGAACTAGGAATTAATTACTATCTAGGAGCAAGAGCTAGTAGTGGCTCAATAATTATTTTCTTGATACGAGGCATGTCTTGAGTTTGAACTTTAGGGTATAGAGGACTAAGAGGAGGATCTCGGTTCAATTTAAAGATTATTGCTTTCTATTGATTATAAGTATAAGTAGGACCCAACTCAAGTTATGACTCGACTCACTTGATAGAACGTTTTCAACCTCATACCCTTTCAGTGTTTTTGACATTAGTTTCTTAGCAGATAGGAGAGCTATTATGGTTATGTTCATTTAGGATTATCTCGATTAGTTGCCTTTCACTTTTTTTACATAGAAAAAAGCCAATCCAACTTATCATAATTGTCACTAAAAAAGGGAAATACTGTGCACTAAAAGCAAACAATGGTCCCTTGAAAATTAAACAAAAATTAGGCTAATACAATCTCCCTTCAAAACTACACATAATTAATTCCAACAATTCTTAAATTCAAAAATAACATGAGTTGTTGATAAGCATATGCATCTTTACTTTTTAACACTCTGGAAAACTGTTTTTTGGAAAAATAAATTGTTTTTCTATATTTGTAGTAAACTTGAAAATGATTTTGAAAACATTTTATGTCATTTGACTTTATAATTTTTTAAAAATATTTCATGTAGGTATGGTGTTGTTGGCAGTGTGTACTTAGTGATGGCAAGGATATATTTTTCGATACCCCAAAAGATATAGGTATTGTCTATTGTCTTGCTTTATAGATTTTTCTTAACAATTTGATTTTAAATTAGGGAGAAATTATTGTCAGATAATGCATCATCAAAGTTGATGATGCCAAAAATTGTCAGTATGTTATTCGTCCAACGGAGCCAACGTCTTCCTTGAATACTTGGAAGACAAAAGAGAGATTTTGGTGAAGAAAACACCAGTAGGGTGTTTTCTTAAAACCCTCCGATGGTGAAGTCAGTATTGTGACTTTAGCTAGTGATAATTAAGTAATCAAAACTTCTTTAGGATTTCATTGGTGTATTTGTGTGTACCTTTCCTTCATTTGTCTGATTCCTTTTATAGGAGTTGGACCTTGTAACTGGCCTTTATTACGCCATAAATCAGGCTTTATTGCCTTTGTAACATATCAGACAATTAAGTTGACCATCTTTAGAGCATCCGTATCAGATGTGGCAAAAATTATGCCATTTTGCCACATTAAAACCCTACTTTATTATTATACCACATCATTTTACAACATCCCATTTATCAGATGTTTTATACTACAATTCTATACATTAAAATAATATTTCCTACACATTAAAATAATATATTAAATTCCTTCCCCCATCATCATCGTCATCATCAACCACCACCGCAGCAGCAGCAGCAGCAGCAACAACAACAACAACAACAACTACAACTACAACTACAACTACAACCACAAATCGAACAGATCAGAACAAAACAGATCACCAGGGAAAAAAAAAAAAAAACCACCACCGAGATCAGAACAGAGATCGGCACCACCACCGCAACAACAACAACAACTATTACAACCACAACCAGAAATCGAACAGAACAGATCACCAGAAAAAAAAAAAAAAAAAAAAAAAAAAAAAAAAAAAAAAAAAAAAAAAAAAAAAAAAAAAAACCGCCACCGAGATCAGAACAGAGATTCGCCATCACCGACGATTCGCCCACCACCAGCCGATTCGCCCACCGCCATAACCCACAATCGATTCGCCCACCACCAGCCGATTTGCCCACCGCCATAACCCATAATCAACCCATGAAACTCAACTCGAACCCACCGCCATAACCCACAATCAACCCATGAAACTCAACCCACCCATCAAACCACAGCAAAAAAAAGTGAACGGAAAAAATGAAAAAAGGAAAAAAAAAAAAACCCGAAGCGAGAAGAGTGGTGGCCATTGGTCGGCGGCGTCGAGTGGTGTGATCGGCGGCGTTGAGTGGTGGCCATTGGTCTTCGGTGTGCTGTGGAAGACGAAGAGAGAAGACAGAGATGAGACGGAGAGAGTGATATGATACTGTGATGAGGAGAGAGAAAACATAATAAAATAATAATATATATTATGCCACATTTGTCCGTACAGTGCCAAAATTGTGATGGCACTGTAGCATATTGCAAAAATTTAGAACATTTAACACATCTGATAAATGAGTGTTTTTAGTGTTTGGTGTGCCAAATGTGCCAAATATTTGGCATTTGGCACATTTGGCACATCTGATACAGATGCTCTTAATGATCAGCGGTCATAGAACCTGCTGAAGGTTTTGTCAATTACTGATATACATATATCAGCATTAATGTCCATTTATTGTCATTTGGACGAAAATTTTTTGGATTCATCATAAATAATATGATTAATTATTATACATTTTTTTAATAAAAAAAAGGTACGACTCCTTAAACTTTCATAGATATTATAGTTTCTTCTAATAATTCTATGATTATATTTAAAAGAGTAATTCTTAAGTACTTTCGGAGTATAGAAAATGGTGTTCTCTCCTCTCAAATTCATGGTGGGGTCCGCTTATTAAATTCATAGTGGGGTCCACCATGAATGTGAGAGGAGGGAGCACCATTTCTCCGTGCTCCAAGAGTACCTAAGAATTTTCCTATTTAAAAAATGATTTAGACCACACCAGATTTCATGGATGCCATCCGATCATAATTTCTCCGAGTTTTATTAAGAAATAAATGATCCTTTTATGGCACTTGTAAATTTTTTTTTAGAATAATGATAGAGACACAAACTATTGTACAAAATTTTTTACAAATTGCTGATGTAATGAGTGATTATTGGTAAATGAAAATATAATATTAATGGTAGGCCTAGATGAAAACTAATAAGAGTTTGACCACATCAATATTTTGTAAAAATATTGTAAAATAGTTTGTGCCTGTAGTATTAATCTTTTTTTTAACATATGATACTCTTGTAATCCTATCTATCCATTTTCATTATTAAAAAAAAAAAATCATATTGATCTATCCATTTGATAATCTGTTTATCTTCACAAATATATGTGAATTGTTAAGATTATAAAAATTAAAATGAATTATCAGAGTAATGAGGATGTCAGTACCATACCAAAAGAGGGGGAAAATGAAACTATGAGAGTAACATAGAATTAAAATTTGTTTAAAAACAAAAATCTAGAAGGTGCTCATTATATAGTATCAGAAAAGTATTCAATTTTTTTTCTTCCTTGAAACAAAAAAAAAGGGGGGGCTCGAAATTATATATAAAAAGGTACTGATGGACTAACAATAACATAGTAATACATGCACCTTTTATTGATCTATCCAGGTAGTGTAATACGCTCGAATGTGTGAAAGGTAGCAATTGAATACTGGGGAAAAGTGAAAACAATAATGGTGTAATTGGTGCAATGCAAGAAGGGTAGCAGCGTGAAGGAACAAATGATGAAAAAGAGGCTCAAATTTATCATGTGATTCAGACTTCTTGTTTTATCCCCTTTCCATCTCAATGTCAAACAGATAGTCAAATTTGCTTTTCGTAAAAAGAAGGATCAGAATGATATTAATGAGAATGACACAATGTGATAGTTTAGTGGAATGTTGTTGCCGAGATTGACACAATAATGTGATAGTTTAGTGGAATGTTGTTGCCTAAGTGTTTTGAGCTTGTGTATTTTGTTTTAAATTTTAGATTTATAAATTTTTTAGCGAACATTTAAAATGAATAAAATGTTAGAATTATAATTTTTTTTTTACAAATTGTTGATATGGTGAGTGGTTATTAGTAAGTAAAAAAGTGATGTAAATGATTAGCCCAAATATGAATCAGTAAGAATTTGTACATCAGCAGTTTGTAAAAATGTTGTATATAAGTATGTTGCTATAACATTACTCTAAAAAGAATTAATGATATTGTTAAGGAGGGCAAAATGTAATTTTTTTTGTTGCTAAAATTAGTGTGTATATATATATATATATATATATATATATATATATGTAAGGACGCAATTTGGGTCTCTAGCCTAAATAATGAATGAACTTAGGCCCAAAAAGTCCAATACAATGAATTTGTAGAGAGTGGGTTGAAAAACTGGGTTTTAACAAGTTAAACAACAAGAATAATGGATTCAAGTGACAAGAAAAGGAAAATAAACTGATTTAAGCTAAAAAAAATCATCTTTGGTACAGTCTGGAGAGATCAGTTCTTATATATTTCTTTCAAGTTTGATTATAAAGTCAGTTCTTGATGACTACAGTGTTTTTCTCTTAGTTTCTCAATCCTCTTTACTGTGAATGGTCTCTTCCATTATATAGTTCTCTTTAGACAATCCTAGCCCTCCACTTGTTGATCATCTAAGCTACTACTTGAGTGTTTGTCCCATCGGACACCCTCTCATGCCCTCTGTATGTTGGGGCAGCTAATGCAGCACTGTTAAGGGGTCTTCTCCACATTAATGCAGCCAGAAAGTTAGTTGTAGAGCATTCAATGCGATGGTAGCAGCATTCTCCTTAGATATTTAGGGCTCTCCCCTATCCTATGTTTTTGTAATGCTTATCCATATCAACAGAATTTCCTGGAACGTTCCCTTAGGTGGCAGACCACCCCTTCGGACCTCGGCTTTGGTTAGCCGAGGAGGCATTCATCCTCGGACCACCCTTCTGGATGACCTTAACTGGATTTCACCTCTTTACTTACTAATACGGATCCTTATGAAAGTGTTTACCCGTCGTCGAACTATTTAACGTCATCGGATTGAGCCCTTGGCCCAATATATATATATATAAAGGGGGGCAGTTACAGGTGATGGGTAAAGATAGCCATCGGGTTGCGGAAATGTAAAAGATACAGGTTACAAACGTAAACTGTGATACAAAAGAAAATTGCCATCTGATTACAAGATTATGGGTTGTAATGAGAGGGAGGGATTTTAGAGACTGAACTAGACCTAAGCTCTGAGGTGTAGTAGCAGACTGGTACTAAAATTGGACTTGCAATTTTTGGACCTGCCTTCAAACTGAAGAAGAGGCTGCCTTATATAGAGGAAGGGAGCATCGGATCCTGCTGAAGACTGCGGAAAATCCGGAGGGTAAAATGCTTTAACCCGGGTGAATAATCATTTCAGCCGAAAGCAAATAGTAACCTCGTGATTATGTGTCGGGTACTGTAGTGAACAGTAACCGGTCACTGTATATGAACAGTGCTTTGTCCCCTTGCTTTTCAGGATCACTGTTCATTGTTTGATGAATAGTGGTTTGTCCGGGTACTGTTCCTGTGCAGAATCTTGCATAGTAACCGGGTCTGAAAACTGTTCCAAATAGTGACTGGTGCTATTCGGAGCTAAAAACTGGAGGAGTGAAAGCCTAAAACTGGAGAAGGATTTCTGGATCATTCTCTGGGCTTGCAATCCTTGTTGCTGGAAAGGAATTTAATCAGTATCATAGTACTCCGAAGGAGGGCTATAATGTTCACCATGCTCATGAAAAGTAGCGAACTTATCACAGACGCCACACCAATTTAGAGCTTCATGTTCTGATGCCCTGGTAAGATAATCGCTAGGAGTACAATTGTGACTAATCCAGCGAAGATTCATGGCAGCAGTGGAATGAGGTCTAGTGGTGAATACTGAGATTCTTCCTGTGCTTCCAACAAAATGGTAGTTTTTCCACAAGTCTTGGACAATGGTGGGGATTACATTACTGAAATAGTTCCTCCAACATTCGGCAAGATTGTAAGGTTCACTGTAGGAAAGATAAGTATTTCCTTCATTCCAAGGACCTTGGTGGGTGTAACCATTAACTAGTACCAAGTGTTGAGATGGTAAGACATCCATCCAGCTGTTGGTACCATCCCATTGTGGAAGAGTGCTCCAGCATCTGATTGACACATAGGGACTTCTGATTTTGGTGACAACCTGTTGTATGATTTGTGGAAACTGGCTGATCTGGCCATGGTGAGATAGTTTGATTAATCTGATAAAACCATACTCAAACATTCTAGAAAGCCAGCTTGGATTTCTTTCCACTTCATCCTCATCATATCCGTCCTCATAGTTGACTATAAGACCAGGAAAAGGGTGTGTTTTTTCATAGACCCTCTGGCTGCTCCCAAAGTATTCTTCCCATGCAGCTTGTGTTAAGGCACGGGTAACAGGGATTTCTCGATCATCATCAGATTCACCTATCAAGGGGAAGCGGGTAGTGACCAGCATTCTGAAATGATCGCACCAACGATCAAATGATTCGAACATGACCTTGCAGCTTAGAATATTATTTTGTATTTCTGGGGGCAAGTTGGCAACAGCACTTCTTAGGCTAGTTTGAGCCTTAAGGCTAAACTTTGCATAATTAGTGCCCATAATAGTCATTTTCTCCATTGAATGGATATCCTCTTTGCCAAAGAGTTGACTAGTAAAGATCTCGTTTCCAATTTCAAGGTTAACTAGATGGATTTCCAGGGCTTGAAGGGTTGTTTGGAAACGACTGTATTTGTTTAGGCTCCATGCATACTGAAGATTATCAAGGATGCATTTAATGGAAGGTGGTAGGGCCTAGAATGCTCCTTTTTTCCATTGTAGGCCTTCTGATACAACTTCCTGCAAAGTAACAGCAATATCATCACTGGAGTATGTCACTTCTGCAGGGACACAATCCTGAAGGGATGTTGATCCTCTTCGGTTTCCCTTAGAGGATGCACCTTCATGCATTACAAAAGGAGGTGCTCCTACTGCAGGAGTCCTTTTGTCTTGAGGATAGCCCGATGCCGGTGCTTTCCCCTTGTTCCTCTTCTCTGCTGAAGAAGTCAACTTACGCCACATTGTAGTGGAATAAGATTTTTGTTTGTTTTCCTGCCAAGGGTAAATAACATAAATTTGCATGGCTTTGAAAATATCTTTAGTTAATGCATGCAATGTTATGGAGCAAATATTTTTTTGTGATGATTTTTGGGATTGAATTGGGCCAAAAGAATCATTAGAAATGGGAGGAGTAAAAGATACCAAGGAAACAAGGTTCTTGGCTTGATTGTGAATTTTAGAATGGATAAGGTTGAGTGTCTTAGAAATGGCAACATCCTGGAGAGTGCTAATATCTCGAGGTTCAGGGCTTCTAAGAAACTTAAACTTAACTGGTTGGCCAAAAGGATGGGTAGTGATTCCTTCACTATCCGTGGTAAAAGGATACAACAGACACATAAAGGGATTTCCTAATATCACTCTATCTGTCATGTTTTTTACAAGAACAAATGTGGTTTTGAAACACGTATTGTCTTGGCATACATGGGCTTTGGGTATTTTGAATTCAATCTGCATTTTTCCTCCACTTGCAGAAGTTAACCTTTCTCTGGTTTTTCTGTAATACTTAGAGGGAATGATTCCTTCCTGAATGCAGTTAAGATCAGCGCCTGAATCCATCAAGGCTATGACCTCGAATTCAAAATCTTTGCTAATGACAATCCTGACTTTGGAGTGCCATTTCTGGAAGTTAATCCTACTGATGGCTTTTAAGAACTGTTCACTGGACTGTCCAGGGTCTTGTTCTTGAACCATATCTGCAGTTGGGTTAACTGTTTCTTCAACTTCATCATCAGAAGGGTTCTGAAATGAGGTACCTTCCTCATTGCCTTGATGAGAAGTACTTTCAAGATTCTTTAATCTTTGATCAAGGAAGTTGTGATCAACTCTAAGGATGGTTAGTTCCTGCTTAAGGGTTCTAACTTCAGACTTAGTGTCCTTGATTTCCTTTTGAAGGTCGTTGACTGTAACGTCCTTCTTGGATTTGGTAAATCTCTTGTAGATTTGTTCCAAATCAACTTTGGGTTCAAGAAGCTTAGGTTCAGGTTTACTGGTTTCCTTAACTAAGGTTTTCTTGAATTCTGTAAGCTTTTGAGCTTTGATGACTGGGTCGTCAATCTGTTCTATGAGATCTAAGAGGAGCTCTTCTTGCTTAGAAAGAACATTGATAGTTTTTTTCCTGCAACAACTATCCATGCAATGTATGGGTTCATCTGGGCCACTAGAGGTGCTAGAAGAAACTCTAGAGGGTTCAGAGGATGACTGGTAGATTTGACGAATCTCACTACTAGAGGACTCACTTTCTGAGTGGTTCAATTCTAGGAGCTTAAAGATTTCATCTTTACTGGCTTGGTTACTGACGAGGGTATTGATAAGGGTTTTGGCCTTAGCTTTACACTCTTTTCTGAAATGACCTTTCTTTCCACAGTTAAAGCATTTTCCTGATGCTTTAGGTATGAACTTGCCTGTGGATTTGGATTTACCTTTCTTATAGAAATCATCTTTGCTGTACTTCTGCTTTCTATAATACTTGGCTTTGGTTCTCTTTCTAAGAGAATGGTCAGAGGGTTCCTTGCCTTTGTATTTGGATTTTCTTTTAGGGAGGATGGAGGGTAAGCCTTACTGTGTACAGAAGTTTCCTACTTCGTACTTGGCTTTTCCTTTGTTGGCTTTACTCTGGATTTTGAGATCTCTGCACATCTTCATTCCTTCACTTCGAATGGTGCTAGAGATGTCTCCATAGGTTAGGTTATCATAATCTATGACACCTAAAGGATTACACAGGGTTTCTTTAACCTTTTCTCCAAAAAGGGTAGGTAAACCATTGATGAACTTCTCCTTCCAGAATGGAGAGTTGCAATCACTTCTGTGCATGACTCTGGTAGTAAACACATCTTCGTACCACCTAAAGTCACCAAGGGTTTTACATCTAAGGTTACTCAACTGATCGTAAATCCTAGATGTGATGTTGCTGGGTTTTCCTACGAAGTGTTTCATGATCGTATAGATCAGGGTATTGACTCCGTCAGGGGTACCTCTTCCTAAGATGGTGTCAAAGATGGGGAGTCCTTCCTCATCTTTCTGGACAGCATGCTTGATATCTTCCTTAGATTCTTCTGTAAGGCAATTGTTCCACCATTGGAGGAGTTTACCTGTGAATCCTAAGGAAATGAGATCTATGACTTCAGTATGGGGATGTCCTTCACTGAGGTAGTTATTGGCTACCATAGTCATATGCTGGAGTTTATTCAGGGTTTCCTGTTCAGAAAAACCATCTATGTTCCATTCATAGAGTTTACCTGAAGAGACTGAGAATTGGTTACTAACATTCCTTTCCTCGTATTGGAGGTCCGGAGGGGTAGGTCTGGGATACCAATTCCTGGTTAGGCTAGTAGGGGTTACCTTTGGATGGGTAAGCTTTTTAACCTCAAAGTTCCTAAACTGGTTTTCTAGGTGTTCTATCTCCTTTTCATTGTCTGAGGAGGTTCTACTAGAACTACTAGAAGTTGTGTGGACGTCTAAAACAACTAATCTGTTGGTTTCAAGACGGCGATCAACACTGGTTGAAGTACTAACTGGTGGAGGGGTGACTGGTTCCTTCTTCACAAGTTCTTCAAGCTTTTGGTTGACAATTTCTAAGGCTGTTTGGTCCTTAGATCTAAGGCTGGGTTGCTTAGTTGTAGGGAGCTTGACTAAAGGTTTCTCTAGGGTTTTAACAGGTTTGCTAGGGCTTCCTGGTTGAGGAACGACCTTGCTTTCTATTCTGTCTTCTATCCTATCAAGCTGTTTTCCTATAACACCTAAGCATTGGTTGGTGTAGTTGTTTTGCTCTATGACCTTCTTCACTACCGTTTCTTCTTGAGTGGTAGGGGTTTTGAAGGGAGAGGCAACTAGATCTGTTCCACGGTGGTTGAAGACTATGGCTTCCTGAGGTGGATGATGAGATCTAACAACTTCTGGGGGTTTGGGTTTGCCACTAGCGTCCTTGCTAGGGGGTTTTTCCCAATTGGATTTTGTGAGAACACAAGACTTCTTGTGCCACTCAAAATGGTTCTCAAAGTATTCAAAGAAAGGGACATTACTGGATATCTCTTTCATGAATGTTGTCCAACTTGCGAGAACCTCTTTCTTTTGTTCAAGGTTATGGTTGGCTCTATAGGCTTCTCTTTTGAGTCTGTTATCTTCTGACTCAAACTCCTTGCCTAGGGCGTTCATATCAGGAGTGAATTCTTTCCTGATAACCATAAGCTCGTAATCGATTCCAGGTTCCTGCTGGAAAGGATCTTGGGGTTCCTGTTGATATGGGTTTACCATATCACTACCAGATGGTGATGGGGTTTTCTTTTCTTCCTCATCAACAACTGAATCTTGCTTGGCTGTGTAGCATGGTGTGCTAATTTGGGATCTGGTCTGGACACCTTGGAGCTCTAGATCTAAGTCTTTTCTAGACTTAGGAAAGGGTGCTAGAGGTCTGGATGTACTACACTGGGATGCAGGTCTATCTCTCAAGAGATTAGGTGGCTGCCTAAAGGGTTGGTGTAGATCTACTGGAGATCTAAACCTTAGTTCATCATATCCTGATGGGGAATAAGATGGTGAACCTACTGGTGGTCTGAATCTAGAATGGTCAAAACTGAGTCTAACGTTTCCATTAGCTAGCTGTTGGACAAAGTCTAGATCAGGATTCTAGGTTAGGTTTTGGATCTGATGAGTGAAATTCTCATTTTCAATCATCCAATTTTCTGGAAAAGTAACCTCTGACCATTTCAGGGTTTTGGGAACCTGAATATTAGATCTGGTGTCTGTGGTCTGGATGAGGGTAGTTTCTCCTTTGATTCTTTTGTCAAGTGCTTGAACATTGAAGTTCGTTCTCATGCACTTATAATAAACTCTGTATATCAAGGCCAACTGTCTGACTCCTGGTAACATAAGGGTACCATAGGTCTTGATATTGAGGGTGAGGGTTTTCATGACATGTGGGTCTTCAAGAGCCACTGTGAAATTAGGAAAGCAGTCAAAATGGACAGGTCCATTACTAAGACTGGTTTCTATGGTTCCTAAGAGGCTGTCATTGAATCTTATATGACGAGTGTCTCTAAGGGCCATGAGGACAGAAGCATCTAAGCCTTCTCTAATCAAAGGTTTGACTCCAACTTGGACTAAACCTATGTGGATGAAATTATGTCCTTCATCTATGTGTTTTAACAAGGCTGCTTCAGGTAACAAGTAGCACGTTTCGTACTCTTTGTTGATACTGTAGACTTGTTCTATGGTTCGGACATGGTAACTAGTTTTAAAGGCATTCTTAAGGGTCCAAGAAGATTTGTAAATCTTGTTTGTGGGAACCTTAGGGATGTTCCAATCTCCTAGTTTTAGATCTAGATCTGATAACTCAAAACTCTCAGAATTGAGAATTCCATCTGACTGGGGAATCTCTGGAAGTGATGTACTGGATGACCTAATGCTGGTGGAAGAGTTACTTCTAAACAATCTTTTCATATTCATGATTAAAAGCCTAGTTAAAAGATTATAACCTAGTTTTCTTTAACTTCAAACTTCTGGATCTATCCTTAGATCTGGAACAGGGGTACAACAAGACGATGCCTAACCTTGTGCAACAACTTCCTACTGCCACGATCCTTACTCTAAGATAACTCCCTTTCGCTCACGCCCTACCGTCGGGACTTATTGTTTGATGCGGGACACACACTCAGCCTGGGACTTACTGGTCTTACTGGGTTGTCAACAGCACAGATCACGGTCTTACTTATCTCAACAGTACACATCTGCAACAAACTGTCTGGGTAAATATAGAAATAGGAAGAAGCAAAAAGCTGGGAAATAATTGATCAACAAGAACAGGTAATCAAAGAATATAAACAGATAGGTAAAGAATCAATTATACCAGAAGACATCAAGGTACCAATAGCAACAAATTTGGAAGATATAGTAGATGTAGAAGACAATGAACGGGAATGGAAGAGTTATCAAGAAATAAATGTAAAATAAAATATAACAATTAGGAGAGAACATTTAAAGTAATGATAATAATGCACCAAAATAATGGATAACTATGGCGGTAGAACCTGCCAACTATATATATATATATATGGGCTCCTGGGCCCAACACCCCTACAATATATATATTATATACATACTAAACTCATTACACGTGCTTTGTGCGTGCAATAATACACTTTTTATTTATTTGTTTTTTGATTTAGTATTATAATGTTTAAAAGTGATATATAAATAACTGTGCATTTTTTTTTTTAAGATGTAAGGTAATGTGGAATAATGTTTAAAAATGAGATAGAAATAGTATCTTAAGTTTTAGGCTGAATAGAAAAAATAAAGGAAAAAGGAAAAACTTAAGAATAGTAAATTACTCTTTTAAACAATTTTTTTTATTTGAAATTATTTAACTAGAAGACAAGGGTATTTTAGAGAGGTTAAGAATTTGTGTGAAGGTATTTTTGTGTGCAAAATGTTGAAATCGAAACTAAGAATCATGTTATTAATAATATATATATATATATATATATATTTATATATACTAATAATATTTAAAAAAAAAACAAAACAAATTGGGGGGCCATTGCCCCATAGTCAATGTATGCCTTCGTCATAGGATCGAGATATAGCTTTCAATTAAATTTTGATTTTTTTTTTTTTTTTTTTTTTTGAGAATCAAATTTTGAAATATTGAATGTTAACAAATGGAGATGAGATCTATATAGACACATAGACCCAAATATACATACAGCCGGATCGAAATAATTAATAGAAAATAAAGAATTGAATTCTATATATTGAAAAAAAAAAAAAAAACATATATCATGTATCTCAATAACAAGATCAAAATAAGAAAGAGGAGTCTCATGAAAACACTATAAAATTAGGTTTGAACACTATAGAATTAGGTTTGATCTTTTTTTTTTTTTTTTTTGTGCAATAAGTAAGAGAGGGAAGATTTGAACCCATGTTTTCTTAATTAAAATAATCAAGTAATATCATTGAATTATAAAGTTCTTGACATTCTAATGTTTAATTTTTTTTAATGGAATTTCTTAAATATTCTATTATAAAAAGAGAAAGTTAGAAAGAATTAAGATTTTTAATTTCTAACTGCCCATAAAAGAAAACAAAAAAATGAACTTTTATTATTATTATTATTATTTTTTGAATGAGATCTTGCTTTGCATGGTAACATGCTTTTTTAGTTTTTATTTTTTTTATTTTTTTGAAATGTTAACAAATGCCCTTATGGTAATGGTCAGAATTTTTCTAAATTTAATTGTTAACTATTATCTTTTTTTTTTTTTAGAGATAATTACAATATGCTGCTAACCCTGCAGCTCGAACACCTGTTAGCATCCGATAGCATGACCTTTTTTTTTACTTTTGCGGAGAAGAGGACAAAATCATAGGGTGTGCGGTGTGCCTGTTGAATGCTTCCATGTGTCTCACCATTGAATTGCAGGAGGAAGTCACGTGCTTTCTAATTGACGTGGCGCAACAGGGATGCGGCTTTCTATCTTCTGTCTAATCAGATAAGATGCCATTCAATTGTAGTTTTTTTTTTTTTTTTTTTTTAATAATTTACAAAATATAAATTATATTTTAGTATAATCGAAGTGTATATGTGTATGAAACTTACTCCTGAAGATTTGAACCTTGGATTTTACCCCTCACACTCCACAAACACTTATACTCAAGGACAAATCCATGTGGGGGCCCGAGCTTTCCTGGGTCCAAAATTTTTTTTAGTTATAATATTTTTCTTTTTTGTAGTTGGGTCTCCCTTCCAAAATTTTAGGCTCCCTTCTCCTCAATAAGTTTAACTAGCTTTATCCAAATAACAACTATCCAACTCAAAAACTTAACAAAATAATAAAAATATTTACAATAGTGATTATATTTTAGCAAAAAAAAAAAAAAAAAACTATTTTACCACCAAAGAACAAAAAAATCATGTGTTATTGGAGAATTTAAAACTAATTTTTTTTCAACTACAGTAAACTAGTATAAATACCAATTGACTATAGCAAATTGTTAAAAATAAAATACAATATTTTATTAAAATTATATCTCCTCCTTCAATTAAAAAACTCAAATTCTCTTATTTCGTTTATTATTTTAATAAGTTGTTTATATTATTTTAAATGAAGTGATAAAAAAAAATATAACATTTGATATTGGGTGTATTGTAAAGTGGGGTGATAAAATAGATAAAGTAACTTTTTGAGGTACTGAAAGCTAAAATTTTTAACACCACCAATGTGAATGCTCTAATTTAAAAAAAAAAAAAAAACCTTAGCCAGCCTAGTATTAAAAAAAACATTATTTTGTTTTATTTGTTTTTGTTCGTAAATGATTGCATCTTAATGTATTTAGAAATAATGATTTTGAGTATTTATAATTTTTTAATACTATATGGATGCTTATTTGGAGTTTTATTTTTTATTTTTTTTATACTCCAGCCTCTGCTATCTTAAAATCCTAGGTCCACCACTGCACACCCTTGGTGCGATGGTCACTCCACAAGTATAAGTGTTTGTGGGGTGTGAGGGGTAAGGGTCGAGGTTCAAGTCTCTAGGAGGGAGCTTCACACACATATACACATAGATTAGGCTAGAGTAGAATTTATATATTGTATAAAAAAAAAAAAAATCCTAGGTCTGTTCCTGCTTATACTTATGGAGTAACTATTATGCCAATGGTGCGTAGTGGTATTTAATTCTAGTATTGGTGAGCATAAAACATGATCCATACGTGCTTATATACATTTATGTTTACTATGCTTATAAGATTTCTTCTTAAAGAAGGGAAGTTCATGAGTCAGAATTTAAGACAAACTAATTTTGGGATAAAAGGAAATTTACATTCATTATGCAGCCTGCCCCTCCAGCAAAAAAAATCCTCAAGAACATCAAATCATTATACTAAATTTGATTAATGAAATATTTTTCAAAGCATTGATTTAGAAAGTACTTTTAGAAATTTTTATGAAAAAATAATTGATTTTTTTTTATTATACAATTTTCTACATTTCTCATAAATATGATATAAAAACTTTCCTAAAATAGCCTATTAATAAATGTTCTAAGGGCACATATTAAGAGGACCATTTGATTAAGGGAAAAAGAAAAAAAAAGAAAATAATTTTTTTGATGTTTTTTGTTTTAATTTTTTTATTTTTCATAAAAGTGATGTCAAACATTTCCTAAAACGATTTTATTAACAATTGCAAGACCTTTTGATTAATTGTTTGGAATAGTGTAATACGCTAATACTTTCTGGACTCTTTTAATTGGCTCATAAGTCATAACCGTTTTTTAAATAAAGAAAGTACCATTTTTTTTCAAGGAAACATGTGGTTCCCATGTAATTATTTAGGAAAACACTATTTTATTAAAAAATTCCACGAACACAATTGTTTTTTGAGAGAGTTTCACAATCTATGACATCTGCTCTTAATGATAGCTTTTTATCATCAGACTAAAATACTAATAAGTTTTTGGTGTAGGCGAGGTCTGAACCCCAAATCTCTTATTCAACCATCAGAGACTTTACCAGTTAAGTTAACTGAAACTCACCCATGAACGAAATTATATGATGATGAGGAAGAACCGCCCAAGAAAACTACTCACCAGTGAATTACTACAATTGTTACAAAAAGGAAAGACTAGTGCACCAATTGACACCGTTTAGTACTCCACTAGGTAATATTTTTACATATATTTAAGAAATAAAGTCAAATTATGTATAAAATTTAAAAAAAACATATAATTATGATAAATTTTTGCATGCAAACCAATAAATAATTGATTTTTAAAAAAAATATACATTCAAAAAAAAAAGTCCAAAAACTATCCACATCAATCAATCTATAAATGTGTATATTTATATTTTTGCTACAACAACAGTGTATTACACAGTTACTCTAGCTTTATAAATGTATATTTTAATAGTATTTTACTTCACCCGTGAGGAAAAGAGAGATATGATTTTAGATAATAATAAAAAATTGATAAAGAAATAATATTTTAATGAAATATAGTGTAAAATAAATAATTTAATGTGGACTGTTTTTAAAAATGAGTATGTAAAAAAAAAAAAAAATTTATTCTTATTCTAAAATAGACAAAAAAAAATTGCAGGAGCTTACGCAAATACTCTAACATATTGGTCATACAACTAGACTACTCTTTTATTTTACGATAACAGCATACATCTTCTACTTTTTCTTTTTTCCTTTTTCTTTTTTTTCTTTTTTTTTTTCAGGAAAAGTATAACTAACATCCTAACCTAACTAGCTACTCATAAGGTTTTTTTTTTTTTTAAAAAAGAAAAAGAAAAAGTGTCCTACAGGTTTAATAATTCCCTTACTCAAGAACAAAAAAAGCTAGCACCTAAGATTTATGATAAATTAGTGTGTGTTTGGCATTGTCTTAAAACATCAGTTTTTTTTACTATTTAGCTTATTTTTGCTACTATTCTTGAGTCTCATTATATTTTTTGATACTATTTATGAGTCTCACTGTACTATTTCAACTACCTTTTAGCTTTATCTACAATACTTTCAGCAAAAAATTTTCAGTTTCAACTAAACAAGTTGTTTCCAAATAGACACTTAGTATATATATATTGTACACTTTCTCAATCTAATCCATTATTTAGAAAACAATGTTATTATATTCACAATATTTTTACAACACATTCAAATTACACACAAGAAAAGCTACATTTCTCTCCTCTTTTTTCTCCCTCACCAAAAAATCTCCAACCAAACAAATACTAAAAATATCCATCTACTGGTACATAACTAACATCAATCAATTCATTCTAAAAAAAAAAAAAAAAAAAAAACTAACATCAATCCTATCCTAAAGTAGCTACTCATAAAGTGTACTCCTCCCACTTGTACAATAATTCCCTTACTAAAAAAAAAAAAAAAAAAAACTATATATATGTTGTACACCTACTCCATTAGAACTCAAAACGTGTACATCACAAACAGTGAAACATCCATGGAAAAGGCATGAATGGGTTTGCGTTCTTCATAATTTAACAGTCACATAACACAAAACAACAGGTGGTTTGAAAATTCCCGCATATTTTAAGACACATACAGCTCATCCCCGCTCTATATCACCTGCTCTCTCTCTCTCATCCTATCCAAAAAAACACAAACAAAACAACATTGCAAAGTCACAAACTCTCTTTGTGTGTGTGAGCCAATTCATTGAATTTAGAGAGAGAGAGAGAGAGAGACCCACTTCCTCGACCAAATCTCCGCCGTCGGTCTGTCATTGTAGTTACCGTCCAAATGCTGCCGTACGAGACAATACAGGAGGCTTCGGCGGCGCTTGGCCGCAACCTGACCACGGCGGAGACCATTTGGTTCAACTACTCGGCTAACAAGTCCGACTACATCCTTTACTGCCACAACATTATCTTCCTTTTCATTGTATTCTCAGTGATCCCTTTTCCTCTCATCTTTTGTGAGCTCGCTCGCTTGGCTGGCGTTGATCGATACAAGATTCAGCCAAAGGTTAGGTTGTCTTGGCCCGAGATTTTTCGTTGCTACAAGGATGTTATGCGCATTTTCCTTCTCGTTGTCGGTCCTCTACAGCTCGTTTCTTACCCTTCTATTCAGGTACGCTTTTTTGTGTTTTTGGGAATGAGATTTGGATTTGCTTTTGGGCTCTGCCAAATCTCTGGTTTTATTGATTATTTTACAATTTTGGCTTGTTGGGGTTTTCAATTTCTTTGCAATGGTGATTGTGGGGTTGTGAAATTCGGTGATTATATATATTTTTTGAATAAAGTTTTCATCTTTATTTTATGATATTTTTACTGGGTTTTCAATGCAATACGAATTCCGTGATTGTTTGTAATGTCAAACAATTTCTATGATTCGAGCTTTTGGCAGTTGTCCTGATTTGAAGTAATCATTGCAAATTCTTTTCTATGTGCCTAATGAGATTTGGCAAGCTTCTGAATTTATGAGATTTTTTTTGGGGGCTAATTATGCCTAAAATCTTGAACTTCTGAATGAAATAATGAGCCTTTTTATTTTGGGGATTTTTCTTTTTGGTAATTTTAGTACTCATGGACCTGTTCTTTATCTTTCTGGAATAATTATTGAAGTATTGAATTTTGAGCAAATTTGTGTTCATCGACAGATGATTGGGATTCGAGCGGGGTTGCCATTGCCTTCAGGATGGGAAATGTTTGCACAGTTGTTAGTATATTTTCTGATAGAGGATTATACCAATTACTGGATCCACAGGTTTCTGCATAACAAATGGGGATATGAAAAGATTCATCGAGTTCACCATGAATACACAGCTCCAATCGGATATGCAGCACCATATGCGCATTGGGCCGAGGTTTTGATCCTCGGGATTCCATCTTTCCTTGGGCCAGCCATGGTGCCTGGTCACATTATCACATTCTGGTTGTGGATTTCTTTGCGGAATATAGAGGCGATTGATACGCATAGCGGGTATGCATGATACACTTGACTCTTTTACTTGCTTACTATTCTTTATTGCTTTAGTTGAGTGTGATGAAATGATGCCAACTTTAGAATTTTTTTCATTCTTTATTTCTTTTCTCTAGTAATAGAATTCTATTTAAAGTACATTGGATTTCATGAATCTTCAATAGTGCCTTGCCTTTTTGTTGAGGGGTCCTAGGGTCAGTGTGATGCCTTTTTGCTTTTCTTCTTTTATTTTTCTTTTTTGATGGTGGGGGATGGCTGGGGGCAGAGAAGGGAGTTCTTTGCTTTGTTGTTAGTTTGTTTTTGAGTAGTGAGTTACTGTTAATTTTTACACAAACAAATTAGCAAAACGAATCATTTATACATTAACAAATATAAAAGTACGAGGAAGATATGCTGAAACTTGGAAATTTCAGTTTAGAAATCTGTTGTCAGTTTAGATGGAGGGTGATAGTTGTGGGTGCATGAATTACTTTAATTTTACAGTTCAGATCAGTTGCCATCCCTAAAAGTCAACTTTGAAACATTTACATATGCAATATTGATATAAAGGTTTTTTTTTATATTTTTTTTATAAATATCTTGTGCATGCCATCTAAGGACTGCCTCATTGATGATTATCATTTCTTTATTAAACTTTGTAAAAGCTTTGGCAATGTGCACATAACTGATTAGTTATTGGAGTCCTTAGAGATTGTTGTCATGATAGTTGATATGACTCTTTTTGCATATTAAGTAACTTTAAGCCTGACTATCTTTCTTGGATGTTATTTCTTGTTTTTGCACCACATCATTTTTTTTTTTTTTTGTGGGGGGGCGTGGGGGGGGGGGGGGGGGGGTGGGGGGTGTTATTAGGCCTAGTTTTAGGTAAGAGTGTGCTTGCTATTCCACAGTGGTCTTACAAAATCTACTAATCACCATGAAGAAGAGTTGTTAAAGGCTTACAACTTACAAGTTGATTACAGTGGGGGAGAGGAAAGACAAGATATTGGTCAGGATTATGAAAAGTAACCTAGTAATTTAAGTATGCATACTTCCATGGGGAGAGACTGATAGAAATAGAGGCAGTATTGAAAGTGAATGTTATTTTAATAATAAAAAATAAGTACAAACTTGTTTTCCTTATCCTTGAATCAATGTTTTTGTACGTGCTGTATCATACCTGATGCCTATTGTCATATCAGGGTTGTAAATTGCATCTGCAGAACTCAACCCGCAAGAGTTCTAATCCAGTGACTTTTGGGAAAAAAGAATTTTTTTTTTTTTAAATTTTTCTATTTAATTTTTTTTATAGTTAGTTGATAGCCAACTTCCCAAGAAGTCACTGAGGCCTCTGCAACCTGTATGGAGCTGTAAGGGTAGGATGGGATATGCTGCAAGGTTTTTGATAAAGAAAGTTAGAAAGATGCATTGGTATGCCAAGTTGCCAACATCATCAAGAATAAGTATGAAAGAGAAATTTTTAGTGGAAAAAAGGCTGGTGTGATTATCTGTTCAGTTTAATAGAGAGTTAGACATCTTTTGATATTTTTTACTACTATTGTGGATGATCTTAGCAGCTCATTCAAAAAGAGAGCTCTATGGTCTTTGTTGTCTGCAAGTGGGTTTTGACTAATGAGATCAAAATAGTCCTGGAAAGAAAAAGTACCAAGTAAAGTGAGTTTTAGATGATAGCCTATGTGGAAAAGGATCCGTGTAGTTTGCCTCGAGATGGTTGTGAACTGGCCACAAGACAATGATGACAATAATTGCTGCTTCGTAGGTGGGGTATTAACGGATGAATATTTTGGTCTTTTGAGTATTACATCTTGCCCTGGGTGGGTTTAGCGAATAAGTAATATACTAACGTTGCTTGTGACTTGGATTATTATGTTCCAGGAATTCAGTCAGTTGCTTAAATTACATGTCTATCATTGTTTTGCATGTTTTGGGAATTCACCTATGATGGTTCTTCCTTTGTATGGATTTTTGTACCAATCAGCTCCATTTTTTTTTATAGGTAGGTAATCATCTGTCAAAGATAAAAAAAAGGAGTTGATTAGTACAAATGTTGTATGGTTTCACTTTCACATGCTACTCTATATCCTTGTTGTTTTCTATATGGAATTCTTTACCACTGAGGGCAGCAGAAAAGTGTTGAACTTATGTTTTGCACTACAGGTATGACTTCCCTTGGAGTCCCACAAAATACATTCCTTTTTACGGTGGTGCTGAGTATCATGACTACCATCATTATGTTGGAGGACAAAGCCAAAGCAACTTTGCTTCGGTGTTCACCTACTGTGATTACATTTATGGAACTGACAAGGTATTATCAAATTTTTTCAACAAATTTATTTTGCTATGTACATTGTTAAATTACCGGTTCTTCCAAAAGTTTAAGATACTAGAAAATGGTGAATTTAATCATTTAACCATAGTTTAAACTCTCCCTCACATGTGGGCCTAAATTCCCCCTTAATAAGTGGGTCCCAACACATGGGATTTTTTTTTGACATTTTAAATGGGAATGAGAGTAAAGCCATGGATCAAATTTAGAATCTCCTGCTCTGATACCATGTTAAATTACTAGTTCTCCCAAAAGTTTAAGCTACTAAAAAATGGTGACTTTAATCATTTAATCATAGTTTTAACATACACATTGTAAAATGGTTGCAACTTAAAGATGTTTCTGCAATAATTCTTCTTTGATTGTTTTCTTCAGGGCTATCGATATCAGAAGAAGATCTTTCAGAAGGTAACCAATAATACCTCGCTCTTCTCTTTATCCTTTTGTTTTTGTTAGAATGTTAATTATGTACTATGGCATTTTGGTTAGAGCCTATTTGACATTTTTGTTAACATTTGCGGGGTTTGGAAAATCTGGACGCAACTGTTTGGTATGGGTCAAAGATTCTTGAATTAGTCTGACAACTTGATTAGTTTCATATCTTGAGAAAGACAAAATTTGAGTAACTCAGGAACTTTCTAGACACTTGTTTCCCCATAATTTTATTCAGGTTGATTTAGCAAGCAGGTAAATGTTCTTCTTTATGTAGAATGTATTAAATGGTTGTCCCGGAGGTTGAACCGCCTTGCATTTTATATTTTGATCATGAATTTTTTATTTTGTTTTATGCAGGGAAGATCTTTTCTTTCTTGGGTTTTGTATTTTCTTCTTCCTACTAATTATTTTACGTTGCTTCTTTTTTTTTTTTTTCTTTTTTTAAATCTAATACAGTTGAAAGGGGAATTGAAAGGCAATGGTGAGCAGAATGGAGTCTCATATCGCTTTTCTACCCAAGATCTTAAATCCGACTAGCTGTGGTACTGCAGAACCCTATCTGGAACAATGTTTTTTGTTAAGCTTCTTGCTAGTGACAACATTCTGGAACCTTCTATTTAGAAAGTTAACATCAGTATGCTAGTCAAAGTAGAAGTCCATAGTGACCAAGGTGGATATTAACTAGGGGCTCTTAAAAATTGTGATGTTGTGTAGCTTTAGGGAGGGATTTCTAATGTCTAAGATTCAGAATTCGACATTGTGCTTTAAAACAGAATTTCAGGATTTGGGATCTTGGATTGTGTTTATGAATTTCAGGTAAGTGTTGGTCTTCTATCTTTAGTTCAAAAGTAAAATAAAGTATGCATGTTGATGTTGTGCTGTCTCTGGTCCTTTGAGATATGACTTCTCCTTTTGTGGATTACTTGCCAATGGTATAATTGTCAGATTTTTGTGCAAAATGATTCATTATGCGACTTTATAATAGGCATTCCTTTCCATGTTATTTTCTGTAGATGGTCAGGTTGGTTTTAGCCTTGTATGAGCTGTTGGGATTACTGTATCAGTAATTCAATATTGGACTGTTTACATTATTTGCCAAAAGTTTTGGGAATTACAAATTCTAAAACAAAAACCTGTAAAGGGGTAGTATTACAATCAATGCCTGACTGTATTACATTATTTGCCAGATGTTTTGGGGGTTACAAATTCTAACTCAACCTGTAAAGGGTAAAACTTATGTTTTAAATTGTAATTGGATCCCATAATATTTATTTTTATCTCTTATGTTTTAAAATGTATTATTACTTTGGATCTCATAATGTAATCCTAACTCTAATTGGCATTTGCATTTGAAGAAATGGGATAAGTAGGCAACAATTGCTCCAATTATGCAGTGAAGTTTTTTATATTTCGGCCAATTTATGAATGTTTTCCTTCCATCTGAAACTGTATGAAGCTTGAGGAACAAAGAGTGCATGGAGGGGGTTAACATATCTCTTTTCAGCTATGTAAATTGACGAGCTTTGCGCACAGTTTAGTTAGTCAAAGTTTGTTTCTTTTTATACGGAGCTCCTGAAATTTGTGCGAAGAATTTTCAACAATCAATCAAGCATCTTTCATCTTGAATAAAACCGAACTTTAAATTTGTTCCATATCATAGTTTTATATTTCTTAGGATTTATAAATAGTTTTCATGATTAGTTTCTTTTTTCTATTAGAAAATAATTCTGTATGAAAGAAAACTATTACCAAAATTAGTTGTTATTTATTTTTGTAAGGCATGCAATGTTCAAATTAAAATTTCTTACTGATATCTAAAAACATTTTAAAATTATTTTAACCCTTTCCATGGTTAGTTCAGGGATACAGGTCAATTATAATGCTGCTTTGAAAATTTGACTTTCACCCCAGTTTGTTAGGAATTTGAGTTTGACTATGTTGTTGCAAATATGAAATATCACATAACCATAGTTGTCAAAATCCCGATCTAGATCTGTGGGGCCAGAATAAGTCAGCAACTCCGGCCCACTCCAAGCCAGGCCCAGAGGCCCATGCCGAGGACGCCTCCATGATCCGAGGTCCGAGGAACAAAGTTTAGAGCCCAGGACCCAAGGAGCATTGCCGAGGATGGTTACATCCTCGGTAGTCCGAGGACAGAAAGTGGGCATACGGCACACCTTTAAGGGGAGTCTCCCCAAGCATCCAAGGAGCAAATAGCAAGAACCCATCACCGGACATTGAAGCATGGCGGAGAAGCAAGTCCCAAGCGAACTGTCACCTCCACATTAAATGCCCTCAACTAACGCTCTGGCCGCATTAATGAGGACAGGACCTCTGAACAGTGCCGTCTTGAGCGCTGCAACCCACTGGAGGTATGGGAATGCGGCTGATGGGACAGGCACTCAAGTAGAAACCGGATTGATCAACAAATGTAGGGCTAGGATCAACTGAGGGAGGAGTATATAATGTAAAAATCCCTCTTGTGAAGGGGACGGACGAAAAACCAGAGAAAAAGGAATACTGTAGCAAAGTATTCTCTCTCAACTCTTGTAACCGTTCTGAAAAGAGATAATAAGAATTTCCAGCTCCATAAGGCACGTCCGAGGAGCTACATTGTGTGTCTAAACCCACGTTTTAGCTGTTAGCAACCACGTACAACCATGCATGGCCGTTGCCTTCTTTACTGAGGCCTAGCTCTTGAGCCCATACTCTACAAATTTATTGAAGGGTTAGTTGGGCTTGGGCCCACTCTCTCAATCCTTGGAGAGCGCTCGAATCCACCCCCTACAATTGGCGCCGTCTGTGGGAAGAGCTTGTGCGTTGGTAAGGACAACAGTTAAGCATGGTAGGATCAGGCCTTCACCAGGGAACTCCCAATCGACCTGAACCGGCGAAGTCACGGCATCAGGGCAAGTATGGCGACCCCGGGGGCGGTCAGAACGACAACAGGCGATTTCGAGAAGGAAGCGTGCACACTTCGACGGCGAGCGAAAGCCGGGGGGACGGGCACATTCCCCAGAAGCGCGACGATGGCCAGGCCACGCGTTCACAAGAGGCCCACAGCCACGCTTCCCAGAGAAGGGACGATAAGGTGGCCATGCAACGTGAGATAGACGATCTAAAGAGGAAGCTGCGCCGTGCGCAACGAAGACGGTCTGAACCTAGCCCTGACTCGCCCTCCGACGACGAAAGCGATGATGAATACAGGCAAAGGTCAAGGACACCCCCCAGCGAGACTTTCTCCCACGAGGAGGAGCGCTACCAGAGGCGTAGGCGTGCCAACCCGACCCCGAGGGACTTAGGAGGCGACGCCATGAGCAGGGCGCTGGACCGGCTCTCCAAGTCACCCTTCACGCGTCGTATAGAGGACGCGGAGCTTCCTCGGCGGGTTCCAGCAGCCAACTTTCATTGCCTACAACGGCAAAACGGACCCTATGGAGCACGTGAGCCAGTTCAACCAGAGGATGGCTGTCCACTCCAAGAACGAGGCGCTGATGTGCAAAGTCTTCCCATCCAGCTTGGGACCTGTGGCAATGAGGTGGTTCAACGGTCTAAGGACGAATTCCATAGACTCGTACAGGCAGCTAACCCAGGCTTTCGGCTCCCGCTTTGTCACAAACAGCA